>OX123200.2:4878983-6083206 GCA_944739405.2 Euclidia mi | reverse complement strand
AAGAAAAGCAATCTTTTGTACTGGTGAAAATTCCGCTCTACATGTTTACACTCAATACGTACCTAAAATATCATCAAGTTACTCAGAGCCACCATCTTGAAAACATCTCATAGCAAATATCACATATTGCTTAATGTAAATTTACAATGAATGAGTAATTACTTACTCATAATTTCATTGTTGTAGCCTTATTGCTTCTTTATCAAGTCCGCGCGACCTGTCGCGCGATCTGTGAGAATACACTGACATAGCAGATTATACAAAAAAAAAAAAAACTAAAGTAATTTATTACTTTTCATCATCATCATCATCATCAGCCTTTAACAGTCCACTGCTGAACTAGGCCTCTCCTTTGAAAGGAGGAATTGGCCTACTATACCACGCTGGCCAAACGGGTTGGTATAGGGTTTGTATCAAGTTTTCCTTCTCTTACAGTGGTGTTCTCTGGATAATATGCTCCCTCTGTCGGCTCTTACGACACCCATGGGATGATATGGGGTGGTGACAATCCGTATTCTTAATCCGTCACCACACGGAATACTTAATAATTTATTACTTTTACTAATTGTAAAATATGATATCATATTTTTATAAAAATGTATTATTACCAAAAGGCTGCTGATGAATCAATTCATAACATTTGCATTTTCAATTACTTAGTTCATATGACACTGGTTTATAATAATAACTTCGCCTGATAATAACAGGAAATAGCTATTGAAAATTCATTTTATATTGTCACGAAGAGAATGAGCGAACGTTTAGATATTGAAATAAATGAACTAAAATTATTTCCAGTACGCGGCGTTGTCTGAAACTGGGACAAATTAGTCTTAATTGACTAGTCCAATTTGTATTTGTGACAAAAAAAACAATAGAGTAACGTATTTCTTACAAGTAACATAAATACATACATAGACTCACGCTTGTTTCTCGGAGGGGTAGGCAGAGACTACGGAACGCCATTTGGAACGATCCTGACATACCTCTCTTGCTTCATTCACTCCCATCGAGTTTCTCATGCATGCTCTTCTGTTTAGGGTACTTCTAACCTGTCCTTTTTTTAAGATGTCTCCAATCTGGTCAGAGAACGTCCGCTTAAGTCTTCCCCTTCGTCCTGCCCCATTCACAATTGCCGTATATATCTTCTTTGTCAGTCTTTTGTCATCAAAATGCAAAATACAGAGCTAGTAAATTGGAAAAAATGCTATTATAAGTATCTTTACTCCTAAAATGGGATACTCGTGTTTATATAAGTTCTACAACTTGCGCGTCTAGCATTATCGACATGATGCATCTTATTCCTTCAAGTCATAGTTATGAAGGTACCTGAATATTTTATTTAGCTCTACTTCAGCCAGAAGCCCACCTCCTTGCCCTGCTTAAAATAAGCAGAAATCCAGTAACGAGTCAATATATTCAAATCAACACAGCAATGTCAATAAATACCAAACCTAGCAATTATTGTCCTATTTAATCAAATACCAGACCGTTGAAACCAGAACCTATGTCAATAGAATATGTAAAGATCTTTAAATTCAGTAATTGACGTGAACCAGTAATAAATCGCAATTACGTTGACAAAAACAATGTAATAGACCTTATAGGTAATATGGCTACCGGCTCAGATACAGCCTATCGTAATTACCTTACCGAATCGCCAGTTATTTTAATAAGACCGTTATTATTTTGCTGGACATGCTGTTTATTGTATAATAGGACTGGTTCGACTTGGATATAATGGGTATTTCAAAGCTTTAGAATAGCATTCATATATAAACTGTCGAATTAGTACATTTGCTTCATTATAATCCAAATAAGAATATAAATCTATTCAAGCTTACTTATTAAAAGCCACAGACAGTGACATAATTTATTGCAGCTTATAATTAAAATATCCCCTTGCAATATTGCTATTATTTTATAACAATATACAGCTCTTCCTTTCCTGTATAATAAGGTGTAAAAAAATCAATAGACTATTACAAAAAACCGGAAAACGATCAGCCTACATAGAATACAAGCGCAAAAAAAAACTGAATTGATATCAAAGTTCAAATTGAAAAAAGAACATGACCTCATTCCGAAGACGTCTGTTCTCAAAAACGGTTTTTTTGCCCTCTCGTAATAGGTTAGATGTTATTTTTGACAGGTAATTAAACAAAGACAAGCAATATCTCAAGTGCATTGTGCCATAGAATATTTTTTATAGAAATTTGATTGCCTTGAGAACTTTCAAGGGTGCTGCATGACACATAACAAATGATATTTAAGTATTTTTTGACCTTTCCTATTTAATAATGCTAGACGTCAAAGTTTATTTTTTTAATATCACAAACGTCTTTATTTATTTCTTTAAGAATTATTATAATTAAAGTTCATTTGATCATTAATCTGCAACACGATATGCTCGTAAGTTTGATCTTGAATGTCAAGCCTTAATTGCAAATACTAACCACGCATTCAAATTATTAAAATAATAAAAGTAGGTATAATCACCACTTGAAACTCCATATCTTTAAATTCACACACATAACACATCATTAATAAAGAATGATTAAACAAACAGAAATTAATAATCAAATGTTATTCATAGACAAGAAGAACACAATTCATAAATTCTATTTGTTCATTTCAACTTTCTTGCATTACGTTAGCTGTCAAAACATGTTTGACATAAAGTAACAAGCAATTCATTACTGTCCTCGGAGTACAATGTACGACAATAGAAAGAAACCCATAGCCCACGGCCACACAATGGGATACAATCACATTAAGTACCGCCTTTTTATTAGACTCCAACTTGTAAACTATTGTAATGTAATTTCCTACTTCAGGCGCGTCTTCAAGTGTTCTTTATTTGAAATACGCGGTTTTGTTGTTCAATTATAAAGTGTTCTTTTTTAAACGTTCTATTGTTGTCTATTCGATTTTTAAAATTTTAATAAAGTAATCGTTTGTCATTAATGTCGATAAAGAAGTATCCAGTGTGGTTTTCTTTGGTTTCTTTAAGTCTTCGTGTTTTATTTTCCTCTGCAAATATTAATTTACAAGTGGAAGCTATTAGGTATCGTTGCCATATTGCGGCTCTTTCTACGAAGTCAACTTTAGCAACTTGATATTTTAATACATTTTTGAGCTACAGTGTTGCGCCGTAAGTTCAAGGCGAACGGCATCGCATTACACACAACATAATCTTCGTGTAGATGGAGCTATATAAAAAAACGTGTTTTTATTTGAGTTTGTATTTCTGGCAAATAACTTACCTAACTTTATTTGATAAAGGCTTTATAAATTGTTGAATTTAAAGGCGACGTTATTCATGTCATGTTCAATACTAATGTATCGTATTTTATTTTCTCACGATAAAATTCATTTATGGAACGCGAACGGTACTCGAATAAGAAAATATTAGGTACTTACAATCTGGCATGACATTAAATGCAAAAAACGAAAAAGCTTGCGAGTAGAATTTTGAATAATGCTAAATACAAAAAATGCATAGAATTAAAAATGTTAATGGCTGCTGTTTACGCATGCAGCGCGATTACGATGCGTGAACATCAGCGCGGGTTAACCCTTGAAAACTCGATGCAAATTCGCGCATAAATAAATAATGTATGGGCCCCGCACATAGATATCAGGGACCGATAACTCGAGTTAGACAAAGATGGATGGTCAAATAAGATTTGTTGACACCTTCGCGCGATAAAATTATTAATAAATCATCTGTACCTACTGTTTGGCTTTTATTTAAATGTAATTTGTGAGCAACGTACCGATGCGTACAAAGGTATAAATAAACTTTATAATTTTCTAAGTCAAATAAATGAAACGCGTTTTATTGTGCTATTAAAACCTTTTATATTTTACTAGTTATTAAGACCTTGGTGATTTACACATTTGAGGTGGACCAGTCACCAATAAACTTACCGTTAAATAATTCTAAATCCATACAACTGGTAATTGCTAAGCAGTATAACGTTATAACGTTATATTAAAATAACATGTCATTAAAACGAACTATTAAGCGTTGTTTTTAAGCCTACGCGAATAGAATTCTAATTTTAAATGTTTTGCAAGCGTTGCAACTGTTTACGATTTAAAGTGATTCGGTCACGATACCTGACAGTCTTTTTAATAATGCCAACTTTTCTGTTATAATTTATGTGATAGTGTTGCTTGGTTTTGTTTTTATAGTGGGATAAATTATGAAATAGAAAATAATAAATGCCACATGATTGAAATAGAAAAAGCAGTTTTACATATAAAATTTCGACTGCTTTTAACAAAATCAAATAATAATCACTTTTGTGAGAGGTGGAATAAATATCACTTTTTATTGTTCTTTGTCGTTATACGAAAATAGCCCCTAGGCATTATTGTTTCGTCACTTAAACAATAAACTTTGACATTTGTGATATGCTCAAAAGTATGCTGACTACATAAAAGACAATACATGTAATTCCCTCCTATCTACATATGATTTAATTATTTAAAATATTTAGTTTGTAAAGTTATGAAATCTGTAGTAAATTCATTACTTTACTTCTTCAGGAACGTTTTCGCGCTTCTAAAGAAAAAGGCGAAGCGACAACAACTAGTTGCAAATAAAAAACCCTTTCTTTCGCAGTACAACACAGTTTCGTCACACGCCAAAACACGTTTAGCGATCAAAGTAATACCAAAGTTTGCTGACTCCCTATCATTTTAAATAATTTATGAAGTTCTGCATTTGCCATTTCGTTTTAAAAAAAGGATTTAGATAAAGTAACCCGCTTTTATACTGGCATACCACTATTAAGTTGATATTTATCTGTGCTATAGATTAAACAAGTCTCGAGTTATAAAGTCGTATTCGAGGTAAAAATACTTTTAATATTATAATTTTATTTTATTGTTTCAGATATGGAGATTACTATTCAACGAAGATAGCATCAGGTAATTATAAGCAGTTTATTATGACAGTTGAAAAAGAATATGATTTGAATTTTCGCTTCGTTCTGTAGTGTTGGCGGTGGTCCAACGGTTAAGATAGTCGAGTCAGTTCGTATGCTGATCGCGTCCGTCGTGCGATCGAGCCTCGGTGAATGCTCAGCGACTTTTAGGCCTTTATCGAAGCTACATATTTGTTTCAAAGAATATAGTAGTCAATCAAAGGCCAATATAAAATGCTCCCAGAAACGGTCGCGGTTTAGATAGATATATCTTCAACGTATTACCGACGGGGTCTACAAATTTTGCAAATAATTTAAGTAAAATTCTCTACATTTCATATAATGTGTCGGGATTTTACTTTGCCAACCATTTAAAATAATAATTGACGAAGACGAATCATTGATTCCATCGCATCATCTTATTAGTTTTGAATGACCTTTTCGGAATCATATTTATTAAAAAAAAAAAACACGGTTAGGTACTTATTTGCTAATGAAAACAAGGATAAAATTACTGATTCATATTAAATAGGTACTTATGTATGTCTTTATGTATGTTTTTCTGAAGTAACACAATTCAAATGAATGGAACTATTTAGTATCCTCGTAGGCAACAGGTTACAATATTTCCGTATAAGACTCTTTATTGCTACTGATAATCTTCTAGCAGAAAACCTCTAATGACCCTTTACCGAGACAACTAGTATGACTGTATAATTATATTAATTACTGATAATATTATGAAGCAATTTATAAACATGCTATAATTATAATAAGAAGCAAAAACATTGTTGTTGATTTCAATAGAAATATTATTCGGATCTTTACAATGTAAGCGCCTTTACAAGATTGCGTGAAAAGCCGAGAATTATGTTATCTGATTACGATAACACGTGTCTGTAATAACCTTCAGAGAGAAAGTTAGATAACAAATTGATTGATGGCCTTGATATAAACGAATGTTATCAAATCCGGCAACCAATATCGGAAGGATTTCACCTTAAGACGTCTAATGTCAAAGAAGGTTACATTGCATTGACATTAGGTTGGTAACACCTGTTTTTATTGCCCGCCATTTTTTATCGCGCCATTTGTATAACGTATCAAAAAACAGTAGCAATTTTAGGTCAAAATAATTAGTGACTAACAAAAAAACATTGGTTTTGCACACATTTTATTGTTTTGTCTCGAATTCAATCAAAAATAATTGTGTCTCCTTTTTTGTATGTCGAAAAGATTGTGGCGGGAAAAAGATAAACCACATTAAAATGGCGGCAATAATTCATTCGTTAATACAATGTTTCACCCATTATGGCTATTTCTTTGTATGGCACGGCTGTTCTAAGTTACCCTAACCCTTCGGCGGCATACGGTGTCTTCAATACCCCGACTTTCACATCCTTCCTGTTTTAAATGTATTCATGGCGCAAAAAACTAATGCGTATCATTTGACGGGCTCGAGACAAAAGCCCACTGTCTATTGTCGAGTTAAAAGGATTTTTTGTCGTCTTCGAAATTGGATCGAAAGATGCAACCGATAGTTTGCTCGCTTTGAATGGATATTACTTTCGGTTTTTATTTAGTGATCGTAAACGATATTTTTGTGCTTTGTTTAAAACGTTGATGTAGGTTAGTGGGTGTTTTATTTGTAGATTAACTTTTTTGTCTGCTGTGTCGATATCGTTGCGTAAGTTTGCGCCTAAAACTACCTACAGCTTACGGTGTGGTCTTAGTATAATATCGTTACTGTGTTGTGTATGTTTTAATACCTACAAGTTATAATATTACTCCCGAAAACATTATAGAAATTTGAGTCTAAAGAAACTCTGCTTTGTTGTCAACATAGAGATAAATATTGATATCTAACGTATTTTTTTTAATAAAGATATTGCCAACGGATTTGCGCAATTATCAATTAAACTAGTTACAAATTACAAGTCTACATAAACATATTAAATAATAAATTATTCGAACAACACTTATTAAGAATACACCAAACACTGCAAATAATGCGATGCGGTATAAAATACAATCGCATTGTAGCTACCTCGTTAACTTCTCACCGTTACCCCTTCGCCGTCTTACAAACCACCACAAAGTGCGCCTTTGTGCCATCCCTTATCTATAACAATAACTACCGTACATTAAAATGTAAGCTACTTTGAATAAAGCATCCCATTGTAAATATTATAAATATTATGCTAATGCGATAAAGGAAATTTTTTGACTTGGTCGATGTAACCAGGTGTCGCGTTCAAAGGGTTAAGGGGTTGGTCCCGCGTGCTCAATCATTTATTAAGATTTGGTCCCATTGTCTCCCATCTTATTCCCATGCATGCATGTTTAATAATTTATGTGAGAAGTGCCAGTGATATATTTTTAGTTCGTATTCTTGGGTACACGCTTGCTCGGATTTGAATGTGATCAAAAACGCTTCGTCGGTCATTAGTTTATGGATTAATTTTAGTTTGGAAGAAGCGGATCCAATGATTTATTGCAGTTGTTATGAATATTTTAGTTATGGATTTAAGTGTTCAGATTTGACGTCATAAAAATATCTTCATAATTCTCGCTTTTTGGTATTTTATTGCACTGGTGTTTGGAATTGAATTATATGATGGGTCTCAATGATTTATTTCGTCATAAGAATAACTTTAGAATATTTTGAATTGCTGGCAAATGAAACCGATGAAAATGTTGTTATAAGTAATTACCTATTTATTTATTAAAAATATATAAGAGAAAATTATAAAAAAGGACATAGACACAATTAAAGAAAGTTTCAGTTCAAGACAACTTTTTACTGAAGCATTTAGATTTTTCAAAATAGAGGTATACTTAGTAATTTACAACAGTAGGCTTAAACGCTGCATTAACCCATTCGCTGTCCGGCGCTAGACACAATAGAAAATCAATTGTTATGAATCATGTATGATTCACGGGACAGGGAACCTGTTAAGTAATAAAATATAAAATGAATTCTCCGATACTCATTTAAGGATTGGATTTTAATAATTAAAAGCCTCTTTTGTGTCTTTCAGTGCACCATAAAGCATAACCAACGTTATCTAGTTATCTTTTTAAAAAGCGAACAAAATGGTGATCACTGTACCCAGCGAGGCGACTCAGTAAAAACGTCATGAAACAGAAAATTGTGCAATTATTGTGTTAACTGCCATCTTGTGGTTAATCTGCGCAATTTCTGTAATCAGACATTACAGTAATTGTAATTACAAATTGTAATTTATTATTTACAGTTAATGTTTGTTTTTGTAATAAATCTTTTATTACAATTATATTTATTGTGCTGGTAATTTAAGGTCTGGGAAATATATTACTATTTTGTTGGACTTCTGACATACTTTGAGTAAATCTAACCAGACAATATTTTATTTTATTATCTATTTATGTTTAGCAAATACTTTTAAAAGTCGTTAAATTTACAATCCTTAATGCTATTTTACAATATTATTTATAAAAAAAAATAACAGTGGAACAAATAACGACTGCTATATATATTTTTTTTTTAATCATGTACCTAAAGCACAAGCATGACAAGCAATAAGCTACATGACTGTATTGACTGCTCAAAAAAAATTGCTTGATTGCTTTAAATATAAAAAAACGTTGCAGATGTATTATATTAAAAGTATATTATTCTTTATAACACGTCAACAAGTGGTTGTAATTAATTACTTACACATGTATCAAATACTTATTTAAAAGATAATTATGACGACCTTTGAAATAATAGCATTTTTATTGCAAACATATTTTTAACATAAAATGTGGAAACATGTACAAACTGGGTTCTTTTATGTGAAGGTGTCACTATTTTTTGTCCTTAGATACTTGCATTTTAAGCCAACAACTATTTAAAAAAACAGTGAGGATTAAAATGATTATTTTTTTAAAAGCAAACTGTACAACATTATAATAAAATAAAAGTTGTATTGAGTCGGCGTCCATGCATTCAGTCGTAATAGCTATCAATTCGTCGTAAAATTTTCTGGATTTTAAATAAGTAATAGAATGAACGTATCATTTGCAATTTAAAACAGAATTTCAGAAATATTTTAGATCCAGTCTTTAATTATCATTATTATTTCATTGACCGGACCTCGACATCCAAGGCTAACCTGACGATGATATAGTTTTTATTAATAATGAAGAACTGTACTTGAAAGTGTTGCCAGAACCAAAACACGTTCCGCGTAAACGTAAGGCCTCCTTAAACCTAAAAATAACCAAAAAGGTATGGTATTGTAAAATTGTTGAGAATACTCACTCAATATGTAATTGAAGCTGTTTCCTGCATTCAATCCCATGTGTTTAATTACATAATTGGTTGAAAAGTATACCAAATTACAGTACTGGTGTACTGATCATTCGTAGCGGTTAGGACAGTTTTGCACTTATCGTTTTAACGAAATACTCACGATGTACCGCAATTACATTATTTTTACGGATAAATAAAAAAGGGAAAATGACTTAAGCACCATTTTTATTTTTATTGTTTCGTGATCTGACCATTTATTCGAGTCTTGATTATTGTTGAGTCGTGGCAGTTCTGTCAAGAGGCTCGGGTCATTTTAGGTCATATGACTTTTGTTATTTCTTATGAGTTTATGACTTATGATTAGCCTGTTGTTGCTCCAAAAATTAATCAGCTGCGGGTTAACTTTTTGACAAGTTTGGTAAATGATAGTCTTCATCCCTTCTTAGGTCTGTCGTTGTCCACCGGATAAATTCAAATGAAGCAATTAGTAACAATTAGTAAAAACAAGGCAGGTAGTATGACTCTACCTACCTCACATCATCAGCCTTTAACAGTCCACTGCTGGACTAGGCCTCTCCTTTGAAAGGAGGAATTGGCCTACTATACCACGCTGGCCAAACGGGTTGGTATAGAGTTTGTATCAAGTTTTCCTTCTCTTGCAGTGTTGTTCTCTGCATAATATGCTCCCTCTGTCGGCTCTTACGACACCCATGGGATGATATGGGGTGGTGACATTCCGTATTCTTAATCCGTCACCACACGGACTCTACCTGCCTAGTATTATTAAATTCTCATTAGAACTTATCAAATGGTAGTGAAGCCATTTGTATGAGTTCTTTTCGATTCCGGTGACTGCATTGTATACCTATATAGTGCATTCACATTTGGCGATAATAATGGTTATTTTGTTAACTATAGTTTTTTTAATACTCATGAAATGTATATTATTCGCCGAAATTAAACCGAAGAATGTTATTACCTACTATAATTTATTACGTTATAGAGAACATCACTAAATATATTTATGATGCATTTAAAGCTTTTATATTTGCCTGTTTGTGTCGCAGCGGGCGTCGTTCAGGAAGGATGTGGATTGTGGCCGCCATCACTGTTTTATATTACGTATAAATATTTTATATGAAACCTCTTCAATGTGTTATATTCTGGTATAAATACCTAGTACGTTGCAATTTTTTTTGGATTTTTATTTATAGTCGTAATATCACATTAGAATGATGGCTGACCTATTCATATTATTTTATTACAACCAATTAAAGCTAAATGAAAAGATTAATCTTCTTTTTTTTATTCTTCTATTCATCAAGCGTGCATAGATACTCAACCTCTTTCATTTAATAATTCTTTTCAAATTCTCGATCATATCGCCGTACGACATTCAAAAAGTTAGCTTAAACTCACGTACACTCTAAACGTATGTTAATATCGACTTACACATATGGCCGCACACAGCTGTTCCTTTACTATTCTTATGCAAAGCAGTATTTCGTTTTACCCGTTGTACTACTAATAACCAGTAGCCTATACTACACACGTGGAGGAGATGGCATAACAGATTTTATCCATCGCTGATATAGAATGCATGTGTACAAATATATTAGACTGTATGTTCGACGACCTCTGCCTTCTATGTATTCTAAATTCTAAAAAAGTAACTCAAATAGAGCGCAGATTATATCAGCCTTCCGTTCCGATTTCAAAATACGGATTAGTCGTTTAGAAAACTATTCACTTCTAAATTAAATGCATGTCATAAAATTAAATCTACATTTTGCACTGTAAAAAATACCAATGGTTGATAAGGCATTTCTGAACGTCATTCGTGAAATATTCGTTTGGAATTTTAATTTGGACACGAAATTAGTTTCTGCAAATGTTGCAGTCAAGGTTTTTGGACTGGTTTTTTATTAGATAATAATCTGCTTAGAACTAGTTTCGATGAGGCATCGACGTCATCAAGGTTAGGACGTTGGCCATAACAATAGACATAAATTACGAAAAGGCATAAGTCGATATTTTATTACAGATAAGCTGTCATAACGTCCATATTACTGAAAGCTTAATGCTCTACAAATGCATAAATGGCGAAAATAAAAGACCATCAGACTCTAAATCTCTTAGTTATATTTGAAGCAGGTACAAATAAAAATATATTTTGAATAAAATATAAAATGACAGTTTATAAAAATAGAATCAGATTTTTATTGACATTTAGCCCGCCAATAGATACATATGTCAGAAACTTGGCGCCAACTTAGTACGTATGTATAGAAAGTTGCCAGTTTTAAATATTTCACCTTGAAATAGAATGTGTGTAAAATAAACTCATAATTTACAAAACATCTTCACATACTTGAGGCCCATTATTAATTAGTCATGACGTAACAGAAACGACTTTAACAAACACTTGTGTGAAGAAACATGGAGTTTTATGGCCGCCATAAATAATTTACGAGTGTGCTGTTATGGTGACGGGAGTCTTTGGCCATACTCTTTCAACTGGTAAACGCTTTTAGTTAATTTGTATGAAGACATCTTGGGAAAAGTTTCGCTATATATTTTGTAATTTGAATGTCTTAATATTTTTGGCATTTTTATTTATGGGGAGAAGTTTACTATAGTTGCATGTTAGCGCTGATAATTTCTAATGTTTGGTAGTTGCCTGAAGCCAGAAAATGTTTGAAGGAAAATTCTTAAAAAGTGATTTATAATATTTTTTAACGAAGATAAACTGGTTCTCTCTGTGCCGTGAGATCAAAGCTCAATGTTTTTTGGCATTTCTGATTGATCCGTTATCGTAACTGTCTGAAGATGGTATTAAATTGTTAAATAAGTACTGTATGTACTTGCTAACCAACATTAAAACGCGAGAATGACATCAGAATTTTTTTTCATAATGCGCTGTCACGGCTCTTCAAAATCCATTTTTAAATATTTTGTACGACAGTTAACGAGCGTATAATTTTAAAAATAGAATGTTAATTAACCATACAACCATGCAAAAAAATATAAAACCAGTATTGCTTTAACTGTATAGTCAAGCGTATTATTTTGAAAATATTTTAATACGCGGCTGTTGCTAACCAGATTCGTTGCAACGAGGAAAACACAAAATATAACATTACGTTCTGTATTTGTATAGTATAGCTACTATGATTTATTTTTAACTTTTATAGCATTGCTTTAAGCGTCCTTGAACCAAAGTTGGTACAAGCTACTCTAAGGAGTAATAACAGCTCTAAATATAAATAAAGTGGTAAATTTAAATAAACACTTTATTACTTACTTTTGTTTAAGAATGGTGTACTGATGTTTGTTACTATTTCACGCAAGAATTACTGAACGAAAATAAGTAATTTAATCTTATTCAGTTAAGAAACTGTTAAAATACAAAGATGCATGCATACTTATAAAGCGGGTCTTCAAAAGACATTAACTTTTAATTAGCTACAAATTCCTAAGCCATATCTTTCTTTATCAAAAACTATTTCAGATTTATTATATTTTTTGCTCATTATTAAGCGTGAAGTGACTTTCTGAAGAGTTTTAATACCTACTCTTAATTTTATTCAAACTGCTAATTTATTCGCTGTCGAATTTTTATTCAATTTCTTGAAATTTCGTCGGACGCAGTATTATAAATCTTATTTATTGTATTATGAATTGTGTGTTTGAAATGCGAACAAAAGTAGGTGACGTCACTTAATGTGATAATCTTGATGCGATAGGTTTCATAGATACTTATAATAAATGAATAATACTAAAATGGTATGACTATAAAATCTACCTCGTGGAATAGTGTTTTATTCTAATCGTCCTTTTTATTATAAATGGGTACTCAATTTTTATTCCGAATGTATTATAGACTTTGAATATCATTATCATAGACTGTAGATGCACTGCAGCAAAGGCATTTTAAAATAAGAACGATTCTATTCAAAGCCCAAAATATGGCAGTCATTATTTTCCAAATATGAACTTATGACGTAAAATGTGGCAGCCAGTATTATAATTTTCAAAATAGGAACATGTGACGTCATCTCTGTCAAATTAACCCTAAAATGGCGCGTACCTACTTACTAAAGTCTGTCATAAGGAAAGTGGTTTTATTCACGTGTTTGTAATGTGTGTGGAGTACAGACCTTGTTAGCTAACAACGCTCGGTACACATGTTCTCTTATTACATGCCCGCTTCATGTATTTTGTCATTTAATTTGGTTGCTTCCTCAATAAAATTTTATAGGCGTTAATTAAAGGGGCTGTGGTCCCCACACGAGACCGATAAGCGGATACTTTCTCACTTTTGTTTCACAAAATGACCTCTTTCATTCATAATGCTGGTGTTTTTTGCGAACACTGGACAACCGATGAATGTTTCAATGTGGTAAATGTTGTACTATCTACACCGATCGCTCGATTTCACGATAAAAGAAAAAAATTGTGAAATAAAGACTTTTTGATGGGGTTTAAATTTATGTTTTAACGGTGTAACACCATTGCTTTGCGAGCTTGGTTATACACTTATTCTATTTTCGAAAGAATATGACATTTGTTTTCGATATGTTTTGGTGAACTTAAATATATTATAAGTATGCGTAACAATATTAAGTTACTAATTTTCTTTGCCGCTGAGCCGATAAATAATTTTCAAAAGAAACACGTAAGTCAAGTCTTTACTCCTCATCGATATAATAATAATTAATATTGTAACTGAAACGAGTGAATAAATCATAAGATAGCTAAATAAGCCATGGTCATTACATACTTTTTTAATGGGAGATAACTAATATAATCGGCATGCACAATTAAATAAAATTATATAATAATACTTATGCTAATAATAAACACATTTTTCTGAAAATCTTGTTTTACTGATATATATTTTGTCAGAAATATATTGCACTCTACCGACTCTACACCTCTTACTTTTCATAGGCCATATTAAAAAATATTCCAAGGAAAATGGATACAATATATCACGATATTTAACATTAAATACTTCTCTTTAAATGTGTATTGACATGGCACCTAAAGATTTGTACGTACATTATTTTGGACATTTTAAACTGCAACAGCCTGTGACTACAATATGCTTACAAATATATTACAGTCTATTCTCAGTATTCAAAGGTATTCAGAGCCAGGAAATACGTATTTATCAGCCAATACTATGTATGTGCTATCTCAAAACGTGTACACAATCTAGTCTGTCAGTTTTGTTTGCGTGCAACGCGATACGACGAGACAACGTAGGCGTTTGTTTAATGATTAGTTTTATTTTACACATTATTTATATGATTATAGTTCAGCACTTGATAATTTTAACTACACTATAATACTTTAAACTATAACTAACATGCCAAATTACAGCTTCTTGCAATCAATAGTTTTGGCCGTACGTTATCTGTCAGTCAGTCAGTGACGCAAGAATTTTATATTATACAATAAAAATCTGCCTGGAATTGACGATACATTTCTATGTCATATCTAGATATTTATAAATAACTAGAGAAAGCTCGCAGCTCCGCCCCCACATTTTTTTATTTTAGACGTTTCTTCCCAATCTCGTGGGAATTTCGGGCAATCGCTTCTTAGTGCTCCCCTTAGGTCCCCAAGGAACATACATACCAAATTGCAGCTTGTGCACAATAGTTTTGTCTGTACCTTGTCTGTCAGTCAGCCAGAAACGGAAGAATCTTATATGAAGATACTGGCTTTATTACAAAATAACTTGTAAATTTACGCCCATGATTATAAACACTTTAAGAACATAGGTAAAATATAATCCGTTTGAATTTTTATATAGTGGCCTTGCTTCCAAATATGGTAGCTAGTAGTAGCTACCCTTACGACCATAATGTCGTGACATAACACAAAACGGCTCGACCGTTGACAGGCCATAAATAATACCAGGTCATTGTGCCTTATTAGCTTAATTAACGGCTGCTTGTAACGGACGTCGAAAAATACCCGTGAAAATACTTTTACTTAGCTTAGAACAATAAAGTGATAGTGTCAAATTAAGTGGCAGATTTTCATTATATTTTTGTCGTGACAGTTGACAGTATTGTCATAGAGCATAGATATTTACAAAGAGGCGCATTTCTTATGGGCGCTCTGTAGACAAACTTTCTGTGACCCAAATTGCCGCTTGACGGCGTGGCAGGCGCGCTGTGACAGCTGTCTCTATGAGTGCTCGCTACTTGGAATCGGACGAAAACTTGGAAACGAAATCCTTAAGAAATGCGCTTCTATTATGTAAATCTGTATTCATTGGTATTGTGTATGGGTCCATGACATTTGACAAGATCAGTTTTATTCAACATCAAGCAGTTAGGGGGGTTAACTAAAGCTAGAAAACAGGTATTTTATTATTAAGGCGTAATAATAAAAATATTTTGATGACTTTGAAGCTATATTACACAAACAAAACATAAAAATAATCCGTAATCCTTGTAGCGTATTAAACATTTACCCTCCGAATAACGTGGTATTATGAAAGTATGGTGGCTACTGGCTACCAACTATTACCAACCCTTGCAAACCGTCATTCATTGCGCAGGCGTGGCTATCGTACTAATCACCCCCGCCATAGAGCCATCCGCCATCTTGCGTTTCCATTTTTAAAATTGCCTTTTCCATTCTATGAGCGCCAGTGCATTCAGTTCATATAGTCGCTAGTCGGTTAGAACGCACTAGCGCTAACAGACTCAGAAAACATTTTTGCGTTGATTGACAACTAATAAAAACTGACATTGACATTCCACGATTCTACCATTTCTATAATACTTAACATATTTTTATTGAAATAATAAATTGAAGTAATTGAATTATTAACGCTACCAATGTCATAATTTGATATAATACCGACATCTAAGATAAGGTTGAACTAAAATATAATTGTGGTTAACAAAACCTACAATTTTCTGTTAATATTATTAGGTACCTTGCGCGTGTTCGTTTCAAATGAAATGCTTAAAGCTCACTTTCCCAGTAGAAATTTATAGATTTGGATCTGGCAATCAGATTGCTTGACGGCCGGCTTTCCAAAGGTTCGTATTCGACCTTTTTTCTCGCGTTATTTTCACGATACGCCACGATAAAACCTGTATATAAATGTGGAGCGTGCAACAGGGTATCGTGAGTCGGCATCGCACTTAGTCAGTTACTGTGTTTTTACGTGCAACAATACCTTTTTGTAACTAAGGTCAAGACGGTGACCTCATCAAACAAATGATGTTGTAACTGATTTCGTAAAAAGTTTGAACTCTTCTTTCGTATATAGCGTCTCTGGCTGGATAGGATATGTTGATACATTGGTAGGTACTTACCTATGTTCTAAATTTAAAAAGTACAGCTATTTAAAAAAATATGGAGTTGGCATATGACATCTTCAAATGGCAATATTATGGCGACGTGGCAATTCACTAATCTTTTATATACCAGTAATATCAGCAGGATAAAAAAATGGTAATTTATCATAATAACAGGAAAATACCTAAGCTATATAGGTAGGGTGCATAGGGTTCCCACCAAGAACTTAGGGTCCCAAGCCAACCTCACCTGCAAATGGTGCACCTGCCGATCAACGGACGAGGCTCTGGCAAACAAAATGTCCCAATAAGCGGCAATAGGCTCGCCACCTATTACGTGGGATCAAAACACTGGCGAAAAGTGGGCGTTTAATATGCCTCTGCCTACCCCTTCGGGGAAACTGGCGTGAGTCTATGTATGTATGTATGTATGTACCTAAGCTATTTTGATTATTGAAACCCTCGATTTCAATTGAGTGTAGATAATATTTTTTTTTATAGAGTCACGCCTGTATCCCCGATGGGGTAGGCAGAGGCATATTAAACGCCCACTTTTCGCCAGTGTTTTGATCCCACGTAATAGGTGGCGAGCCTATTGCCGTACCGGGCACATTACCAGACTCCGTGCTGCTACTGAGAATTTCCTAACTGAAAAACCCAATAACACTTTGCCCGACCCGGGAATCGAACCCGAGACCTCCCAATCCCACGCGCACATTTATGCCGCGAGACCAACGAGGCAGTCCATATTAAATTAGCAATATTTAGGTATTCGTCATACAATCGCGTACAAATATTGTTATTGTGTTTTTATTAGAAGGAAATAATTATTTATAGCTTGTTTACTTCTGATATGCGTCAAATACGTACTGTTTGGCAAAACAGAAGCCATAAATCTCTAGTACAATTTTTTATTAGATGATTCAATCAAATAAAAAAATGTACGTCAAATTTATTCATGAATATACAAGATCACATAGTTTCGTCTGTCACAGCATGGGCATTTAAAAAATCAATATCGATAATTTCAAATTTTCGAATGAATGATGAACCAAAATATTGAATAAAAATTATTCAACCAAAGCCATTCGCCGAAATTAACCCTTCAATACCGTACACGATTAAGGTCACAATAAAAACTGACCCAAACTTTTAAAAATCATCTCGATTAACCAAAACCTTCTTACATTTCAGATGTCACGGAAACACGAGAACCCAAAAAATAGAAGAAAAAACGGACCTCAACCTGTTGTGTGTTCGGGGACATTTGGTGAGCGCGCCATATTATTCTTTATCCCTTTCTGTTCCACTTTTTTTGGTGAAATAAAAAACATAAAAATGTAAATAATACGATCCTTTGAAAACGAGATACGAGTGAGTTTTAAGGCTGTGATGCACCGAGAGATATACGATTGTTTAATATGTAAGAGTTTCAGAAGAGTTTGAAGTGACATCGACGAAAAGCCAAAAAAAAAATATTGGTCGTATATTAAAATAATTAAATAAAACTGCCGTAGTAGAAAATGAAAATTGCTGGTTATAATTATACTTATTTGTCCGATGAGATCGATATTGCTCTACAATTCCTAAACTGTAAACATACCGAAGACGGCCATCGAGATACTCTACAATAACTTACAGCACACAATATTAAATATTTTTTGTCAGACTTAAGTAAATATTGAGCACATTTTAGTAAAGACACGGAAATATGGATTGTGGATGTTCACGAAATTGACCATAACGTGGAAAGAAACAGAACAAGAAATGCATTTGGGTAAGCTGTCTTTTTTTATTCTATGACTAGCTGAGCCCGCGGTTATACCAACAATATTTAGAGCTACTGCTCTGCACCCGTAGGTCATAGCGCGATGTTCAATAATTGCATTCTTCCATAAATGAGCTGTCTAACAAAAAAGGTTTACAGGTAGTAGAGCCTTGCTGATTTCAGCATGAATGGGCCGCTTCGACCGGGAAAGTAACACAGAAAATCGACGTAAAGTAACAGTACCTAAACTGTTGCGTTTCGTTCGGTGAGTGAGAGTGCCGGAGGCCCTATCCCCTATTCCTTCTCCCTCATCCCACTCCTCATCAACGCACTTGTGACTCCGGTGGTGTTGCTTGTGTCCATAGGCGGCGGTAATTGCTTACCATCAGGCGATCCGGCTGCTCTTTTCTGCCTATTACTATAAAGAAAAGGTTTATTCAAAACGGACCAGTAGTTTCTGAGATTAGCGCGTCCAACCAAACAAAGTCTTCAGCTTTTTAGATAGATAGATATCCAGCATACTAGCAGTAGATAACAATAATTCCAACTTAGAGTATCCCTTTGGCACGTTCTTGGTCATAATTTTGTCTCTCTCAACTGAGACCTTCTGTACAGAAGCCTCAATAAACATTTCGAAACGTGTTCGTAAATTAATTTAATTCTCTGGTACTAAAGAAGCCTTACAAAATAGGGAAAAGGGAAAACGCTCCGAAACATCTAAACAAACTGAGCCGGTAAATTAATGATCTGGGATGTCGTCAATCTATTTTAAGTACAAATTATATAAATACTTATATAAGTGTTGTTTACTATAGAGCGTTTCGAGGACGCCTCGTGTAAACGAAACACGTGCGTCTACATATTATATTATTTGTATTCGAGTTGGTTTACTTCGAACTCTGGTGTTTTCCTTAGTGATACTCAAAACTGTGTCTGTATACAATACTATATTTTAAGTTTGAAAACACGACTGAGCCGTAGAAAAGGTGACACGTGTAGGGTTAAACTCACGAATAAAAAATACATTGCAATCACACGCAGTAAGGGATCATCGGTTCTTCAGGACTTGTATGCTGAATAAGATATGTCAGTAGAAAAGTTTCGGAGTATATAAAACAATTTATCAATGAAATTATCATACTACACTAAATTATCGCTCGAGTTTCACATTGCGCTATCATTTAATCTCCCTATCTGCTAATTAAATGATAAATGATAAAGAACTCGAAAAACAAAGTCAACTGTTTTAAATGTTACTTTCAGTTGATCTTTAGAAGTCACTCTTATACAAAGGTCATGAAAAAAAAAATTATGTTTCAAGGAATAAGATAAATTATTTATTTCAAAATCTGTTCAGCCGTGTTTGCGTGATATAGTAACAAACGTTCATCCATGCACATAAAGTTTTGCGTCTATAAAAGTGGTGGTCTAGTTTTCAGACTACCTAAATATACTTATCTTATTTTGCGTGTATTCAAAAAGCTTCGAGATATCACGAGAAAAATATAAGATCTATCCTGTGTATCGGTGTGCCTCCATCTTAAATTCGTATCGGGACGGACAGGACCACTCGAGTTGCGGTTAAGTGCAGGTATCGTAGAACTTTTTTATACCTTTTTTTCAAGTGCCCTTCACAAATAGTTATAACCTATTTATTTTACTTTCGAAATTGGGGTTAGAAAAGTTAATTCGATTCGAAGGGTTAAGATTTTTTTCGGATTTTATAACCCAAATTAATATCATAGTGTTTTTAGAATCGACAGTTGTTGGTCGTTGTTTTTGACGTTTTGAAGACAACAGACTATGTCTGCCGCAACAGCTTATGCCTACCATGGAGAAAAATATTATATCTACGGTTAATTAAGATACTTCTTGGTTCATTTTTAAATTGGCTAGAATTTCTTGTACTCAGCAATGCATCAAACCTTTGAAACCAACTTCTTCTTTGTTTGAATTTGGAAACACAAAAATGTTGAATGAATCATGCAACTATGGCTGCTGCATGAATACGTAATCGTTCAGTCTTTGTTAAATATTTTCGCGGCATAATTCCGTAAACATTTAAAAAAACTGCGTTATAAATGCGTCATATCCCTTAAAATATTTTTATGTGGCTCATCTGTCGGCAATTATGTACATAAAATAATGAATCATGCTGTCTTTTCGTCGACATTAAAACGGTCAAGACCCCGGATTCTCGTGAAACGAAAATGGCGGCGCCTCTTAAAAATTTGATCCAGCCTTGTTTCGCAGTGACACTTGCAATCTTATAAACATTAACATTTCGTTATAAAAATAAATTGCGCGATTTCTTCGTGCTCGCCTCAATTATTAATAATTTCATTAGTTTTTGTCTCGATTGTTAATATGTTTTAAATTATAGCTCTGTATAATCTGGCTATTTAACTATTCATTTGTAGCTAGTTTTAGGAATTTGTGCTTTATTTTTTATGTAAATTGAGTTGCTTTTCGTATGAAAACGGAACGATCAATGTTTCAAAGAAATACATGTGAATGCTTTACCTGCTGCGAGTTGAGCCGAGTGGATGGCTATATGTTATAGTGATGCACTATATTTTTCTATTCGATTGATTTACTAGGCTCTAACTCGGATCAAAAATAAAAGTACAATGTAAAGGTTCTCTCGTAATTTATGTTAACAAAGTCAAATTAGGAAGTGAGTAACACAACAAAACTCCAGTAAATTACGGTGTGAAAAGAAAATATTCCGAAAATAGAATGATAAAAATTTATGAGCCGAGTCGAATGTCAATTTGGTGATATTTATTCGAGTTTTTGTACGAAAAGAGTGTTATGTTCACAATATTTGTTATCTAGAGAAAAAAGGTTGGACATGGCAATACAGAGAATACTTTAACCGGTGATATCATACTCATTGAATAGAATTTTGCATTATACCTTATAGAGCACTTTATTAAGTTTATAAACACGAAAGGTTGTGAGGTTGTATGAGTGTTTTTTGCGCTTTCGTATAAGTACGGATTTTTATGAATAGACAACCGCGATTTTTATCCCTATAATCGACATTCACATGGGCGGAGTCGCGGGCAGAAGCCAGTCCTTGATAAGAATTACTCTTTTATAGATTTATTTAAAACATACGATAGACATACAGATGTTATAATTAAATTTTGTTTAGGAGTCAAAATGCCCTATATCCAAGGTTGCCATTGCTCTCTCTAACATGGTACCTTACGGCACCTGTTCTGCCGGGACCGGTTGAGATGGGAGGTAAAAAATAATCTTTTCATTTTAAAAACAACAATTTTTTAAAATCTCCCGACCGTGGGATCCTTTCTGTTTACAGTTTGTATGTTTATACGCAACGGCGATGACAAAATGTATAACAACATCATGTATTGACGAATAAAATTTCACGTTGAAAGACGCATGATAAAATAAATAGTATGTCTTCGAGAATATTTATATTTAATTTTACTTCCCACTGGACAGATGGTGGAGCGTTAGTTTTAATTAGTTTACGATGTTGGTGGTCTGAGCTTTGGAGAAGTAAAAAATTATGTGTTAGTCAATGACTAACTGAGCGTGAGTTTCAAAATTAGTAGATTTCCCAACGAACTTTCAAATTCAACTTACCCCCTTCGCGGTGGCATATAAAAATATCAGAAGTAAGTAGGGATATAGCATCCCATAATGTGCTAGGACCATTGATACCTTGGTCATCTGCTTTCAAACTAGACAGATCACTATGGTAACTAGATAACTGATAAATATACATAATTATATTTCTTAGATGCCTCCGTGGTCAAGTGGATAGCGTATGCGACTGCTAAACGGAGGTCCCGGGTTCGATTCCCGGGTCGGGCGAAAATGTTACTGGGTTTTTCTCAATTCTCAGTAGCAGCATGGAGTCTGGTGATGTGCCCGGTAACGGCAATAGGCTCGCCCCCTATTACATGGGACCTGAAATTCATGGCGAAATGTGGGTGTAATATTACACCTCTGCCTACCCCTTCGAGGATACAGGCGTGAGTCTATAAATAAAAAAGTTAAATTAAAAAAAATCTTAGTATAGACAAAATACACCCAGACACAAAAAATATTTCTGCTGCACCCAAAGATTTGTTATGTGTGGTTTTCCAACCCTGCACTCGGGGTCAGTCAGTGTTATGGACCACAAGACCAGCAGGCCAGTCAAATATGCATATACTAGATGAAGCCAGCAGCAACGCCTGCATTTTTTTTAATTACCGGTTTTGGCGGATCCCGTAGGAATTTCGGGAAATCCCTTCTTAGTGCACCCCTACGGTCCCCAAGGAACATACATGCCAAATATCAGCTTCCTGCGCCCAATAGTTTAGGCTGTAGCGTGTCTGTCAGTCAGTCAGTAACGCAAGGATTTATATATACAGAAGATAGAGATTAAAGTTCAAAAAGTTAATTTATAAATATTCTTACATACTATGTTCAAACTATAAACATTTACTTTATTATATTAGATTTTTAATTGAAATTCCTGTTCTCTCGTCCCCTAATAACTATATATACTTAGCAGATTATGAATATATACCATTATAATATTAGCAGTTTAAATAATATTTACAAACCTGTTATAAAGCTCTTTTTATTTAATAGATATTGCACTTAATAATTACGTACTTTAATTTATAACACCTGTAGTACTTAAAAATATATTG
Organism: Euclidia mi; assembly: GCA_944739405.2. Taxonomy (NCBI): domain Eukaryota; kingdom Metazoa; phylum Arthropoda; class Insecta; order Lepidoptera; family Erebidae; genus Euclidia; species Euclidia mi. Next base: position 6,060,212 of record OX123200.2, on the reverse strand, counting down.
GAGACTAGTTGCTATACGCGACTCTGCTTGTTGGGTGCCGTGTACTTATCGCGATTTCATATAGTTTCTGCAAAGTTTCATCAAAATCAGTTCAGGAGTTCTTGCGTGACAAAATAAAAGTATTACACTTAAATTAAAATAATTATATCAACTTAATTAATTATCTCTAAATGGTATGATATATTTTAAAAATATTAATTACCAAACCAGTTTTTTGAAGGTGATGGCTCGGTTGTTGTTGTTTCCAATCGATTATTTTTCTTATTCGAGTCACGCGAGTACAAATCGATTAATGATTGTAAATTAATACTAGCATGAGGGTTTTATTTTTTATATTGTTCAGGTATCACTGTGATTGGCAAGATGGCAATTGAATTTTAAGCAGTGACTTTAACTAAGTTGTTATTATTACAGAATAGGACAATAGGAGAATGTAAAATTGCTGCGCATATTTTGTAATCGTTGTTGGTATTTGTAGACCTGAGTATTGATATCCAGATGTAATGTTTAATAGGTAGTAGAGCCTTGCTGATTTCAGCGTAAATGGGCCGGCTCGACCGGGGAAGTACTACCCTCTCACAGAAAATCGACGTAAAGTAACAGTACCTAAACTGTTGCGTTTCGCTCGGTGAGTGAGAGTGCCGGAGGTCCCATCCCCTATTCCTGAGGGAGACCTGATACCACTCCTCCTTCCATCCCTTTTCCTAACCCAAAGAGCGGCAATGTATTTGGGACTCCTCTGATGTTGCTTGTGTCCATGGGCGGCGGTAATTGCTTACCATCAGGCGATCCGTCCGCTCGCTTGCCGCTTAGATATGACAAAAAAAAAAGATGTTATGCTCTTGATGAGCAAGGGAATATAATAAATACCTACTTGATGTCGCGATTCCTGTATGCCTTGGCCTGAATAGTGGACTAAGGCCTTACCAATATCAAAGTGAGAAGAGGCCGTCTTCTTTTCGGATGTCGGTTGCCGTAACACATGCTATGTGCTGTTCTGACGTGTAAACTATATTCATCATCAGCCCTTTATATTGTCCCACTGCTGGGCACGGGCCTCTTCCCATTATGAGACGTGTAAGGCCATAGTCCACCACGCTGGCCAAGTGTGGGTTGGCAGGCTTCACATGTCTTTCGAGAACATTATGGAGAACTCTCAGACATGCAGGTTTCCTCACGATGTTTTCCTTCACCGTTTAGCAAGTGATAATTAACAATTTAATACGCACATAACTCCGAAAAGTCATTGGTGTGCGACGTGTCGGTCTCTCCACTAGGCTATCGCTACAATCAAATTATATTACTGTAGAGTTTTGTCATAATTCAGTAGTTTTGTGTGAAAGAGATAGAAACATCCATCCGTGTTTTAGTGGTCAATAAAGCCTGATCTAAAGTTTGGATGTGTCAGGTGTATCAAGTATATTTTTCCTTCTTTCTTATTAAGTTATTTTGCAGGCGTATTGATGTTCTCAAATAAGATAAGACCTACATTGATATGTGCGAATGCGTCAGATTCAATATCTACATCGTAATCAGTAATGAAAAGGAAATAATTGGCCACGGTATATCAATAATATTCCAATCACTTTGACACTGTCAATGGCCGACGCTCCGTCCAAATGCAAATTGTTTAATCAATACCTATTGTACAAAAATGTATGTGCTCATAGTGTCAGCGACCCCTACTATCCGGCAGATAGTTTCAAGTGAGTGCCTGTTTAGGTATAAGATAATTATATCTATAATTATCATCCAACTGCATCCCCTATTAGTTTATCTTTATGCCTTTCTGCGGTCCCATTAGCCGCGTGTTTCAGATAAAATGTCTATTTGGAAATTTCCAAAGTTGTCAGCAGATTGTGTTTATTTAATTAGTTTTTAATTTAACTATAAAATATTCCGTTGGGTATCATTCAGTTTTTATCGCGACCGGTTTGAGCTGGTTGTATGATGGCGACCACGCCCGCCACCGCACCTCCGCTGTATTCAAATTTCAAATATCGAATATTTTTTCCGTTTTCCTCGCCGGCCAGTAACCAGTTTTTATTTCCAACCAGCAACATTTTAACCTATTTGAAACAGCAAATCCACATAGTTAAATTCATTATTAAAAATATACATTGACCGATTTTGTGTACGCAAAAACTTCTTAAAGGACAGGCCTAACAAAGACTTAGGTCGTACAGGTCACGGCGGGCGTTGCACGAATGTAAAAAATAACGCAAAATCATCGCCGATGCAAAAACACCGAGTCCATGAGTCATTTTTATACCTTTACCGAGCGACTAATAAAGGAAATTTGTCCGCCACTAACAAGTATGTCGGTCGTTTGGAATACAATGATTAGTTGTCATTTGTCACTTTTCGTGTCTCGTGTGGTGACCGAGCATCGAATGTGACACGGGGCCATTAACGTCGAAAAAACAAAATAAATTGTGTAATTTACACCTTTATGTGTATTATATTCCAACTCAAGTTACGAAGCGGCTTGCGTACGCTGTTTTTGTTTTCTTACGACCTTGGTGCGAATACAAAGATAACAATTTCAATCGGCGATAATTTATAAATGGAGATAACGTCATGCTTTTTGCGACACTTACTATGAAAGAAATGGTTTTTGCCGTGTTTGGCATGTTTGGTCTTTAACAATGTAAATAATGCTCAGTACAATAAGTGTGAGCAAAAAGTGTGGTATGCAAAAAGGTGAGCCATCAAATATCGACTAGTATAAACAGTCACATGTTGACCGTGGCAAGGTCGCACGGATTTTGAACTTGGAACAAAAAAATAATACACATTTGAATATTGCATTCGGTGCGGCTGATTGATGGGATCTCTTTTCACGGCACGCGATTGATTCTCTTTGTTTTTTTCTCTCTCGGGTGTTTCCATTCAAGATGCATTTTCGTTTAAGACCTTTTTAAAATTATATTCAATTGTTATTTATTTTTAAATCTTTTTGTTGCAGGTACATTTGAAGGCGGGTGTAACGACTCTTAAATTGTGAGTTATTTTTAAATGTATTCTTGTAGCAAAATGCATAAATTAACTGGCTAAACGCCAGACCCCTTTTACGGCTTTGAGAAAAACAACGCGAATTTTTTTAGGAATATACGGAAAGAAATTGTGGCTTATACGACGCCCCCGATATCCGTTATGCATATCGGCCTTATACGGACCCTAGAAGAGTGTCGGCCGTCTCATTGTCTTTCTGTCCGTGATGAGTGACTCACGCCATTGTTGGGTTACACAATAGATGTCTTTGTGCATTGTGCCCAGGGGACCCCGATGTTACGTATTTTGTAATAATTAGTCGACTTCTATTTGACTCACAAATGATAATTACTCATTCGTTCACTTTCTAAAATTTTAATAAACTTGCTTCATTTTATTGATCGACCGCGAAATAAGTTTTTATATGATACGAAATGCAATATCTCACACGGCACGCGTTTGGGGGTTCACCCTAGCGATTTGAGGGCCAAAAAAAAGAATGGCAAAGGGGCCCGTCCAGTATAATAGATATGCGAAAACTCAATCGCGTTTGCTGCTAACAATAAAATCCAATGAGCTAAGTTTATACATCGAACAAAGGAATGTGACCCTTCCACGTTCGTGATACGGAACATTTTCTTTTGAATTAGATTATTTCAAATTCATCCCCTTTCGAGTAGACAACTTGTAGGCGGGAAAAGTGGTCGTTCGTTCAGATATGTCAAAACAAATTAGCAGTATACATGTGTGTATGTATACGGCAACTATTTTATCTCGCTCACATCCTTTACGCGCGAAAAGGACGTAATATGTGAATATTGAATATAATTTATCGCCAGTTTTCCCCTTTTGGCGTTTATCGATGTGTGGGCAATAAATAAGGAGTTTTAAGTTGTTTTATTTTATTTGAATTATATCGTTTATCTCTCGAAATAAATGGTAAGGATAGAGATTGTTTGTAAGAAATTTGATACATATAGGTATTCTTATAAATACACCTGTATCTTCAAGAGATGACCTGAGTTAGATTAGTATAGGCGTTTTATAAAACACCTAAAATAGCTCATAATTTCCTTTAATAGAACCACCACCAACAAAGCACAAAAAAATTAAGTATAAGAAACTAAATTGAAAGTATTTTCGTTGAAAAGAAAACGTTTGCGAGCGCCACATTTGTTGTAATTCCCACAAGAACAGTTACATAAATTGGTTCAAATCTTCAACATAATGAAACTTCCACCACAAATCATCGCGTCACGCACCCCTTAAAAAGACTACACGTTCGGATCGACAAAAACGCGTAATAGCAGTTATCGGCTGCAATTACTACGATAAACGTTTGGAATTGTATAATGCAAGATAATAATTACCTGCAATGCGATAATTCACTCAGCAATCGAATAAATTAGTATTAAAACAAGAAAAGAACTAGCTACCTATTAGTGCTAACAATAATAGCACTGGCCAGTTACAAATTAACATTATTGAAAACCTCACCTCAGAAAAAACAAACGTTCGATTATTAAATCTGAAGAAGTACGTTAATGAATTCTGTATTTAAAACTTTAATTCGAAACAGCCGCTGTATTCGAAAAAAGGAACGAAAAATAAAACTTAAATTGCTTACGCGTAATTCAAATAACGAATGATGAGTAGAGTGGGTGGCGACGTTCGATGATGGGGTAAAAATTACCCCCGAGGGGTAAACACCCTATGTAGTGATGTGTGTTTATGTGTGGAGGAGGGTATGATAATGGCGTATTTCCTGCCTACCCCACAGTCCAACTAATGTGAAATTTTGCATTGCACGCACTTTAAAAATGAATGATTTCGGTAGTCCAATATGTACACTAATATTCACACGTCAAATGATTGCGGGTAGTATTATAATTATATGTTAGATTTGTGCATAGAGAATGTATGAGGCTGCTATAACGAGGAAATATTTGAGGAAGCACCTATTGTAGACTATATTTAGATTTAATTTGTATAACAAAAAAACACTGTTCGAAAATATCCTATATTATAAATGGAAGCAAATAAAACAAGCTAAAGATGGAAAAGAAATACCGACCGAGTCTAAAATCAAATACCCATGGTACAATATTGCCGACGTAAAAAAATAATTACCGCTAACAAATCTGTGAGCCCTAAAATGATGTGTACAAGTTAAATATTCAGTGTTTATAATGCCCAATAAAAATATAACTTCACAGTTCAGGGGTACATTGTACCGAAATATCATTTGGTTACATTTTTACATTTTTATTGGCCTCGTAAAAGTAACATATAACTTACAAAGCGGCCGTTAACATTCAGCCATTAAACACTGAAATAACTCGAGAACGACTGCTTGCATTTTAGCGATGGATGAATGCATTTTAAACACCTCGTTTGGGAATAACTGTGTCTTCTAATATTTTTTATCCTTGTTTCCTGTAATATGAGTCTTGAAGTATGAGATTATTTAGTTGAGAATTATCCTTACTCTCCTATTATGTGTTAGTTTGTGAGGAGAGATGTTTGCTGCTCTCTCACGCAGAAAATACTGAACGGATTGCGATGAAAATATCATATGAAGTCAATTGAGATTGGAGACATTGTGTAATTTAGAACTTATAGGTTTATATCTAAAGTGATGATAAGCTTCAATTACCTATTTGATGGGAGTTAGTAAGCAATTTAGTATTTTCCAGTCCGAATCTCTTTTATACTGGCAATTCTCAAACATGGTTTCAAAAGTAGCATTTTGTCTACTTTTAATTAAGTAAATAACCACACAAATAATATAATTAATTCCATTCCACGAATAAGTTCCATCGTAAAATCAAATGAGCGAATCGACGAGGAAAAATTATTCAAATATGACAAAGTGGGGCGAAATAGAACACTAAAATGTTACTTCACACATAATTAAACTCATGGAAGACATGTTAGTGCATTTTTTATGAAACCAGTCCTTTAAAAAATGTGTAGAAATATATATTCTTGTATTTTAGGGTTAAAAGCGTTTGTGGCTATTCAATGTGATGTTTGAACAAAGATACTTGCGTAAGTGTGCAAATAAAGTTAAAAGCACATTGTTTGCTATGTATTTAAAACTTGTTAGATTTCGTGAAAATATGGCTGCTACAAATGTGTTTGGCGCCATTTTAGTGCCGCGGTGTGCAAGTAAATATTGAAATAAGAATGAAATTCTAATTCTAAATATTAAAGTAGTAAATTTTTTTTCTACGATGGTGTCGTATAAAACAAACAAATGAAAATTAATGTTAACAAATTCAAAGTGCTATATTATTATACTTATTGCAAACGTACCAATTTTGAAAATGGAACTGCAAAATAAAGCAGTAAAACGTATGTATCCTGATTGTTAATAGCCTATATTATTTAAATATGGAACGCGCGTGAAATGTCGCCGCCATAAACGTACGAGTGTATGCATCGACTTTTGGCAAGGAACTACTTTTTACTAAACTGTTTTTGAGCACAATATACGGCTATATAAGTGGATATTCCATTATTCAGATAGCCATTTTCCCGTAGTCACTATAATATCTATTCATTATGTCTCGTTCTTGCGCTACACGTTTTGAATTATTTAATTGCGTTCATATCAATTCAGATGTGACAATGGCCGGTTGGTCGGTACGTGTGTGTTGGCAGCACTGTCGTTCCGTTCCGTGGCTCGACCAGATTGGCGAGAGCCATTCACAGTCGTACTTATTAGTGATGCGCGTTAGACGTCATATACAGTTACACGCTTTCTGGGGTCGGAATAAAGTGGCCAGTGTGTACGCAACTGGCGTCAAACGCGTATTTATTGGACATTCGCAGCGGTGCGTCAGGCGAAGATACGGAGTTAAACTGCCAACTGACACGCGAACATTAAGTACTTTGTATCAAGTTTCGCCGGATTCCGTTCGCTACTTGAGTTATACGCTGCGCTGTCGTGTGTAGGGGCACTTACATGCGTCGCGTGAAGTCACAATTGAGCCGTTCATACATATTTAGTCGACATTAATTTCGTCGAATCGGATTAAATACCGATAAACAGTAACTTTCACGTACATTTTACGTAAACATTTACGTGGCGCGTGTGTTTTGTTTTGTGCTTGTGACTTTTACTCTAATCGGTAAGCTATATATTTTACTAATCATTGTTTTTTTTTTCTATATAATTATATTTTTACAAAATAGTAGTGATAGGGATCTTTTGATTATTTGATAATACGTTTGATTTTACGAGAAGTGATTTATAAGTTACATTGTAATTCAAGATGTACATAAATTATACTAACACAAAATTTATTCGTTTCAAAGGAAAAATATTTTACAATTAATTGAAACTATTTGAAATAGTATTTTTAATTCTAACTTCTATTAAATTTTACATATTACTCCTATCATATCTTGAGGGATATCTCTACATATTTTAAAATATAAATACATTCGTTCTTATCGCTAGATAAGTAAAAAAAATTGTAAATATGTACATATTACGAAGGCAAAACCGCCGAAACTGTAAGATAACGTTTCATGTATTTTCTCTAAAACTCTTGTATATTTTTTTAACTCCACAGTCCACATATTAGTTTAACTAGTCATGCTCGCGTCTTCGCCCGCGAGTGACAGCTATCGCGACAAAAAGTCCCTGAAGGACCCTATGCATAGTACTATTAATTATTCTGTGCCCTATGTGCCATTCTGATGTACCTACAAACTATATTTCTGCAAAGCATCATTAAAATCCGTTCATAATTTTTTGCGCCAAAGAGTAACAGACATACGAGTACATCCATCCTCAAAAACTTTCGCATTTATAATAGTAACATAACTTCACGCCTTTTATCCCCGAAGGAGTAGGCAGAGGTGTATTACACTCCCCACACTTGACCAGTTATGTTTCGGTCCCAATGTAATAGGAGGCAAGCCTATTGCTATCTACCGGGCAATAATTAATTTATAATGCACACATAGCTTCGAAAAGTCAGAGGTGTGTGCCCGGGGTACCTGAGGATCGAACCCGAGACCATCGTCTCGGCAGTCCGTTAAGTACACCACTGGGCTCTCGCCGCGGTATAATAGTATTAGTAGTATTATTATAATAATGTTGCCAACGTCTGCTGGGTTAAGTCAAACATCTTTGACAGCTTAACATTCTACCCCCAAACAAGGGTAAATTTTCTAGTACATAAACCCCAGTAATACAAAACACAATCCCTGTTAACGTGGAGATCCATAAAGGTGTTGGGAACGAAAATCCTTCTCATTCCAAGGATTTGGAGCTGAAATTAGTTCGCAAATCTCTTGGCTTAGTGTTGCCACCCCCGTTACGGATGTTGATGGGACATACAGATAAATAACCTTGGCTTTATCCCGCCTTATTGTTTTCTTTTTATTGCTGTGTGAATATTTTTGTTTGGCTTGTAAATGTGGGGTTAGATATGGAAAGATTTCATGTGAAAATATGCGTAATAATATAATAGTAAATGTACAAATAATAATAAGTAAAGTATAATAATTATAATACTTACTTAGTAAATATACAAATGTAAAAAATGCAATCTTTATGAAGTGTAAAAATAAAATCTGAAAATTTACTACAAGATTTTACAGAATTTTTTTATCGCATAGGCAAAAAAGTTCTTCAAGGAGCATTAATTTTAGTAAACTTTTAACTTAGTTGTCAAAAAACATATTTGGTACAAAATTTAAAATAATTGAATGCAGACAGTAACCTTTACCCACGTTAACTGATTCGGAATTCAAGTGGCCAACTTCGCGGGTAAAATATTTTCCAAAAATCAAACTGCAAATTAAAACGTACCTATTTTTTTTGTCAGGAAATTCGAACGCTGCACAAAGTAGTTTAATTAACAAAAAGGTTACCATTGCATTTAGCAAGTGAACTTGCGTTTTGCTAAACAATTAGCACTGATATACAAACATTTAGCTGTCTGTCTGTCTAATAGTACGAAATAACAATATTTTCGTTACAGACAAAGACTGTTTGTGTATTTTAGATGAGGATTTAATTGTTTCTTTAAACGTTCCTATTAGAATTTATTTTTGAGGCGTTAGTGTAAGTTTAAATTATATTTTCTCTTAGTTTCTGAAAGAGAGAATGGATCGAAGAGCGAGGCAAATTTTATTTTATTAATGAAGACGAATAATTGCTCTGCTTTTCTAGTCAATTATATTATAGTTAGATGATATTTTATTAAACGCCTATCGTTGTCGGAATGTTCATTCAATTTGATCCACTACTTGTTTTGCTTCTTCATTACCTTTTTAACCTCTATCGCATTACTGACAATTTATTTTTATCGAAACCTTATAAAATATGGATGCTTTCAACTGTAGAAAAAACCGAGTTATCATTATTGGCTCCGTAACAAGCCATACACATATAAAACATATTGGTAGCTTAATAGCAATAAAGCGTCCTTATGAAGACATGTGGCAACTAAACGCATCAGTTGCCGATCCATGTGACTTAATAATTGTAATAAATAACACAATATAGATACCTATCTATAAACAACCACCAGTATAAAATTAACTCGCAGTATGAATAATTTTTAACACACTTAAATGAGTCGAGAGCTCAATTTATGTTAGTTTTATACCACCCTTTGTTCAACTAATTATAAGGTAGGGTGCAGACAGTTTGTGTTAAGGCTCATTAAAAATGAACTTTAAAGTACGTATGGTAGCTAGAGGGCACTAGGCTTCATTTAGTATGGCAGTGGGCCTTTTAGCACACTTAAGGCTATAACACCTTGATCCCTTGGGGCATAATTATTTCTTCTATTTTTCGTTCATTTTCACATAGTTTTTACTTATTATAAAGTGCTTATTTATTATACGACGGATGACTTACTAATACGTAGCGTAATTATAGAGTTTGGATTATCGCAAAATGTGGAAAGGGCAGCTGCGGTTGTATTATTCAATTTTTTATTTATTTTATTACTAAATAATTGCTGCTAGATTGACTAAACTTTTAGCAATTTAACAAAAATCAAAGAAATTTAACCTGTTTATAGAATTTATAAAGAAGGATGTACACATAAGTACATAATATTTCGAAGCTATGCTCATCTGTCAGTGTACATATTGCTCAAATCGCCGTTACTATAAATAGCCTACTTAAAACCCAAAGCAATTGTGAACGACCCTGAAATCTTATCCGATATCCCACGATCGACACCTAGACATTTCTGTACCCAAATACCCATACAATACTCAAGAGACAAATTTCTCACGGAACTAAGTATTCCTTAAAAATTTGCATGACACTTACGTAACCAAATAACCCAAAAATCGTGCTAACAATAAAAAATCAACCTCATATTATTATCACAGACTCCTTAAAATAGGAAGAATAAGAGCTCCTTTGCGTTCCCAAGCTTCAAAGCTTTAAAAAATGACCTTCAAATATGCAAATGGCCGCTCCCACAGCCAAATTATTTGCATAATATAAAGGGTTGGACGCACCCCGAAACAGCGTTTAGCACAAAATATGCAAATCTGCAAATACCTTAAGTAATTATGCAAAAGATTTGACAGCTGCTGGTTTTTTTTGTATGTATACAGATGTAAAATTCTTGCTTCCGAATCAGGTGGGCTAAAATTACCCGACGGTGTTTCACAGTGTATTTTATTTATTATATCTTTGGAGTTCAATGTCAAAAGACGGCATTTGTAAATTTTTGTCTTAATATTTTGTTAGACGTGTTAGATTATACAAAAGTACATTTTAAGATTAATATAATTTATTATTTTAGTAAGTATAGGTACTATTGTTTTTAGTATACGTTTGTTTACTTTTTGTGTTTTATTATATATGTTCTATTTTGCTGTATTTTTATATTTACATTTATTTTCTACTATAGCTTTGGCTGCGTGTTGACTTCTTTTCTGGAACATTCTTAAGAAGAGCTATAAAGAAGAGAAGAGAAGATCGTCGTACTGGTGATTGCCACTAGCGAGGTATAGAGTTCCTACGTATGATACCTCTGTAGGAACTTCATACCGTGCTCTTGGGTTCGCCAATCTTCTACACATAACAGTAAAAAAGAAGAGAGAAGAATAAGAAAGAAGTTCGGAAGATAAACTGTATTTTTTTAAATGTGTATATCCTTTTGGTGTATATTAAAATGTACTTCTATGTGTATTTTGTACATAATGTTTGTAATAATGTCTATTATAGGTACTCGGAGGAGAAGAAGTCGGTAATACATATGTTTGAATCTTGTCACTACAACAAGCGTAGTAAACTATTAATCTACTTATACATGTATATGATAAATGGCATATTCCTTACTATCATATTCTTCTTGTTATTCTGTATGTGTTTATTTTTGTATATTATGTCACGCCGAACAGCTGGATTAATTTTAATTCTGTTTTTTGTGTATCTGTGTGTCTGGTTAGTTAGATATAGTATTAGATCTGCCAGCGGTGATCGATCGATATATACAATGTACTACATACATATAATGGAGTAGTAGTACACTAATGAGTTGTGCTGTCTAGCGAAATCACTAATCAAATTCTTATGATCATTTATGATTTGTACAGACTGGGGAAGCAGAATATTATCTTTAAAAGTGTGATCTTGTGTATACCTGTTTTGTTTACAAGATTTGGGTGAGTCTCAAAGAGCCTACTAATGCTGGTAATCCAAGAAGAATTCAGGGCTCTATTCTCAAAAATGCCGTCTATCAAAAGTTAAAATATTGCTCTAGAAATTAATTGATACCATAGATTTGTTATGATATAACGGTGGGGTTGATCTAAGAAAAGTACAGTATATTTGATAGGATCATCGGAATTCGCGCAAAAAATGTCTGAGTATAATTATGTTTATAAATAAATTTAATTTGAACATAATTTTCAAGTGATATTTGTGTACTTATGTGATTCCTTTTAATGTCCTATTGATACAAAAGTGATTGTACGTACTCAAAAACGTTATTTTTGGTTTATTAAAATTCAGATATAAATCTAAGACTATAGTATGTGATATAAATAGAGAAGAATTCTATACCCCACAAAACAATTTACCTAAAGTAAAGATTCAAGTTGAGAGCATAGGGCAAAACATTTTGAGATCTCATGTAGAGCCAAGCTTCTAACTCTACATGCCCTAACTCTGCTCAACCTACTCGTAACTCTGAACGCCGGCGCCGTAGCGCTACACGCCCTAACTCTACAAGCTCTAACTTCACAAACTCTATACTTAGTCAATATTTGTGGTTTGGCCGTTTTGATAATATAAGAAATAACCTAATGGAAGGAAAGAGGAACCCACCATGCACCCTCGGATTGACCACCAACTATTGCGATAGAAAAAGGTTGACAATACCGAACTTCTCTAAAGACAAAGGATAAGGGATATATGGAATAACGTGAAAATGGGTTCCAGGAAAATACCTGACGTGCAGTTTCCCGCTGTATGCGCCAACTATGCTTCGACATGTGTTTCGCTTCTCCACGAGGCATCCTCAGGACCGATGCGTAAAGACTGAGCCGCCTCAGTCGGAGGCTGAGGCATGTTACAATGGAGTTTCGCCAAGTAATGCCTGATTCAATTAACTAGTATAAGCAATATTGTAGTAACAAAATTAGAAGACTAAACGAACTAGGGTTGGGATAGTGAAGCACGGAAATTACGATGGGCGCAAAAGTATTACTAAGCTTCGCCGAAGTCTTAGTAACAGCACGGCGTCTGACAAAGTGTCCGGTAACGGCAATAGGCTCATACTCTATTACGTGGGACCTAGAAGTTCATAAAATGGCAAAATGTGGGTGTAATTATACATTTGCTTCAGGGACACGCCCGACCGTATAAAAAAATCTGTCGCGTATGTACTAGAACTAGTCCTCTTACCAAATTTCAGCTCCTAGGGACTTCAGAAAATACCTTACATTTTAATGATCACCAGTGCCGACATATCAGTTACTCAAACAGAGGTAAGTGTAGTATCCCGAAAGACTATTTAAAATCATCATCAGCATTTATAGTCTACTGCTGGCTATATGCCTTTCATAATAATAATTAACGTTAAGAATAAGAAATAAATAGTAAGTACCTATCTAGTCCGAATTAAAATAAACATTTACTATTTGTAATAAAATTCAAGTCCAGCCTCAAATAAATACAATATAATTTATTTTTTACTTATAATAAATATATAACTGTTTAATTAGATTATAATTTTATAAGTACCAACTAGTGCCTATTAGATTTTAAGTATATAACTAACATTTCTAATTTTATATTTTCATTCCTAATTAAGTATATTGTATCTGTGTCCTAATTTTAAGAATGTTGTGCATGTCTGTAATTGGCATAAGCATAAAACTTTGTGTAATTTGTGAATTCTTTTTGTAATTGTTTATGTTTATTCTGTTGACATGCCTTATTAACAAATAAAAAGAAATAAAATTCTGACACAATATGTACCGTGTGTGTTGTCCGTGTGGTGAAGGATTAAGAATACGGATTGTCACCACCCCATATCATCCCATGGGTGTCGTAAGAGCCGACAGAGGGAGCATATTATGCAGAGAACACCACTGTAAGAGAAGGAAAACTTGATACAAACCCTATACCAACCCGTTTGGCCAGCGTGGTATAGTAGGCCAATTCCTCCTTTCAAAGGAGAGGTCTAGTCCAGCAGTGGACTGTTAAAGGCTGATGATGATGATGAGGTACCGTGTGTGAGGCAATAGGAGGATTTTGTCTACTATACGACGCTTGTCAGACGAGTTTGTAAAGGGTTTGATGATTTCTGCCACAAGAACTATATGCTTCGTGTATTTTGCTTAGTAGTCTTATAAGATACCCACGGAATGAAAGAAGGATAGTAATACTTTGTATTCCTAACCCGTTACCACATGGATAATAAGTGGTAACACACACACACACGGAAAATAAAAAAGAAAATGGAAATTATTGAGCCAAGGGGTTACCTCAACAAAATTGAAACCGTTCACTTATACAGCATTATATAAAAATTAGAAGAGAGAATATTCTTTGTAAGATATTAACCTCACAGAAGTCTGCGTTCTTGCTAACTTTTACCGCCAATTAATCAATAATTGCATAAATTATCAATAATTACAATATTACATGTCACCGATAATTGCTGTTTACAATAAAATGATAAATAACACACATGCATATTGTATGTTATATGATAATGTTATTTATGTGTTTGTACACGTGAATTATTGGGGAAAATCTAACAATAATATTATATGATTAGTACGAATAGTAAATAATAATAATTTATCTATTCGCGAGGTAAAGCGCATTGGTCACCGTCCGATTCGTAGATGGGTGACCAGTGACAAAAAGCTACTTCATCTGTGGATTAGAAAGTTAGTAGCAGTCATTATTGGCTATCATGACGATGTCACACTCCGTAACGTCTGTTATAGATCAACGAGGAATTAGGGTACTGACATCCTCAAATATCCTGCCTCTATAGTCTTCCATCATCATCATCATCATCATCGCCCTAGCGTTATCCCAGTTGTATCCAAGACTTTTTTTCCGCTCTGGAGCCCAGGGTCCGCTTACTGGTCTAACCAGATTTGACAGAATATCAGCTTTTCTACAGAGCGACGGGCGTCTGACCTCCGCAACCCAAAGGGATAGCGATATTCCATGGTTAAGACTACTTAAGACCAATATCAGTTTATTTGAGGGTACTGACTCCCCGTAACGACTGTCAAAGATCTTCATGACAGCCGGGACCGACGGTTTAACGTGCTCTCCGAGGAACGGGACAAGCGATAATTAAAAATTTAATACGCACTTAACTTCGAAAAGTCATTGGTGCGCGTCGTGCATTCGAACCCGATACCCTCTGCATAGCAGTCTGTTGGTATATCCACTCGGCTATCGCTACCTTCCCTCTATAGTCTTAACCATGGCTCTAACTCATAGCGAGACTTGGCTTCCGGTTCGTAACAGATCGGCAAAGTTAAGCAACGCTTGCACAGGTCACCATTTGGATGGGTGACCGTGTGTGGCATTTACATCTGAGCGCTACCGTGCTTCGGAGGGCACGTACAGCTGTCGGTCCCAGTTCTTGTCTAAGGATAAGGATCGTTAGGCCATGTCGGAGGCCTTCGGGCGGTCTGAAAACTCCGACACCAGAGTTGGCCACACACTCACACGAGAAACAAAACAAACCATGGCTATGCTTTAAGGTTGGAGGAGGTCAACTGACAGTTGCTCTGGTGGTGGAACAGCTAATATTCCGTCAAATCTGGTTAGACTGTGACTCTTGAATGCAGGTGGAATAACTCAAGGACGATGATTTAGGTACTAACCACCACGCGGTTTCACCCATGTTTTGCTTTGATAACTCACCAACAGTAGCACCGAGCCCAATACAACAATACAGAAAAAAAGGAGGCTGGAAGGAGACCCAGGCTTTTTTTTTGTTGGAATAGCCTCATTCCGCCCTGAAGGAAGGGCGAAGGGGACTGTCAGACTCTTACTGACTAAAAACCAACCCGTGTTCCTCATGTACCCGTGTGTCGGAGGGTCTGGTATCGCCAAAGCATTCGTCGCCACCACCCGACGGGTATTGGCCCGCCAGATGGTCAGGCGGGCCCCGAATAAAAACCCCTTGGCGGCGATTGAAGGTGTTGGGCTCTGCCGCCAAAACACCCAGCGGCCGCAGATGATAGGGAGCACGGCAACCTGGCAACACCGCACCTCCTCTTCCTCTGCGGCCCCACCGCGACGCAACGATGGTGCGCTCCCATTTGGTCGCGGAGGGTAGGGCGCGCGGCAACGCAACACACGCCTCTCCTCCCGCGACCGCGCCCAACCACGAGGGACTGACAGAACTGTCCCCAGGATCCAGGCTACTTTTAACTAAGATAAAACATGGTGCAGTAAGTTACTTCAAAGCGGACGGAGCCACCGGCAAATTCTAGTGGTTGATAATTCAGTCCATATTACAGGTGTAATGAAACAATAACAGGAAAATTGGAACTATTTACAAATGCAATGACAATTTTTGCCATACCTCGACAAAAATCATTCTGATGATTTTATTTCCTAACATTTTATTATTGACTATATATTATATTTTATTTTACCTAAAAATTCATGGCGAAATGTGGGTGTAATATTTACACCTCTGCCTAACCCTTCGGGGATACAGGCGTGTGACTATAACTTATCTGTGCTGTAAATAAATAAATATTTATCATTGACGGACAAATTGTGATCGCAATCCACACAATCTCTACCTGCATTTTAACCTTTAAATAATTTAAAATATACCTTAATGAAGACTCAAATCGCAATCAGATATCTGAAATACTTAAAATTAAATACCTGCATCCAATCCAATTATATTGAGTTGTTTATGTATTGAAGGATCAAATGCTCGATGAAATCGTATATATTTTGTATCCACAGTATAAATAGGTATGCATGTATATATTTTATGTGTTAATTTACCAGTTGGTAATAATTATTTTGGGAGGATTTCACCGAATGGTGGAATCTTTTGTTTGGTTTTTCTTTGATTTGCAGGTATAATAAAAAATATGTTTATTTTATGTTTATTAATGAATTTGACAAGTTAGGACACACTTCATGCTGTATGTTGAAAGTAAAAATGTTTCTATAGGATAATCATTATATCTTTGGACATAAACTATTCAGTACTCACTGCAATGAATACAGATTTACATATAAGCGCAGTTCTTAAGGATTTCGTGTGCCGATTCCAAGAGGAGACTGTCCCCAATTTAGTTCGTAGTTGGCGCCGTTGGCGGCGCTGGCGTCGTTCTCCGTCTCTCTTGCTCTCGTAGTTAAGACTTAAGATACACAGGAGGAGAGTTCGCCTGTTTGCTCTCGTAGAGACAGCTGTTACATCGCGACTGCCACGCCACCGAGCGGCAATTTGGTTCACATAATGTTTGTCTTCAGAGCGCCCATAAGAAATGCGCCTCTATGTAAATATCTAAGCTCTTTGCTCATGGTCACCTGATCTGTTAAATTAGGCAGAACAAGTCATTTCGTCTTGGAGCACGCGATCCTCAGAAAATTGGCTGTTCTCAGAGTAACTGTCGTCTGACCTCCGCAACCCAAAGGGCTATCGATGTTCCATGGCTCAGGAAAGATCTCCATGAGAGCCGGCACCGACAGCTCTTCGTGATCTGCGAAGCATGAGGCAAACCAAAAATAACAAATTTATACGCATATAACTTCGAAAGGTCAACGGTGCGCGCCAAGGATTTGAACCCCATATCCTCAGCGTGGCAGTCTGTGAGCATCGCCACTGGGCTATCGCTGCCTTGGTAACTGGACATCCAATAATTTTCCTTTTACGAGATGTCCAAATACAAACATGTAACACCTGAATAAAAAAGATCTTCGTATTTTGAACACAACGTTTTGTCCTGGTTGAGAGTTATGGGATTCGAAGAACTTTCTCGAAGGATAAAATAATATAATGAGATATGGTTTGTCTATGCTCCGTTGTTCAAACTCCGTCGTCTCAATCGAGTTCACTAACCCCAAAGAAATATAACCTTATTAAGGGCCGATTTTTCAATCGTCAGAACGATAGCAAAACAATAAAATATAACCCTTACAAATTAAAAACTACGGTTGTGAATAAAGTAGCTCAATGATGTTACGTACTTTTCAATTTAGCCCGGTTACAGTTTAATTGTCAAGTAAATTTTAACTGACGATTGAAAAATCAACCCTTAGGCCCTTCTCTCACGAAGCGACTCTCAAACGATTTGTGTTTCGTACCCGTATCCTACGCGTCGCTTGTGAGTAGCCGCCATACGTATTCAGCTAATTTCGCACACGACGAGACGCTATGACGACGCGTTTGATGTCAGTCGCACGCTACCGTCTTGCTGGTCGCACGCTACCCGAGTAGTTAATGCGTCGCATTACAAAATGGCGGCGGAACAAACTTTTAATATTATTTTTGTGCAGGAGGTATAAAATTATCCATGTCTGCATAATTATAAGCTGCCAGAGTACGTAAGAAAAGATGTTACATAAAAGGCGTGGATTGAAATTTAGAAAAAAAAATATAACAGTTTAAAGGTATACATTAAATTTATACACAATAATTATATTGCCAAGGAAGCGAAGCATGTGGGATTTTGGGGTTATTAGATAGTTGGCAAGATAATTTCTTAGATTAAGATTCAAATAATAATATGACTCTATTGACATTCTATAAAAATGACGACTCGTCCCTCGACAAATGCTCTACAATTGATATTTTTTTCGATGCACGGATGCACCCAGAATCTTCTTTTATATTTTCGTTTATTCTTGTAATATAAATACAGAATACAATTGTCTTCATCGATAGAGTCACTAGACATCGTCGTACGAGTGTTGTTCATCAGCATTTGAATAGCTTCGTGAGAGAAGGGCCCATAGAAGTAACGCTAAAATAACAACAGCGGTTGCTATGATTGATATCTTCTTTCTAATGGCACATGCAGTATGATAGAAAGAGCTATCGATAGGTTTAGCAGCACGATCTTATAGCAGTCTTGTGGTAGCCAGACAGTAGACAAAACGTAGAGTTAGGAAACCAAGTGTTGTTCGTAACAGTGATGATTAATCGATAAATATTTTTGGTCAAATGTCTAACTTTAGTATGTGTCGATATGTTTAAGCCGTAGAAGTAAACAACTAAAATGTTGAAATAAATTGTAGTTTTTGCTGTCGACGCCTGACAGTGCTTTGCAAAGACTTGCCAGACAGACAGTACCTACTAAGAAACTGTCACTTAGGTTATGTATTGTACCTACGAATTATACCAGATTGTCTAATGCGGCAGGCTTTGGCAATTTGTTTACGTCGCATCATATCACGTTGCTTGCTATTGCTTATGTTGGACACTGCTAGATTTTTTTAGAGTGGTAGGTAATCCGATTTGTGATCCGCCAGCACAAATGATCACCTTTATGTACCTATTAGTACAGCAGTGAACTGCTGAAGTGCTATACTTTGACGACCCAGTTGGCGTGAGTGTAACCGACTGCCACGCCGAAGCTTGCGGGTTCGATTCAGTTTTACATTCATGTCCGATAGTTTGGTCCGTATTTATCCCTCATTCAAAAAACATCGATATCTCCTTTCACTGTCAAATCCCATCACTCCTTAGTGATGTGATTTGACAGCACGGCTATTTAGAGAATGCAGTCAAAGATATGAGTCTGTAAGGAGTCTATGCCTCTTTAAATGAGACGCGTAATTTGACGTTATGATTAACCAACTAAGACCAACTGACATTACACGTTGCACGGTCGGTATAAGGAAATATAGCGAGCATGTTCTCTCTAGTCTAAACGTAGTCCAACCTCTCTGACTAACCCCTAGACCAGAGGCTAGTCAAAAAGTTTAAGTTTTTTTTAATTATTATTTATAGCCTCACGCCTGTATTCCCGAAGGAGTAGGCAGAGGTGTAAATATTACACCCACATTTAACCATGAATTTTTAGGTCCCACGTAATTGGGGGCGAGCCTATTGTCGTTACCGAGCACATCACCAGGCTCCGAGCTGCTACTAAGAATTCGGAAAAACTCAGTAACACTTTTACCCGACCCGGGAATCAAACCCGGGACCTCCGATCAGCAGTCGCATACGCTATCCACTGGACCACGGAGGCAGTCAGCCTTTTTAAGTGAAATGAACGAGTAGTTTTTTGTATATACTCTGTTGTTGACAATTAAGGCCTCCTTAACATTGATGTCCGTGGTAATCATCTCTTTTTACATATATCTCTTCTTTTTTTGTCTCCCACTTTGCTATCGAGGGAAGTGGATTATTATAATGGAAAAGTCACGGCCTGCGTTTTTCAGAGAGCTCACAGTCTTACATTCTCAACTATCATGAAGATATTTGTCACGGAGAGCTGGTTGGTACTTAGATCATTGCAGGTTCCAAGACAGTTTAGCTTTCGCCGAGACTTCACGAGTGTCACGTTGTCATCAATTACTGCTGCCGAACTCTACACAGGTGACACTTTAGTAGGAATGTGGGTGGGACAGGACTATGCTCTGTTTCAGGCCTGAAAGGATTCTTCGGAGACCTGGTCCAGCAACTCTCACCTCGCATCATCAGTAGACGCTGAAAAAGAAAGCCAAATAAGAAAACAGTTGCGACATTTTCGACGACAGGAGATAAGGCAGTCACCTTCGTTGTGTTGTTGATAGCTAAATCTTGAATAAAATTTATTTCACCATGAATTTTTAAGTCCCACGTAATAGGGGGCGAGCCTATTGCCGTTACCGGGCACATCACCAGACTCCAAGCTGCTACTAAGAATTCTGAAAAACTCAGTAACACTTTTGCCCGACCCGGGAATCGAACCCGGGACCTCCGATCAGTAGTCGCATACGCTATCCACTGGACCACGAAGGCAGTCTCCACTGGACCACGGAGGCAGACTATAGTTAACTATAGTAAATTTCAAATTACTCTTTATATGATAAGTTTATTTTAAAATATTTTAGTGATAAGTATGTATAGTTTCTTCTACACAAAAACTACAGTGCCATAAATAAATATAGGATATTCTACTTCAGTGACCCAATTAAAAATAAGTAGACGTATAGGCATAACTTATAAATATTATATTTCTAATACACATAACGGTCTGCTTGTTTATAAAGGCGATATTCGCGTGACTTCACTACAAGTACGCCCAACTAGCAGTGAAACACAGACCGAACGTCCAGAGGGAATGTACGGAAAACACAAACACATACATTGATTGATCTGCAGAGGCCTTTGGCGTGAGCCTCTCAGAGGTATTATGTAGTGACCCGTTTGTGTACAGACAGTGCAAATTGTCCGGATATACGAGCCTTAAGGCTAGTATCGGATTTTGTGTGCTACAACTGAGACTTTAAGAACAAACGCATATTGAAAGAGGTTCATCATCCTCCTAGCGTTATCCCAGTTTCAACCTGGGGTCCGCTTACTAGCCTAACCAGCAGGGCGATTCAGAATGTCACGACAAGTAATCGTACGATATGTCAAATTATTGTCCTCGTCTTTCAGGCGCCTATCAGAGATATTTTGAACAAATATTCATTGAATTCGGTTTATTTATTAATTTACTTCATACTGAATGCATAAAATTGATAGGAAATGCGATAGTTTTGACAAAAAATGAGGTAGCCCGATCGACAATTAACGGAATCGAATGTCAAATGAGATATCGAACGATTCTGAATCGCGCCCCAGATTTGGCGGAATATAAGCTTTTCCACAGAGCGACTGCCTCTCTGACCTCCACAACCCGAAGGGATAGCGATATTCCATGGTTTAGACTAGTGCCAGTTTATTTTTAGAAGGTGCTGACGCCCTTTATCGACTGTCAAAGATCTTCATGACAACCGAGACCGACGGCTTAACGTGCTCTCTGAGGCACGGGACAAGCGATAATAAAATTGACATATCGAAAGAGGTTACGTAAGATTATTCGGCAGTGATAATTTGGCGGGAATTTAAGATGTGTTTTCTCATATAAATAAACATTAAAGCCTGGTATAAAGCTTTTGTTTGGCTACTAGAGCATGCCCCCAGCTACGCCTGATCTGTCTTTCTAAATCTTACCGATCCTGTGTGAATTTGGTAAATTTTTTTTTACGTGCACCCATGGTTTCTCAAAGAACATACATGGCAGGTTTTGACTATGTAGTATCTGTCAGTCAGCCAGTAATGCAAGTTTTTTATATGGGTATCTATGCAAAAGATATTAATCTTAATATATAAAATCCTTGCGTTACTGACTGACTGACAGACACGCTACAGCCGAAACTATTGGGCGCAGGAAGCTGAAATTTGGCATGTATGTTCCTTGGGGACCGTAGGGGTGCACTAAGAAGGGTTTTCCCGAAATTCCCACGGGATCGGCCAAAACGGGTAAATTAAAAAAAAATGCCGGCATAGCTGCTGGCGTCCTCTAGTCCATTATATGATTCTCTCCTATACCTTTAATAGTAAAATTTCTATTGAGTTATATCTTCTTATCTATTCAAGGATGCCACGTGGACCATTTATGTATACATTTAGAATTCCAGTTTACACAGTAAAATATGATTTGTATCCAGCCATTCTTGGAAATGTACCATTATGTCGCATGGAGTTCATTGATTGAGAAGAACTGACCATTACGACGTCCATCACCATCATTCAATGTGACTTATTATTTTCAACATTCGTAACTTGTTCTCAATGAATACTCCGGCACAATCGTTAAAACTGGCTCTAGCAGCGTTTATTACCAAAGGACAAACAACTCTGTCAATATTTATTGTTATATTAAAATATATAAACTGACGAGAACAAAACATCTTCAAGCGAAATTAAACTCTATTGAATCCAATCAAAATAGTTTCTTTCTTGCTTATTTGTGCGTCCGTTGAGTCTAATTTCGATTGATAACTAAATGTGGCTTACGACGTTTGAGTGTCAACATCCTGCATTAAATATTCAATAACGCACGTAACCAGTTTTTCTTACGTGTAAAGATGTGAAATGATGATCAAACTAGCAATAGGTATACTTAATATATGTGAATGTTAACATAAATATATTATTTAACTTAATTATATAGGCATGGTACTGTCAATAAATTATCAGATCACTATCTTGAGGAAGAAAATCAATTTAAATAACAAGATCGAATTCTCCAAACCTAGAATTAGTGTGATTATCGAGTTGTGAGGTGGTTTTTTTCGTAGATTAGAATTTGAAATAGCTATTCATTTAGGACCTAAATTATTATTATCGAATAGGTAGAGTCAGAGTAGAGTCCTACAGTAATCTCTACGCTTATTTTTTATTCGATTTCGAGGTTGAGTGAATATATTCGTGGCTAAATATTTTTTTAATTCGTGGCTAATTAAGTAGTGATACGAATTCCTATATTTATGGCCCAGGGTGTGCCATAACATCACGCCGGGACTTTAGAAGCTTGGCAGATTATTCTTAGAGGAGCACACAGGGCCGCGAGCAGAATTTTAGAGGGGCGAGGTAACCAGCCGTACTGTATTGTATGT
This sequence comes from Euclidia mi, assembly GCA_944739405.2. Lineage (NCBI taxonomy): Eukaryota > Metazoa > Arthropoda > Insecta > Lepidoptera > Erebidae > Euclidia > Euclidia mi. Next base: position 6,037,114 of record OX123200.2, on the reverse strand, counting down.
ATGTATGGGCTCATTTGTACCCCTTTGCAAACCTCTTCCGACCCTCATGAGAGTAAGTACATCATATAAGAACGGCTATTTCACACACGGCTATCAAGTTTCCGTAGTGTAGCGGTTATCACGTGTGCTTCACACGCACAAGGCCCCCGGTTCGATCCCGGGCGGAAACAATTCACATTTTTTGTTTAAGAATGTTTTTTTTTTTATCAAACGTTTATTCTACAACTATAAATATAATATTTGATATAGATTTAAACAATTATTTGTCTGTTTTGATCCAACCCCTGTGTCTTTAAGGCATTAAACCATTGTAAAAGAATCTTCGTAGCAAATAAACAACCTGCCTACCTACCAAAGACTTAAGCGTGAAACTTCGTAACAATTTATTCAAGCCATTCCTAACCCAACTGTCATACGTCATTAATAAAAGAGATAGCAACACACGACGTCTCATTCTGCCATTAAATTTATGTTCGTTGGATGGTTGGTAGTTTTACATTTTCGTCTATAGATAAAGGACGGAATGTGGTCGCTAGTAATTTATTATGTTATCGCCGGTTTTAGTGAGGTGACATTGTAGGTACGTAATCTGTTAGAAAGTAGTTAGTTTTTAACTTATAACATAATATACATATTCGAAATCAATCATAAAATGAAATATTCGTCCTGTTTGACTGTATTTTTTTATAGTAATAGGCGACAAACGAGCAGACTGATCGCCTGATGGTAAGCAATTACCGCCGCCCATGGACACAAGCAACACCACAGGAGTCTCAAGTGCGTTGCCGCCCCTTGGGGATGGGAAAAGGGATAGGATGAGGGAGAAGGAATAGGGGATAGGTCCTCCGGCACTCTCACTCACCGAACGAAACGCAACAGTTTAGGTACTGTTACTTTACGTCGATTTTCTGTGAGAGGGTAGTACTTCCCGGGTCGAGCCGGCCCATTCATGCTGAAATCAGCAAGGCTCTACTACCTTGTATGAGGCGATATCCGATAAACTCAAAAACTACTAAATAGTGTTATTCCCGAGGATAGTTTAGGAGCGCATTTCACGCGAGTGAAGCCGCGGGCAAAGTTTACTCTATTTCTAATATAAATTTTCTAACATCTACAACTTCACAACACAATTTTTGGGCGCCGGACTTTGAATTAGTACTAACATAACATAACATCATACAATTTTATTAAAACGGGTCTTATTCGCGATATTTAATTAATTTAAGGTATAAATACCTATGTTTTACCGACGTTTCGGCCGTCTTACAGCAGCCTTGGTCGCGGCAGGACTTTTTTAATAAAATTGTATGATGTATACAAATCGCGAAAGTTTAAAATGGATTATAACATAACATAACTTCACGCCTTTTACCCCCAAAGGGGTAGGCAGAGGTGTATTATACACCCACACTTGAACACTTCGCCAGTTATGTTTCGGTCCCAATGTAATAGAGGGCGAGCCATTATACACTCACACTTCGCAAGTTATATTTAGGTCCCAATGAAGAGGGAGCCTATTGATCTACCGGGCACATTGTTAAGCGAATGATAATTACCATTTTTAATACACACATAACTTCGAAAAGTCAGAGGCGTGTGCCCGGGGTACCTGGGGATCGAACCCGAGACCATCGTCTCGGCAGTCCGTTACATAAACCACGGGTACTGTAAGTATTGTCTTATCTGTGCCACGGGCTATCGCCGCTTCGAATTAGTACTAGTATTTAAATAAAATGTAATAAATAGTACTGTTTTGCGATACATCAGTCATAGGTACATTTTCAGTCTTTCAGTTCTGGACATGGATGTATGCGAGTGCTATCACAGAGTACATTTGTATATAAGTGCTATACACAGGTGCTATACTATGTAAGTATATAGAGTTGTTTTGAAAAATGCAAAAACCGCTTTGTCAGTTACTCATACAAATAGAGTTACAATTTTTATCTGGAACATAAGATCCAGCGGTGGTGAAACGGCACTAAACTGGTGGAAATTATTCTTAGAATATTCTACTCTACCACATACACACATCACCATCTAGTCCCAAACTAAGCAGAGCTTGTACTATGGGAACTAGATAATGGATAAACATATATATATACTTACTTTTTTTTTGTAAATACATACAGTTTATACATAGAAACACCCAGACCAAGACAAACATCAATGTTCATGCACACAAATGTTTGACTTGAGCGGGAATCGAGTCCGCGACCATCGGCGTAGCAGTCGCTTACACGCCCGTTGCGCCAGTATTAAAAAAAACTGCTTGTTATAAAGACGTTTAATTTTCTAATCAGTCAACATTGGAAAAATTGGTTGCTCTATACTTGTATGGTCGAGACAGCAACCATTTTTTGGTGATAGGCACATCACCAATTTTGTTACCTACGGGTTCTATACCTACTTAATTTCCTTATCTCTTTCTATTGTACTCGTCGGCGACATTTATTCGAAGCCTTTCACCCTAATTAATTAGTTAACATGCCTGTACCGCTATCAAAATGATGTATAACTTACTCGTAATTTAAGGGAATGCAAATGTGTTTGTAGATTGTATTTCTTTAAGTTTCAATTGGGTAGATAGAAAACCTTTAAGTGATAAGCATAGTACGCGTGAGATATGAACTAAGGACAGAAAAGGTCTTAATTAGTTGTTTTTTTTAAAGTAAGTGACAAGAGGTAAACGAGCAGATGGATTGCCTGATGGTAAAGGGTTACCTCCAGCCGTGGACACCCGCAACTCTAGTGGAGTGACAAGTACAATCAAACAAGTCGGCGGTGGACCAGATTGAAAAAAAATCCCTTGCCTCGCCATTGAGTCGAGGCACACTAGAAACTGGTTTTATATACGAGTGTCAATGTGTGTGTAAAGTAGCACTGGAAGCGACCGATGTCTTGCTAAGCGATTCTTGCCCTTATGGTGGTCTAGCGGGAAGTTGTTCGACTGTACCTTGACGTCTTACGGGTTGTGAAAAGGAATGGGAGGACGCTGTGTAAGGTGACATGTTTAGATGCTGATTGAGATGCATCTCAAATACTTATCTGAAAATCAGTATCTAGTTTGACAATTCTGGAATTTCATCTAGCCTGTTCTCCCGTTGTGTGTTAGTCTTTTACTAACACACAACGGCACACAAGCTATAGACTAATTAAGTAAGTAATACCTAGGTAGGTGCAATAAAGTATTAAAAATCTATGTATATATATATCTCTTCTATATATCTTCTATATTTCTATATATCTTCTCTTTGCTAAGTTAAAGGAATCGGTTTATCACTCTCATAATCTATAGCATAATTATGTATTTATATATGTATTTATTTCTGTATCATATTTATGTGTGTATCATATCTATAAATAATTATATACCTATATTTGTAGTATATTTATGGTTTATGATAATATTTTATGTACCTAAATTATTAGTACCTATGTATCCAAAACATATCCTTTTTTTCACCACATGGCTAATGCACCTACCTCATCTATTTCTGCACCACCAAAAGGTTGACTGGCAGAAAATGCCACTAGGCATTAAGTCCACCTGTGTACTATTTTTGTGCATATAGAATAAAATAAATAAAGAAATATAGAAACATTCGCAATTTATACGTACAATTTTACTATAAAACTGATCCCGGGAAAAACCTAATTGTACCAACTAGGAATATTATTAGTAAACAATGACTATGAGTATATACATAGGTTCTTCCCCATATCAGTTTGTTTTATTGTTATATAATTATGTAGAACAAGGACAGGGATGCCCTAACATATAACTTGTAATTGTCAATGTCCGTATTCTAGTGTTGAACTAAACAAAATTAAATCTGTTGTTGTCTTTAGCGAATATAGAAAGCGAGGAAATTCAAGCGGAATTATTAGATTTACTTGCTTTGATTTTTTTCAAGAAAGAAATAGACAAAATTTTACTAAGTTTCGTTTCGTAGTGGACAATAAAACTAGCCATAAGGGCTTCACATTAGCGTTTTATATGCGCGCATAAGTTCGTTTTTGGCAGCGCATAATGCGCGTATAGGTGCGTCTTTTGGCACATGCGCAACTCGTACGAGCGTGGACGCGCTTCCAAGCTCGTATAAGCGCGAGCCGTCAATATCCATGTTGACACTGACAAGATGTCACTACCGTTTAGACCGAACATGCCGAAATATGCCCGTTTATGCGAGTCCGGTTTTTTGAAGCACGTAATGTAGCGCGCATGTAAGCGCGTATGCTGAAACGACCGTATACACGCAGAAAAATACGCTAATTTGAAACCGCCCTTAGGCAGCAATAGTGTAGTGCAGAGAATAACAGATTGCTGCGCAAAGGGCTTTGTGCTCAAATCAACGATGCACGCTACTGACTTTAAGTTCAGAGATATTTGCTTGTGAAAGAAAAACTGTGAAGAAACCTGCATGTCTGAGAGTTCTCCATAACATCACGAAAGTCATGTTAAGTCTCAAACCCGCACTTGGTCAGCGTGGTAGACTATGCCTACCGTGTCTACTATAACCCTTCTTATAATAAGAAAAGACCTGGGGTCTAGTACAAGTTTGCACTCGATCGTCGCGGTGGACGATAGCCTAGTCGACGAGAACAATTTCCATACATTTTCTAAAAGATCGATAGAGTCCGCTAGGGGGCGCTTTTAGAAAATGTATGGAAATTGATCGAGTGAAAACTCGTACTAGACCCTCTGTACCTAGTAGTGGGACAAATTAAAAGAAGGCTGATTATAATATAGATAAAATGTTTGTTGTTATATTATATGATTACGAAACTTTTGTTTATGTGTAGGCACACTATGAACACCTCCGTGGACTAGTGGATAGCGTATGCGACTGCTGATCGAAGGTCCCGGGTTCGATTCCCAGGTCGAGCAAAAATATTACTGGGTTTTTCCGAATTCTCAGTAGCAGCACTGAGTCTGGTGATGTGCCCGGTAACGGCAATAGGCTCGCCCCCTATTACGTGGGGACTAAAAATTCATGGCGAAATGTGGGTGTAATATTACACCTCTGCCTTCGGGGATACAGTTGTCAGTCTTTAAAAAAAAATATAAATAGAAACATCACAACGGATATATATTATGATACCATTGTCAACCCTATATGGGTATATATTACAAATATTAAAACAAACACTATGTATAGGCACTTACGCATACATATAGAATTATCCTAGCTTTGCCTACAGTAATAATATTAAGGAAATCCCAGTCCATTGTTTTTAAATGGAGCAAATGATAGCTAACCTAGGACATCGTGACCACTAAGCCGCTAATAGGTATTATAAATTGCAAACGGCAAACCTTTTGTTTAGCGCGAATCGATTGTAAAATTATGACAGAGATGCGAATCTGTCATATGCCTTGGAAGGACAAACAGACAATTAGAAAACCTTACAAACATCCGATCAGCAGTTTTTGAGTTTATCTCGTTCATACAGACAAAACAGTGAAGATTAGGGCCTTCATTTTATAATATTTACAGATTGATTTGAACGTATTTTTCTTTATATTTTATTTTTTTAAACACAACTCCCGCACTAGGAATAAATCCTGTGTCGCGGGGCCTTTACAAACTTACAACCAACGGACACAATGAACACCCAGACTCGAAACAACAAATTATGAATAACACAAAGTGTTGTCTCGTGTGGAGATCGAACCCACAACACTTCGGCACAGTGTCAAGCGGCGAGGCGACCGCTTAAAACACTACGCCAACCGTGCAGTCAATTGTGAACCCATGTGTAGGAAAATAAAAAATATAAAATGTTTTCGAATCAAGTAGAATGAACTGAGAGTTGGACTAATTTCGCCCGAAATAGCCTAAAATAATGCATGCGTTTATGTGTGAGTGTTTTATATGGTATTTTAAGGCTTCCATTTTTTATCTACTTACTAATTCTTAATGACGCAAACTAGAATAAAGAAGAACAATCTGCATTCTGATCTAGATATTGACACCCGATTTTATTACTCATTTAGTAGACATTATCTAGTCTAGACGCTATTATTGTCTTTTATACTTAAAATATATATAGATATTAATGCATTTTGGCCACAAAAATACTATAAAATGTTGCCGGTATTTAAATATATACATTTTGTCTATCGTTGACCTCATAATTAGGCCGACCACACATTGGGGCCACTATGTGAGAGAGGCCTAAAACAGAATAGATTTTCATGAAATTTTGTTTGTGCTATCTATCTATATCGTCACGCCTGTCTCTCATTGGGGTAGGCAGAGACTATAGAGGGACAATGTCTTGTTGAGAAGTAGAAAATATTTTAACGAAGAAAGGAGAGAAGAAAGTTCAAGAGATTTTATTAGTAAACGTAACGATCCAAGCTAATAAATTTGAAGCATTTTTCTATTTTAGCGTTTGATGCAAGAAAATTAAAATCAGTTTACCATAAATTCAACTCGCAAATAGCAGTTAATAAGTAAGAATATACTATTTTATAGAGCACTTCACACTTTTTTGTAGGTAGGTTATAACAGGAATTTTGGCCTATGTACATATTTAAAACCTAGCAAGGCTTCTTGGCCTTTAAACACGAAACAATAAGTATATTTTCTTAATACAAGTATATCAATGAAATATTACTCGCTTGTGTTTTTATTCTTTAGTACTACAGCTATAGGCCCTTGGCGGAGACCACTTACTATGAAAGTATAAAATAATAATACTTAATAATAATAATATAATAATAATATTCTACCACATACACACATCACCATCTAGTCCCAAGCTAAGCAGAACTTGTGTTATGGGTACTAGATAATGGATAAACATACATAACTATGTATATACTTTTTTTTGTAAATACATACATATTATACATAGAAACAGTCAGACCAAGACAAACATCCATGTTCATGCACACAAATGTTTGACTTGAGCGGGAATCGAACCCGCGACCTTCGGCGTAGTAGTCGCTTACACTCCCACTGCGCCGACCGGTCGTCAGATAAAAAGCACAGACCTAATGTTACACGACCATAAAAACAGCATAGAAATGCTTTGTTCATTCCGTTCACAGCTATACTATTTAACCTATTAGTCTTATCAAGGCATTCCCTTGTAATCATTAAAAAAAGCTAACGCAAGCATTGAAGTAGTTAACTTAATCTCCCAAAAACCGAGAAAATAAGCCTAAAATTGTAATATAGCCTGACCGATAGGCGTTCACGTAAATAATCAACATACCTTTGAAATCACTTCGTGTTTTGCCCCTATAACCAACACAACAATGGGAATGGGCAAAAAGAACATTATTTTGCCCTTTTTTACCCCATTTGTGACTATTGTGAGTCCGTAAATGGGGTAAACTGTGCTGCATTCCGGGGCAAGATAAGATGTTAGAATTGAGAGTTGAGTTGTATTTTCGTGAGTGGTGGATATAATTCTTTACGTAGATTTTTAGACAGATTGTGGTAACGATTTATATTTGATGTAAAAACTAAGAAATATTTATATTAAATATTTATAAATAGAGGCGTAAGGCTTGTTCATATTTTCGGAGTTATATGAGTTTCCTCAAAACTCTTAGTTAAATACTTTAAAATGATTACGATGTGTGAACATACTAATATTCAAGTAACGGTTTTCAATTGCGAAGTATCAGTGGGTTACGTTACACCAGTCGTGGTCATGAAATGATTTGATCCCGTCTCCAGGTCTGGTGTAGTTAATATTCAGTCAAATCTGGTTAGACCAGTAAGCGGACCTCGGGCTCCAAGGCGTGTAAGTGATAAAGCTAGGGCGATGATGATGACCAGGTCTGGTGTAACCCATGACGAGTCATCAGGGTATATAGGAGGCTTTCTCTTTTTTAATAATAACACGGTTAAAACCCGCTACATAAATATTAGTACATATATGATTTAATCGTTATTTATAATTTCATTAAACATCATTACACTGTTGGCTTCGCCGTAGTCGGGTTAAAACAAGCTTATTTACCAATTAAATTTTAGGGGAAACGATTATGTTTTATAATTTAACATATATTTTTCCCTATACATTTAGTTTTATGTTGTTACTACATTTAGGTATACAGTAGTTCTGAGAAACATGGTAATGAATAATTTAAATTAATGATACATTACAGATTTTATAGACTAATAACATTCGAAGAATCGGTAGGCAAGGCTGTAACAATCTCGTAGATTTACTATGTCCACTCTATATAATTTTTTTATAGTCTCACGCCTGTATCCCCGACGGGGTAGGCAGAGGTGTAAATATTAGCCATGATTTTTTTAGGGCTCATGTAATAGGGGGCGAGCCTATTGCCGTTACCGGGCATATCACCAGACTCCGGCCTGCTACTGAGTAAACCCAGTAACATTTTTGCCCGACCCGAGAATCGCACCCAGGACCACTGATCAGCAGTCGCATACGCTATCCACTGGACCACGGAGGCACTCTATATATACCTATAAAATTCTTGCGTTACTGAGTGTCTGACGGACAACGTATTTGAACATATATCCAAAGCTATTGGGCGCAAAATGCTGAAATTTGGCATGTATGTTCCTTGGAGATCGTAAGAATCCACTAAGAAGAGTTTTCCGAAATTCCCACGGAATCGGGCAACACGCTTTTTTTTTTGTTTTACGAGGTGGAAAATCCCTTCGGATCTCCGACTCTTGGGGGAAATAAGAGCCGGAGTATGTGGTGTTTCCACTAAAAACCACCTCGACTTCCGCCATGTACCCGTGTGTCGGAGGGTGGGGCATCACCAAAGCACTCGTCGCCACCCTCCGACGGGTATTGGCCCGCCAGATGGTCAGGCGGGCCTCGAACAAAACCCCCTTGGCGACGGATTAAGGTGTTGGACTCCGCCGCCAAAACGCCCAGCGGCCGCAGAGGATAGGGAGGACGGCAACGCAACACCGCATCTCCTCTTCCTCTGCGGCTCCACCGCGACGCATCGAATGGTGCGCCCCCATTTGGTTGCGGGAGATAGGGCGCGCGGCAACGCAACACCGACACGCCTCTCCTCCCGCGACCGCACCCGACTGCGAGGGACAGACAGAACTGTCCCCCGCACCCGCACCGTTGGACGCATCCTGCGCAGGCCCCTCCAAGCCCACGCGGAGCGTCCCCTCCTGGATCCCTCTTAGCTTCACCGCGGGTGACCACTCCACGGTTACTGAGCCCCCCCACCACGACAAGGTGGAGATCCCACGGGGGGGATCGGGCAACACGCTGAACTCAATTAAAATGTGTTTGTGTAACTGTGGGCATTCTCTAGTCTTCAATAATTTTCTCCTGGGGCCCAATTCTCCTAAATAAATACAGTTTCGATATGATGTCAGTGTCATAGTTACGTCACAAAAAGCGTATTCTTCTAAATTATCTGAAATTGTAATGAGATCGTATGTGTCAACGACGAACTGTTTATTTCAAATTACACACATCAACAAAGTCTAGGGATATCTTAATCCTAAATTATTTACGAGTTTATAGTTTAGAACCTTGTTAGTTTCCATAAAAAGTTTATATACAGATTAAAACCTCTTTTATTCTATTTTCAAAATTTGAACATGGAAAGAAAAAAAACAAAATAATAAACAAAATATGGCGGCAAATTTGCTAGTAATTCGGTACATTAAAGAAAGTTAAAACTGTTTTATTATAATTATTAATGAAAAGGGTTTTTAATTGTTTTTCTTTTTTAATTTAACGTGACGTACGAACTTTAAAAGTCATGTCACGTCGTCATTTGAGTCGAGATGAAATGTTACGAGCCGTGGGCATGTTAGAAAATGGTGCAATTCAACGCGTCGTTGCTGAGGCCCTACATACCAGTCAAAATGTGATATCAAGGTTGTGGTCACGTTATCGCAGTACTGGAGATGTGGCCGAACAGCACACAGGTAGATATCGTGTTACTACGCAGAGACAGGATCGATTTCTCCAAATGACCGCCAGAAGACAACCCAATATCACAGCGCTGCAACTAGTGCAAAGGCTCCAGGAGGACCACCAGCTGCTGGTAAGCGACCAAACCGTGCGAAGAAGGTTACATGAAGTTGATCTTCATGCTCGAAGACCATTGCGTGTTCCAGCATTGCGACGTGGCAATCGCGGTCGGCGGCTTTCGTGGGCTCGGGAGCATTTACCATGGAGTGACGAACAATGGTCTTTGGTGCTGTTCACCGATGAGTCCCGGTTTGGGTTTCACCCGGATTCACGAAGAACACGCGTTTGGAGAGCTCCAGGGAGAGTTAGCCGTCTACGGCACCCTCAGGAGGTCCACCCATACCAAGGCGGGACAATCATGGTGTGGGCAGGAATTCGTCTTGGCGGACGAACCCAACTCGTTTGGATCCAAGGCAGCATGACTGCACAAAAATACCACGAGGAGGTAGTAGAGCCCGTTATTGTCCCACACAGAACTCAAATAGGCCATGAATTTCTACTCATGCACGATAATGCTCCTTGCCATACGGCGCGGCTGGTATCGACCGCTCTCCGAGAGCACGATATTCAAGTTTTGGATTGGCCTGCACAGTCGCCCGACTTAAATCCTATCGAGCATGCCTGGGACATGTTACAACGAAAAGCTTTGAGAGATTTTCCACCAAATTTGACGACTGAACAACAACTTTACGAACACTTGCAAAGGACATGGGACCTCATACCGCAGCAAGACATTGACAATTTAATTTTAAGTATTAACAATCGATGTCGATGTGTAATCAATGTAAGAGGTGGCAACACTGATTATTAATGATTAGATTTTACAAGATTTTTTCCATTTTTATTAAAATTAATAGTTTTTTAAGAAGAAATGTTTGTTGTTATCATACTAATTTTCCATGATGATTAAAAAAATTTTTTTTTTTATTTAAAACAAAAAAAAACACGAAATGTTTTTTATTTTTATTAAAGACCTTAAAATAATCTATGATTCTTCTATTTACTGTATCAGAAAATTCTTCATAGATTTTTAGATATTTGATGAAATATAAAATATCCCTAGACTTTGTTGATGTGTGTATACGATAATAACATTAGGTTATCAGAATACCGCTTCTGAGTCAATTCAAAATAAAATTTCAATGTCATATAAAATACGAGAATTAGGCCTCAGGTGTTATATAAAAGGTACCACTATAGTTTGTCTTTGTCTACCAAATTTAGTTTATGATTTTTCTGTTGGTCTAGTGGTTAGTAATAGTGTCTCTATCTGCTAGGACGGTGGTCTTGAGTTCGATAAGTTCGAGACCCATCAAGGACAAAATAAAAATCTTTGTGCGATGAGCTCGACGATTTCGTCTCCGTCTGGCTGCATTTTATGTATAAAATGTATAGTATACATTTTTATGTATTAGGGAATGTCTGGTTGCCATAATACAAGCTCTGTCTAGTTTGTGATGACTATGACATGTGTGGGTTATGTTTGGATATATGTTTCGTATTTTCAGCGAAGCCTAGCCTATAACTGGAGTAATTTGCCAGAGCTGTGTCCCGTTACATTTACTACGGTCTCCCAGAAACATGCCAAATTACAGTTTTCTGTGCCCAATAGTTTTGCCTGTGCGTTACCAAAACAATTTATTTTATAACATAATTTTATTTTTCTAAAATTATAACATAATATTACGACCATAGCATAATATACAACCACACATTTCGTAACCTTAAAAACCATAAAATGTTCTATCACCAAAATGTGGCTCTATTATCGCACCGGCGCGGAGGAACCCAAAACTCACGCGGTCACCAAACTAGCTGAGTTCAACGGTCTCTTCTCATTAGTTTTTGATCACACACACACAAATTACGAAACGACACACAACCCACACAATCCTCACACGAAAAGCCACCATAACTGACGAGTTTAAGGTTGAAATTCTTTTGGGGTGATGCCCAAAGATTTTTTTTCACGGCGCGAACAACAGGTTTTATACTTTTTAGACGTTTGAAATGATAAAATTCCTCTTTCGAGCGCGTATAGATTAGGAAATTTTAAACTATAAGTAAGATATGTTTATGGGGGACATCGAAGCTGGTTTTTTCTCCATTTGAATGTATTTAGTATTCTCCAGACGGGTACCACGTGAAGGAATGTCCGTACTCTCTGATTTGCATTGAATTGATTTGAAATTAAATATTCTGTAGTGAAAACAATTGAATTTGATAATTTACGAGATTCTTTATTTGTTAATCATCGTTTAGAAAGGTTAGTTTTTGGGTTTTTAATAGCTGACTGATTGGCTAAATGTATGCTTCTTTAAGTTGAACTTTAATTCTCAAGTCAGGCAAGTCTACCTATTTGAATTATTTCTGTTGGCTTGTAGTGTAATAGATGAACCAAAAATGATCTAAGTTAATTATGGTACTTGGCATTAATTCTGTTAAACATTTCAAAGGCTTTGGGCAAGTAGGTAGATAATAATAAATAATATTCTACCACAAACACACATCGCCATCTAGTCCCAAGCTAAGCAGAGCTTGTGTTATGGGTACTAGATAATGGATAAACATACATAATACCTTTTTTTTTTAAATACATACGTATTATACATAGAAACACCCAGACCAAGACAAACATCCATGTTCATGCACACAAATGTTTGACTTGAGCGGGAATCGAACCCGCGACCTTCGGCGTAGCAGTCGCTTGCACTCCCGCTGCGCCAACCGGTCGTCAGATATAATATATTTAATTAAAAACAAGTTACCTCTTCGTGGTCCTCACGAGGACGCACACTATAAACTTTCATCAAATTCTGTTTAGTAGTTTAACGCCTACTTACCAAACGCCTGAGGAGGTCGGCTGATAATAGCTAAATAGCAAAACTTGGAGAGCCATAGGTATGAGGAGCATAAAATAATAAAGGAGGATAAAATGCAATATAATGCTTGGGTATTATTATGTACAGTAAATATATACAAGTGATATAGAAGGTGTTACAGTTGCAGCACCTTACAAAATAAAATTGTGTATTAGGTATGTAAACCCTGGCGATGAATAAGAGTGACCGTGAGTTTATTGCCCGTTTTTTCTCTTGGTTCTACGCCCTTGCTTTGCGAACGTGGCAGTAAATGTAAAATAATGTATATTTTATAAAAAATAATTTCTCAAGGACTCTCCTTAAGAAATTATTTTTTATAAAATATACATTATTTTGACGGTCATAAGCGTCACATTGTGACCCGAATGAATAAAGGATTTTGACTTTGACTATGTCCAGCAGAGGACTGCAATAGGCTGAAGAAATGAGATCACAGTTTAGTCGTTAGTTGCGAAACTTGTAGGTTACAAGTTTCGCATTTATAATTACTATATAGACGGATTGTATTTTAAGTAAATAATTTACACACTTAAAATACAAAACTAATGACGTGCATTTTAATTATTGTTTGCGTATATTAATAACTCCATCCAGACTTTAAACAAACACTAAACAAATATATTTAAAACTACCTGACCCGGCGAACTTCATACCGCCTAACAATCGATCCCTTTTTTTCTCTCCGTGAGAAACATCCTCGTACTTCAAAAATATTATTTAAAAAAAATTGCGAAATCAGTTTAGCTGCTCTCGAGATTTATGCTTGACTGCGATTTATTTTTATATTATAGAATAATTATTTTATAAATAAATAATATTAATATGGCGCAATAAAGACAAAGACAAATTTATTTCTGCATTTTGGTTGTTTACAACACTCAGGTCCAACACAGGCACAAGTCAAAACCCTATTCAAGATGTAGCCGGCTTTTCCTAGCTAATAGGCTCGCCCCCTATTACGTGGGACCTACAAATTCATGTCGAAATGTGGGTGTAATATTACACCTCTGCCTACCCCTTGCTTTGGGGATACAGGTATGAGTCTATAAAATAAAATATATTAATATGGATAGGCATAGCACGCTTTATAACGGATAGTGAGCAGGTATATTAAAAAAATCAAAACAGGTATGTTAATCATTTTTGCGTGAATGTTGAACCTATGCAAGTCAGAGATTGTTAGCCGTAACTAGATTTTTATTTATGTGGAATCAATATTTACTTAACAGTAAACATACTATTCGGTTTTTCCGTAGCCGAAGATGATGTAAGTTAACATGTTTTTTTAACGAAAAGTCGTTCTCCAAATTTCGTTCCTCAAACTTAGATGGGATCACATGGAAAGCATTTCGGTTAAATAATGATAAGTAGATGGTTTTGGTATGCTATGAGTCATCATCATCATCTTACCTTAGTTAGGATCCAAGACCTCTGCATCGGAGCCCGGGGTCCGCAATGTGATGCACTGAGCCCTTGCGGCGTCCAAGGCAATCTCATCTGCAAGTCAGTGCCCTTGCCTGAGGAACTGCCGAGGCTCTGGCGAAAGCCTTCCTCTCGGAGTTGAAAAAAAAAACAAAAAAACAATACAGTGACATCAGAATGGAGTGGAAGAATATGAAGTTATATTTTATTTCAAGGACGCATATATAAGTCCTGTCGTATTGTATAGAGCTGAGTGTTGGGCTACAGTACTAAGAAGATGGATAAAAATTATTACATGTGGCATAGATAGATGAGAATGTTGTGATGGATGTGTGGAGCTACGAGAATGGATAAGATTTGGAATGAATACGTGAAAGGTGAAAAGAAGTCGTTTGAAGAATGAGATGAAGGTAGAGGGATGGAAAGGGCGAGGGAGGCCAAGGAAACGACGGATGGACTGTGCGAGGATGGATATGAAAGAGGAAGGGGTTAATGATCAGATGATGGGCGACAGAGAAGCGCCGACCCCAAATAAATTGGGACCAGGGCAAGATGATTTTATTTTATTCCAGAGTTCAATGATCAGCCATCAATGTCATCTACAAGCAACTCTGTCCTTGTAACAGATTTATGAGTTTGGTCGAGTATACTGATATCAAAAAGCTATTTATCTAAGCTAATCTCAGGTCCTAGACAAGTGGCATTTCCTTACCGATATCGCTTTTAACTAAATGCAAATACGTATGAAACTGGCATGAGCCTTTTCCATGGCGAACGTGGTTGAAAAAGAACAAATAGCTTATGTTACTATGGCAACCGAATGAAGAAGATATTACTAATGAGGAGCCAATCTGAAGGCAGACAAGTGCCATTCGGTTCCATAAACAATTTGGCCTCCAGATTGCCGAATCGATCAGGAGCTATCAATAAACTACTACACAATACTTTTATCATTATGTGACCATCCCGTCCTCCTCCTCTCAACCCTTGGCACATAATGTCACATCTCCTCAAACTATACGTGTGACGTATTCTGTGGGTACCTAGGATGATGTAGTGGGTATCCCTGACACCCCTGACATAATCTTATACTAATCTTAATATAATATAAAATCCTTGCTTTACTTATTGACTGACAGACAAGCTACAGCCAAAACTATTGGGCGCAGGAAGCTGAAATTTGGCATGTATGTTCCTGGGGGACCGTAGGGATGCACTAAGAAGGGATTTCCCGAAATACCCACGGGATCGGTTAAAACAGATAAATTAAAAAATATGTGCAGGCGTAGCTGCTGGCGTCCTCTAGTATATAATATATAAAGCTAAAGAGTTTGTTTGTTTGGTTGAACACGCTAATCTCAGGAACTGCTGGTCCGATTTGAAAAAATATTTCAGTTTTATATAGCTCATTTATCGAGGAAGGCTATAGGCTATATAACATCACGCTATTAGTGACGGGAACAGAGAAGTTGCCTTAAACAACGCGGGTGTAACCGCGGGCATCCTCTAGTAATGTTATATATATTATACTACACGAGATATTGAGCTGAACATTCTGTGAGTATAATAACCAATACCCCTTATGCTTAGTGCAAGCAGAAATAAAAGGGATTTCTGGCATGGTTTCTTTCGTCACTCGTCTCTCAGCTGCCTACTACATCTCTGATGTAAACATAGCCAAAGATGCTAACAATACAAAATAAAACAAACACAGACTAACTAAAATATATTTTGACTAATATAAAGGTGATAAGCTGGCAACACTTCACATATTTGAACATAAATCTTCAACAGTTAATATTCCACTGGTATCCATGTTCTTGTACCCGAAACATATATCTGTAGTTTATGGTTAATCGGACATTGTTCATTAACAATACAGTACATCAAAACGGGTCATTCAACTTTACTTGACTCAATACTTGTGGCGTCACCCTATAAAGAAAAACAGAAATATTGTGATAGTTCTACAAAGATACAAAGACAGGCTCAATACAACGCAACACGACACGTGGAACAAAGCACAAAGAATTTCAATGACGACTTTCGGTAAAGTTGGTCCGAAATCATTCCGAATGGATGCGAAAATGCTATTGGCACTTATATTCAAGCATTGCATTCAGCCAGTCTTTTGAGGTGCAAGACTACGATCATACAAAACTTCATAAAAGTCGACATAAGGGTTTCTCACGTAAAGACATCACAGACATATAAACAGACAAATATTTGGACCGCACAAAGAGACTAAAGCCCTCTTTCCCCACATCTGCATAGATCTTATCAAGCAAATAAAAAAAAATAACAAAATTTCAATGGTGATAACTGCCAATTAATTTATCCAGAACATTACAGAGGTGAAACGAGTCCTAAACCATTTACACGTGACAAAAAGTTTTTAGGTAATTGATAGCAAGCGAATGTCTTGTCATCTAGTTACATCAGCTTAAGGCTGTTGCCAACTTAGGTCGACCTTCAGAAGATGGCGAATTATCTTTTTTAATGAGCACACCCGAGACCTTGTCACGGTAAAACGTGTGCATTTATATGCACTACCCACTCGCTATGCAAGCTAAGGGCGTAGGCGATACGTTGGCGGCAATGCACAATAAGACGACCAATAAAGACAATCTTATTCGTCAGCTGCGCTTGTAATTTTGACGGACAATGAGCTAGCGGGATTATAATAATGAACCAAGCATTGCGCAAGTGAAAAGTAAAATGAAAAGACAAGATGAATAGAATTACTTCTAGTCAATTGAGCAACACTACTACGGAGTCTAAATGTAATTACTAAGTTGCATGACATATTTATCTAATAGCAGAATATGCTGTACGAAATATAGTAAATTTTTACATACTACTTCATTTTGCTCATCAATACAAACTTGAATAAAACCAAAGTTTGAACGTGAAGTCCAAACATCAACTGTTTGCTCGTAACAGCATAAAAAATTCAAACTTTGGTACACGGAGCGAGTTTAAACCGCTCTCATGTAATCAGTAAAACATTTATTTGTCCAGCAATTTAGCCGACTTAGCACCAACATGCTACAAGTAAAAATAATCACGCAACTGCACAAAGGAAACGGAACCTTGTCTTCTATACTATACGACACGAATTCGGGTGTTGGGAACATACAGAAACCATTTCTTTAGCCGTCTTCCTGCAGCATGCTGGGATCAACTCGCACATTGGTTGGTGTACACAGTCTGGTACGGCGCCGAACTGACAGCAGGCTTCAGCACACAGTCGGTCTAGGCACCTAGGAATCATGAGGCACGGAGGCTCATGGCGACATATTATTTTACTTCTCGGCCGCACTTGGGTGCCGACCTCGTCTCTTGCGGGTTTTGGTATGTCAATATAATAACCCTTCCTACAAACAGGCACTTCGGCACACTTGGGTTTGTGCCGGCAACTTTTTTTTGTCTGGCCGTTACCCATTAGACTTGATTCTAACGCACATACTGGTAAATTATCACACATCGGAACGTGAATACATGAAGTCTGCAACTTCGGGTCATACAAAGGCCTGTGACAAATTCTTTTGACTTCACATGGCGGCTTATGGTTACAAGAACTTTGAATATTTTTTTCTTTCTTATTTTCAGTAACCTGATATGCATTTACAGTATCTGGGTAGAATTGGCAACTGTGATCAATTATATTATCGTTTTGTTCAGTAGACGGCACTTGATATTGGCAACTTTGTTCAATGACTTGATACTGGCAACCTTGCTCAAATTTTCTTTGCTCAGTTTCTTCGGTTGGTTGGTATTGACAACCCTGTTCGCTTGTTTGATACTGACTACTTTGCTCAATGAACTTTTTGGGACTTTTCTTCCGAAACAAATGTTGCAAGCTAGCTCTATTGCATTCTATTACTGGCCATATTGTTGTTGCCGCTGGTGGCTCTTGCTTTGGATATGGTAAATTCAAACATCCATTGATCAAAACACATGGAGGATTGTGAATGCACAGAATTTCACCGTTGTATTTCTTGGTCACGTTACTGGTCATACAACTGTGAGGAACTTGACAAGGTCTAACAGCTTCTTTACTTTCGTCGCTTGATTCTTGTTGTTTTTGATCTGGAGGGCATAAACAATCTACTTTTTTCGATGGAGTTGGAGATTTACGCATCGCGCATGGAGATGGCTCTGGGGAAACTGCCCGCTTTGGAGAAGCCCTTCGATTACATGGCCCCTGGCCGTGGCCATGAGAACGCCGATGTTCGGTATTCGGAGAAAGTTTGGTTAGTCGCTTGCTTGCGGGACACTGACACGGCTGTTGCGGAGGTGGCGTAGGAGGTCCTTCACAACACATGTCTTTAGGAGAAGCAGATTTGAGACTAGACGATTTATTAGAAGGAGAATTAGGATCACAATACGTCGGCGAACAAGTACCAGGGGGGCAAGAGGTTGGGTAGACTGAACAAGGATGTACTACGGAATATGGTTTAGTTGGAGACTGTTTCGGACCATGATGTTTAACTTTGATATTACTATGACGACAATCACATGGTCTGAAATATTCGGTTAGCGGCATTTGATATTTGCTGTTAATTTTATTAAAGAGGTAGTCCCAGAAACCAGAACATGTAGATGGCACAGCACTTGTAGTACTGCCAATATCAGAAGTTACTTTTTGAGAATTCGGCGAGTTGTTATTGGTAGAGCAAGGATTTGCATAAACCTGGAAAGGGAATTTACGACGCCGTTTTGGAGCATCGTTATTTAACTGTTTCTCTGGACTGCCTTTTTGCTTTCCTGCATTATTGACGTATGATTTCATTCCAACGTCTTCAACCGTTCTTTTTATATTGTTTCCTTTATCTTTCTGTCGAGCTATTTCTTGTCGGTCTGCTTCTGAAGATGAAGTCAAACTGTATTGTGCATTAGTGTACTCGCACTTCTGCATTCTGTGCGCCTGTAACGGCCTGTAGATATTATTCTTAGTCGGTGACATAGAATTTATTTTTCTTTCAGTCTCGCGGACTGGTTGAGTGATGTAACACTGTTGTCGTCTATCTAGTGTCCTCATCTTAGGCTCATAACTCATGCGGTATGTTTGACAAGCATCCTCTTTGTTTACGTGAGATTCATCTATAATTGACATGCGTTTACTATTATTACAAGATCGTTTGAATATACCAGATATGCACGGAATCACTTTGTGCTTTATCAATGAGCGTTTTGATTTCACTGTCTCTATTTGATCTCCACTGTCCATTGCTATTCTACGTTTCCTCTTGATAAAATTTTTAAGTTCTTCTAGTTCTTTACCATCTTGACTATAAATCGTCTCTGATTCCCACATTTCTTTCGAGCAAGTTTTCGATATTTTTATATTGGATATGCTGTTTCTGAACGGGTTGACTGATATAAAATATCTGCTGGATTTTTTGTTGGTTGTCGTTACTAAACTATGATTACCGTTTTTGGTGGTCACTTTTTGGATCTGTGTATCTTCAAAGTCCGTGCTATCCGAATGGAAGTCAACTTGTTCAGGATCATACGTCAACAAACAGTCTTCAGGTATATCATACATTTTGTGCCAAGACTGCTTTAGTAAAACTTACGGCTCTGCCACACATTGTCATGAGGCATTGTACTTTTGTATAAATATTTTTTGTTACATTATTTTTATCGATAATTTTGAAATATTTTGCGTTAGTCAATCTTTTTCAATTTTTTATTACCTTTGACTTTTCATGATTTTTCTTTTTAATTATGAGTTTTGAATTTATTTTTCTGTCAGGGAATATAGAAACTCTTTGTCATCTAGCTATAAAAACTTTTTGTTGCTTTGCGTCGAGCTTACTGAACACTACAAGTATTTTGTATTCTTCTTTTACGTATTTACTATTTATTTGTCCAATAAACTGAACATATGGGTATGGCTGTAAATATACTACAAAAATATTATTTTGGTTTGCTGGAGATGCCCTTGATCAAAAAAGAAATAGATAAGTAGGAACTAATAAACACATTAAAAATCTACCCATCTCTAAAGCCCACAAAATACTTTAATCGCTCACATACCTATAATACGAGTCATTTAAATCCAGTACAACTCTTTTACATACACAAAAACAGAATGTTTCAAAGGGATTCCTTGCATTGTTTTTCTTTACAAAACGGTATTTTTTGTGTTCGGCCCACGGCACGGCGTTTAAAACAAAGAACGGGGCATTGTATAGTATTAAATGGTATTAACGTACGGTGATACGTCATAGTAACGTTGCATGAACTATTGTGTACTACGATGGAGTCGTCTTGATCGTTGAATTTATTTTTCTTTTACCAACAAGACTGGTCTCTCTCTTACCAGGTGTGAATCGTGTGTTGCAAGGAATTTACAAAATTAGGAGACAAAGAAAAACTAGGTACAGACAAAAAATGGTGGATCAGACAAAGAGTTGCCATGTTTGGGGATCGGGCCAATAACACTGGGCCCAGTGCCAAGTGGTGAGGAGACCGCTTCAACCACTACAACATACGTGCAGAAATGTTTTCGTTTTAAACATGATACATAGGCATTCCTTCATGTCTCTACCTCCAATGTTGACTGCACGGTTGGCGTAGTGCTTTAAGCGGCGGCCTCGCCGCTTGATACTGCGCCGAGTGTCGTGGGTTCGATTCCCACACGAGACAACACTTTGTGTGATTCATAAATTGTTGTTTCGAGTCTGGGTGTTCATTGTGTCCGTTGGTTGTATGTTTGTAAAGTCCCCCGCGACACAGGATTTATGTCTAGTGCGGGAGTTGTCTTTTTAAAAGAAAAATGTTATTTCCTTTCTTTTGTGTGGATGGATGTTTGTTACTCTTTTACGCAAAAACTACTGAACTGTTCTTGATGATATTGACGACATAAGGACTACCACGCTGAAGTTACATTCCCGCTGAAGTCAGATATTTGTGTTAGTGAACAAAAATGTTTATCTTGCTCTGGTTGTTTTTATGTACGTATTTACTATAAAAAGTATATACGTATGTATTTATCCATTATCTAGTAGTAGTACTCATAGTACAAGCTCTGCATGGTTTGAGACTAGATGGTGATGCGTGTATGTAGTAGAGTATTATAGAAATACTTTTTAGCAATAGAGTAGAGAATAGAGTTGCGAAAATTGACGCCTATGTAGATGCCTCCGCGGGCATTAGTTATGCTTATAGTGTTACAATAAAGAACATTGTACTTTACTCTTCATATTTGGTTTGCTAGATGCATGCTACTTGATAAAAAGCTACGGTTACTTCTAGCAGGTAACTAACAGTTACGATAGTATTAGTATACTAGTCTACCCAGTCATCATCATCAGCCCTGTATATAAACTGACCCACTGCTGGGCATGGGCCTCTTCTCACTATGAGAAGGTTAAGGCCATAGTCCTCCACGGTGGCCTATTGCGGATTGGCAGAATTCACATGTCTTTCGAGAACATTATGGAGAACTCTCAGACACGCAGGTTTCCTCACGATGTTTTCCTTCAACGTTTAGCAAGCGATAAAAAGGTTGTTTCCAATCCAACTAGTCAAATCAAGCACTTTTAATTAAATGTCAAAAACGACCATTGCCAAGGGTTTTGTATGAAATATGACGTAGTGACGTCATAATGTTTTGCTGTCAAGTAGAATACTTGTTATCAATAAATTTACGATAAAAATGTTAAATAAAGTTTTAACATTAATTGATGAATGAAACTACTATTATTTTGTCATGTTTCACTAGATAAAAATACTTGTATAATTTATTTCACTTGCAGGAAACTTCCCTATTAACAATTTAATACGCACATTACTCCGAAAAGTCATTGGTGCGCGCCGTGGATTCGAACCCGGACCCTTTGCGTGGCAGTCTGTCGGTCTCTCCACTAGGCTATCGCTGCTTATACTACCCAGTCACATAAACTTTGGTATTACAATTGAGACCACAAACGCCACAACAACGATCAAAACTACAAACTTCGTCTACAACTAACCGACGTCACACTATAAAATAATAGGAACAAAATAAAAAAAAATCAAGCCGACTTGAATGCCGGTATGTAGCGTCAGTAATGAATCGAAAGGGTTAGCATGTTAATATAATAGGGGTGAGGGCCTACGTAATCATAGGTGTTCTAACGACCTCGGCCGCTCTATTGTTTAAAAAAACTAGCGACCGGTTGCTTGGGATCAAATTTGAGTAACATTGTTGCGTTGCGTGAGAGGGTAACCGCAATTGTAGTATCAAGATGCTTGAATTTCTTGATAAAGATATGTTGTGAACTTTTTAAAGATGTGGAGAATGTACTAGGAGCAGCTACCTTTATGAGATTGAAAGAAGTCACACATCTTTGGAATAATAAATATCTATTTAGATATATTCTATGCATCAAAAAGAGTAAAATCATACCTCAATAATTTTTAATAGATGTTTTATACATATTTTATTGTTTAAATAAATTAAAAAAGCATTTATCGATAGTTTCTAATTGATTCTAAAATACATTTATCCAAATTTTAACCAGAACTTGAAAGTTTATGGGTAAAAATATCTCATTCAAGAACTCCAGCTGAGTTCTGAATATGCCTTCACTGTAGGTTATTGAAAAATAGTTTTGCGAGTGTAATCCTATCTCATTTTAAACAAAATACTTAAACTCCAGCAGCGATAAATACAACTTTATAATTCGAAACATATCTCGAAACCATCACCGTAAGCCTAATTATGCAATTTTACCTCATTGTTTATGCAATAGCAATGAGCACAACAAGTAAAACTAATTAAAAATGTTATGGCACTTTAAATATTGTTACAATCAACAATTTCTACACAGTTAAGCTTCTCGAGCGATTGTGATAAATCAACTTCTATAGCTATTAACTGCTCCATAATTTGAAATATTATATCATTCCAACTACGTTTATGAAATGTAACTCTTAACTACAGTAATTAATTCATTTCTAAGGCGAGGTAACGCTACTGTTATTCATTTATCGCTGTTACAATCGCAAAGCGATAATTGTGCAACTATTGCTATCGCTAGTTGTGTGATAGAGGTAGATATTTTTTGTGACTAAATTAAAATGGTATGGCTATTAAGTTTGGGCCTGTGAGATGGTACAATTATATGGTGCCTAGTTTGTAGGGTCTGGGGATCGGGTATTCGATTTAGGCAGTATGTTTTGATCGTTTTTTATTCTTTTAATTTTCCGGATAATTGCTTCGTAATCGTGATGGGGGAGTGATTTTTAGGTTTTGATGGAATATTTAGCAAATCTGAGGGCTTCAATTTCTTGGAAGTGAACAGCCAAAATAGACAATGCCTTCATGACTTTCTTAAAATTCTGTTTCATGAGTATTTTTCAAAGGCATTTATGACTTCTTATACTCCTCACTGATTTAATTAAAAGTGGATATAGCAGAATTTGGCTGGATTTAGCAGTTCATTGTTAATTTATTAATTAAGCTGTGAGCGTCTAGCTAGTAAGTATAAGACTACAAGAAGCTTTGCAAGTGTTGCGCAAAAGCTAAACGATTTTTGATAAATTATGCAATAAAATAGCTTATACATCAGAATAGCTCATAAGCTACCTCTTCTCGCGATAGCCAACATTTTATAATAAGGCCGGTTATGTACTAGCTTCTTTTGAATAGTATTTATACTATAAAGTACCCAAATACTAACCCTTCACAATGTACCATAACTTAACATAAATAGTTAACCAACCCCATAGCACGTGTGCTCTAAAAAAACTTATTATTATAAAAATTCAAACAGATTTCATACGATTTGTTTTTTGTCTTTCGGTCCCCCGCAACGGACTCCGTTGTCCTATCAAACAAACACTTTACAAACTTAGCATTACACTTACATTACAAAAAATGTGATAAATTGAACTTTATTTTATAGCAAATAAGGGTGTTGTTAACTTTCGTGAGTGCAAACAAATTGGTAAACTTTGCTAAAATTTTAAATACGTTGGAAACTATTTACGGCTTTGCTGAAAAATTATGTTTTAAATTTAGAATTGTTTTAATTCTGTTTGTGTATATTTAAATGTTGTTTGTCAGTTGATGGAATGTGATGTCATAGTTTTATTTACGGCCGGTTTTAAAATTCGTTCTATTCATGGATTTGGAGATTCGAGATACCTACATGTTTGACATATTTTCTATGAAGGTAATCATCCTCCTAGCGTTATCCGAGTTTCAACCCGGGGTCCGGGTCCGGTTTCTAGTCTAATCAGGTTTGGCTGAATATTAGCTTTTCCACGGACCGACTGCCTGTCTGACCATGGTTTAGACTAGTGTCAGTTTATTTTAGAGGTAGTGACGCCATATAACGACTGTCAAAGATCTTCATGACAACCGGGACCGATGGCTTAACGTGCTCTCCGAGGCACGGGGCAAGCGACAATTAACAATTCAATCCGCACATAACTGCGCGCCGTGGATTAGAACCCGATACTCTCTGCATGGCAGTCTGTTGGTATATCCGCTAGGCTATCGCTGCCACTATAATATATTGTATGGAGCTTAAATATGTATCTAAAATCGTTGTTTGTTATCTCAATGCTAAAATCCCAAAAAATGGATACCTACTTTAAATATTTAATTTAGGGTTTAAAGTCACTAAACATGATAACAGGGTTTTTCCGTGAGGTAAGTAAAGGTGAGAAAGGCACAAATTTAGTTAAGTTAACCCAGACTCACTCACTTTACTAAAGTACTATAAAATATCAAAGCCACCCGAATATGAATGTTCAAATGTAATATTTTGTCTAAGCCAGACATCAAATCCCATGTTAACAGTAATATTTGGACCAACCCATGAATATCATTGCTGCTAAAATTTACTTTAAGGATAATGTCTTATTTATTCAATACTTATTTTAAAGTTTCTGAAACCTAATCTTATTGAAATATATGTTTAATAAAACAAGTTTCGTGATCACTAAACATAATTTCTCATATAAATGTTTCGATTATAAACCGAAATAAATTCCACTTGCATATATATTTAAGACCTTTACATGTTTTTTTCGTAAATTATTAAGATATTTCGTTAAATGTTAACCATGTTTTCGCAAAATAATGTAAATTTTAACGATAAATCTGTTTTATTATAACTCCGACCTGGCTAAAATGTTTTAGACATCATGAATATCGGCAGATATATCATATAATATTGTTGCTCTTAATATTCATAAGCTATTAGGCAGACACACCTCCAGCAAAATTGTATTAACAACCTACTTGATAGGCAACAAATATGTCGGACAATCAATCAATTTAAAAAATAAAACTGGTTTAAAAATAAAACCACAATAAAATTTTACATTTGGATGATAATCTATAGTTAAAACCGAACTTATTGTTTTAAACTTGATATTCTATTTAAAACTTACCTAATATTTAAATTCGTTGGCATTTGAATGCTGAGTTCGAAATTCAAATGATGGAACGTCAATCGAAAATTTAATTTGATTGGTCGAATCCCCACGAGGATAGCCGAGGATCCCCGAATCGGGGGAAATCATGGAAAATAATTTTTTTATTGCATCACGCGTGTGGTGTACCAGTATATTTTGAGCTCTTTCACCCTTAGTGTTGTGAAGGCATTGTTTGGGGTTGGTTGTGATTCGGAGGTCTGAGTAGAGTGGTTAGTTGGGATGTGTGGGGTAACCAATCGAGAGTCGATGTCGCGATTGATTGGCACGGGGCGATTTGGCAATGTTTCCCCAGTGTGGGGTGTTTTGCCACATGTGGGAGGGTTCACTTGTGTGTAGGTAAATATTTTTACTGCATGTTAACTTGTTTCGGTGCAAGCGGAGTTATGCGAGGATTGCGCAAAAAAGCGCAAAGGACGGGTTGTTTTTTTGCTGTGAATCACAGTCGGATAGTTTTTTAGATACAAAGTAAATATGCGATTTAATCTGGTTCAATATTCGCAGAGAAACCAGGCGGAAAAACGATGTGCATTTATGTAAATATATCGTACGAACGCTAGAAAATTGTTGTAGCTTTATTTAGCTTTAAATGTTTTTAGGGCTTGAACTGGAGACCCACTGCAAAGCTATCTACTAGTCTCTCCATCGGTACCTTCGAATAAGTATATACTTACTTATATGTTTAATGTTTAATAGACATAAATAACAAAAGGTATTACCATATTTTCACGTGCGTATCACACTAAATTCGCCTGGGCGGGAATCAAACACACAAGCTCCAACTTAGCAGGCAGACAAATTCTAACTTAACTTTATTATGCTCTTGAATAAAATGTCTGAATAAAATTCTGTATCCAATCCGGGAATCAAATTCAGGACCAGCAAGTTACATATTGACCTTAAACTTTTGAATATATGTAATTATGACAATAATAATAAAAAAACTTCGTATGTGATTCACACTTGCAAGTTATAAGGTGCCGGTTTAGGTAGGTATAACTAAATCGATAAATAATAATATGTTTTTTTCCTTAGGAAAGGGCAACGACCTCCAATAAAAAAAATTATGACTAGTTAAGTAGGTATTTACAAATGAAGCAGCGACAGCTGAGAGGAGAGACCGACAGAGTGCTACGCAGAGGGTCTCGGGTTCGAATCCACAGCACGCACTAATGACTTTTCGGAGTTAAGTGCGTATTAAATTGTTAAGTATCGCTTGCGGTGAAGGGAAACATCGTGAGGGAACCTGCATGTCTAAGAGTTCTCCATAATGTTCTCGAAAGACATGTGAAGTCTGCCAACCCGCACTTGGCCAGCGTGGTGGACTATGGCCTTACCCTTCTCATCGTCAGAAGAGGCCCGTGTACAGCAGTGGGACAGTATAAAGGGCTGATGGTGATGATGATTTACAAATGTCGATGTTTTTAGACTGTGATCTACAGACTCTTCATAACAGGTATTGAGAATTATAGTGCTTTACTACGTTGATTAAGCTAATGAAAGGTACTCAGTTCGATTTTAGATCCTCTGAAAACTATAACTAAATATTAAAAAAAATATATTGATTATAATATTTAAGAATGACATTTGTCTGTGAGAGAACTAAGAGATAACACGGACGTTTTTTACGAACTCTATTAACTGATTGCCACTCCAGAGGTCGTAGGTTCGATTCTTGTGCTCAGTTGCCACGGGCCGATTTAAATTTGTTTTGTATCTAGGAGACATTATCATCATCATCAGCCCCTTACAGTCCACTGCTGGACTAGGCCTCTCCTTAGAACGGAGGAATTGGCCTACTATACCACGCTGGCCAAACGGGTTGGTATAGGGTTTGTTTTAAGTTTTCCTTCTCTTATAGTGCCGTTCTCTGCATAGTATGGTCCCTTTGTCGGCTCTTACGACACCCATGGGATGATATGGGATGGTGATATTGCGTATTCTTAATCCGTCACCACACGGACTATCAAGGAGTAATTGATCTTAAATATGTACATTTTGTATTTCGGTTTATGGGAGCAGCGGTAGCCTAATGGAGAGACTGACAGATGCTACTTAGCGGGCGTTCGAATCCACGGCGCACACCAATGACTTTTCGAAGGTTTTGCGCGTATTTAAAATAGGATGCAGGTAATTATAGCTTGCTTAACGATAAACTAAAACATTGTGAGGTGACCTGCATGTCTGATTATATATTTTTTTTATAGACTCACGCCTGTATCCCCGAAGGGGTAGGCAGAGGTGTGATATAACACCCACATTTCGCCATGAATTTTTAGGTGCCACGTAATAGGGGGCGAGCCTATTGCCGTACCGGGCACATTACCAGACTCCGAGCCGCTACTGAGAATTTCCTAACAGAAAAACCCAATAACACTTTGCCCGACCCGGGAATCGAACCCGAGACCTTCCAATCCCACGCGCACATTTATGCCACGAGACCAACGTCTGATAGTTCTCAATAACGTTTTAGTAAGACATTTGAAGTCTGCCAGCGTGGTGGATTATGGCCTTACCCTTCTCATAGTTAGAAGGTGCCCGTGCTCAGTAGTGTAGCAGTATAGTTATAAGGCTGATGATGATGATAATATAATAATATAATAATAATATTCTACCACATTCACATAACACCATCTAGTCCCAAACTTAGCAGAGCTTGTACTATGAGTACTAGATAATGGATGAACATACATACCTAAACTTATACCTTTGTTGTAAATACATACATAGGTACATATATGCTGTGGATAACGGTGTGAGTTTCACATTTATAATAATATCTTTGTTTATTATTTGCGCAGATATAACGTGTTACTGTTTGTTTGTCCCAAATAAATAAATAAAATAAAAATATTATACATAGAAACACCCAGACCAAGACAAACATCCATGTTCATGCACACAAATGTTTGACTTGAGCGGGAATCGAATCCGCGACCTTCGACGTAGCAGTCGCTTACACACCCGCTACGCCAACCGGCCGTGAAATATATACCTACGATAGAAATTTACCTACAAATAATCATACAACCTTAATATATTTTGGGATCAGTTTACCGTCTTTATGTCGTTCAAGTTCTTAATTTCTTTCATATTTGTAGATAAAAACAAACTAATAATTTTATTTACTGTCATCACGTTATAATACATAATATATCTAGCATATATACGTATATTATAAATAAATATACTTACTAAACTATAATTAATGAAGCTGTCATATATTTATGTAAATTAAATATTAATTAGTAATTTAATATAAATTTATTATAATAACTTAATTTTTTGACGTTGCTATCGTATAATATATTTTATAGTTAATTTGGTTTTAAATGTTGCGTATGTTTAATTTGATTAACAAATCTTTTTTAAATTGCGTTTTGTTTGATTACCATATTATATTTGTAACTAAGATTTTTGAAATTTAGCCCATAAGCGGGCATTGTAAAAAAAAAACAATAAAATAATACGTTCATAGGATATAATAATTTCAGTAAGCAGCTATTTAGTATTAGTTTGTAATAATATTTTAGGTTAAAGTATAATTACAAGATAAAATTAGTCAAGCTTCTATTACATTCTTACTACTTAGCATCAATAGTTTTAATAATTGGGTTAATTTACCTAATATAATTTATTGAATATGTATACATAGAAGCATACTGAGTTGTCAGTCCTACCTACCCATATTTTAGGATTTATATTATAGAAGGCATTCGGTCTTTTTGTATATTATTATTGCCAAATACCGTTGTTCAAATGCGTCTTTATAAAAAAAGCAATAAATATTCGCAGAATCTGGAATTCAAATTTGGAACAAACTATTCAAAATAAAACAATCTACTAACCGAACATCTCCAAAAATCAAATAGCGTTGTTGATTTTCATTTACAATGATGGAACCCTAAAAATATCGTCACTTCTCTGAACCGGTAGACACTAAGAAAATTTCAACTCTTTCTAAACGAATAAAAAGTAAATAAAAATAAAATTGTTAAGCCCTATAAAGGCATCGATCGTAAAAATGATTTTACGGTTATAAAACGTGTCCACGTAAGCACGGTGTAGGTATAAATATTTTCAAAATGGCTACCGTTAGAAATAAAATTCTTATTGTTGACCATAAAATAATGATTTCTATGTGTTTTTTAATAGACCTGCTTTAAGCCGATTTCGAAATTGGATTTTAAGTGATTGCTGTGAAAGCTTCTGTATCTTGGGTTTGATTTCCTATTGAATCAGAAGTGGAAATTGCGCGTCAGTAATTTTTGAGGGGAGTTTGAGAGTGAATTTTTACTAGAATTCTGATAGATGTGAGATTTGAAAATGTTTTCTTTGACTTTAAACAATTTTATTTATGTTGACAAAATATGAAAGTAAAGTAATAAATTATTGTTTGTGTTTGACAAATACATTTATTAATAAATATAAGTCATCACCCTCTTGGCGTTATCCCAGTTTCAATCTGGGGTCCGCTTACTAGTCTAACCGGCTTTGGCTGAATGTTAGCTTTTCCACAGAGCGACTGCCTGTCTGACGTCCGCAACCCGAAGAGATAGCGATATTCCATGGTTTAGACTAGTGTCAGTTTATTAGAAGGTTCTGACGCCCTGTAACGATTGTCAAAGATCTTCATGACAACCGGGACCGACGGCTTATCGTGCTCTCCGAGGCACGGGACAAGCGATAATTAACAATTTAATACGCACATAACTGCGAAAAGTCATTGGTGCGCGCCGTGGATTCGAACCCGATACCCTCTGCATGGCAGTCTGTTGGTATCTCCACTAGGCTATCGCTGCCTTATTAATAATTATAAGTATAATTCATAATGATTGTTTCCTTTAAAAATCTAAGTTTATTTTACGACTTACGTTTTGCACGGGTTACCAGAAACGTTTGAATGTTAAGAGTCATTCCTTCAGCTTCCCATAAACATCTTCAGTAATTTATGATCTACATAATATTTCTCATGGGACTAACTCAAAAAGGATCCCAAATTTAAATAATCACTACCGTTACAGACTAACCGCATTGTTGATTAAAATTATTGTGTCAAATGTACCTGAATTTCGAGCCACCGAAAAATTTACATACACTCAATAATAATACTCAAGTTGAGCATAAATTAATGTACAAATTCGTACTGAGAATTTGAATATGGAATGTGGATATTACCATAAATATAATAGTAATCGATTGATGCTCAATTCGTGTTTGTATGCTTACTTGATTTCTCACGACGGCGACGTGACGATGTATGCTAAGAATGGGAATTATTTAAATTTTACTCGTACACCCCATTTCACGTTACATAGTTTTTTGTTCAATTGCAGATTCATTTGAATATCAAGTGTAAGAAGTTGCTGCTTCTAATCTTTTTGTATCATTGTATGGATCTCGCAACCGCTTGGGAAAATTATGTGAACTCAAATAAAATTTGTATTGTATATGTTTGAATGTCGAAGATGACACGTGAAAATTTCTATTCACATTCATATCTTGTTACGATAAAGTAGGATAGAAGAGTATTATATTAATAATTTCTTTTTTAAAATTTCGGTGACGCTTCGACATTGAGGTAACATAATAACTTTCTCCTTACTAAAATCTGCCCGTGACCACATTCGACGTAAGCTGGCCGAAACGTAAACAAACGTTTTTATAGGACCTGGTTCTTTAAGATAGTTCGAATGTGGTCATACTGAAGCATCGAATCCTGGATACTGAGGCATCGAATCCTGAACCAGAAATATATAGGTACATGGCGTAAATCCACTGAGGTCCGTGTGGTGACGGCTTAAGAATACGGAATGTCACCACCCTATATCATCCCATGTGTGTCGTAAGAGCCGACAGGGGGAGCATTTTATGCAGAGAACAGCACTGTAAGAGAAGGAGAACTTGATACAAACCCTATACCAACCCGTTTGGCCAGCGTGGTATAGTAGGCCAACTTCTCCTTTCAAAGGAGAGGCCTAGTCCAGCAGGGGCTGTTAAAGGCTGATGAGGAAATCCATTGAGGCATGTCTTTCATATATATTATGAATGAGAATCTATCGATTAGTCCTATATATAATTATCTTACTGCTGGTTACGGGCCTCTTCTCACTTTGGGAAGACTTAGGCTATAGTCTACCACGTTTGCTAAGTGCGGGTTGTAGACTTCGCATGTCTTTCACAAACATTATAGAGAACTCTCAGATGTAGGTAGGTCCCTCACGATGTTTTCTGCGGCATCGGGCGATAATTAACAGGTATAACTTTGAAAATTTAGCAGTTGACCCTGATTCTCTCAGTGTGTTAGACTTTCATAATGTCAGCCTACAGACGTCCACTGCTGGACATAGTCCTCCCACAAGGTTCTCCATACAGACCGATCTTGATCTGTTGGTCTTTTTCATCATCAGCCTTTAACGGTCCACTGCTGGACTAGGCCTCTCCTTTGAAAGGAGGCATTGGCCTACTATACCACGCTGGCCAAACGGGTTGGTATAGGATTTGTATCAAGTTTTCCTTCTCTTACAGTGCTGTTCTCTGCATAATATGCTCCCTCTGTCGGCTCTTAAGACACACATGAGATGATATGGGGTGGTGACATTCCGTTTTCTTAATCCGTCATCACACGGAGTGTTAGTCTTTTTACTAGGCTTTTATTATCTAGATACAATTAATCTAATACTAGACGTTCTAGGTAATTTAAATGTACCATAGATAAGCGCGTAACTCGGTAGGTAGCAAAAACAGTAAATCTTCTTAACGTCCTCGCTCCGCATATTAAAAACACCCATAAATCTTTTGAAATTTACGTTGGCAGCACCTTTTTTTGTTTATAAGCAAGACCTGAGTCGTAGCCTTGTTGTATCGCAAACATGCCTAGGCTAGTAGTCATAAAACCTTTTTGAAGTTTGGCAGTACACACATCAACAAAGTCTAGGGATATCTTAATCCTAAATTATTTACGAGTTTATAGTTTAGAACCTTGTTAGTTTCCACAAAAAGTTTATATACAGATTAAAACCTCTTTTATTCTATTTTCAAAATTTGAACATGGAAAGAAAAAAAACAAAATAATAAACAAAATATGGC
Source organism: Euclidia mi (assembly GCA_944739405.2). Classification (NCBI taxonomy): domain Eukaryota; kingdom Metazoa; phylum Arthropoda; class Insecta; order Lepidoptera; family Erebidae; genus Euclidia; species Euclidia mi. The sequence continues at coordinate 6,004,325 of OX123200.2, read as the reverse complement.
GGCAAAGGACATTGGGCAAATTGTATGGAAGAAAAACCCACGGCGGACAGACATGAAATTGTGAGTATATATCAGTAAATATCTCTAGTTTATCATGGTAAGGGTGGCTTTCTTGTGGGTTGTGGGAATAAAAAAGAAAAACATATTTTTAACATTATTTATTCGGCGTAATCAACCTATTGTGATTTTATCTAAAAATACCGCAGAGATTTTGATTGCTTGTTGGTTCCTAGCCGAGGATAAAAAATGAATGATACTGACAATATGCGCACAACTGCCTATAGTACGGGGGCCATGTATACACGAGCAGTAATAATCTTCAACAGTTTGTCTTCCTTGTCTCGCCTGGTTTATTAAAATATCTTTGTAGTATTGTCGCGCTCTGACATGTCACGACTGAATTCGTCCTCTTATCAATATTTTTTTTGTTGTTTAAGGCAGCGATAGCCTAGTGGAGATACCAACGGACTGCCATGCAGAGGGTTTCGAATCCACGGCGCACACCAATGACTTTTCGAAGTTAAGTGTGTATTACATTGTTAATTATCGCTTACCCCGTGCCTCGGAGAGCACGTTAAACCGTCGGTCCCGACTGTCATGAAGATCTTTGACAGTCGGTACGGTGAGTTAGTACCCTAAAAAAAGCTGATACTGGTCCAAACCATGGAATATCGCCAGCCCTTTGGGTTGCAGAGGTCAGACGGCAGTCGCTCGGTGGAAAAGTTGATATTCTGTCATATCTGGTTAGACCAGTAAGCTGTCCTCGAGCTCCAAGGCGTGTAAGTCTTGGATGCAACCGGGATAACACTAAGGCAATGATGATGATGATCAATATTTTATTGTTTATAAAATCTTGGTCTCATATGCTCATAGCAGTAGGACTTGTCCAATATTAGATGATAATAAAAATATCAGTTCTTCGTATGTCAATAATGGGAAATCTCTAAAATCTGGATTGTTTCCATCTAATAATAATAATAATATTCTACCACATTCACACAACACCGTCTAGTCCCAAACTAAGCAAAGCTTGTACTATGGGTACTAGTTAATGGATAAACATACATATATACTTTTTTTTGTAAATACATACATATTATACATAGAAACACCCAGACCAAGACAAACATCCATGTCATCGAACCCGCGACCATAGACGTAGCAGTCGCTTACACTCCCGCTGCGCCAACCGGTCGTCTTGGCATGGCATGCATGATCACTCGGCAGGCACATGCATGCACTCGACAGACCCGATTTGTAGCTATTTTTAACAGAACGACAATTTATAGTACATAAAAAGAGTATTAGATTTTTACTTTTTTATAAATATATTTCTAGCTCAAACTTTGTTCTCCCATGGATTTAAAAAAAAATCTCGTATGTACTGGTAAGAGCATTCACGCTCTTTCATTTAATACCAAGTCCGTCAATGTCCGTGACCGGGTCGGAATACGCCCAATGTCCTTTGCTAGTAATTCGTTACATTAAAGAAAGTTAAAACTGTTTTATTATAATTATTAATGAAAAGGGTTTTTAATTGTTTTTCTTTTTTAATTTAACGTGACGTACGAACTTTAAAAGTCATGTCACGTCGTCATTTGAGTCGAGATGAAATGTTACGAGCCGTGGGCATGTTAGAAAATGGTGCAATTCAACGCGTCGTTGCTGAGGCCCTACATACCAGTCAAAATGTGATATCAAGGTTGTGGTCACGTTATCGCAGTACTGGAGATGTGGCCGAACAGCACACAGGTAGATATCGTGTTACTACGCAGAGACAGGATCGATTTCTCCAAATGACCGCCAGAAGACAACCCAATATCACAGCGCTGCAACTAGTGCAAAGGCTCCAGGAGGACCACCAGCTGCTGGTAAGCGACCAAACCGTGCGAAGAAGGTTACATGAAGTTGATCTTCATGCTCGAAGACCATTGCGTGTTCCAGCATTGCGACGTGGCAATCGCGGTCGGCGGCTTTCGTGGGCTCGGGAGCATTTACCATGGAGTGACGAACAATGGTCTTTGGTGCTGTTCACCGATGAGTCCCGGTTTGGGTTTCACCCGGATTCACGAAGAACACGCGTTTGGAGAGCTCCAGGGAGAGTTAGTCTACGGCACCCTCAGGAGGTCCACCCATACCAAGGCGGGACAATCATGGTGTGGGCAGGAATTCGTCTTGGCGGACGAACCCAACTCGTTTGGATCCAAGGCAGCATGACTGCACAAAAATACCACGAGGAGGTAGTAGAGCCCGTTACTGTCCCACACAGAACTCAAATAGGCCATGAATTTCTACTCATGCACGATAATGCTCCTTGCCATACGGCGCGGCTGGTATCGACCGCTCTCCGAGAGCACGATATTCAAGTTTTGGATTGGCCTGCACAGTCGCCCGACTTAAATCCTATCGAGCATGCCTGGGACATGTTACAACGAAAAGCTTTGAGAGATTTTCCACCAAATTTGACGACTGAACAACAACTTTACGAACACTTGCAAAGGACATGGGACCTCATACCGCAGCAAGACATTGACAATTTAATTTTAAGTATTAACAATCGATGTCGATGTGTAATCAATGTAAGAGGTGGCAACAATGATTATTAATGATTAGATTTTACAAGATTTTTTCCATTTTTATTAAAATTAATAGTTTTTTAAGAAGAAATGTTTGTTGTTATCATACTAATTTTCCATGATGATTAAAAAAATTATTTTTTTTATTTAAAACAAAAAAATACACGAAATGTTTTTTATTTTTATTAAAGACCTTAAAATAATCTATGATTCTTCTATTTACTGTATCAGAAAATTCTTCATAGATTTTTAGATATTTGATGAAATATAAAATATCCCTTGACTTTGTTGATGTGTGTATATGCTATGCTACTGATTTTAGAATGGTTTAATCGCAGTCACTGAATACAGATTTACATAGAAGCGCATTTCTGAAGGATTTCGTGTGCCGATTCCAAGTGGCGACTGTCGCCAGTGTAGTTACGAACTACACTAGCGCCGTTGGCGGCGCTGGCGTCGTTCTCCGTCTCTCTTGCTCTCGTAGTTAACATACACAGGAAGAACGTTCGTCTCTCTTGCACTCGTAGAGACAGCTGTCAAAGCGCGACTGCCACGCCGCCAAGCGGCAATTTGGGTCACAGAAAGTTTATCTACAGAGTGCCTATAAGAAATGCACCTCTATGTAAATATCTGAGCTTGTTGTCGCAGCTTAAGTGACGTCAACCTGGAATCTGGAATACCTACTTTAAATAACTCGGTCTGTCATTTGCTTTATTCTGAGCTGTTCAGATATGACAGCGGGTCAATAGCAACTCAAAATCATACATTGATGTACATTGTACACGTCTGCCTTTTAACAGATCAAAAACCTAAATTCGATTCATTCAAGTGCCAAAAAAGATGAAAATATCGATAATCAGTCAGGCAATAATGTTCTTGAATTTTGTGCACCAGTTTGAGATTAGTAATATATTAATCATCAGCACTTTATACTGTCCCATACAGGCAGGCAGCGATAGCCTAGTGGAGATACCAACAGACTGCCATGCAGAGGGTATCGGGTTCGAATCCACGGCGCGCACCAATGACTTTTCGGAGTTATGTGCGTATTGAATTGTTAATTATCGCTTGTCCCGTGCCTCGGAGAGCACGTTAAGCCGTCGGTCCCGGTTGTCATGAAGATCTTTGACAATCGTTACAGGGCGTCAGTACCTTCTAATTAAACTGACGCTAGTCTAAACCATGGAATATCGCTATCCCTTCGGGTTGCGGAGGTCAGACAGGCAGTCGCTCTGTGGAAAAGCTAATATTCAGGCAAATCCAGTTAGACTAGTAAGCGGACCCCAGATTGAAACTGGGATAACGCTAAGAGAAAGAAGAAGACTTTATACTGTCCCACTGCTGGGCACGGGCCTCTTCTCACTACGAGAAGGGTAAGGCCATAGTCCACCACGCTGGCCAAGTGCGGGTTAGACTTCACATGTCTTTCGAGAACATCATGGAGAATTCTCAGACACGCAGGTTTCCTCACGATGTTTTCCTTCACCGATAAGCAAGCGATAATTAACAATTTAATACGCACTTAACTCCGAAAAGTTATTGGTGCGTGCCGTGGATTTGAACCCGAGACCCTCTGCGTAGCAGTCTGTCGGTCTCACCACTCGGCTATCGCTGCTTAATAGTAATATATTAGCAAAAAATAATCATCGATAAATAATTCGTAGATAGGTATTATTTGCCGTGTGGTTGACGGCATAGAATACAAGTGTCACTACCCCATATCTTCCCGTGGGTGTCGTAAGAGGCGACTAAGGGATAACACGATGCAAATACCATCTTTGCGTAGAGACGGAAAACTCGACATCAAACCCTAAACGTCTGCCTCGTTGGTCTCGCGGCATAAATGTGCGCGTGGGATCGGGAGGTCCCGGGTTCGATTCCTGGGTCGGGCATTGTTATTGGGTTTTTCTGTCACGAAATTCTCAGTAGCAGCACGGAGTCTGGAAATGTGCCCGGTACGGCAATAGGCTCGCCCCTTATTACGTGGGACTAAAGTATATCTGGCGAAAAGTGGGTGTAGAAATACACCTCTGCCTACCTCTTCGGGGATAAAAGGCGTGACGATATGTATGTATGTATGTATGTATTATTTATTGTAGTCCTTATTTTAGTAGATTAGCTACATGTCACGGACCGTACGAATATTAAATGCTTTACAGCAAACCTATTTCATCTGTTATAATAACAACATCACCCATGGTCCAGTGGATAGCGTATGCGACTGCTGATCGGAGGTCCCGGGTTCGATTTCCGGGTAGGGCAAAAGTGTTACTGGGTTTTTCCGAATCCTCAGTAGCAGTACGGAGTTTGGCGATGTGAATGGTAACGGCAATCCAAGGCTCGCTCTCTATTACGTACTTAAACATTCATGGCGAAATGTGGGTGTAATATTAGATACACCTCTGCCTACCCCTTCGAGGATACAGGCGTGAGACTATAAATAAATAAAAAAAAATAACAATATCAGCAATGTTTATAAACTTTCGTTTTGTAGGCCACAGGCCAACTCTCTTATTACTAGGTGCTAGAAGGCCACAGTCCACAGTTCACAGTCCACTACGCCGAACTTACGCCGACTTTACATAATATCTTCGAGAAAGAGAAAAGACCACGTGCAGGTTCCTTACGTTCCTTACGATGCGTTCCCGTCACCGTTTTGCAAGTAATAATATAATTAATAGTTTAATACACACTGTCCGTGTGGTGACGGATCAAGAATACGGATTGTCACCACCCCATATCATCCCATGGGTGTCGTAAGAGCCGACAGAGGGAGCATATTATGCAGAGATCAACACTGTAAGAGAAGGAAAACTTGATACAAACCCTATACCAACCCGTTTGGCCAGCGTGGTATAGTAGGCTAATTCCTCCTTTCAAAGGAGAGGCCTAGTCCAGCAGTGGACTGTTAAAGGCATGATGAATACGCACAAAACTATGAAAAGTCAACAATACAAGCCGTAGGCTATCGCGGCCTTTAGTAGTAGGTAGTTTAATTTCGATATATTTCAACTTGCTGACATTAAAACCTACTCATAAGTTTTGTTTCATCTAAATTATGATATATTGGCATGTTAAAACGAATTCATTGTTTTTATTACTCGATATAGTCAATAAATGATATCGATATATCTTATAGATTAGTAACACCACGTACCTACTGGTCGTTTTATTTTGAGACTAGACGATGCCCGCGGCTTCACCCGCGTTATTTAAGGCTACTGCTCTGCTCACGTCGCTCATAGCGTGTTGTTATATAGCTTATAGCCTTCCTCGATATATGGGCTATCTAACACTGAAATAATTTTTCAAACCGGACCAGTAGTTCCTGAGATTAGCGCGTTCAACCAAACAAACAAACAAACTCTTCAGGTTTATTCATTAGAATAGATTTTTCAGTGCAGACTTGCGTAAATAGCTAAATTGATGATATTTAATAAAAAAAATTGACCGAAGAGAATGTAGTGGTTTTAGCGGTCACCTCGCTGCTTAATACTGCAGCAAGTAGGTATTGTGGGTTCGATCCCCACGTGGGACAAAATATTATGTTATTCACAAATTGCTGTTTGGAGTTTAAGTATCCCGATTAGAAAGTACCCCGGAAATTAGGTTAGAAAGTACCCCGGAAAACAAGATTTAATCTTATTCTCTAAATTAATAAATAGCAATTGTGTCAAATTAAAAAAAAAATGCTATCATTGATTTATATTGCGAATTAAGTACAAATTTTTTTTTCGTTATTTTACACACATTAATATCATAATATATACGATGACCAATCTAAAAACGAACCTGATTAATCATCACAAGATATGTTAAAAATTATGATTATGACCAACACTTAATAAATTGTAATATCGTATAATTTAGCAGCCCAAAGTTCATGAGTGACGAATTTCATAATTTTGATTTAACCCTTCGCTGTTCACGATACACCCTTGGCTAGATGAGTTTGCTGATAATTAGGGCTGTCATTTATATTTTTTGTAATTAAAAAGGTCTCATCAAAATATTTTTATACCTACTCCGTCTTCTAATGCTGAGCAAAACATGTAGCGTATGTTCATTGTTACCGGTTGTTTGTTTTGAGGTTTTGAAAATTGAGCATTCTTATTAGATTTTTGTAAGAAGTGGTTCTACCTTAAAGAATAATGGGTACTGAAATCAAATGAAATAATAATGTTTTTGATTTTAGATGAATCATCCTACCATTTTAGGCCCAACTACTTCGAACTTTTCCAATAAGGCTTCGCTACAGGTCACAACATTGTCATCCTAACGTTATTGTAATTGTGATCTAAACTTTCTGTCACCACATTCTGTCACGCCACCATATTCTGTCTAATATCTGTGTTACAGTGACAGACAGACATAAAACATACATCGTCCTGTAAACTCTTCGACTTAGTTTCAAAACCAGAAACTCGACAGCCCTACTCAGACCCAAGCGCATTATAACTCGGAACTTCGAAACAACGCGCGCCTTTTTTCTCTAATCATCTCATGACCCGCACCTATAATTATTAACCATTTGAAATAAGAAAAAAAATAAAGAAAAACTAAACGAACTCTAGCATCGAAAGCGTATTTCAATAACAATAAATTGTAAAAAAAAATATTGTCGGTGAGTATCGTATAAATAAATTAAAGTTAATTCGTGAAGTTTCCTCATCTTAGATAGTAAATCTTGTCAAGCGAATGTTGGGATGGGGTCCCAGTGCAAGCGGGTTAATAAAAATACTAGATTCTGGCCGAGGCGTTACTCGCGTGTATGTCGGTTATTGTGAGCGCTATCCAAAGGGATAGATATATAAATATTCCAAGGCTTAGATCAGCCAATACACTACAGAGTCATCATCGTCCTAGCGTCAACCAGGTTGCATCCAAGACTTACATGCCTTGAAGCCTGGGGTCCGCTTACTCGTCCAACCAGATATGACAGAATATCAGCTTTTCTACATAGCAACTGCCGTCTGACCTCCGCAACCCAAAGGGATAGCGATATTCCATGGTTTAGACCAGTTTATTTGAGGGTACTGACTCCCCGTAACGACTGTCAAAGATCTTCATGACAGCCGGGACCGACGGCTTAACGTGCTCTCCGAGGCACGGGCGGCATTCGACAATTAACAATTTAATACGCACTTTATTTCGAAAAGTCATTGGTGCGCACCGTGGATTCGAACCCGATACCCTCTGCATGGCAGTCTGTTGGTATCTCTACTAGGCTATCGCTGCCTGATGCCAATACACTACAGAGTATTGAGTACTAACTCTCCATAACAACTGTCAAAGATCTTCATGATAATCCATGCATCTTCACATAGAAATTTAATCGCATATAACGCTTCGAACTCAGTAGCAGCCCGGAGTCTGGTGATGTGCCCTGTAACGGCAACAGCCTCGCCCCCTATTACGTGGGGACTAAAAATTCATGGCGAAATGTGGGTGTAATATTTACTCCTCTGCCTACCCCTTCGGGGATACAGGCGTCAGACTATAAATATTATTCACGCCGCGGGTTTGAACCCTCCGCGTCGCAGTCTGTTGATAACTCCACTAAGCTATCGTCTGCTTTTTCTAGTTAATATAATCCTGTATGTTCACTGTTTGTAGGGTTCCGTACCTAAAAGGTAAAAAACGGGAATCTATTACTAAGGCTCCGCTGTCTGTCTGTCTGTCTGTCACCAGGCTGTATCTCATAAACCGTGATAGCTAGAAAGCTAAAATTATGTATTTTGGTTGCCGCTATAACAACAAATACAAAAATAAAAAATATGAAAATATTAAGGGCGGGGTCCCATACAATAAACGTGTCTTTTTTCGTATTTGCTCAAAGTTACTAACGCTACAACGTAGACGCTTTAATTTTTTACAGAATATGTGGATGTATATTACGTTTCAAAATAAATAATTACATTTAAAACATGTTAATAATGAAGGGGCTTCCATACAACAAACGTAATTTTTAAGCAATTTGTTACTCGATCTGAATAAACAGGTAGAAACTAAAAAAATATTTAAGTATACATACAAACGTGATTTTCTTTTATAGATGTTGGTACGGAACCCTTCGTGCGCGAGTCCGACTCGCACTTGCTCAATTTTTTATCTATCTAAGGACACCGCGGGTGCCTTCAAGTAGGTATGTTATAAAAATATAATAAGCTTATAAATTAACAATTAAAACAACACCTGGCTCTAGATTCCTATAAGATTACAATCTTAAGCCGAAAAAGGCTGACTTCAAATTTTTGCGTATACCTATTATACCCGACGACGCCGACGCCTTGATAGCTTGTTGCAATTTAATTTTATCACACCAATTTTTTTACATGTCATATATATTAATTATCATAAAGTTATATGTATTTAAATTTATACATGTATAAGAGAGCTTCTGAATAAATTGTTTCAATTTGATTTGAATTTTAAATTATAGCGGTTCGCCTACTGGCTTGTCATAGTTTGGTGTGGGTGTGTTAATCTCAGTACTGCTTTCTCCTTTGTGACCGACTTGAAGGTAAGTACTTTTAGGTACCAACCTTTCTTTACTATTGACGGGCCTGGGGGTAGAATAGTTGGGCTCATCTCACGAAGATTTATCCTAGGGAATGAATACAGATTTACATAGAAGCGCAGTTCTTAAGGATTACGTGTGCCGATTCCAAGTAGAGACTGTCTCCAGTTTAGTTCGTAGTTAGCGCCGTTGGCGGCGCTGCCGTCAATCTCCGTCTCTCTTGCTCTCGTAGTTAAGATACACAGGAGGAACTTTCGCCTCTCTGCTCTCGTAGAGACAGCTGTCGCAGCGCGTCTGCCATGCCGCCAAGCGGCAATTTGGGTCACAGAAAGTTTGTCTTCAGAACGCCCATAGGCAATGCGCCTCTATGTAAATATCGGAGCTCTTTGCCCTAGGTAGGAATCGAACAGCCGTCGCCTTAGCTGTCAGGGTCACTAACCACAAGACTATCAGGGGGTATAGTGGTGTTGTGTGAATGTGGTAGAATATTATTATTATTACTATAGTGCAAGTTTTAATGGAGTTGCGATCGATTCCTCGATGAAAAAATATTTGTTGTCACTAAAAGTTATTTAGAGGATATACTTAATAGAATATTTTTGGCCCTAAATGGCTCGGGATATAAAACTAGCGACGCTAATCATTGTGAACTAAATTAAGCGTAGTAAAATTATAATTAATTAAATTCCAAATCAATTATTTGTTCCAATTTTAATAAAATAATTTAAATTGCAAATTATATTTTTATTACATTAGAACACAACAACGTTTACAACCTACATATTATATTAGTGTAAAAATTTCATTAATAGTTACAAAATGAAACCTATAAAATTTATAATATTCTAAACTATAATGAATGCGAAAATCACGAAAGACAGATCTCGCCTACGTAAAAATTCCTGAACGGGTTGTGATACAGCTTTGCAGGAATATAGCTTAGACTGCAGAATAACACTTCGGCTTCGTTTTCTCGCGATAGCGCAAAATGTAGTATTATTTTAAAATTGCGACTTGAACCATTTTCATGGGGACATTATATATAACCCATATTACTCTAGGAAAATATAGTATTCTACTGACGAAAATATTTTCAAAATCGATCTAGTAGTTTTTGAGTTTATTCGATACAAACATATAAATCATTCCTCCTTAATATTTGTATAAATAAATTTGAAAGTTATTCCATCAACGCTAACCTGTAAACGGCGGGACCGGTCCCAACGTCCAATTCTTAATCTAAGTGTTCTCTAAATTTGAAAAAGTTGATGGGCAGCGAAACCAGTTATAACTGGCCATAACCAGTTTTTTAATGGTGTTGATACATTTGAGCATTCACCTGTAACGAGCATTCTTACGAACGTTCTGGCGAGCATTCTAGCGAATTGACCGTAAATTTGCTTTGATGTTTTTGCTGATTAGAGTGGTCTCTAGAGAGCTCGTAAAAATGTTCGTAGCAATGTTCTTTGTTCAGTTCGTTCGCTATTCTGTTACGAGTGAATGATCAGGTGTATCACCACCATAATTGTAATACCTTTAATATCTTTGGTAGTAATGGTTGTTAATGCGGCATACGTGGCGTTAGAACAAGGCCTTAGTATCAACTAAATTAGACGCGTACGCTTGTAAGTGTTCTTGTAATTTTGTCTTGCATAATTTTATGTTCGAACCTTGTTTGTGAGATGATTTATTTGGTGGCGGTTGATTGTTATGTTACTCTTTTGGTACAAAAGGCTGGGTTATTTTATTTGTCGTCATTTGTAACGTTATATATGTATGTATGTTTTCTATTGTAGTGTAGTATCCATAGTAAACAGAAGAGCATGCATTTGAAACTTGATGGGAGTGAATGAACCAAGAGATATATGTCAGGATCTTTACAAATGGCGTTCAGTAGTGTTTAACCCTTCGGGAAACAGGCACGAGTCTATGCATGTATGTAGGTATGTAGTACCCATAGTACAAGCTCTGCTAGTTTGGGACTAGATGTTGTGTGTGTGGTAGAATATTATTATTTATATTCACGATGGAGCGTAGCATTCTTGGTGTAAAAAGAACAGACCATGTTCGTAACACTTTGCTACGTTCCAAAACACGCATAGCTGACGTCGGATTAAAATCTGCTTGACTGGGAAGTGGGACTGGGCCGGACACGTTTGTCGTATGCACCCAGAAAGATGGGCCTATCTAGCTACCACTTGGGTGCCTCATGACAGTCGGCGACGACGTGGAAGACCCAAACGAAGATGGCGGGATGACCTGGATGCATTTTACAGCGACTGGACGAACTTAACACGAGACAGGGATGCATGGCGGTCCAAGGGAGAGGCCTTTGCCCAGCAGTGGGACACACAGACAGGCTAAATAAAAAAATAAAAAAAATATCTTAACTCTGTGGCTTTGCATGTGTCATTTATATTTACGACGGCCTTAACCTCTGAGTTATTCACGTTCGTTTTGAAATCAATATCATTTCTCTTGAGATTTATTTTCTTAGCAGTCCCTACCTATTTACCTACCTAGAAAACATGCATAGGAAATATGTAAAACCATCTGTATCAACAAACAAAACATAATTTCCCTGTATTTTTTGCAAATTGTTAGGCCACCTGTGGCTTGAATGTAATTCATTCTAAGAAAGCTATCAATAGATCCCACTTGTTAGAAGTGAGGGCTTATTTCTGAACACATTAGACGAATTTCAAAATTAGAACTGGTATCAGTTTTTTTTTTAATAGTTGACATTCGTCTTTATCCAACTTTATTATGCCTGAATTTGCACTGACTTGATTGCCTGTTCAGAAGACTGATGGAGTTTCTAATTAGAACATTTCAAGTGTCGCGTCTTGCTCACTACTCCCTTTCAACATGTATGAGAAGTGGTTACCAACGTCACACATTCATTCACATTTTGATCTGACAACTGAACAACAACTTAAATAACAGCATCAATTACTTATTAATGACACGCAATTGTCAAGCACTTTATTTTACACGGTCGCACAAAAAATGCCTAAAGATTATTAGTTACTATTGGCAACACTAAATCATACATTTTTCTAATTTAGCCTCACCGTAAATTCCAATATGAGGCAGAGATAGCCTAGTGGAGATACCAACAGACTGCCATGCAGAGGGTATCGGGTTCGAATCCACGGCTCGCACCAATGACTTTTCGGCGTTACGTGTGTATTGATTTGTTAATTATCGCTAGTCCCGTGCCTCGGAGACCACGTTAAGCCGTCGGTTCCGGTTGTCATGAAGATCTTTGACAGTCGTTACAGGGCGTTAGTGCCTTCTAAATAAACTGACACTAGTCTAAAACTTGGAATATCGCTATCCCTTCGGGTTGCACAGGTCAGACAGGCAGTCGCTTTGTGGAAAAGCTAATATTCAGCCAAATCCGGTTAGACTAGTAAGCGGACCGTATGTTGAAACTGGGATAACGCTAAGAGGATGATGAGTCTCACCGTAAATTAAACTTAGGTGAACACTATAACTTATTTCATTATTTAACCAGTAAGCGTTTCATTTTTTATATTAGCCGTTAATAATATACTTTATTAGAATCAAAAATTTTAATAAGTAGCCTCTCTGCTCAAACGACAGTTATTTATTTCTGTTCATAAAAAATCTTACTATAGGTAACTGAATAAGTAATAAATAACTACAAAGTATGAAAAATTACAATATTATTTTATGTATTTTTAATATTTTGGGCACCTTGTAAAACGAAAATAATTACTTAAGTATAATTTATTGAAATGAAAGTCCGTATTATTTGGTCGGTGGGATTCGAAGATCTCATAAAACGAGTTTTTTATTTAAATTTACAGTTATCCCAATAAATATACTCAAATACCGCAATGTCACATTGCCGAATTAAACATAGGACAAGCAAGATTTCATGTGTAAATAATCGTAACAGGGCTAAAATAAGATTAAATAGATGACTGAGCAACATGATATTGCACAAAAATTTACAACCAACAAACCCGTTAACCAGAAGATATCAGATACACATGAAAAATATATTTCAAAAAATATATTCCCGTAAAAATATATTTTATTTATTTTATTTTAAGTAAGTAACAAAAGTGAGAGGAGGGCCCACATACTACAGTAGACTATAGCAGACTGATGATAATATTAATATTAATTTCATTCATTTTATAGCAGATTGCTACAAGTCTTTAAACTCAGAGCTGCACAATTAACACGGAACATTTAAATAAAAATAATCCAATACCAATGAATTAAACGAAATAACAATTGTCAACCAATTACTCAAAACGTCTCTAGCCGAAAAAAATCGCCGCCATTGCAGATGTACCCATTAAAATTACAACAATACAAAGTTGTTTATATGCAAATTAGTATATGAAGAGTATAGAATGCTCTCAAATCATAATGAGTTACCAATAAAAAAGCAAGAAAAAAGAGCAGATGTGATTGAAACAAAAAAAAATCGTTTTCACTTTTTCACTACAATGACAACTATATTTTTTTATTTTAAGAAAAAAGTCGACCCTTAGTTGATTATTTTTTCTTAGTTAGTGTAGAGTAAGTAGAAAAAATGTGGGGTTATATTAACAAACCCGTATGCAAATAAGGCGAGGAATCCGTGCACGAAATATGGATTTAAAACACAACTGCGATGCAAGGGTTAACTTTAGGGTCGCGCGCTTCTGTTTTTTGCAGTGAATGCTATGAACAAAATACTGGTTTTAACAACGTAATAATAGTTATCTTATTGTATTATTATTTGACAATAAGGGAACGAGTAAATTGATTAAATTAACGATTGAAATAATTTGGTTTGATTCAATACCTACATTAATTAATAAATTTAATACAAAATGAAACTTAGATTCTTAATGCAAGAACGACTTATTTTCAATCTCATATCTGTATGTTTTATTTTGTTCGAGTGTTTTACTCAAAATGTTTGCTTTGAGATAAGATCAAATAAATATAGATTGAACAGCAACATTGTGCCTGTTCAGTAGCTATGTTATGACAGTTTCACAAGTTGGTACAAATTTATATACCCTAAGTAAAAACTATAGTTATTCTAGAATATCTCTGCAAAGAAAATAGGTATGTACTTTGTTGCCTTGAAGTACACAATTTTTGCGCGCGGAGAACAAATTGCTCAAACACTTTTCTCGTTAATAAAATGCGTATAATTTTCGTTTCATCCATCCCAAGCTAACCATGAACAGGTAGCAAAGCAACTGCACATTTTCTGTTGACCCCCCTGCACACGTCCATGAAAGATCATTGCGTAATAACGCATCCAATTGAGCGCCCGGGGCAATCAAAGATCATGTCTACGGCAGCATATCCTACAGAGGGAAACGTCTGTCCACGGTCTGGCCACATCCCTGACGTCTGTGTACAGAAACGACTGCTGACGGGACAATGCAAGGTCTTAGCACAGCCTAGGCTGTGTCACATCCCAGGCACGACTCGGATGTGTGTGAATAGATCATTAGAATGCATAGTATACATTCTGATTATATTGGGATCAGATGACTATGTATTAGTGTTTTAGGATATGTAGCGCTCATCGCGAGACTTAGCATGTCGTTCGTAATAGATCGGTAAAGTTGAGCAACGCTTGCACAGGTCGCCACTTGGGTGGGTGACTAAGTGTGGCATTTACATCTGAGCGCTACCGTGCTTCGGAGGGCAAGTAAAGCTATCGTTACCATGTCATGGCCATGTCGGAGGCCTTCGGGCGGTCTGGAAAACTCCAACACTAGAGTTGGCCACACACTCACACGAAAAACAATCTAGTATATTATTATAATAATGGTGAGGGGATCAGGGATAGCGTGAACGTTTTAATTCCAAGCAGACAGCCGTTCTCCGCACCGGGCCCATCGGTTTATTTAAAAGAATCCTAAGGCTAACTGAGATTATTCTTATTGGCATATCAATCTGGTTAGATTTAGAAGCAGCGTCGACGGTCTTTCCCATTTGCTTCTAACGTAATCATCGTTTCTATTTTCTTACCTTTATTGCATCATCATAATTATCAGAGGTAACAAGTTACCTTGTTCTCAATGTTACATGGTCGCAACCTTTGGTTTTTTGTTAAGAGTTGGAAAATCCCTACGGATCTCCGGCTTTGAGTAATTGCTGTTGTTTTAAATTGTAATCCAGTTATCACTTTATATCAAATTCTGGCGTTACTGACTGACTGACAGACATCGCATAGCCGAAACTTCTTGGTTCAAGAAATTCAAATTTGCCAAGTATGTTCACCGGGATTGAAGAGGAGCACGAATTGTGAATTTTTGGAAATTGCCACCCAAAGCGGGCAAAATATTTTAACAATAATAATATTGTTTATTGTTGTGTGTATGTGGTAGAATATTATAAAAATCATATTCTACCATATACACACATCACCGTCTAGTCCCAAACTAAGCAGAGCTTGTACTATGGGTAAGTACCTACTAGATAATGGATAAACATAAGTACATATATACTTTTATTTTGTAAACACCCAGAGGTGTTTCTATGTATAATATGTATGTATTTTATTATGGCCAACGTTTAGTCATTTTATCGCGTATGTACGGGACCGGATTAAGGCCTATTCACACATATCAGTGAAGTCACAGTTCCGGCACAGTACCGGCACCGTGATAATTATTCTTTCATACATTTTCTATGAACATATCCATACCTGTCAGTGTCAGTGACGACACAGTATTCTGAGTGACAGTGCCGGCGCCGGCGATCACGGACGTAATCGGTGGCGACGATATTTTTTGTCGGATCACGGACGCCGGTGTCCGTAAAACAACATGCAGGACGAGCGAATGATAGGATAGGTTCGTGAAAATAATGTTTTGTATGATTTGTCTCATTTTGAGATTATTGAAACAGCTAGAGCTTTCCGACATTCTAAAATATTGAAAATGTTTATTTTCGTCTTTAATAAATTCTATAACGTCACGCCTGTCTCCCATTGGGGTAGGTAGTATAAATTCTTTGTATAATGTCATGAACTCTCCTTCTGTTTCTCTTAATCGCCATGCTTCATGCACCCATTTATTTATTTTCTCTTGATGCTGCTCTTCTTCTTCTTCGTCTAAAGCAATGGCTATCACTGCTAGTTCCGTATTGTTGAATAGAGCCATAGCAAATATCATCACCAACTATCGTCGCACCGTTCTCAGTGCTTCCGATCCGCGCACTGATACATGTGTGAATTGAAGCACTGCCGCCTCACTGTAGCACAGACACTGACCTGTACGGACACGTTGCCGGAACTGAGACTTCACTGATATGTGTGAATCGGCCTTTAACAATGATTTCCGTAATAGAACATGAATAGAACAAATATGGCCGTTTACTACAGTTTTTAAGAAATATATGTAGAAGCAAAACTAAGTTTGTCTAGTTTGGGCAACTAATTATACAAATTCTTAGCTTTGGTTGAGTCAATAGGAGTGGGCGATATAAATCGTATACAGATATTGAATCTATATATCGATGCAATATCGTAAATCGGATATCGGCCTAATCTAAAACTATATATTTCACGAAACACTATACTGTCAGATATCTAGCGATACGCGTATCACATCGAACAAAATTGAATCGTATACGAGTGGTTTATATACCTATTTTGCTTGCCGGCTGACGACGCGACGACAGAGTGAGAGCGCGAATAATAAGACTGAAATGGTTGTAAACGGACAGATACTAATACATACTACGATCTAAACGTTACGTTCTAGGCGTAAATATTATTATTGACATGCTTTAAGTGTAGCCCTAATATTTTGGTAAAATGATTGTTTCATTTTAAACTTCGACCTTACGAGTAAGTAAATAATGATGCATTATGCATAAATATACAATTGGGTGAAACTTGAACTGTAGTTAATATAAATGAAATTAACATAAAATATTGTTATAATATTGCAACTGAATAGGTAGACAAAATATATAGTATGAAGGACGGTTCATTTAAATTTTGATACTATATCACATCATTGATACAACAAATTTAAATAACACATTAGGTATGAAATCCATAAAAGATATTCGTTGCAATGTATCAGAAATACAGCGCATCCGTTGTATCTGACAGTATCTATAAATATATAGATTCAGAAAATATAGTGTTTCTGAATCCGATATCGAATATCGATATATAGATACGATTTGATATTCATAAAAAGTGATATTACCCACTCCTATGAGTCAATGTGATATTGAATCTCAATCTCAAATTTTCGACATAAATACGGTTTAATATTGTTTTGGCCATATCATGTTCTAAAACACAATCTAATATTTATAAGCGTAAAAATTATGTGCATGTCTGAATATATTGGATATATGAAATGTAAAATATTATATTATCCCTCATATTTGATTATAAATTATTAGACATCGCCCACGAATCTACCCTCGTGATAATATACATAAGGACCGGTTGGCACAGCGGGAGTGTAAGCGACCGCTACGCCAAATGTCGCGGGTTCGATTCCCGCTCAAGTCAAACATTTGTGTGCATGAACATGGATGTTTGTCGTGGTCTGCCAAGAGATTGAGATTCATTATCACATTGACTCAACCAAAGCTAAGAATTTGTATAATTAGTTGCCCAAACTAGACAAACTTAGTTTTGCTTCTACATAATTATATTTCTTAAAAAACTGTAGTAAACGTCCATATTTGTTCCGCAAAACCATTGTCAATCCGGTTCCATACTTTTGCGGTAAAATGACTAAACGTTGGCCAAGATGTCATCATGTAATGATTCAACGTAAAACTACGCTGATAGACAGCGGGGAGGAGTTTCACAGAAAACGCAAACTGTTACAATATAAGGAAAATTGTGAGTTGCTGTCAAACTTTGAAACTATGCAGATAATATACTGCCTGGTTCTTTAGGTTGTTATGTTTGAAGTAAAATCACTGTGTTTTGACTATCATGAAGAGCTACGACAGCTGAGTCATTGATACCAGATGTGTTGAAGACATGTGAAAGTCTGCGTAGTTTGTCCCGTGTGTCATGAATATCTTTAACAATAACATCATATATCATCATGACAACTAGTACCATCGTCTTCACGAGCTGTCCGAGGCCCATGGGAGTGTGACTTGTTGTAAGCATTTAATGAAGAAGGTTGATTCTTCAGGTGATTTTTGATGAACGCAGCTTATCCCTCTTTCTTAATCATCACTGATATTCATGACAGCAACACACGGCTTTACGTGCTTCCAGAGAGTTACCACTTTTTGTAAACGGTCACCAATCTATAAACTCGACGGTGTCTGATTTGCCTAACCTACAACCGAAAAATTCTTGCGGTCGCCATTTTGCCACTTCCTCTGTCGTATGCATATCTGCAACAAAAAATAAATAAATTCTTAGTCTTTATATGGTCCATTTTTTGCTTTATATTAATATTGATTAAGAAAACTTCGGTAGCGATTCCTCACTATTATGTCTATGATTCACGATTCTCACTTGATTGATTACATGTTATAGTATGGGCGTAGAGTCGTTTAATTTATGATATTTTTAATTAATACTGGTTGTTAATAGTTGTAATCAAGAGTTACATGTGCCATGAGAATGGGTTTTCGACGTTGTTTTAATCAAACTAATCGAGTGACTACAAGTTTTTAATTGCAGAAATGTTGTGTCTTGTCGTTGCTTTGTCAATTTGTAATAAAACGTAAAACTAGATTGTAATTATACTAAAACGTGAAGCAGAAATTTCTGATACATTTTTAGCGGTTCATAAGATAAGAGCGTAAAAAATGGCATACATATAGTGTAGTTAGTTAGAAGGATACTTTCGCTATTCTATACTTTATGCCCTGGTAGGTTATTTTCTGGTAATAATAGCTAAAAATCTACCAAATCTAGTTAGACTAGAAAGCGGACCACGGGTACTAAAGTGAATCTTTTGAATGGAACAAGGATAACATAAGGATGATGATGACTTGTAGATCATTTTGGACACATGTAGTATGTAGGACACCGATAGTTTATGTAAAGGTTAAGCTCGGATCTTTGCCCGACTATCCTTACACACCCGTTTGTATTGTCCCAACTTACCATGCTGCTGAAAATCGCGAGAAACCATTTTTGTGACCTTTAACCCCGTGTCATTTTTCAAGAGAAGGCTCAAGAGGTTTTATGGATTTCATTAATAGTGTTTCGAGCAAACCAACCAATTCTCAAAGTTGGGTGCGAGTTATTATACCTAACCTCGTATGCCTGAATTCAGCGGTCTATTCGTATAACATTTATTTCTTATTGGCTCCAAAGTCGAAAGTTCGACTTATTACACATTTCTGACTTTATTAATCACGATTCTGTAGCGCACCAGGGATGTTTGCAGAAGCGCACAAAGATAGCTTTCAGACTATCCTAAGAAAGAGAACTGCATCCTTGATGTCTCGGGAGCGCCAACAGCATCCTTAGCATTATTTCTAACAGGATGGACCGCCCGTTCCTGTGGCTTTGGATCCGTATGCATATGTATGGAACGAGTGGACGCCGATTTTTTAATTAGTCTTAAGATTTATTTTGTAACTAACATAGTTTTAAGAATTTTTTGTAGCTACTAACTAACATAGTTTTATGGACAATAGTCTGAAATAAAAGTGTATTATCTATTTAACCGCAACATACAAGATAGTTAGTGACTCATAAGAGAGCTGTTTGATTAGATTAATAAGTTCTTACAAGAATCAAGTTATTACTAGTTATGGGAAATATTTCTTCTTTAACGGTAACCAAGATAATGTCATTGTATAGCTTTTTAAAACGACATACCCGTATTTCTGCGAAGGCGTAAGTAGTCTTATAAATCTTACATGTTATAAAGAAAGAAAGACAGAAGAAAGAAAAATGATTTTATTGTATCACACGCCGCACAGTCACAATAATTACAGTTTTGCTTAACCTAAAATGAAAATAAACAATTTTATAAAAGTTCTTATGCTAATTGGCAAAGCAATAAAAAACGTATGACAGATACGTAACTGTTAACTGTCAAGCTACATTGACATATCATTAACGTCATGATTATTGCTACGTGGCACCACGTGATTTGCCACGTATTCTAATTAATAATTGAAATATATTAACAAGTTATGAAGCAAAGTTCCCCGTCGCTTTTATCTATCTCATCATCATGTCAGCCTAGAGACGTCCACTGCTGGACTTGGGCCTTCCCGAAGGTATCTGTCTATTTGCGATAAACTCAAAAACGATTGAACAGATTTTCATACAGTTTTCAGCATTGGGTAGAGTAATTTACGATGATTTACCTTATGTACTTTCTGAATTTTGTGTTAATTGGTAAAAATATTTCTTAGTAAAAATTTACATACGTCCTCTTCCTTTTATACCAATTTTAAAAAAGGTGAATGCTTGAACTGTGCCTGGTGTATAAAATAATAAAAACCTTCTTCTCATTTATTACCTTTTTGCCCATGTTATAAAAGACGAGTTTGATCTACGCTATAGATAGTAATATAGTTTATCAGAATATATTAACTACTCTGACTATATTACTAATCGTAGTTTCAAGTCACTTTATTAATGTACTGTATTTTGGAGTGCAATAAAGTATATTATTATCTATCTATATTACTGGCAAGACTCTTCGAAATTAATTCAGTAAGTAGTTTTTGTCTCTAGTAATAAATATCCATCCCATCTTCACAAACTATCGCATTTATAACAGTAATAGGATACATTAATATGTAATGTTTTTACCTAAGTATTGTACAATCCATCAAAATCATATTATACAGTAAGTAAACATCATTATATACGTAGCATTTTTTGCGTATTTCACTGTAATAAATTACGAAACAGAACACGAAATCTTGGGAATATATATTTATATGCGTACAATCAAAACGACAAAAAACGGTACAGTCGGCTTCATAACATATGTAATCTTAATATATAAAATCCTTGCGTTACTGACTGACTGACAGACACGCTACAGCCGAAACTATTGGGCGCAGGAAGCTGAAATTTGGCATGTATTTTCCTTGGGGACCGTTGGGGTGCACTAAGAAGGGATTTCCCGAAATACCCACGGGATCGGTCAAGACAGATAAATTTAAAAAAAATGTGCAGGCGTAGCTGCTGGCGTCCTCTAGTAATATATAAAAAGAGTAATAAAATAAGAACAGGACAGGTGAGAAGTACCCTGAACAGAAGTGCATGCATGAGGAATCTGATGGGAGTGAATGAAGCAAGAGAGATATGTCACGATCGCTGCAAATGGCGTTCTGTAGTCTCTACCTACCCCTCCGGGAAACAGGCGTGAGTCTATGTATGTATGTATGTAATAAAATAAGCTTACAGACATTAAAATGAATGTTTAATCACCATCATCAGCTGTCTGTCCCACGGCTTCGCACGAGCCTCTTCTCACCATGACAAGTGCACTACGTTGGCCAAGTGCGGGTTGGCAGACTTCACATGTCTTTCGTGAACATTATGGAGAACTCTCAGACATGCAGGTTTCCTCACGATATTTTCCCTCGGTAGACTAAGAATAGCGAAGTCACGGGGTTATGATATAATTATTCCTGATGTGTGTATCCGTGATTGGGTCACAGACGCATTGATCAGATATTACCGAAAAAGTAAATAATCGTTATTATTTTAACGCAAGTATATGATTTCTATTTCGCAAATGTACACCAATTTATGGCGCTGACTGTACGTATATATAACCATCTTGTAAATGTAATTGAGTATGATTAAACGAGTTAAAAATAACTCCTTAAACTTTAAAGTTTTTATAAACTTTTGTTATGGTCTAATAAGATTTTAGATGTGCAATAATAATATAAGTTTACCATGTCATAAGTAGGTAGGTATATTTCTCTAATTGGATTGCGCTATCCCGTAGCATTTTTCCAGGCCTTGCTGATTTCAGCATGAATGGGCCGGCTCGACCGGGGAAGTACTACCCTCTCACAGAAAATCGACCTAAAGTAACAGTACCTAAACTGTTGTGTTTCGTTCGGTGAGTGAGAGTGCCGGAGGCCCTATCCTCTATTCCTTCTCCCTCATCCCACTCCTCATCCTATCCCTTTTCCCAACCCAAAGGGGCGGCAACACACTTGTGACTCCTGTGGTGTTGCTTGTGTCCATGGGCAGCGGTCATTGCTTACCATCAGGCTATCCGTCTGCTCGTTTGCCGCCTATTATCATAAAAAAAAGTACGTAATGATTGATTATGCGATTGTTTGGGATGATTCTCGTTATGGCAAAATGTCAATGGAATTATTTGTGAGGTAAAAAAAAATAATAAGTACAGTAGTTATGGCAACCAGCTTGGCAAACCCAAAAACAACAAATAGAAAGGTATTTTTAAAATACAGAGAATTTATTTTAAATGTATCAATGATTTCTGTTTTTGTAAGTCAATATTATAAAGGTTAAAAATTATTTTTTGTAGAAATACAGTGATAAAAGTGTACTGTTTCCGCCCGGGATCGAACCGGGGGCCTTGTGCGTGTGAAGCACACGTGATAACCGCTACACTACGGAAACTTGATAGTAAGCACAGTAATAATTGATTGGCTTTTAACAACAACACTGTCGCTTAGAAGTCTATAATATACCATAGACTTTAGGTGGTGGCGACAGCTAACGTTGATGCTGAATACTGTGCAAATCAATCAGGGAACATAAAACCAGCTCCTAGTGCTTTTCAAAGACCTGTCTAACCATATCCTTATCTACCCCCCAACCCCAGACAATGTTCATAATTAATTGCTTCTACACATGTGTTCAGAAAGTATTTTACGAATTAGTGGGCATTTGTAGTGTTATATAGATTGGTATCAAAGTACTCGTAGCTTTCTGCACTGATAGGGTTCTCGTTTTAAAGATCTCGATGGAAATTTTATATCCTCCTCCATCATCCAGCTCCAGCATCTCCAGCATCCTTCTTCTACATCACTTTGATTCGAGATTGAGAAATACGTTAATAGTATTTTAATTTCAAACGATACATAAACTATATTTTAATATCTAGACAACAATTACACACAATTTGTAAGACCACTATCCAATTTCAACCCTTTCTCGAATACGTTGAAAAGGACCCGCATCAATGAAAATACATAAAGCTTAGTGCACACTGCGAGGCTATTGTTTTAAAACTTTTTGAGTTCGCAAGAACAATAGTCTAATTGTTTCTGGCACCCCGCGTAGTGTTATAGAAAAGAGTTCTTTATGCAAATCGATGTTGAATGAATTATTATTATTTTTATTTTTTGTTTATTCCATGCGGGCGTGCACGTGTGTTCTCAGCTTTAGATTCGTGTATGATTTATTAAATATATTGTCTTTGATTGCGTTCAGGTTTTAAAGATCTCTTAAAGTGAGAATTATACTGGATTACATATATAAAATGTTGTTGGTGTATTCTGTACTCAATCGATTAATATTATAAGGTCGTATTATAAAATGAAGACCAAATGAAACACCAAACTTTGTCTCTCTTACTAGTATGGACATTCTTTACAACTTTGACTGCTGTGGTCCTGCGGTAGTGTAAGTGACTGCGGATCATGATGTTTCGGGTTCGATTCCCAGGTTGAAAAAAAAGTTATATTGGGTTTTTCTGTTGTAGGAATTATCCAATACAAGTTCCGAGTCAGGGAGTTGGCGGTGTCACACCCTCGTGCCTCGGAAAAGCACGTTAAGCCGTTGGTCCTGCGCCCAATCTCTCCGGTCATGTCGCTTGTGGCGTCCCATCGGACTATGAGAGTGAGGAAATAGAGAATGCACTTGTGTATGCGCACACACTTGTGCACTATAATATGTCCCGCGCAGTTGGCAAGTCTCATATATAGACAAGCCGCCGTGGCCGAAATCGGTCGGAAGGACATCATTCTTTACAATCAATTTTGGACACGGGCAGTAGACGGTCAGTCGGATTTTTAGACACCGCTCGCACTGACTTTCAGAAATTATGTGAAGGCTGCCAACCCGCACTTGGTCAGCGTGGTGAACTATAAAATCTGTTCTCACAGCAGAAAGAGATCAAGCAGTGGGCAAGTTTATGTACAGACTGATGTTGATGGTGATGATGATGAACAAATGGGTGTAATGCACTTCAATTACTGCTCTGCTAGTTTACTGATTGTTATGCCAGTGGTCGATGGTCCGGTCCAATAGGAGGGCCTACGGTAAATCTTTGCTTGAGTTTATAAACCTTGGGTGAGGCCTATGTCCAGCAGTGGACGTCTCTAGGCTGACATGATGAAGTTTAGAAAGGTTTAGCACCGTTATCAGTTAAGGCTCTGCGTAGTTTGGGATCCAAATTACTACCTTATTGTCTTATTCTTAATTAATAAAGAGTGTAATTACTTGTTACTCAGTGGTTATAGATACTGTCAGTAAATTTAAAATTTATATATTTTAATTCAAAACGGAGAACAATTTTTTTTACTCGAAACATCGAAGGAATTCAAGAAAAAAGACCGTCCACAGTCATGATTTTAACATCACCAGCAAAAAGAGTGTGCTGTTTCCGCCCGGGATCGAACCGGGGGCCTTGTGCGTGTGAAGCACACGTGATAACCGCTACACTACGGCAACTTGATATCATTAGCCAAACTACAAGTACTGTTTCAAAATAAGTAGAGTATCTTATGCACTTTCACTTACGTAATATAATGACCAAGATAATTTTTCAATGCCA
This sequence comes from Euclidia mi, assembly GCA_944739405.2. Classification (NCBI taxonomy): domain Eukaryota; kingdom Metazoa; phylum Arthropoda; class Insecta; order Lepidoptera; family Erebidae; genus Euclidia; species Euclidia mi. Next base: position 5,979,492 of record OX123200.2, on the reverse strand, counting down.
AATATCAGTTGCTACATACACAGTCATATATTATAACATTATATTATGTCGCTACAGTAGATATACATTGTAAAACATTATATTATGTAAGTGCTAGTCATTTACATATTTATTTCTTGTATGATTTTATGTCTTGTCTGAATAAAAGTGTATTATATAATTCAAAATGTTAATTATCGCTCGCTTAATAATGTGCCCGGTAGATGGCAATAGGCTCGCCCCCTATTACATAACTGGCGAAACGTGGGTGTGTAATATACCTCTGCCTACCCCTTCGGCGATAAAAGGCGTGAAGTTATGTTATGTTATATATAATAGGCATATCGGTTAGTATCCAAACATCTGCAGGCCTATTCTCGTATTTTTATTTGACATTTGATTTGAAATTATCTATATTTTGAATTGCCTCAGAAGCGGTATTCTGATAATCTAATGTCATTATCGTACATGTAATTTGAAATAAACAGTTCATCGTTGACACACATATTTTGACACTTGTTTCAATTTACGATCTGGTTACAATATCATAGAAACCATTGACATATACTCTAGTATTTATTTATTTATTTAGGAGATAGGGCATATTATACGGGTTAGCAGACTTCACATGCCTTGTAACAAAATTATGAAGAACTCTCAGACGTGCAACCTCACGCAGATTTCCTCTAGAGTGCCTGGCATCCGGAATCTAACGCGAAGTGTATCCTTTGATGATGATGAAGATCGGTTCACTACTTTTAGCGTAAGCCACGCCAAAACGTCGGTCCAGATAAGTGGGTATTCCACCTTCTTTTTAGGGTTCCGTACCCAAAAGGTACAGGTTAAAGCCTCCGCTGTCTGTCTGTCTGTCTGTCTGTCCGTCTGTCACCAGGCAGAAAGCTGAAATTTTTACAAATTATGTATTTTCACATTTTCCACTAAACTATGCCAACAAATACTAAAAATAAAAAAATAAAAATATTAAGCCCCACCATAACATTTTCATTTCTTTTTTAGTTTTCATCCCATACAACAAACGTGTTTTTGTTTCGTATTATTTGCTCGATGTTACTAACGGTAATTGGTAGACGCTTAAAATTCCACAGAATATGTAGTTGTGTGTTACCTTAAAATAAAATAAATAATTAAATATAAAAAAAGTAAATATTAAAGAGGGGCTCCCATACAAGAAACGTAATTTTAAGTAATTTTTTACTCGATCTTAATAAACAGATAGAAACTTAAAAAATATTTAAGTACCTATACATACAACAAACGTGATTTTCTTTTATAGTTGATGGTACGGAACCCTTCGTGCGCGAGTCCGACTTGCACTTGGCCAATTTTTTTTCGAATAATTACGACTGAGACCAGTCTCATGATAAAAAAGGTACACCATTTCTGTGTTACAAAGTCAAGCAAACAAGGCAGAAGTGGCATTAAAAAAAAGGGGTGATTTATGGTGTTTTTGAGTACAGCAGTTAAAGACAAACATCGGATTCTACCATAGAATAGGTAGGCACAGGTGTAATATTACACCCACATTTCACCATGATTTTTTTAGGTCCCACGTAATCGGGGGCGAGCTTATTGCCGTACCGGGCACATTACCAGACTCCTTGCTGGTACTGAGAATTTCCTAACGGTAAAACACAATAACACTTTGCCCGACCCGGGAATCGAACCCGAGACCTCCGAATCCCACGCACACATTTATGCCGCGAGACCAACGAGGCATATTTATTGGTATTGAGCGAAATCAGAGCCGTGGTTAGCAATCTGCTGAAAGTGTAGTTGGATATCCTTACTGAAGTTTCCGTAGTGTAGCGGTTATCACGTGTGCTTCACACGCACAAGGCCCCCGGTTCGATCCCGGGCGGAAACGATGTACACTTTTTAACCGACTTCAACAAAGAGGAGGTTCTCAACGAACAGTTTCTTTGTGTGTTTTTGCACTGTGTTGGCCGATTTTGGTTGTTTTTATTTGAATGCTGGCGCTTCTCGAAATGTCCCAAAATTTTATCAAGATTAGACGATTAGTTTTTGAGTAAATATTTTTATATATACAGGATGTAAAAAGACCCTTGACGAAAACTGAAATCCCATGTTGTACCAATCACTACGAACATATTTTACTTCGGCACCATACCTGGGCAATTACTGGTTCAGGAGATATTAAGGCTCAAAGTTAGTATGGATTTTTTTTTATTAGGTACAAAATCGATGCATTTACCCCGACTATATGTTCTGTAGATGCCCTATGAACCCATGGATAAGTAGGTATTTCGAGCATTGCACGCGCGCGCTTTTAATGCGGTTTATAAAAAGTGAAAACTCAAAAAAATATCGTTTCGCAGGTATTATTTTTAGTTAGTATGACGTTAGCATGATGTCCACAACAAGTAGACTTCGGCTTGGTGATGTGTCTTGTGACACCCTGTATATTAGTTTATATATTTTGAGATATTGAAGTCGTCTTTTTTACGTAGTGTCAATTATCTACCTAATTAAAATCATAATCATTATGCTAAACTCTGCTTACGCCACTCCAAAAATATGCCGTCTTGAATATCTTGTATGTGTTATCATTATAAAGATAAGATGCATCATAAATCTCACGTATGTAGGTTAAACAAAATCGTTATCAGTATCATAAATAATAAAGAACTTGTGTTTCGGGCTATCAATTTTACAATTATTGCCAATTAGACATGCTGTTTTAAGTTTTAATGAGCGCGAGATACAACAAACAAGCTGTTAAGATAACACACTGCGAAGTTGCATTTGTGAAGAGGTGACCAAAACTAGTCCCATGTGGTGACGGATTAAGAATACGGAATGTCACCACCCCATATAATCCCATGGGTGTCGTAAGAGCCGACAGAGGGAGCATATTGTGCAGAGAACAGCACTGTAAAAGAAGGAAAACTTGATACAAACCCTATGCCAACCCGTTTGGCCAGCGTGGTATAGTAGGCCAATTCCTCCTTTCAAAGGAGAGGCCTAGACCAGCAGTGGACTGTTAAAGGCTGATGATGATGATGACCAAAACTATTATAAACGAGTTTTGGCCCGCTTCTTCACCCGCATGAATCATCATCATCTTAGCGCTGTTCCAGTTGCGACCCAAGATCTCCGCCTTGGAGCCCGCGGTCAGCTTTCCGGCTGTATAGTCGAACAACTTCTCGCTAGACCACCATAAGGGCGAGAATTGCTCAGCAAGACATCGTCGCTTCCAGTGCTACTTTACACACAACATTGACACTCGTATACAAAATCCGTTTCTAGTGTGCCTCCACTCTATGAGGGAGCCAAGGGATTTTTTTTAACTGGTCCACCGCCGACTTCTTAAATTGTATCTTCTCTACTTCGCACGGTCATCAGCATTCGTGGTGGTTAGTGGTTTGGCAAGCATAGCATCCCTTACGCCGTCAAGCCAGAATTTTTTCAGCCTTCCCCGTCTTTCGCCGGCATGAATGTCACTTAGATAAAAAGATTCATAAAAACTCTGACTCGCTTTTTACCTGCTTAGGGGTCGATTTTAAACTTTCGCGATTTGTATACATCATACAATATTATTTAGCGGATCTTATCTTATGTTTCTACCGGCTTGCAACGGTCGTGGTCACAGAGTTAGTCCCTCCGCGACCACGACCGTTGCAGGCCAGTAGAAACGTAGGAGAATAGCAAAGGTATTTATGCCTTGAAATAAGTAAATTATCGCCACTAAGACCCGCTAAATGATAGTGTATGACTAGGGATGAAATTTTTTAGTGCTATACCTACTAAAATTTTGCATATATGGGGGAGCCCATATATGCAAAATTTTAGTATAGCACTCAATAGTTTTGGCTGTGCTTTGTTGGTCAGTCAGTGACGCAAGTATTTTATATACTTACAGAGTGTGGATATGCATTTGCAAAATATTTGCAGGGATGAAAATACTACTATAGCTGAATACAAATACATAAAAAATAACTCGCTAAACCTTAAAAATAATTTTGTAGTCGTACATTAGATATGAACATCAGCTCTGTGTATTGACCGCCGCCGCCGCTCAGCTGATCGCCGCGAGCTAGCGTTGCAAGTACCTAACACACAAAAGCAATATCTACCGTGCAGTATTTTTCTGTACCAGACAACAGTTTATTCTGATTTACTATCTAAGTAACATTTAATTAAATTATCTTATATCTTAATATATATATTTCTTGTGTGCGTGTGTATGTCACTAAACTCCTCCTAAACGCCTGGACCGATCTTGATGAATTTTTTTGTGTGTTCAAGGGGACTTGAGAATGGTTTAGATTCACAATTTAGTCCACTGGAAAATGTTTTTTACTTAATTTTTAATTTGTAAGTAACTACTTTGGATTTTGGAATGTTTCACATTGGAAGTATTGAAACCGACGGACTGCGTTGCTATCGCAGTGTCAAATTTTATATGAATAATTTCGTCAAGGAGTACATCGAAACCTTACCTGAATAAGAAAGCATTAAAAAATAAATATTTCGAGTCGACAGCATATAACTGCAAAAGTCGGATTGTAGAGTAGGTATTTTATTAAATTCTAATGGATCTGACAGACTAATCGCAGTCGCCATATTGGCCACTCTAGCGAAACGTCACTGATACCGGATAAAATGGGATACAATTTTGAGTACTACCAAAGAGGTACTACGAAGTCTTAGTACTAAGTAGTTTGTATGTGTAAATACTTTTTGCAGTTATATTTCTCAAACTGTTAAAACGACAATTATAGAACTATCGTAAAGTAAAAGGAGATTTGTGTTACCCCACAGAAGAGTAACTAAAGCATCCAATTTCTTTGTGTTACCCCGAACATTGATGAAATATAACTAGAGAAACCCGAATATACGCGAGCGAAGCTGCGGGCAAAAGCTAGTATACTTATATATCATCGCACACTGTTTGAAATAATTTTAAGTGAATAAGTATACTATCTTTATTGTATTATTAAAATATTTTACATATTGTATATATATCCGTAATATGTGATAGTGAAAATGAGAGATGAGATCTTTGAATAAAACGGCATTAAAATAAATCTTAAGCATAATAACATCCGTGTGGTGACGGATTAAGAATACGGATTGTCACCACCCCATATCATCCCATGGGTGTCGTATGAGCCGACAGAGGGAGCATATTATGCAGAAAACAGCACTGTAAGAGAAGGAAAACTTGATACAAACCCTATACCAACCCGTTTGGCCAGCGTGGTATAGTAGGCCAATTCCTCCTTTCAAAGGAGAGGCCTAGTCCAGCAGTGGACTGATAAAGGTTGATGATGATGATGATAATAACATATCCAAGCTACAAAGCGGTTTCTTTGTAAATACATCAAAATCCATATCTCTCCATATCCTTTTTATCTCTCGGAATTCCATCAAACAATGCCATAAAAAAACTGGTTTGAAATTAAAATTTTACATTAATTCATTATAATAGTTATGCCAGCGACTTTGCGTGGATACTAAGCTAAACCCACTTGTGTTTTATTTATAAGAAAATTAGAGGGTAGTCGCAACTACTCCTTTTTTCATTTTTATTAATTTAACAACATGACATGCCTATGCATACTTACCTGATGGCGTAGAGGCATAGTGATACAGATCGTGCTGGTTCCCTCAAACAAGGTTGAGCCGTACGATGGCTGTTGAATGCGGGCCATCAGTGGGCTGAGACAGTCAAAAGCGTCAGATGATACCCTGCATTGTACTCGCATACTGAACCCATTTCATGTGTGGACTTTAAAAAAAAAGGAAATATTAAATAAATTGAAGTGACAAAAAAAAGCAATGACTCTGAGTTTGTTTCGGCCTTTCTTCTCAAGAAGTCATTTAGCTAGCGGCATCATCTAGAATAGGGTTTTGACTTATATAAGTGTTGTGAACAACCAAAATGCAGAAATAAATATGTCTTTATGTCTTTAACTGGCCCGATCACGTGGGAATTTCACGAAATCTCCGCTCCGCTAAGGTCTTCAAAGAACATACATGCCAAATTTTAGCTTCTTGCGCCCAAAAGTTACGGTTTGTCAGTCGGTAACACGAGAAAGAATTTTATACATACAGATGTTACCTTTAAGATAGTTTGGGCACATGGAGAGGATGGATGACGAAAGACTGACAAAGAAGATATATAAGGCAAGTGTGAATGGGATAGGACGTAGGGGAAGACCAAGGCGGACGTTCTCTGACCAGATTGGAGACATCCTAAAAATAGGACAAGTCAGAAGTACCCTAAACAGAAGAGCATGCATGAGAAACTTGATGGGAGCGAATGACGCAAGAGAGGTATGTCAGGATCGTTGCAAATGGCGTTCCGTAGTCTCTGCCTACCTCTCCGGGAAACAGGCGTGAGTCTATGTATGGTACCTTTCTCACCAAGCAAATACAGCAGAAGCCCATCGTCGTCACTTTTGTTCATATTGGACTATCCGAGGGGTTTCATAAAAACTACCATAATAACTAACTATATCCGAAAATACTAAGGCTAGGTTGATTTATCTCGGCTCCATCCAAAATTGCCTTTTTGGATTCCGTCATTAAATACTCCTTTGTATTTATGTAATATGTGAAAGCGGTGTAAATAAATAAATATAAATTGATCCCATAGGTAGTACAGCCCTGCTGATTTCAGCATGAATGGGCCGGCTCGACCGGAGAAGTACTACCCTCTCACAGAAAATCGACGTAAAGTAACAGTACCTAAACTGTTGCGTTTCGTTCGGTTAGTGAGAGTGCCGGCGGCCTATCCCCAATTCCTTCTTCCTCATCCTGTCCCTTTTCCCAACCCCAAGGGGCGACGACGCACTTGTGACTCCTGTGGTGTTGCTTGTGTCCATGGGCGGCGGTAATTGCTTACCATCAGGCGATCCGTCTGCTCGTTTGCCGCCTATAACTATAAAAAACCCATTCTCAAGTTCCTTCTCCCTCATTCCGCTCGTCCTATTGCTTATCTCATTCTATAGGACGGATCCTCCTGCTATTCTTCATCCCATCTTATAATACAGCAACGCACTTACAAATTAACAAACAGATATAACATTACCATACACATAGAGTTTATTTATTTTGCCATACTTAAGTGCCGTTAGAACCGATAAAAATCACGACAACTCGCCTAATCATTGCCTAATCTACATGAATTATTTTGTATTACAATCATAAATACTTGCTAATAGTCGTCAAATCTGACTATTAGCCGAATTCCGACAGTTGCCTCGTCCAAATAACAGTTTATTGTGCTTAAAACAAATATTCAAAGACAAGAATTTTATTTACGATAGTATAAAAATATTTACATACTAATTTACGTATCTTTGATCGACAAGTTTGGAAACTGGTGGTCTTAAATCTCATTCATTGAACTCGGGTTAAGTAGCGCATTCAGAAACAGAAGCTGGTTGGTCAGCAGTGTTTTTTTTTAGTTTATATAGGTTCGCGTTTGACCACTATCATGCCTGATGGTAAGCACTGATGCGATCTAGGATGTAGCACGCTTACCTAGAAGATGTCTATTCACTCGCGACTTGAAGACACCCAAATTGTACTGATCGGGAAACACAGATTCTGGCAGGGAGTTCCATTGTTTTGCAGTGCGCATGATGAACGAGGAAGCAAAACGTTTTGTACGTATGGTTGGAATATCGACCATGTACCGACGGCGCTGGGCAGTGCGTCTGGTTGCCCGATAGTGAAAAGGGGATGAGGGGATTAAATCGTGCAGTTCCGCTGCACACTCTCCGAAATGTATACGGTAAAATACCGATAAAGCAGCAACTCGTCGTCGGTGTTCGAGGCTTTGAAGTTTTGAGGTGGATGTAACATTCAAACGGTGTTCAATGTCATCAGCATTGTTTATAATATGTCTGGGCAAATCTCAATGTTAGGCATAGGCTTCTTCTCATTATGGGCAAAGGAAACCTATAATCCCCCATGATAGCCAACAATGGGCTAGCAGCCCTGACATATCTTTTGAGAACTCTATGGAGAGTTTTAAGAGTTCTTAATTATATGCAGGTTTTTTCATGATTTTCTTGCATGGCTCAGCAAGTGTTAATTTTTAAGCATTTATTAACAATTTAATCCGCACATAGCTTCGAAAAGTCACTGCTTTAAACCCGAGAGGTTAAGAATTCGCCAGTGTTATAGCCTCATATCATTCTGTGCGTTTCGTTACAGGCGCAGACGTATAAGAGAGTTTAAAGTGACTAACGACAAACACTAAGCAAATTGTATCTTTCAGGAAGAGACGGAAATCGCGACATTAAAACCTCTGCCAACTCGTCTGGCCAGCGATATCGCTGGCCAATATAAACATATAAGGCCAATATTATATACAATATGTTGATCTGCATTTGCAAAATAGTTTAATAATACAACAAAGACAGCATACTTTTTAACCTAAAATTATTTCAAACAGTGTGTGATGATATAAGACCCTATTTTCATTAAATGTTACATAATTATAGTGAATAAGAATAAACTGTTGAATCGCGCAAAATAAGACTGTTTGCCCAGTCACTGTAGGTGCGTGTGCTTGTGTGTGTTAAGCACCTGCAATTGCGATCAGCTGAGCGGCGGCGGTGGTCAATACACCGAGTTAATTTTCAAAGTGAATCCTGATGATTTTTTTTTTAATTTTTGTGACTTATTTTTTCATGTATTTGTATTCAATTGTAGAAGTATATTCACCCCTTAAAATATTTTGCAAATGCGAAACAACACCTTGCATACATATTAGGTCATATAGCCTCCTAGGCTGCTATTGAAACATAATGCTACTGTGGCGCAAAAATTATAAGAGACCTATGTCCAGCAGTGGACTGGAAAAAGCTGCATGTTGACGAGATCCATTGGAATGCAGAGATTTCATCACGTGAGCACAAGTTTGGGATGTAACTGTAAGCGAAATTATCTCGATATTTATGTGGCGAGTAATGAAATGTGGAATATTATTTAATCTTTTACGACGTACGTGTCGACAAGTTGTCATCACACATACAACGGTACAGCGGTAGGGTGACATCGACGGTTGTTGGCATACAAATATTTTAAAGACTCAAATACTACGCTACGCTGTTTGTGATGTTCCACTTGACTCAGGATTTACTCCATGTGCAAGAGTTGTTTTTAAAAGGAAGAAGTAATGCGGATTAGCATACAAAAAAGAAGACGTGGGCTAGGCACACAAATGTATAAGTGGGCACTTTTCAACCGGCTTAGACTTCTAACTGAAATCTCTTAGAGCAGTATCAAGGTAAGATAGACGAAGACATTATGTATTATTATAGACAGGTTTAATGAAAATGGTCAGATTTCTCGAGAGAAGATAAACTCATACATACATACATATACTGACGCCTTTTACCGTCGGGGTAGGCAAAGACAACGGAACGCCACTTGCTTCTATCCTTACAGACCTCACACGCTTCCTCTATACTCATTAATCTTTTCATACATACTCGCCGGTTTCAGGTACTTTAGACCTTGCCGTTTTTTAGGACGTCCCCAATTTGGTCGAGGCATGTCCGACGAGGTATGCCGCGACCGACTTGCCCACACACATTTGCCTTATAGATACGATTCGTCATTCTTTCTTCACTCATTCGCTCCACGTGTCCAAACCACTTCAGCATTCTTTTCTCAATCCTATATGTAGCGCGCGTGTAAGCGCGTATGCTGAAGCGACCGTATAAGCGCCGAAAAATACGCTAATCTGAAACCACCCATACCTAATACATGTCAAAATAATATCATCTCTTTGTGTACTGGCACTACTGCAAAACAATCAAATGCAGATACGTACACACCCGTTTTCCTTATAATAAATTATTTGTGCCGAAGTACATTATTGCGAATAAATGAAATGATTACAAGGCAAACAAAATAATTAACTACTGTTACTATACTAGAGGGGGTGCTGATAACCTAATTGGACGAACTTTGGGTTATCACCTCTTCTAGTTTATGATTTAACTATCATCATTGTCTTGCCCTGGACCCAATTTATTTGGGGTCGGCGCAGTATGTCCTTCGCTTCCATACTTCTCTGTCACCAGCCATCCCATCGTTTACCCCTTTCTCTTTCATATCCATCCTCACACAGTCCATCCATCTTTTCCTTGGCCGTCCTTTCCCTTTTCGTCCTACTACATGTATATTTATCACTTTTTTACCTACATACATCACATCTCTCCGCATAACATGTTCATTAGGTATATATGATATACATATGTTTATGATTTAACTAAATATAAATAATGACTCGTCTTCGACTAGCACAAAGAACTTTATTTAGATATTCTTGTACTAGATTTCACACGTGACTCTGCCTGCGTCAGTGTGGACTTTCACGACAATATCTCTTTATGTGTTGTTCTGATGTATAGTTTATATTATTATAAAGAAAAAAGGATTTTTTAAGTTTTATCATAATGAAATTCGTTCTGTTTTGCGTCAAAGAAAGACAAATAAACAAACACATTTTTGCATGTATAATATTACTATGAAATGCGCACATATTGCACGAATAAGCTAATAATAATGGTTTAGATTTTGGGTGCAAAAGCAATTAGTATCTTATGATTTTTCTAGTCCAGTGGCTCATATGCCTTAAGATACCAATATCACCATAGAAAGCATTCTAAAAGTTTCTGTTTGAGGTGCAGTAACAGTCTTTTTACTGTAATGATATTTAAAGAAAACCTGTAACATTAATTTTCTTATTATAATTATCATCTCTTTTTTGATGCGGTAGCCAGTACGATTTATATTGATAGGCTCTTCTTTGGAATGGAAATAGCAGTGTTATTTCCTTATCCTACTAGCAAGTTTACATATTAGGTACGATGCACGATCCCACGAATAAATTCTTTGAATCATTTTCCTTTATAACGTATTGATACCTGTAGCTTCTAACGGTTTTATACAGCCCCAATCGTGTTTACAGCCTACTCTAGTCCAATAATTTAATAAAATTCGCACAAACCTTTCCAGCAAATCTCGAATTACCCTGTAACACCCACGAACAAAATAGTCGAAGCATTACAAGATATCTACGGCAATCTACAGAACAACAATAAAATGTGCAACGGATTCGCGCCATTTGTACAACAAGTGCCGACAACTGGGCCTTTCACCTCGCTCCAATCACGTCGATCTAAATGACAACGATTTTATTGCGTTGTTCTGAGCTCGTGTTTTTGCTTGTTTCTGTAGATGTGCGGCGCTGTAGTAAAGATGTGCGGTGTACAGGTATAAAATATGAAAATATTTATTTTAATGTGGACTTTTGCCAGCTCTTGTTAGCTCACAAATCGCCGATGGATACGTATAAACCATGAACGGGCCAGTGGACCTGTGTCCCATCAAAACATTATGCCAGTAGTATTAAATATTACTTTTGGTTTTACACAGCTAACATCTTTCTGATAAATTCAGAAGATGTGTGGTCTAGTTAAGTTGTGTGCAACGAAAACATACATAATACCTAGAGCATTACTTGTGCTGAGCGTGGCTAGCAATAAAATAATCATCTCAGCCTAGAGACATCCACTGCTGGACATAGACCTCGCTCAAGGTTCTCCACACAGACCGATTTTGAGCCACCCGCATCCAACCGCTTCCCGCGATCTTAACCAGATCGTCGATCCACCTTACGGGAGGTCTATCCCTGCTGCGTCGTCCGGTAAGCGGTCGCCACTCCAGAACTCGCCTGCCCCAACGGCCATCGGTTCTGCGAGCTATGTGCCCTGCCCATTGCCACTTCAGCCTGGCTATTCGGAGAGCTATGTCGGTGACTTTGGTTCTCCTGCGAATCTCCTCATTTCTGATTCGATCTCGCAGGAAACTCCGAGCATAGCTCTCTCCATCGCCCTCAGAGTGACGCTGAGCTTTCGGATAAGGCCCGTAGTTAGCGACGAATAAAATAATAATAAGTGGATATTTTCTTTGCCTACAGGTCATCTCCTCATCTTTCACATCCTGTACTTGATACCCACGGGTAAGGCAAATGAGTGATGAGACAGGAGCTAGAAAAAAAGGTACCAGAGATGCGCAGATCTGTTCACTCTAGACCATTAAGTAGTACTACTTGTATTTTATTAAACCATCGGTGCTAATATTTACTCTTCGTTTCAGTTTTCCACGCACAGCTCCGCTCATCTCACACATCTTTGGTGGTCGTACCCTTATCGTATGCGTTGTATTGTGAATCTGTTAGCGTACCATATGTTTTAGGTCAGATTATGGGTGGTCTACGTGTCTGGTCTAGGACCGTTTGAATGCTATCAGTTGTGTTTAGTGAAATTTTATAAATGAAGGCTAGCTGTTTGCCGCGGATTCACTCGCTGTTCTGTATCTTGGCAATACCGCCAGCTGCCGGATCCAACTCGATTTTATTTCTCAGCTAAAGTCTCCAACTTAACCCTTTACCGCATGTAGTGCCATATTTGGTACATTTCATAATTGTGATAAAATGTTTATTATAGAGACATCTGTTCAACTCCACTAAAAGTATAGTTGTAGACTAGTGTGTTTCCAAACGCAAAAAGTCTCTGGTAAACCTCTATGCTGTCAATCGTTCTATATTTCAGTGTCAGAACTCGTCCGTTAGCCATTTTTTCGGAAATGTCTAGTTGAGTTGTTTGTTTCACCGATTTTTATGAGTTATTGTGCAAATAAAAATATAATACAAGTTTAATCGCAAGAAAAATAGATCAGAGGAAGTTTTATGGCATAACACGTAAGTTAAATTAACTGCATTCTAGCAAAAAACATCCTTAAACTTTGTTCCTAATTTGGAACACGATGCGGTAACGGTAGATTCATTCGGACATATTTGGAACTCTATGAAGTAAGGGGTGTATTTACCGTTGGCCAAATATGGAACAGTATGTAAACAGTACATCATAAATTCATAATACAATTAACTTTTCAGTTTTTATTTACCTATGTCCCTAATTTTATTTTCACTTTGTATTTTAATTTATTACAGGTACAATAATTTGCATAGATCGATAGATCTCGAGAAGTGGCTGAAGACGGGATTGGGCATTGGCCTAGTTGGGCAAATGATCGTCAGCGTTGTAAAAACTGTGGACAAAAGTCTCACGTATGCTGCAGTAAATGTGGTTGCTACTTTTGCTTTAGCAAAGACCGAAATTGTTTTAAGAGTTTTCATGTTTCCACAAATGAATAAACCTTTTAATGTACTATAAATGTTTGATTATAAATCCTTATTCTTATCCTTATCTAAAATATACACATTACCTGAAAACTATTCATATATTTATTTATTAAACCCATTAACTTAACCGTACCTGCATGTTGTTCCAAATGTGGAACGTCTTTCAAAATAACCATGAACGCATGTTGTTCCAAATATGGAACAGGGGATTTTTCTCGATTTTTATACAATTTTATATGCATATATTTTTTTATTATTTTTCTAGGGTGTTTTCTGGGGTAAGAAATATCATAAATTAATTTGAACGAATTTTAAAAATCCATGCGGTAAAGGGTTAAATTGCCTACCTTTCAGAGCTATGTTCTTACATCCTTTCGAAGATTAAAAGTTTTCAAATAAAACATAGTCTGCTAATGAGACCAATTTTTGTACACTTTAGCAAAAAATCTTCCGAAAATATGACCAAATTAATTTCCAGTTAACTAAAAGTGACCAAATAAGCAACAAAAAGTATATACTGTTTCCGCCCGGGATCGAACCGGGGGCCTTGTGCGTGTGAAGCACACGTGATAACCGCTACACTACGGAAACTTGATATCAAATTGTCAAACTACGAGTAGTTTCAAAATATAGAGCACTTGCATACGCAATGAGTAAAATTTGTATCGCCGAAGGTTGTTTATTAATACCTATAGTTGATAAAATCTTATATAACAAGTTCTTTAGTGAGATCATTATAACATAATTATAGTAACCGGAGCACTAAGTAGATTTCGTTGCCTGGTCACTATGAATGCTAACAGATAGGTAGCGCTCATAGCGAAACTTGGCTTGCCGTTCGTAACAGATCGGCAAAGTTAAGCAACGCTTGCACAGGTCACCACTTGGATGAGTGACCGCGTGTGGCATTTACATCTGAGCGTTACCGTGCTTCGAAGGGCACGTAAAGCTGTCGGTCCCGGTTCTTGTCTAAGGATAAGGATCGTTAGGCCATGTCGGAGGCCTTCGGGCGGTCTGAAAACTCCGACACCAGAGTTGGCCACACACTCACACGAAAAACAAAAACAAAATGCTAAGAGATCTATGTCTGTACTGGGCCTAGTTTCGAGTTTGAACTCGAACGGATCGAATAGTGGCCACTATAGACCGCTGGGAGTGCTTCTAGAAAATGTATGGCAAATTTTTCTATCGACGAATGACCCGAATGCGATCCATTCATAACACTCCAGTGCCTCTAGACTGCCTCGTGCGACTCGGCCTCCAGGACGAAGTACAGATTGAAGCTGTTGGTCTAATGAGTCACCATCTACTTGACTGCTAAAGAGATTATTTATTCCGGGTCTGTTTTATATCTGTTGTTTTAAAATCCTTGCGTTACTGACTGACTGAAAGACGACCCACAGCCACTTTCGTCATCCATCCTCTCCACGTGTCCAAACCATCTTAGCATACTGTTCGCGACAGACATTAAAACTATGACAGTGAATAGTGTATTCGAAACCGCGAGTGAAAATCGTTAAAATCAGTGTTATCTAATCGTGCGGTACACCGGGTTCGGTTCCCGGACGTGTCAAAACGTTACAAAATAGCTAAAATAGTGTAAATGGTTAGATTGCTAATATACAACAACTATGTAATACATGAACATTAGTCTTAAACTTGTGCTAACTGTAGGGACCTGAGATATCGAATCATAAATAGCGTTATCAGTAGTGACAGATAAGAGTTAATGCTTCATAAAACAGCTGTTTGTTTACATATTCGTATTATAGTTTTATAAGTGTTTTTTAGCTTCATATGGACTTGAAATCATGTCTAGATACCTTTTTATTGCTAGTTATTACCTTATATAGTTAAAATAAGCATAATAACAAACCTTCGTATGTTTATCATAAAATTTGTTTACTTACGATAGTATTTACTTAAGAAATTCTGTAATTTTTTTATGCTTCAAAGTTATCATGTCATATGTTCGAATTGAATAAAGATATTTTCATTGTGTTTGTTTTAATAGATGCCCCATATAGTTGCACACAACGGCCTACCAAAATTATATATATAAATTTAGTATACGATAGTTTTTCAATAGAAAATATAGTGGGCGGGCCCTTGTGTGGCAGCATTTTTTGGGAGTTTTTATGGAATAACTTAGTGACGCTAATAGTTAGGTTTAGGTATTGTATACCAATAGATAGAACTTAATGAGACCTATCTAACGATGTATAGAACATGTATGTATGCATAATAGGATCGAAACATACGTAACATTTGTACTGTTTTGTAAATAAAAATAAACGAAAGATTCCCTGTGCACGTGTTCGGTGCGATGGTCGTCGATAAGGTAAAGTTTCGAGGTACTTAAGCGACCATGTATTCGGCCAGTTGTTGGCGACTTGGCGTCTCAACCACCATCTTGTAACCATCAAGCACCGCACACCTGAACAGCATCGCTCTCAACGTATGAAGATGTTTCATTTCTGAAGCCCTTACACATCGAAGCCATACAGTCCACACACATAGAAGAACACGCATCGTCGTAGGCACACGTCAGCAGCACACTACCAGCGCACTGTAGCGGACTAGCAAAGGTTCGATTCCTGGCATCCGTTACATTTGTTGGTCCTATCGAAGCCGGATCACCTGTTGCTGCAGCGACCATTTGTTGGTCGCTTCGAGCCGGATTGAAGAATGCCTACGACGCGTTCAAGAGGTCGTGCTCCCGAGGTCGCCGGGGGAGCGGCCGGCGCCGGGCCTAGTTCCAGTACCCCTGCCCGCGCCGCCGCTGCCCGCAACCCAGCCGCCGCGGTCGTCCGTCACGACGGGCCACCGCGATCGCCGTCGACAACAGTCGGGAGCGACGCGCCGCCGCCGGCCCCCCCCGGCCCCGCGGGGAGGGACGAACGAAACATCACTCAAGATGCAAGGGAGCGAGCAGAGGTGCAGTCGAAAAATGAAGATGGCAAGGAAAGGACGTTGCAACCATCCGATAGATCGAGCGTTTGTACAGCGCAACATAGCATAATAGAAAATAGAGATAGAAAGAAGCCAACGAGGGAACGCGACCAACGCTCAGCAGCTACGGGACGCTCCAATAGAAATGTGATGTTGGCTCGAGAAGAAGTTTTGAAGATAAAACTACAGTTAGCACAGTTAGCACTACAGAAGGCTGAAGAGGAGGCGGACTCCGATGACTACGACGAGGATGGACAGTCAAAGCAAGATTACATACGTTCGTGGTTGGAAGAGGCTCCGGAACCCCAGCCCGGCCCTGAAGATATAGATATAGTGGTATCGGCGCCCACTAAGAAGAGGGACGTCGACGGGGCACAGAAGATAGATATAGAAGATGGACCGCCCTCACAGAAGATGGACGTTCATCAACAGGGAGGGGATTCGCTGAAGCCGTTCATCACGGATCTCACCTCCGCGATCGCCGCGCTCGCCGACAGGAAGCCACCGGACACATCGATAGTTGCACCACACCCGGCGGTTTCGAAAGTCATCATGACGCTACCGACGTTCGGCGGCGCGCACACCGAGTGGCTGTCGTTCAAGGCGATATACGACACCACCAAGAATTTCTTCAACGACGTGGAGAATACAGCGAGACTGAGAAGAAGTCTCAAGGGAAGAGCGTTAGAATCAGTTAGCTCTGAACTGATTGGGCATGCGCGACCAGATGAGATTATGAAGGAGTTGGAGCTGCAGTTCGGACGACCAGACTCGATCGCACAGGCAGAGACGGACAAGCTGAGGACCCTGCCACGCTGTAGCGAAGCACCCAAGGACATATGCGCGTTCGCGAGCAAGATTAGAAGCGGCGTCGTCACACTTCGTGCGTTGAAAAAGGAACACTACCTCATCAATGCGGAGCTAGTGCGCGTGTTGACCGAGAAGCTACCGAACTCGCTACGTGTGCAGTGGTACAAGACGTATACCGAGAAGTGCCAGTCGAAGCCGGACCTCAGCCGATTCAGTGACTTCGTGACAGAGTACGCGCGTTACTGTAGCGCGTTCGCGCCGGCTGAGAACATCACCGATGGGCCGCCAAGCAGACGTACCGTGCAGAGGACGTACACGGCGACGGCGACGGAGAAGCGAACGCATACGGACACGTCTAACGCGAAGTGCAGGATATGTGAACGCGAAGGACACTACTCGTCGGCCTGCAGCACGTTTCGTAACGCCAACGCAGAGAAGAGATGGCAGCTAGCTAAGCAGCATGGATTGTGTTTTCGCTGCTTACGCATACGCCGAATAGAACACTCGTGCAAGCCCAAGAAGTGCGGTGTAGAGGGATGCCGCGCTACACACAACCAGTTGCTTCACTACGATAGAGGAGCCCATAGGACCGAAGACGTGAACATAGAAAAGCAAGAAACGGTCGCCAGTTCGTGCATACGTGCAAAGGCTCAAGCATACTTAAAGATAGTGCCCGTGCAGATAGTCGGACCGGCGGGAGAGGCGTCTACGTTCGCCCTACTCGACGACGGAAGCACCGTATCGCTCATAGACGAAGACATAGCCAAGGAAGTCGGCGCGGAAGGGAACCTGGACCCGTTTACGATCCGTGCCATAGGCGATACGTCGATCGACATGCCAACGTCGCGACGCGTAGACATACAAATACGAGGAGCCGGCGCCGACAGCAAACAAGTGCCTTTGTGTGCACGCACCGTAGCCAGCCTACACCTGTCGCCGCAGAAGATCGCCGAAGAGGACCTGATAGACTGCAAACACCTCGAAGGCATCAAGAAGAAGCTGGTGTATGACATAGGCGTGCCAAAGGTGCTAATAGGTCAAGACAACTGGCACCTGCTCATAGCGAACGCAGTACGAAGAGGACCCAACGATCAACCGGTGGCGTCGCTTACATCGCTGGGATGGGTGCTGCACGGCGCGCGCTCACGCACCTTGGGAAACACCGTACACTTCGTCAACGGTCTCTCCGCTATAGATGAAAACATAGAAGCGCAACTGAAAGAATATTTCGCACTGGAATCGCTCATAGTGAACCCACGTCGACCGAACTCGGACCCCGAGAAGCGGGCTACAGATATGTTAGAAAAACATACGAAACAATTAGAAGATAGACATATAGAGACGGCTCTTCTGTGGAAACAAGAAGACATCGTCATGCATCTGGCATGACGATTGTCTTCAGTTACGAGAACGCGGCAAGGAGGCTCGCACACATAGAGAAAAATTAGATAGAAACATAGAGTTGAAAACAAGATATACAGAACAGATGAACTCGCTGATAGAAAAGGGATACGCAGAAGAAGCTCCCATGAATAGTACGCCAGGGAAGACTTGGTACTTGCCTCACTTCGATGTACACAACCCCATGAAGCCTGAGAAGATTCGTATAGTTCACGACGCCGCCGCGAAGACCAGAGGTATGTCACTCAACGATTACCTGCTCACGGGACCGGACTTGCTACAATCGTTGCCGGGGGTGTTGATGAGGTTCCGTCGACACCGCGTTGCCGTCTCAGCTGATATAACAGAGATGTTTATGCAGGTGAGAGTACGCCCAGAAGACCGAGACGCGCTGCGCTACCTGTGGAGAGGTGACCGGCGGGAGGGACCGCCCCAGGAATACCGTATGAAGTCCATTATCTTCGGCGCGGCAAGCTCACCGTGTACAGCTATATTCGCGAAGAATTGGAACGCTCGCAAGCACGCAGAAGAGTACCCGGAAGCAGCAGAAGCCATCATAGATAACCATTACATGGATGACTATCTGGACAGCTTCAGGAACGAACAGGAAGCGACGAGTATAGCGTCACGGGTGCGAGACATACACAGACAAGCGCACTTTCACCTCACGAAATGGGTGTCGAACTCTAGAAACGTCATCGAAGCAATAGAACCAAGTCAACATCGCCAGGAGACTGTCGACCTCGCCAGCAAGGGGCAAGAAGAGAAAATTCTCGGCTTGATGTGGAAAACGAGCGCGGACGAGCTGAGCTTCAACCTTACACTCGCACGGCTTCCAGACGGACTCATCGGCACCGAAGCGCCTACGAAACGGGAAGCGTTGAAAATAGTTATGTCGCTATACGACCCACTCGGCCTCGCATCGCCCGTGACTGTTCGAGCCAAACAGATACTACAGGAAGCCTGGCGACTCGGTACAAATTGGGACGAGAAGTTTGACGAAAGCCTCAGAGTGCAATGGGCATCGTGGATACAGCATTTAGAACAGTTGAAGTCGATACGCATCCCGCGGTGTTACCCCGGGTACAGTGACGCCTGTACACTCCAAGTACATGTCTTTACGGACGCCAGTGAAGTGGCCTACGCAACAGCGGTGTACTGGCGAGCAACTACACCAGATGGGCGTGTGCACGTGACGCTCGTTATGGCGAAGGCGAGAGTGGCACCGCTTAAGGTGGTGTCAATCCCGAGACTCGAACTGCAAGCCGCCGTCATGGGTACGCGAGTCGCTCAAGCGGTAATAGAAGAACATCGCGTCAAACCCGAGGCCGTCGTGTACTGGACGGACAGCAAGACCGTACTAACGTGGATAAGAAAAGGAGCACGGGCGTACAAACCATTCGTCGCGCACCGCCTAGCCGCCATAGAAGAGCATAGTAAAGTTGAAGATTGGCACTGGGTACCTACGAAGTTGAACGCGGCGGATGCGGCTACACGCGACCTGCCAAACAGCTTTAACTCCAAACACGAGTGGTACACTGGACCGTCGTTCCTGTACGAAGACCCGTCACTATGGCCCGTAGAGAAGCACATCGCCCCTGACGCGACAGGCGAAGAGCGCACACTGACAGCTGTAGAGAAACGTCAAACACATAGAATTATAGAAGCCGTACCGGACCCGTATAGATTTTCCAAATGGGAGAGGCTCTTACGAGCGACAGCAAGAGTTCTACAATTTATAGCATTATGTAAGAAAACCGCAGAGAAGGTTCTATATAAAAGAACGCAGAAAAATAGACAGATGGATCCAGATTGGCGTCACGTGACGAAGACGAAGCACAACATCAAGTCGGGCAGAGCGGCACCTCGTCCAGCCGCCGACTCCCGAAACTTCGTGCTTCTCTCCGCAGAACACACCCGCGGCGCCGAGGACCTTCTTGTGAAGGCGGTACAAGAGGACTCCTTCGGCGCCGACCTTCGGGAGCTGCGGCGCGGAGGAGGTGTCGCCAGAGACAGCCGCCTGTATTCGTTACCCGTGGAGATGAACAACGGAATTATCACTCTACGCAGTCGTATAATAGCTACAGAAGAAATCTCCGAACAAACAAAGAGACCGCCGATCTTAGACGGCGATCATCGTATTACACAGCTATATACATAGATTGGACGCATAGAAAATTACATCACAGCGGTACAGAGTTGGTAATCAATGAAATACGCCAACACTATTGGATTCTTCGTCTGCGGCCGACTACAAAGAAAATAGTACATAGATGACTACCATGCCGCATTAGAAAAACGCAGCCGCCTGAGCCAGCCACAGGGGACCATCCAAAGACGCGCCTTGCTCACCATCAGAGGCCCTTCACCTACACGGGTCTTGATTATTTCGGGCCGCTCTCCGTAACCGTCGGTAGACAGCGTCACAAACGTTATGTGGCACTGTTTACATGTCTCACTTCCAGGGCAGTACATCTGGAGGTCGCCGCCAGCCTGAGCGCCGACTCCGCAATCTTGGCGCTGCGCAGGTTCGCAGCGCGCCGAGGTTGCCCCGCAGAGATCTACTCGGACAACGGCACCAACATGCACGGTGCCGACCGAGAGATGAGAGACGCCGTCGCCGAAGAAGCGAGTCGCCGTGGCATCATATGGCGCTTCATCACCCCCTCAGCGCCATTCATGGGGGGCGCATGGGAGCGCCTCGTCAGGTGCGTGAAGACCGCCCTCTATACGGTCCTTCACGAGCGCCATCCGCACGAAGAAGTCCTAGCTACACTACTGTGTGAGGTCGAGTACACAGTAAACAGTCGACCCCTCACACACGTCTCCGTCAACGCAGCAGACAGCGAGGCCATCACCCCGAACCACATCCTGTTCGGTGGTTCTGCTCGCCTCCCTCCGCTGGGCGAGTTCAGCGAGGCTGACCTCAACAGCAGCAAGCACTGGCGGCGCGCCCAAATCCTCGCCGACATGTTCTGGCGCCGTTGGGTGCGCGAGTACCTACCCGAGCTGCAACACCGGCGGGAGCCCCATGGGTCTGGGCTCAACCTCGAGGTCGGCGACCCCGTCCTGATCGCCGACGGCCAACTCCCGCGCAACACCTGGCCGCGCGGTCGAGTTGTGGCTGTCTACCCGGGCGCCGACGGCGCCATACGCACTGTCGAGGTGCGCACAGCAGCAGGCGTCCTCAAACGGCCGGCTAAGAAGCTGGTCCCCCTGCCCAAGTGACGAGGTGTCGCTCACCGGGTGCTCTGCAGCACCGCCACACGACGGGTCACGCGCGTTGCTGCACGGCGGGAGAGATGTTCGCGACAGACATTAAAACTATGACAGTGAATAGTGTATTCGAAACCGCGAGTGAAAATCGTTAAAATCAGTGTTATCTAATCGTGCGGTACACCGGGTTCGGTTCCCGGACGTGTCAAAACGTTACAAAATAGCTAAAATAGTGTAAATGGTTAGATTGCTAATATACAACAACTATGTAATACATGAACATTAGTCTTAAACTTGTGCTAACTGTAGGGACCTGAGATATCGAATCATAAATAGCGTTATCAGTAGTGACAGATAAGAGTTAATGCTTCATAAAACAGCTGTTTGTTTACATATTCGTATTATAGTTTTATAAGTGTTTTTTAGCTTCATATGGACTTGAAATCATGTCTAGATACCTTTTTATTGCTAGTTATTACCTTATATAGTTAAAATAAGCATAATAACAAACCTTCGTATGTTTATCATAAAATTTGTTTACTTACGATAGTATTTACTTAAGAAATTCTGTAAATTTTTTATGCTTCAAAGTTATCATGTCATATGTTCGAATTGAATAAAGATATTTTCATTGTGTTTGTTTTAATAGATGCCCCATATAGTTGCACACAACGGCCTACCAAAATTATATATATAAATTTAGTATACGATAGTTTTTCAATAGAAAATATAGTGGGCGGGCCCTTGTGTGGCAGCATTTTTTGGGAGTTTTTATGGAATAACTTAGTGACGCTAATAGTTAGGTTTAGGTATTGTATACCAATAGATAGAACTTAATGAGACCTATCTAACGATGTATAGAACATGTATGTATGCATAATAGGATCGAAACATACGTAAAATTTGTACTGTTTTGTAAATAAAAATAAACGAAAGATTCCCTGTGCACGTGTTCGGTGCGATGGTCGTCGATAAGGTAAAGTTTCGAGGTACTTAAGCGACCATGTATTCGGCCAGTTGTTGGCGACTTGGCGTCTCAACCACCATCTTGTAACCATCAAGCACCGCACACCTGAACAGCATCGCTCTCAACGTATGAAGATGTTTCATTTCTGAAGCCCTTACACATCGAAGCCATACAGTCCACACACATAGAAGAACACGCATCGTCGTAGGCACACGTCAGCAGCACACTACCAGCGCACTGTAGCGGACTAGCAAAGGTTCGATTCCTGGCATCCGTTACACATACCTTTCTCGATGCTTGTCACTACATCTTCTTTTACCCCACAACACTCTCTTATCACACAATTCTTTACTCTGTCAGTCAAAGAAACACCACACATACTTTGCAGTGCTCTCATTTCTACAGCATTTATTCTACTTTCATGACTCTTCTGCCATACCCAACTATCACTACCATACATAAGAGTAGGTAGTAACACCCCTCTATGGACAGCCAAACGTGCCTTTTTGGACACGTTTTGGCTATTCATAAACGCCTTCAGAGCTCCATTCACTCTATTACCTGCATTAACTCTTCTTTCAATATCTTCTACATTCTTACCATCTCTTGTAAACAGCGTACCTAAATATACAAACTCATTCACTTGCTCCACTCGCTGTCCATCGATCATAACATTACAAGCCGTAACGCATTCCTCCTTTTCAAAAACCATAACTTTCGTTTTACTTACATTTACTTTCATTCCTTTCCTCTCTAACGCACCATGCATGATTGTTACCATCTCCTGCAACTCCTCCGCTGAAGACGCAAGTATAACCTGATCATCAGCATAAAGGAGGCATTTGACAAGTAACTCATTCATCCTTAATCCACAGTCACTATTTTTCAAATCTTGCAAACAACTGTCCATGAAGAGGACATTAGGTGAAATTTCAGGATGGGCAGAAACAGTTAAATTATAATATAATGTGCAGCATCCTTTAGTTTATCTTTATAAATATGTAAGTACTTTTATTAGTTAAAGTTAATAGGGAAGTTTCCTGCAAGTGAAATAAATTATACAAGTATTTTTATCTAGTGAAATATATTATGTCAAAATAATAGTAATTTCATTCATCAATTAATGTTAAAACCTACTTTAACATTTTTTATCGTCAATTTATTGATAACTAGAGGACACCAGCAGCAACGCCTGCATTTTTTTTAAATTTACCGGTTTTGCCCGATCTCGTGGGAATTTCGGTAAATCCCTTCTTAGTGCACCCCTACGGTCCCCAAGGAACATACAAACCCAATTTTAGCTTCCTGCGCCCAATGTTTCGGCTGTAGCGTGTCTGTCAGTCAGTCAGTAACGCAAGGATTTTATATATTAAGATAAGTATTCTACTTGACAGCAAAACACTATGACGTCACTACGTCATATTTCATCCAAAACCCTTAGCAAAGGTCGTTTTTGACATTTCATTAAAAGTGCTTGATTTGACTAGTTGGCAACAACCCTATTCTGGTTACCATATTACGGAGCGTGCCTATTATGGGTTCAGTTTACCGTGTGTTAGTCGTCCTAGAATATGATTATTATATTACGCAGCGGACGTAGTCTTTGATTGGGCTATCAACGGCAAAAACAAATTTATCGGACCGGATCTGCAGTTCCTGAGATTTGTGATTTCAAAAACGCAAACTCTTCAGCTGTTTATACTAGTGTAATAAACAATTGTAGCAGATTTAAATTTTCTAATAAACATTTAAGTAAGTATAAGAAAATATCCGTCCGTGTGGTGACGGATTAAGAATACGGAATGTCACCACTCCATATCATCCCATGGGTGTCGTAAGAGCCGACAGAGGGAGCATAGTATGCAGAGAACAGCACTGTAAGAGAAGGAAAACTTGATACATACCCTATACCAACCCGTTTGGCCAGCGTGGTATAGTAGGCCAGTTCCTCCTTTCAAAGGAGAGGCCTAGTCCAGCAGTGGACTGTTAAAGGCTGATGATGTGTGAAGAAAATATAAATTCAACTGCTACAGGATATCTTCAAGTAATAAAATAAATTGATGCTATATCGATGCCACTGTCTTGCTGTCCTTTCTGGGAATAACGCGCTACTTATCGCCATAAAACGATTCAAGAATGTAAGAAATAAAGTATTTTATGTCTTCACTTGTAAGTCAGTTCCATTATAGGCTTGCTTCATCATAGATGGAGAAAATTATAAAAAACTAGAGGATGCCCACAGCGTTTTTACACGTTCCCGTAGGTATTTCGAGAAATCCCTTCTTAGTGCACCCCTGCGATTAAAAAAACATTCATGCCAATATTCATCTTCCTGTGTCCAATAGTTTTGGCTGTACGTTGTCTGTCAGTCAGTCAGTCAGTAACGCTAGAATTTTATACATATACTAGAAGATGCCCGCGGTTACACCCGCGTTATTTAAAGCTACTGCTCCGCTCCCGTGGCTCATAGCGTGATGTTATATAGCCTATGGCCTTCCTCGATAAATGACCTATCTAACACTGAAAGAATTTTTCAAATCGGATCGGTAGTTCCTGAGATTAGCGCGTTAAACCAAACAAACAAACTCTATCTCTATCTATCTAAACGTCACGCCTGTCTCCCATTGGGGTAGGCAGAGACTATGGAACGCCAAATGCTCCGGTTTGAACATACCTCTTTCACTTCCTCGACATTCAGTAACCTCGTCATGCATGCTCGTCGGTTATGGGTACTTTTGATTTGGCCCTTCCGCAGTACGTCACCAATTTGGTCGGCAAAACAAATTCTTCAGCTTTATTTATTAGTATTAGATACAGATAATATAATAATAATATAAACTTTTGCTTGTCCTTTGTATTATGGTCTTAACTAATTGCCGGGACCTAAGCTTGCTTTATAGAGGTCGTAGTCATGAATTGATTTGCCTTTCGTATAAGGTCTGAAAACTTAATCTTTTTAACTTAATCAATGGTTCCAGGGGTCATCACTTTGATGGGTAACTGCTTGCAACATTTACATCAGAGTGCTACTGTGCGGAGGGCACGTAAAACTGCTAGTCCTGGTTCTTCTCTCACTGCCATAAATCATGTTGAATGCTTTCATCATCATCAGCCTTTAACAGTTCACTGCTGGACTAGCCTCTCCTTTAAAAGGAGGAATTGCCTTACTATACCACGCTGTCCAAACGGGTTGGTATAGGATTTGTATCAAGTTTTTCTTCTCTTACAGTGCTGTTCTCAGCATAATATGCTCCCTCTGTCGGCTCTTACGACACCCATGGGATGATATGGGGTGATGACATTTCGTATTCTTAATCCGTCATCACACGGACCACAGGACGAATGCTTTCAGGCGGTCTAAAATCTCCGACAACAAAATAGGCAACTGTTTTAAATACCAGAATTATTCAATTCACAAGCTCCTTTTTCATTCTATTCTTATACATAACATACATAACATTACATAACTTCAAGCCTTTTATCCCCGAAGGGGTAGGCACAGGTGTATTACACACCAACTTTTCATCAGTTATGTTTCGGTCCCAATGTAATAGGGGGCGAGCCTATTGCCATCTACCGGGCACATTATTAAGCGAGCGATAATTAACATTTTTAATACACACATAACTTCGAAAAGTCAGAGGTTTGTGCCTGGGGTACTTGGGGATCGAACCTGATTCCCTATTCTTATAACTTCACTTTAAGTTCACTTGTAACTTCACTATAAATCGAGAACAATATCTTGACGTGTATACACTAGGCGGTGTAAACATCACAGCTCTGTGAAGCACACCACACTGCTGCCAGATCACTCTTTCGATTGGATTGGCAGCCAGCCAGATCATCTTCTACGTCCTCGCTTTGTCTCTCTATACGTCATAACTCATAACCCTCTAAACGGTCGACTAACCTAATCATGAGGCGCTTGGTATGATCTTCATGCTTATGGTATAGGAATTTCATGTCCGTCTGGATATTCATCAGCCAGGTAGTTTTCTCCCCGTTTTCTTTGCAAACATGATGTCTGGATATACGGACTGGATCCGATTTATATTACCGTCATAATATCGCTATCCCAGTTGCAATCCAAGACTTTCCCCTTGGAGCCCGGAGTCCGAGTCCGATATTATAATAATACACTAGAGGACGCCAGCAGCTACGCCTGCATTTTTTATAAATTTACCCGTTTTGGCCGATCCCGTGGGAATTTCGGGAAATCCCTTCTTAGTGCACCCCTACGGTCCCCAAGGAACATACATGCTAAATTTCAGCTTCCTGCGCCCAAAAGCTTCGGCTGTAGCGTGTCTGTCAGTCAGTAACGCAAGGATTTTATATATTAAGATAACAAATAGCGATATTGCTATACTTCTGTTTATCCTACGCTGTCATAAAAACTTGAATCAGTGTATATTTATTATTTTATTGGACCAAGAAGACCATGTTTATACTCAAGACAATTCCGCTTGACAAGAATAAACCAGGCCTTCAATTTTATGAACGTAAACTTCAATACATTAAGAATCATATATTTATCGATAAGGATCTGTTTCTGAATCAAGACGATTGGTTCGTTGACTCATGTTATGTTGTTATAAAAACTAATATATTACTATTATATTAAGTTGTATTGCAAGTTTTATTATATTGTTCTTAAACAGTACCTATTTCTTTTTCATATAAAGATATTTATAGCATTTGGTTCAAAGACATGGACATAAACTTAAGGAAGAGCGATCAAGACGATTACCAAGTTTTTTTTTAACCTTCTTACCCATCACACGATAAAGTATTAACACCTTGATCAGAGATAATAGGTATAAGATACTCTTTTATGTACATTGCGACATCACAATCCTAGTATGTTACCAGCCTTAGATTTCGAGGTCTCCTTTCTAGACTAACCTTTCTAGATTCGTGGGAATATTATCTTTTAAATGATAGATTGACTACCATAATAGATTACCTGTGCAGCCGAAAGGGGTAGCTGTTTCTAAGGTTCAGGTTCAGGATCAGGTTTATGACGTAACGTTAACTTACTGTAGTGAATGTCAAAGACTTTCATGACAGCTCGGACCAACATGTAACAGTTATTCTTGTACCTCAACCCGCAAGGGTGGTAATCAAACGAGCAAGCAGTCAATATAGGTATCAGCAGTTATTCTTGCTCTTCTAGTCATGAGGCAATCGGTAATCTATTGTCATATCTGAATTAATGCAATTCATTCAGATATGACAATAGATTACCGATTGCCACAGAACCTCAATCCAACTTACCTTTCTAGGTTTCTAGACTAATCTTTCTAGGTTCATGAGATTATTATCTTCTAAATAATCTAAATGATAGATTGACCACATTAATAGATTACCTGTGCAGCCGAAAGAGGTAGCTGTTTCTAAGGTTCAGGTTCAGGATCAGGTTTATGACGTAACGCTAACTCACTGTACCTAGTGAATGTCAAAGACTTATGACAGCTCGGACCAACATGTAACAGTTATTCGTGGTCGTCTAGTCATGAGGCAATCGGTAATCTATTGTAATATCTGAATTAATGCAATTCACAGAATCTCAATCCAACTTAATTATATGACAAGGTACTGCTACTCACTGGTGTGCAATTTGAGTGGCTTATATCTAACAGAGAACTATGACAGACTGATGATGATGATGTACAGGTACTATATATTTTAGAATTTTTAAAATATGACGCAGCTTCTATTTTTTAATTTTGTAATTATGACTCATCTTTTTTTTCTTTTCTGAAATATAACTTATCTCATCTATAATATAAAAATGAATCGCTGAATGTGTTGCTAAGCGCAAATCTCGAGAGCAGCTGAACCGATTTCGCTAATTCTTTTTTTTATAATATTTCTTGAAGTACGAGGATGGTTCTTGCGGCGCGAAAAATAAAAAAATAAAAAATGAAGAATCTACTGTTCGCCGGGTCAGCTAGTTATTTATAAATGTTCTCAAATTAAAGTCTTAAAGATTTATATCGGTTGATAGTTAATTTAATGTAGAATATGTTGATAGATGCTGGATTGATCAACTGCTGAAACAGAGGGCAATACAATTCACGGTAAACTCCACCACGAGGGGCATAGTTGCAAAAGGCTGCCCTCAGGGAGGTGTACTCTCACCCCTGTTGTGGAACATTGTGGTGGACGATCTGTTACGGAACTTAAACGACAGACGATTCTACACGGTCGGCTATGCAGACGACATTACCATCCTGATCAAAAGTGACTCAGAAGACACGATCCGCAATCGGATGCAAGCAGCCATCAGGATCATGGAGGAATGGTGCAACCAACATGAACTGACGTTTAACCCCAACAAAACGGAGCTAGTACTTTTCACCAACAAAAGGAAAACCCATATGTGCAAAACACCAAAACTCTTTGGAACGGAGCTTACCCTATCGAATGAAGTCAAGTACTTGGGCGTAATACTTGACCATAAGCTAAACTGGGGTAAGCACATCAGCACTAAAACAACAAAAGCATGCACAATCTTCTGGCAATGTCGGAGAATCATAGGTCAGAAATGGGGTCTCAAACCATCACCCTGTGGATCTACACTGCCATTATACGCCCCATGCTTACATATGGTGCAGTAGTGTGGTGGCCACGCACACAACTAAGCACAATCACAAAAAAGCTACAGAGCCTTCAACACCTAGCCTGCTTGGCCACAACAGGCTGCATGAAGAGCACCCCAACAGCCGCCTTGGAGATACTACTGGACCTAAGACCGCTGCACCTAATGATCCAGCAGGAAGCTGGCGCTGCAGCAATCCGTCTAGACAAGCTCGGGCTGTGGAGAAAGGATGATCGAATAACCCACGCACGCCTAAAAGGGACCTTAACCAAAGAGATCCCGATGCTAGAGGCCGCTTGCGATCTCATCCCTAAAACCTTTGTCTTTGACAAAAAATATCGCATCCAATTACAGGAGGAACACAAAGACAGCTCTGGTATACACGAAGTCAGAGTATACACAGACGGCTCAAAAACAAAGCATGGGACAGGTGCGGGCGTATTCTCCCATGACTTAAATATCAACATCTCAACATCCCTTGGCACTCATATCACCATATTCCAAGCCGAGTGTGCTGGGATAACAAGAGCCGCAACAGCAATCGCGTCTAGGAACGTAAGTGACCTGTCTATACGCATTATCACGGACAGTGTCTCTGTATTACAAGCTCTCGGCAGCAACTGCTTTAACAGCGGCCTCATCAAAAGATTGCAGAGAAGAATCGGGTTACGCTGCAATGGATTAAAGGCCACAGCAACTCAGCAGGCAATGACGCCGCAGACCAACTGGCACGGAAATGATCGGACACAATGATAATGGGACCTGAGCCGATTGTACCGATACCAGCAAGCCAACTCAAAACGTGGCTACGCAAGAGAACCACACATGAACATGAAAAACAGTGGGCAGACATAAAAGAATGCAGACAAACAAAAGATGCTATCCCCTGCTTGAACAATTGACTCTCGCACAAGCTGCTGCATTCTAATAGAAAAACTCTTAAGCATCTGACAGGCATAATAACCGGCCACTGTCCACTCAACAAGCACCTATTCAACATAGGCGTTACGGACAGCCCACTGTGCAGAGGCTGCATGGAAACCGAAGAAACACCCGCTCACGTCATTCTGCACTGCACAAGTGTGAGCGACCAACGGGCAAAGCTGCTGAACAACCCCAGAACCATGTGTGAGGCTTTGAACGACATCAGCCAACTAATGGCTTTCTGGAAGGAGCTAAGGTGGTATGAGTAGTCGGCGTCAATCAAGTCGCCACTTACGCACAATGGCCCAAATAAGTGGCTAAGTGCGGAAAACCCACGACCAACTAAACTAAACTAAACTAAACTATGTTGATAGATATTCACTAAAGCGTTTCAACAACTTAAAATTTTCTTAATTTATGTGATAGTGAACCCGAATGACTTTACTAAGATGTAGTTTGTTTTTTTGCAAAAAGCTTGTTATTTATCTCTTTAGGAAGTTTAACTAAGTGGAAGTTGTTAAAAATGCCTCAGAATATATTATCTTGAGTGTTGC
Organism: Euclidia mi; assembly: GCA_944739405.2. Lineage (NCBI taxonomy): Eukaryota > Metazoa > Arthropoda > Insecta > Lepidoptera > Erebidae > Euclidia > Euclidia mi. Next base: position 5,948,869 of record OX123200.2, on the reverse strand, counting down.
AATATAACATCTGATGTAGTCATTAAGATTTTAGAAACATAAAAGTTATTTAAATACCTTTATTGCTACATCATTATGATCTTTAGATTCAAGTATAGTTTACTATTTTTTTGCTGGAATTTAACAGATGAAAAAACTGATTTACTTTCACAAAAAATTGCTTAAATACGTTCTTGTGGACTCACGTACATACAGACATTCCTATTCCCTCTTGTTAGCACTTATTATAGGAAGGTTTCCCCTATTTTGTTTAGGGTTTGTTATGGTAATGGAATATACATCGATTTTTTTGAGCATTAGGTATTGTTTCTTTTTCTGCGACTGAGGAGATTCAGAGAGATAGTTTCATAAACCTGTATGTTCAGTCAATAACCTATGTTTCTTTCTTTGCTAAATTAATGACGACGGCACTTGGACATTTTATATAAATCTAGTATCATGGAGAACTTTACAAATACTATTGAATGAACGAATACAAAAAAAACACAGTTTTTCATAATTCATGTAGATCACAGGTGTTTCCCTGTGTGGTGATCGAACCCACTACACTCAGCGCAGTGTCAATCTCCGAGACCACCGCTTACACCGTTCCATTATAAGAGCAATTAATCAACGGCTGTCATCGCCAGAATACAGATTTACGGCAGATGCAATAAAATGTAGCTTATCAATATAATTATATTAAATTCTGATAAAACTAATAAAATGTTATCTGCTTTCGGATTCAGAATCGCGAAACTAGAAATAAACAAGCTATAAAAACTATTAATTCAGCATAATTATCAAAATAATTTATAATCAGTTACAAAAAAATTTAATCCGTATGGTGACGGAATAAGAATACCTACAGAGTGTCACAAACCTGTTTCGTACCGTAGGTGTAGTAAGGGAAAATTGTATTTTTGCGAAGAAATGGAAAACCCGACCTCAAACCCTACATATACTTACCCACTCGTTTGGCAAACGTGGTATAGAATTTCAAATCCTGGTGGAGTACCTACGCACGAAGACCAACTGGACCTTGAGAGTCGAGAGATTGGAGTCTCGCCATAATACGAACTTCAAGTCTTACGTGGTTCGGGTGCCGACTAATCATTTTGACACTTTCTCAAGGAAGAGTTTTGGCCAAAGGGTGTGGTGTATCGGCTTTTTCACAAGAGGTTACGAAATAACAACCAGCCTAACCTGAAAACAATATAAACAACAACACCCTGTTTTAATGTTATTATTATTGTATGTATGTTAGTCTTTAAGGTATATATCTATATGGGTTATTGTTAACAAAAAGCGTACTTGTTTCCGCCCGGGATCGAACCGGGGGCCTTGTGCGTGTGAAGCACACGTGATAACCGCTACACTACGGAAACTTGATATCAATTGTCAAACTACGAGTACAGTTTCAAAATATAGAGCACTTGCATACGCAATGAGTAATTGTATCGCCGAAGGTTGTTTATTAATACCTATTATGTAAGATCAGTTGATAAAATCTTATATAGTCCAGTCATTATAGTAAGTTCACCTCGGAATTCGAGATACCCAGCTGAAAGTCTTAAATATTTGTATATTTACACCCTAAAAGTTGTCTCAAAACCTACACATCGTAGGGTGTACACAACTATTAAATTTCAAGGTCAAAGGTCACTAAAATCGTTCTTTTGCGCTTGTTTTGTAAATATCTCATTTCCTATGGGTTTTTTGCTATTTGTATTTCCATCAATATTGTAGAATACAAAATTCTCTACAAATTTTGTCGAAAAATTTTTTTCATACGGTGAACCGATTTCGAGATAGAGGGCGGAGAGCGCGCGGTCACAGCATCACTTCAGGTCAACCGGTGCCTCCGGTCGAAAACGCGCTTTATATAGTTGATGAACTATCGATAAATCAATGATTATAAATATTTGTCAATTTTTATTAACGATTACATTATATTTGATCATTTTCTTCATGCATTTAATCTATATCTATTCAATAATACTGATAACCGTTTCCTAAAATAAAAAATGAAGTAAGGGAAAAACTTAAATCATAATATAATTATATTCCCATTTAAGAATAATTCCAAAAAAGATGTAGAGTCTCCAATCTGATCAGAAAATGTCCGCCTAGGTCTTCCCCTTCGTTCTGTCCTATTCACACTTGCCTTATATATCTTCTTTGTCAGTCTTTCGTCATCCATCCTCTCCACGTGTCCAAACCATCTTAACATGCCTTTCTCGATGCTTGTCACTACATCTTCTTTTACCCCACATCACTCTCGTATCACACAATTCTTTACTCTGTCGGTCAAAGACACACCACACATACTTCTCAGTGCTCTCATTTCTACAGCATTTGTCCTACTTTCAAGTCTCTTCTGCCATACCCAACTTTCAGTACCTTATATAAGGGTAGGCACTAACACCCCTCTATGCACAGCCATACGTGCCTTTTTGGACACGTTTCGACTGTTCATAAACGCCTTCAGAGCTCCATTCACACTTTTACCTGCATTAACTCTTCTTTCGATATCTTCTTCATTCTTACAATCTCTTGTAACCAACGTACCCAAGTAAACAAACTCATTCACTTGTTCCACTCGCTGTCCATCGATCAAAAGCCGTAACGCATTCCTCCTTTTCAAAAACCATAACCAAATCTAGTGAAACATGTGAAAATAATAGTAGTTTCATTCATCAATTAATTTTAAAACTTCATTTAACATTTTTTATCGTCAATTTATTGATAGTAAGTTTAGTATTCCACTTGACAGCAAAACACTATGACGTCACTAAGTCATATTTTATACAAAACCCTTAGCAAAGATCGTTTTTGACATTTCATTAAAAGTGCTTGATTTGACTAGTTGGAAACAACCCTATTCTGGTTACCATACTACGCTGCCTATTTTGGGTTCAGTTTACCGTGTGTTAGTCGTCCTAGAATATGATTATTATATTACTCTCTTATAGCTCTGGTATACACGAAGTTAGAGTATACACAGACGGCTCAAAAACGAAGTATGGGACGGGTGCTAGAGTATTCTCCCATGACTTAAACATCAATCTCTCAACATCGCTTGGTAAACTCAACAACACCAAGCTGAAAGCGTTGGGATTATAAGGGCGGCGACGGCAATCGCGGTCAGAAACGTGAGTGACCTGTCAATACGTATCATCACAGACAGTGCCTCAGTACTACAAGCTCTCGGCGGCAACTGCTTTAACAGCGGCCTAATTATGGAGTGCCACCAAGAGCTGCAGAAAACTGCAACGAGGAACCGGGTCACGCTCCAGTGGATACGTGGACACAGTGACTCCACGGGCAATGACGCAGCAGACCAACTGGCAAGGAAAGGATAGGACACAACAACTCTGGGACCCGAACCAATTGTTCCGATACCGTTCAACCAACTAAAAACGTGGTTACGCGAGAGAACCCTACAACAACATGAAAAAGAGTGGGTAGAGTTAAAAGGGTATAGGCAATGCAAAGATGCCTTTCCCTAATTAAACAAACGACTCTCGCAAAAACTGCTGCTCTCCAACAGGAAAACACTCAAGCAACTGACTGGCATAATAACCGGACACTGTCCACTAAAGAAGCATCTCTACAATATCGGCGTCACGGACAGCCCACTATGCAGGGGCTGCATGGAGACCGAAGAAACACCCGCTCATGTGATCCTACATTGTACCAGCGTGAGCGACCAACGGACGAGGTTCCTGAACAATCCCAGAACCATGAGCGAAGCCATACGCAACACTGTCATGGCATTCTGGAAGGAGCTTTCATGGTATGAGTAGCAGGCGACAACCGTGTCACTGCTCACGCAAAATGGCCCAATTCAGTGGCTAAGGGCGGAAAACACCTGTCCAACTAAATAACTAACTATTACGCAGCGGACGTAGCCTTTGATTGGGCTATCAACAGCAAAAACAAATTTATCAGACCGGATCTGCAGTTCCTGAGATTTGTGATTTCAAAAACACAAACTCTTCAGCTGTTTATACTAGTGTAGTACCCAATAGTAGCGGATTTATATTTTCTAATAAACATTTATAAGAAAACTAGAGGACGCCCGCAGCTACGCCCGCATATTATTTTATTTTACCTGTTTGACCGATCCCGTGGGAATTTTGGGAAATGCCTTCTTAGTGCACCTCTACGGTCCCCAAGGAACATACATGCCAAATTTCAGCTTCCTGCGCCCAATAGTTTTGGCCGTAGCTTGCCTGTCAGTCAGTCAGTAACGCAAGGATTTTATATATTAAGATATAAATTCAACTGCTACAAGATATCTTCAAGTGATAAAATAAATTGATGCTATATTGATGCCACTGTTTTGCTGTCCTTTCTGGGAATAACGCGCTACTTATCGCCATAAAACGATTCAAGAATGTAAGAAATAAAGTATTTTATGTCTTCACTTGTAAGTCAGTTCCATTATAGGCTTGCTTCATCATAGATGGAGAAAGTTATTAAAAACTAGCGGATGCCCGCAGCGTTTTTACCCGCTCCTGTAGGTATTTCGAGCAATCCCTTCTTAGTGCACCCCTACGATAAAAAAAACATTCATGCCAATATTCATCTTCCTGTGTCCAATAGTTTTGGCTGTTCGTTGTGTGTCAGTCAGACAGTCAGTAACGCTAGAATTTTATACATATACTAGAAGATGCCCGCGGTTACACCCGCGTTATTTAAAGCTACTGCTCCGCTCCAGTGGCTCATAGCGTGATGTTATATAGCCTATGGCCTTCATCGATAAATGACCTATCTAACACTGAAATCATTTTTCAAATCGGATCGGTAGTTCCTGAGATTAGCGCGTTCAACCAAACAAACAAACTCTATCTCTATCTATCTAAACGTCACGCCTGTCTCCCATTGGGGTAGGCAGAGACTATGGAACGCCAAATGCTCCGGTTCAAACATACCTCTTTCGCTTCCTCGACATTCATTAACCTCGTCATGCATGCTCGTCGGTTATGGGTACTTTTGATTTGGCCCTTCCGCAGTACCACACACCGTCACCAATTTGGTCGGCAAAACAAACTCTTCAGCTTTATTTATTAGTATTAGATACAGATAATATAAGAATAATATAAACTTTTGTTTGTCCTTTGTATTATGGTCTTATCTTATTGCTGGCACCTAAGCTTGCTTTATATAGTCGTATTTTTAATTAGACGAAGTCAACTGACGTTTACTGTGTTGTCAGTTTATGATGAAATAAAAATAGTGTTGTGACGAAGTGAATGATTGAAAAAGCTCTTGAATGAATGAAATTGCCTCGATTGTCTAGTGCTAGTGAATAGTTAGTGTGCCGAACGGCCGATATCGGGTACAGTGTTCGAATTTTAGGCGTGCGTTGTACATACCAACGAGTTTTCGAAGACTATGTTCCTATAGTATTTACCTATACTCAATACAGAGTGTTTTAAACATTGAGGAAAACATTGCGAGGAAACTTGTAAGACTGTCCTATTTTCAATACATCATGTATTTCTATTTTCAATTCATCATGTAACTATAGATGTATAAAATATAACAATTTATAAGTAGGTTATGAAAATAAAAAAAACATGTCAAATGTCAGCTGTTTTCGAAACATATTCTTTATTTTCGAGAGCCTCAATAGGCAATAATGAAGCAGCTTTCTCCTCAAATACGTATTTGTAGACGTTTTGTATCATAAGTTTTTCGGTAACGCTTAAAGCAATCCGTGGTCTCTTCTTTTACAATTTTATTGTAAAATAGAAATAATATTCTTTTATAGTTTGAAATGATTAACTATTCACACTCATTGTTCGTTCATCTGATTGAACGAGAACTAAACGCATCACTATTACTTTAAGTATGGCAACATTATTTTACAAAATGACATTAGCTACTGTCAGTTGGCTTCGTCTAATTAAAAATACGACTATAGAGGTCGTAGTCATGAATTGATTTCCTTTCGTATAAGGTCGGAAAACTTATTTTTTTTTGACTTAATCAATGCTTCCAGGGGTCATCACTTTGATGGGTAACTGCTTGTGACATTTACATCAGAGTGCTACTGTGCGGAGGGCACGTAAAACTGCTAGTCCTGGTTCTTCTCTCACTGCCATAAATCATGTTGAATGCTTTCATCATCATCAGCCTTTAATAGTCCACTGCTGGACTAGGCCTCTCCTTTAAAATGAGGAATTGGCCTACTATACCACGCTGGCCAAACGGGTTGGTAAAGGGTTTGTATCAAGTTTTTCTTCTCTTACAGTGCTGTTCTATACATAATATGCTCCCTCTGTCGACTCTTACGGCACCCATGGGACGATATGGGGCGGTGACATTTCGTATTCTTAATCCGTCACCACACGGACCACAGGACGAATGCTTTCAGGCGGTCTAAAAACTCCGACAACAAAATAGGCAACTGTTTTAAATACCAGAATTATTCAATTCACAAGCTCATTTTTCATAACATAACTTCAAGCCTTTTATCCCCGAAGCGGTAGGCAGAGGTGTGTTACACACCCACTTTTCATCAGTTATGTTTCGGTCCCAATGTAATTGGGGACGAGCCTATTGCCATCTACCGGGCACATTATTAAGCGAGCGATAATTTACATTTTTAATACACATAACTTCGAAAAGTCAGAGGTGTGTGCCCGCGGTACTTGGGGATCGAACCCGATTCCCTATTCTTATAACTTCACTTTAAGTTCACTTGTAACTTCACTATAAATCGAGAACAATATCTTGGCGTGTAGGTATACACGAGGCGGGGTAAACATCACAGCTCTGTGAAGCACACCACACTGCTGCCAGATCACTCTTTCGATTGAATTGGCAGCCAGCCAGATCATCTTCTACGTCCTCGCTTTGTCTCTCTATACGTCATATCCCTCTAAACGGTCGACTAACCTGATTAGGTTAGTCGACCGAAGATCATACCAAGCGCCTCATGATTATGAGGCGCTTGGTATGATCTTCTTGCTTTAGGTGTAGGAATTTCATGTCCGTCTAGATATCCATCAGCCAGATAGTTTCAGGTTGTTTTCTCTCCGTTTTCTTTGCATCCATGATGTCTGGATATACGGACTGGGTCCGATATATATTACCATCCTCATATCGCTATCCCAGTTGCAATCCAAGACTCTCGCTTTGGAGCCCGGAGTTCGGGTTCGATATTATAATACACTAGAGGATGCCCACGGCTCTCCCCCGTGGGATCTCCACCTTGTCGTGGTGGGGTGGCTCAGTAACCGTGGGTTTGAGGTACATCCACGGTGAAGCTAAGCGGGATCCCGGAAGGGGACGCTCCACGTGGGCTTGAGTGAGGCCTGCGTAGGATGCGTCCAAAATGCGGGTGCGGGGGACAGTTCTGTCTGCCCCTCGCAGTCGGGTGCGGTTGCGAGAGGAGAGGCGTGTCGGTGTTGCGTTGCCGCGCACCCTATCTCCCGTTACCAAATGGGGGCGCACCATTGTTGCGTCGCGGTGGGGCCGCAGAGGAAGAGGAGACGTGGTGTTGCGTTGCCGTCCTCCCTATCCTCTGCGGCCGCTGAGTGTTTTGGCGGCGGAGCCCAACATCTTCATCCGCCGCCAAGGGGGTTTCGTTCGGGACCCGCCTGACCATCTGGCGGGCCAATACCCGTCGGAGGGTAGCGATGAATGCTTCGGTGAAACCCTACCTTCCGACACATGGGTACATGAGGAGCACGGGTTGGTTTTTAGTCAGTAAGAGTCTGACAGTCCCCTTCGTCCTTCCCACCCAGGGCGGAGGGACTCTATGAGGATTTTCCAACCCGACACCAAAAACAAAGATGCCGGCTACGCCCGCAATATTTTTTAATTTACCCGTTTTGCCCGATTCCGTGGGTATTTCGGGAAATCCCGTCTTAGTGCACCCCTACGGTCCCCAAGGAACATACATGCTAAATTTCAGCTTCCTGCGCCCAAAAGCTTCGGCTGTAGCGTGTCTGTCAGTCAGTAACGCAAGGATTTTATATATCAAGATAACAAATAGCGATATTGCTATACTTCTGTTTATCCTACGCTGTCATAAAAACTTGAATCAGTGTATATTTATTATTTTATTGGACCAAGAAGACCATGTTTATACTCAAGACAATTCCGCTTGACAAGAATAAACCAGACCTTCAATTTTATGAACGTAAACTTCAATACATTAAGAATCATATATTTATCGATAAGGATCTGTTTCTGAATCAAGACGATTGGTTCGTTGGCTCATGTTATGTTGTTATGAAAACTAATATATTACTATTATATTAAGTTGTATTGCAAGTTTTATTATTGTTCTTAAACAGTACCTATTTCTTTTTCATATAAAGATATTTATAGCATTTGGTTCAAAGACATGGACATAAACTTAAGGAAGAGCGATCAAAACGATTACCAAGATGTTTTTTTCAACCTTCTGACCCATCACACGATACAGTATTAATACCTTGATCAGAGATAATAGGTTGATGATATTTATTATTGTACATTGCGACATAATCCGAGCATGTTTCCCAGTCTTCGATTTTAAGGCCTTATTTCTAGATTCGTCAGAATATTTTTTTCTTCATAATAGATTGACCACCATAACATATTACCTGCGCAGCCGAAAGAGGTAGCTATTTCTAAGGTTTAGATCAGGTTTTAGGCGTAACGCTGACTCACCGTAGTGACTGTTAAAGACTTTCATGACAGCTGGCAGTCTGGGGCAGACAAGACACAGCTTATCTTGCTCTTCAAATCAGAGGGCAATCACTGATCTATTGTAAATTTTTAATTAATGCAATTCACAATATCTCAATACACCTTAATTATATGACAACGGCTACTTAATGGCGTGCCATTGGAGTGGTCTATACCTATCTAGCAGTTGACTATGGTAATGGCAGGCTTTTGATGATTATGATTTATTTTATTTTATTTTTTATTTTAAACTTCTTGCACAATTACAAAAAAGTAATGCACAAAGGCGTGCTTAATGCCAGAGGCATTCTCTACCAGCTTCTTGATGATAATGATGATGTACAGCTATTATACATTTTTGATTTTTTTAATATGACGCATAATCTTTATCTGAAATATAACTTATCTCATTATTTATAAATATACTCAAATTAAAGTCTTAAAGATTTATAACCAGCTGGTCGTTCATTTAACGTAGAAAATAATGTTGATAGATATTCACTCAAACATTTTAACAACTTAAAATTTTCTTAATTTATGTGATAGTGAACCTGAATGATTTACTATGATGAAGTTTGTTTTTTTACAAAAAGCCTGTTATTTATGTTTTTAGGAAGTTTAATTAAGTGGAAGTTGTTAAAAATGCCTCAAAATATATTATGTCGAGTGTTGCAATATAACATCTGATGTAGTCATTAAGATTTTAGAAACATAAAAGTTATTTAAATACCTTTATTGCTACATCATTATGATCTTTAGATTCAAGTATAGTTTACTATTTTTTGCTGGAAGTTAACAGATAAAAAAACTCTTTTATTTTCACAAAAAAATGCTTTAATACGTTCTTGTGGAATCACGAACATACAGACATTCCTATTCCCTCTTGTTAGCACTTAGGTATTATATGAAGGTTTCCCCTATTTTGTTTAGGGTTTGTTATGGTAATGGAATATACATCGATTTTTTTGAGCATTAGGTACTTATAATTTCTTTTTCAGCTAACTAAACTACGTTCAGTCAATAACCTGCCTCTCTTTCTTTGCTAAATTAATGACGACGGCACTTGGAGATATCATATAAATCTAGTATCGTGGAGAACTTTACAAACATTATTAAAAATTAATGAAAACAAAGAACACAGTTTTCCATAATTCATGTATATCACACAAGGTGTTTCCCTGTCTGGTGATCGAACCCACTCCACTCAGCGCAGTGTCAATCCTCGAGACCACCGCTTACACCACTCCATTATAAGAGCAATTAATCAACGGCTGTCATCGCCAGAATACAGATTTACAGCACATGTTATAAAACTTAGTTTATCAATTTAATTATATAAAATGTTGATAAAACTAATAAAATGTTATCTGCGTTAGGATTCAGAATCGCGAAACTAGAAATAAACAAGTTATAAAAACCATAAATTCAGCATATTTATCAAAATAATTTATAAGCAGCTTCAAAAAATAAAATCCGTATGGTGACGGAATAAGCACACAAAGTGTCTCTTACCCATTTCGTACCGTACGTGTAGTAAGAGAAGATAGTATTTTTGCGAAGAAATGGAAAACCCGACCTCAAACCCTACATTTACTTACCCACCCGTGTGTCCAACAAAAAAGAAGGCAGCCATAGCCGAGTGGAGATACCAACAGATTGCCATGCAGAGGGTATCGGGTTCGAATCCACGGCGCGCACCAATGACTTTTCGGAGTTATGTGCGTATTGAATTGTTAATTATCGCTTGTCCCGTGCCTCGGAGAGCACGTTAAGCCGTCAGTCCCGGCTGTCATGAAGATCTTTGACAGTCGTTACAGGGCGTCAGTACCTTTGAAATAAAACTGACACTAGTCTAAACCATGGAATATCGCTATCCCTTCAGGTTGCGCGATGCGGAGGTCAGACAGGCAGTCGCTCTGTGGAAAAGCTAATGTTCAGCCAAATCCGGTTAGACCAGTAAGCGGACCCCAGATTGAAACTGGGATAACGCTAAGAGGATGATGACCCGCGTGTCCAACGTGGTATAGAAGGTCAAGTCCACCTATTGACTCAGAACATTATTAATAATCAAATTAGGAGGAACCTATGTCCAAGAATGGACTGCGAAGGTGAACAGTGATGTGATACAAAAAGAAATAGAGAAAGCTTTAAAAACTTCTATGGCTGTCATTCAAGATATCCAAGATTTATTAACATAGTTAATGTTTTATATAGATTTAATAAATTCTAGAGACCGAGTACAAAATACGGATAATAAGGATAATGTATAACCAGGCTGAAAATATATTTAGTTGGCAGCTATACTAGGTCCCTATTGTAGTTGAGCCTTGCTGATGGGCCAGTTCGACCGGGCAAGTACTAAAATGTCACACAGAATATCAAAGAGAAAATCTCACACAGAATACCAAAGAGAAGTAACTGCCTCCGTGGTCCAGTGGATAGCGCATGCGACTGCTGATCGGAGGTCCCGGGTTCGATTCCCGGGTCGGGCAAAAGTAGTTACTGAGTTTTTCCGAATTCTCAGTAGCAGCACGGAGTCTTGTGATGTGCCCTGTAACGGCAATCGGCTCACCCCCTATTATGTGGAACCTAAAAATTCATGGCGAAATGTGGCTGCAATATTTCACGCGTCAGTCAGTCAGAAAGAGTCAGCGAATTCACGAGTCAGTAAGAGTCAGCGAATTTACTTGGATCGCCTATCGCCGTGAGTAATGCAAGCGGTGTGACGTCTGCTGTTGCTGACCTCTGGTCATCAACACCGGTCAAGGTATTGTCGCAAAAGGATGCGTCAATCCCTAAGCGTGACTATGCAGCTGTTGCCGCTGAAAGCAAAGCGGCCATGCCAGCAAATCGCCAGGACAAAAAAGGGCCTAAACAGAAGGTTTGTGAGCCCCCCCGTAACAAGGACATAGAACGGACAGTCCTAGAAAAGGTAACGTGTGACAAGGACGGCTTCATCAAGGTGGAGAAAAAGAAGAAGAAGCCATCGTGCCGTAATCTTTGTGGTACCGGGATATCAGGGTCTAATATGCTGCTACGTTTTAGACCGTATGTATGATTGTATGTTAGTTTGTAAGGTATATATCTGTATGGGTTTTTATTACCTGAATTAAACCATTATTATTATTATATTACACCTCTGCGTACCCCTTCGGGGATACAGGCGAGAGTCTTTAAAAAAAATAAAAAAGTAACAGTATCTCTGCTGACAGATTTTGTGAATGACAGTGCCGGAGGCCACATACCCTTTCCTTGTTGTCCCCCATCCTGCTCTGTCTCTAATTTCTTTTCCAACCCAGGCTGGCAAAGCACTTGTGACTCCTTTGATGTTCCTTAGGTGATCCTTATACATTTAGATCTTCTTCATTGTCCCAGCGTTATCCCAGTTGATTCCCGGGATCCGCTTATTAGTCTATCCAGATTTGACTTAATATTAGCTTTGCCGCAGAGCGACTGCCTGTCTGATCTCCGATAACCCAAATAAAAAAAGTCTTTAGACAATATTTATTGCATAATTATAATATGCACATAATCTGTATATATAAAATCCTTGCGTTACTGACTGACTGACAGACAAGCTACAGCCTAAAATATTAGACGCAGGAAGCTGAAATTTGGCATGTATTTTCCTTGGGGATCATAGGGTTGCACTAAGAAGGGATTTCCCGAAATTCCTACGGAATCGGGCAAATCTGGCAAAACGGGTAAAATGTGCAGGCGTAGCTGCGGGCGTCCACTAGTGTAATATAATATTCTACCACATAAACACATCACCATCTAGTCCCAAACTAAGCAGAGCTTGTACTATGAGGACTAGATAATGGATAAACATACATATACCTATACTTTATTTTTGTTAATACATACATATTATACATAAAATAAAGTAGCATAAATCTATTTAAAGCATTTATCTTATAAAACGAGTAGGAAGGAACAGCTATCTTAAGAAAGTCGGAATCACTACATACATGTAAATGAACTGTCGATAGCGGAGATAAATACGAAAAAAGACATAATATATCACTGAATGAATTCCAAATTCGATTTGTAACTAACTTTCGAATTTCTTCATAAATCGTCGGTTACCTAAAACGGTATTCCATTCGAAAAGTCACTTGATGCATTCGAAAATGGAATTCGGTATTGTAAATCGGTTTGCGCCTCGGGTGTAGATACCCGAGTACTCGGTCACTACTCGGGTAATTTGCGAATCGATTCGTTTGACAGCCGCCGTGAGCGCATTATTCTGGTACACGTCTTTATTCGAAGTATTTACTATTACTTTGTTTTTTAAATGAAGGTGTTATTTGTGAAGTATTTTTTACTCGTGGTAATTTAAATAAGGTCTGATGTTAAATATATGTGCCAGTTGTCTGCTGTTAAATGTACATATGTGTCGGTTTTACTTTTTGTGTTTCGTAATTGCTGTCGGCGGCAAGACGTGGATTTCTTTTTACCATTGATGATTCAGGTTTAAATATTAGCCTGGATAGCTGTAACAGTTTACTTGTTCTTACATTTTTATTTATCTTTTAGATAAAGTATACGGCTATAAGAGCGACGAAAATAATGGATGGAGATCAGTCGTCATTCATTATATAGGAAAACTAATTGCTATAGGTTTTAATTCATTTCATCGAAATGCCATGCACTCCTAGCAATAATTATCTCACAAGTACTTTAGAATAATCTCATGCGCCATCAGACAGTTTATTTTAAAGCTTTTCTTAGTCATACATGACAAATTGCAGATGACACGACAATCTGTAGTAGAATAAGAAGGATCGTTGCAATTAATGATCGTGTGCAACGTTGCTACACCGATCAGCTAAACAATTGTCCTATATCATGAGCACTGACTTGCTTAACGAGTCTATGGAGAAAACTCAGGCTTACGGCTTTATTCTTTCGATAAATCTAAACATTATTATGTGAAGAGAAAACTTTGTTGAAGATTTCAATACACCAGGTACGCAAATAGGAATGAGTAGAGGGAAAGAAATAGGTGGATGTGATTTGAGATAGTTCGAATTTGTGTAAGAACTGATTGGAGTAAAATATGGCCATGTTTTAACCTCTACAGGACCATTATGACGTATTAATTTAAGTCTAAAATCTACACTTGCTTGGCCATCAAATATCAAGGCTTTGTAGTCCTTGCATACCTGTTTAAGTAAGAGATTTCGAGGTTTTCAGTCGATTAAAAGTTGTAAAAGTTGCCCCAAAAATAAAATATTTTGCTGTTTGGAGGGTAATCAGACTTGTAAGATACTTAAGCCCAGAGTTACTGAAAAGCTAAAAATTGCAACAGAAATATCAATTTCCACAATGACACACACGGTGTCAGTGAAAGCAGGTTAGCGTGCGTGCGCGCACGATCGCGTCGTGTTCGGCGCGATCTGACGCGGTCGTGACGCGGCCGCGTCATTACGCGCTTGTTCGGCCGTCGTGAGCACCCGTTTCGGCGGTATGTCGTTACGCGTGCGCCAGGGCTGCGACGCTTATAAAGATCACAGGAGATCTCTATGCCTACGGCTGTTTACAGCCGTTGTGCGTTCATTGTTGTTGTAATAAGAATTTATTGCAGAGATATGGAGGTACTATCTCAAAATCTTGTACGTATTATTCCGAGTAGTTTGGAGTTTCATTGTAAACAAACTTTATTATACAAGTCTGTGTGGCTTGTCAGATATAGAGGTCATTGTGATCTGCAATACCAGTGGTAGGGATAATCTGGAAAATTGAATACACTGTTGTTAAATAGTTCTGTCATCAATACTTCAGTGCAGTCATGAGTGGCTGGAGACTCTCCAACTTATTGTCTAACTATATAGCGAGTATGGTTTCAAAGTTGTACGATTACCAGTGTGTCACATATTAGTTGCGACCCGATAATTTGCCGCATATTATTGGTCTTGGTCTAGTTCTTCGTGTCCGTTGTTTAAAAGTTTGTAAAGGCTTTTGCGATAAAGATGAACTAGGGCATCGAAAAATGATGTTTTTACAGTATCCTGAAGTGTATTTAATATTATCTAGGCTGCTCGGTGTGTATTAGAAAAGTTATCAAAAACACCCTCAGGATAAAAATTACATATATAAATTGTAATACTGATTAGGAAATTACATAACCTTATTTTTGATCATCGTCCTAGCGCTGTTCGGGTTGCATTCAATACTAACACGCCTCTGAACCCGGGGTTCGCTTACTAGTCTACATAAATATGACAGAATATCAGCTTTTCCACAGAGCAAATGCCTTCTGACCTCTGCAACGTAAAGGGATAGCGATATTCTATGGTATTGACCAGTGTCATTAAGTATCTAAACCCAAATGGCATTAGCTAACTCGAGGTAACTTTTCTTCATCTGCTCATACACATCTTTTTAATTATATTATGTTTCCTCAGATTTTGTGGACTTGTTCAAGCTTATCCACCTGTTGATTTATGAATTGCAACGAATGAAACGAAGGCTTATTCGTTGCAATTTTAGATTACTAATAATTACCAAATTAAACGAAAACATCCAAAATCTTACCTATGGTAGAAAATTCGCCAACCCTACTGGCTACATTACGATCAGTGAGTGTACCTGTCAAAATCGTGCACCCGATTATTAACATTATTGCTCACATATAGGGGAGCTAATTGTTTGCACGTTTTATGGCACTGCACACTGCACCGGTCTCAGGGGTGGACGATATACTTGATAAATTGCAAACGAATACTTCGTTTATCTTAGGGTCAAATATCGTTCGGCGGTTTGGGTATTTGAGGTTTTGAAAATGGTAGCTTAAGATAAGATTTGCTACGATACGGTTGTTTATATCCTTGACATAATGACCTGACTTATTAATATTTGCTGTTATTTATAGAATTTTGTTTGCTTATAGCTAGGCTTTCTGAAAACTGAATTTCTCGTCTGGGAAGATATTGTAATAGTATCTTTATAATTACGTTTGTACATATACCTAATTCTTGTATACGTGTGTATGTTAAGTCTAAGTATATTTTGCTCTGAACGATTAAATATATAATGTTGCATTTGTGGAAGTATGTTAAGTGGGATTTTAGATGGCTTTTATAGCAAATGAACCTGGTAGCTGCGACATCAGTCTTGACAACTGCTAGGGGTGTCACAACGATAGTAAACATGTACACGTATGTTACAAATGCACGCAAGAATCCATGGATGGTTATATTTTACATACTAAAGCTATAAACTGGATAGCTGCCAGTTCAGGATATTTTGCTAAAAGTAATACAAACAATTTTATTTCTACAAACGTAATTGGTTCAATAAAACCTCAACATATATTTCCTAAGAAAAGTCCAGGTAATGCTACAAAAGCCCCTGTCAACAACAAACAATTTTTATTACCACACTTTTACTATAAGCACAAATATTTCACTATTTTTATTCTGTGATATGGAGTTAAGCTCTACACATTGTTATAACAAAACCGAACAGCAACCCATAACGATGGCAGAGAAATCCCATAAAACGATACCTATAATTTTATGTATTTTTTTATGTATGTATCCATTTTTTTGGCTTGTAAGTTATAAAGATAAAATATGACACTTTTTAATATTTAACGGTCATTTTGAAGCGGCTGGCAACACTTATTGTACGATAGAAATTGCAAGATTTTTATGTAATCTTGATTTAATGGACGGTTTGGATTTATTTTATCAATTTTATGGAAGTTTTTTACGTAGTCTTGCATATGAAAGAGGTTGGAACTAAATACTTACGCGCGGGCCACACCGAGAGCAAGCAAAGCTGAAGTCAAACTGAAGTTAAACTGAAGTCAAACTGAAGTCTACAGCGGATGTTTCGTTCACATAGTTTACGATGATTTAGACTAGCTAGGGGCCCACCTGATAGAAAGTGGTAACCCTGGCTCATACACATGATTATATGCGTAGGTATAAGCAAAACATTACCTATCATGAGGATGGGAAAAGGAAAAGGTCAAGGAGCGGGCAGAGGGAGAAGAATATGGGGCTTATCCCCATATTCTTCTCCCTCCTGCCTCCAGCACTCTCACTCACCGAACAAAATGCATCAGCATAAATACGTTACCTTACGTCGATATTCTCTGAAAGGGTTTATTTTTATATTTATGAGCGAAATGAAACGATACTCGCTCATTGTGCCCAGCGCTTAAGTATATGAAACTTCTTACTAAAGATGTATGTACATACGAGTCGGCTAAAAAATAGCTTTTCTAATCAATAAAGATATTGTAAACTTGTTTTATTTATTAGTTTTTCCAGTACTTTTATTTATTGATAATAGATTAAGTTTCGAAATAGCTGTTTTGATGTCGCCCAGTATAAAGTTTCACATAAGTTAACGGAGCTATCAGATAAGACGGTTGTCGAATGCAACCGGATCAGAAAACGGCTGTGACGCGATGCACGGATGGTTATGTTTTTTTTTTAAACTGACGAAATAAAGCGGATGCGTAGTCCAGATACCTTCCGCGTGAAATTAACACTTAGACTGACTTCACATTGGGCGTCAGCGTTCCTCGAGCGTACGCCCAGCGTGCGCTCGGCATTCACTCTGTAGGACAAAGTGAACGCCGGACGCACGCCAAACGGTCCCCGAGCCTACGCTTGAGGAACGCTCATGATCAATGTGAGGGCGGCCTTAGTATGAAAATCGGAATGTCCATTTGGTGAAAGATACCCGGTTACTTGGCTGAAGGAATCCGGTATCAACCATTAGCGATATGTGTATGTAGGCTTTGAAAAATTGTTTTTGTGATAGCTGATATCGCCTGGTATTATTTTAAAATTGAGGTAAAGCAGAAGAATAATATACTTAGTTAAATAGACTTGTAGGCAAGGAGGTAAATCCTTGCCAACCTCAACTGGATAGACGAACTACTTTGTAATATAACTGGCTGTACAAAAGAATGTCAATTCCATAAGGCGGTCACTTTTTCAATAGGAGTGAAGCTTGGAACAGCTCAAAGGGTGCTAGCAGCCACGTCATCGGTGGACGTTAATTCTTGATAGAAATTGATAATAGGAAATCATAATTGTTTTCAATGATAATTGATTGTACTGTGAGTAATATTACAATTGAAGTTATACAGAACGATTCTTTTACTTATCATCATGTGTAAAGGAGAAAACCCTCAGCCGAAAGACTAAAGAGTCAATATGCAGATTTAAAACGCATATCAAATAGTCCTTTTTGACCGAGCTGCACATCCCCTTGTATTTTTTTTGGCAGTTGTCCTTGTAGAAAACTTGTCGTAGAGAAAGAAAGAAAGAAAACTCATTTATTATCTTTAGGTTGCTAACAGAAAGTAACATAAAAACTAACTTAACTTAAACAGAATCGGTTCACAACTCAGCATATAAAGGAGAGCTTGTGGAGAACATTTACCGCGTCGCGGTAAAAAAACCGGAATGTATCCACCTATGGATAAGGGGCCTTAGAGTTACAACTTACAACCAATCATACTTTGTTCGACCCAGGGATCTGCAGACAGAAGCACAATATAGACAAAACTAGTAATTTACAAGTTATTTCTCACAATGCCTGCTGAGTCCGAAGTACTTTTACAGTTTTTTATGAGTAAAGCATAACGAAACCTTTGAACGACATGTAAAGGAAGAAACCAACATATGCAGACCTCTCACCGTACAAGCTTCTCACCCAAAGACATTTCAGCTTTTATTGGTAATTATTTGTAGGTCCAATGTAGATAATATCTTCATACTAAGTAGTCTGAAGATATCAAGAAGTATGCCATTTACAACAAGCATAAAGTTTTATTGAAAACCTTATCTTCAAAATCGTAAATTCATGTTTACAAATCATAAATTATGTACTTATGCCGATTTTACTACCAAAGTTATGCTCATGTGGTGTAGATACTCGATTCCTTATAGCATAAAAGGAAACCTCATTCCTAATTGGCGCAAGCCTGGTGCAGAGACTAACCAGACTGGTAGGCAGAGGAATTCTCGAGTTTCAGTTTACTTTTTCAATTATTTACCTTTTGCTAGATAATAATGAAAACATGGCGAGGAAACCTGTATCCCTGAGAGTCCCTTATCATTTGCTCGAAAGTCAGGTGAAGTCTATCGACCCGTATTTGGCCAATGTAGTGGATTATGATCTAGCCGTTCTCATGATGAAAAGAGGCCTGGGCCCAGCAGTGGGACTAATTATAATCAAGACTGATGACGAGGATGCATTTGTATCCAAATTGAACTTCGTTGACTGGCACCAGTGAGCGAAGAGTATGTTCATCAATATATAATTGCAGTTGTGTAGCTGATGCAAAGAGTTGTCATAGCAAGAGACAGATCTCGGCCGGAATCGGTCGGAATTTTGCATGATTTCATTAACTTACGTTTCTTTTTCGTAATTAAGTGATGCGACAGAGATCAAGGTAATCGACAGAGCTCAAAGAATAAGCAAGCTGAAGTGGCAGTGGGCTGGTTACATTAACCGATAACCGTTGGAGTAGTCGTGTTCTAGAGTGGAGACTGCGCCTTGGCAAACTTGGTAGTGTAGGACGTCCTCTTGCTAGTAAGTGACGATATACGCAAAGTGGCGTAAAGGGGCTGGATACTAAAAACCCAAAAATGGGGCTCAGTGGCGTACCATTGGAGCGGCTTATGGCCTATGGATAGTGGACTACGGCGATGGCTACGGCTGGTAACCCATACCGAAAGGTCGTGGCAAATAAATATGAATTTTATCGATTTACAACTAAGTATGAAATCAGCACAGTCTTGTCCGCTCTGAAGTGAAGACTTTATTGTAAGAAAGCAGACTCTTGGCTCCAGAGGGTCTTGGATTGCCTTAGGAAGAACAACAAGATAATAATGCTTATGATGATGACGACATCGAAACCCGTTACATAAACATAAAAACACAAACTCATTAAGCGACCTTCCTGTACCTGCGTATATTTGGGAGGGTAATATCGAACAATAGAGCAATGTTTCCTTTCATAGGATAATCTAATAGTGCTATAGTCGATGCTAATGTGTAAATATTCGTCGAGCGTGTGTCCGTCGCTGCGCGTAATGTTCTGTGGTATGACACACATGTCAATTTACTAGAAGAGGTACAGGAACTTTTGACTGCACGGTTGGCGTAGTGGTATAAGCGGCCGCCTCGCCGACACTGTACCGAGTGTTGTGGGCTCGATCCCCACACGAGACAACACCTTATCTATCTATCTCTGTCTATATCGTCACGCCTGTATCCCATTGGGGTAGGCAGAGACTATGGATTGCCACATGCTTCGGTTCAAACATACCTCTCTCTACAACACCTTGTGTTTTGCATAAATTGTTTTTTCGGGTCTGGGTGTTCATTGTGACTGTTAGTTGTATGTTTGTAAAATCCCTCGCGATACACGATTTAGTTCTAGTGCGGGCCATGTCTTTAAAGTACTTTGTCCCAAATTACTAGACAATTTATGTGCAGTACTCTAGATTCGATCGCCGCACAACATGTTGAGTTATCCTCAAATTGTTGTTAGAAGCCTGCGTATTTGTTGAACATCTGAAAACGCCGTGATACAGGCAATGAATACAGATTTACATAGAAGCGCAGTTCTTAAGGATTTCGTGTGCCGATTCCAAGAGGGGATTGTCTCCAGTTTAGTTCGTAGTTGGCGCCGTGACGGCGCTGGCGTTGTTCTCCGTCTCTCTTGCTCTCGTAGTTAAGATACACAGGAGGAACCTTCGTCTCTAGAGACAGCTGTCACAGCGCGACTGCCACGCTGCCAAGCGGCAATTTAGGTCACAGAAAGTTTGTCTTCAGAGTGCCCATAAGAAATGCACCTCTATGTAAATATCTGAGCTCTTTGATACAGGTTTTTTAATGTCATCGCAAAACGACAATCATCATCATCAGCCTTAATGTGTCCCACTGATTGATACAGCCTCCTCTTATTATGAGAAGGGTAAGGCTATAATTTTCTAAACTTGCCAAATAAGGGTTGGCAGAGTTGATGTCGTTCGAGAATATTATGGCAAACTCTAAGACAAAAGGTGACAGGTATCCTTGCGATGTTTTCCTCAGCTGTAGAAATTAATTATTTATGTGATTTGTTGCTGTAAATCTATATTACCTTTTGGTAAAAAAAATGCTTTAAATTAAACATATAAGTCCTTTCTAGTAATAATATGCGCACGTGTGTAGTAGAGGCAGCGACCCGCGATAGAGTCATTTCCTGATTTTGATGTCGCAATACAATGTTCTATCATAGTATACTTAACACGCACATGCCTTTTTTCTATTTTTTGGAAGAATAAAGATTATTATTATGCACATTCATCTTTAATATAATCTCTTAATAAAAAAGTACATTTTTAAATATATCGATTATAAAAATACGTTTGAAAATACAAAAATAGTTATGGGGACAGGGTCCAAGCAGTAGCTTAGCCACCAGTAGGTGGTTAGGGCTCCAGAGACAGGACCCGCCTCACTATGCGTGCCGTGTCCAAAAGTACCGCCTTCTGTATCAGACCCTTGACCCAAGGATCCAACGCGAACCTGTTAAGATGGTGGTCGAGGCTCTAGGCTATAAGACCTTTCACTGTTATTATTATTTGTTGTCCCGTTATTTTTTTATATCGGTAGCAATAACCAAGTGGTGAGATGGTTGAGGTGTTGCACATGAGTTTACAACTACGATATTTCAAATTTATGCATAGACAATTTTATTATAGTCCATTTTATATAATAGGCTAGTTGACGAAAAAAAATTTATAAATCCGTCCTTTAGATTATTCAAAAATAAACGATACGTATTTTTTTATTTGTAAATTAAACCAAAAATGACCAAGATATTGCTCATTAAAGTTACGTATAACGTCACGCCATGCTGCATTTTTTCGCACTAGGTGACGTCACACGTAACTTTAATGGGCTATATCTTTGTTATTTTTTATTTAATCGAAAAAAGAAAAGAATACATGTCCAATCTTTTTTTATAATCTAAAATACGGACTAAATAAAATGTAATTATTTTGACGCTGGAAACTACCCTATCGTAGGCTTTGATATTTTCTCAATTTAAATAGACGACTATTGCACTCGAAATAAGTAGTGGGTCGCGGTGGACTTCATAAACATTCAACCACCAGACACAAAGTACATCCAGACTTTGTGAACCACACAACCACACTGTCCGTGTGGTAACGGATTAAGAGTACGGAATGTCACCACCCCATATCATCCCATGGGTGTCGTAAGAGCCGACAGAGGGAGCATATTATACAGAGAACACCACTGTAAGAGAAGGAAAACTTGATACACATCCTATACCAACCCGTTTGGCCAGCGTGGTATAGTAGGCCAATTCCTCCTTTCAAAGGACAGGCCTAGTCCAGCAGTGGACTGTTTAAGGCTGATGATGATGAACCACACAAAGTGTTGTCTATTGTAGTCATTTCGATATCTCGATACTTGGCGCAGTTTTAAACAGCAAGCGGCTTAAATCACTACGCCATACGTGCAATGCACAAATAATTGACTCACGCCTGTTTCCCCGAAGGGGTAGGCAGAGGTGTAATACCCACCACACCATACCTACCCACCCACATTCCGCCTTCTGAATTGAGGTCCCACGTAATAGGAGGCGAGCCTATTGCCGTTACCGAGCACATCAGCAGACTCCGTGCTGCTACTGAGAATTCGGAAAACCCAGTAACACTTTTTGCCCTGCAGTCACGTACGCTATCCACTGGACCACGGAGGCAGTCAGTAATGTGAGACGCAAATATTTGAGCGGTTATTTATTGGCGATACAGCTTGTTTCTATGTGTAATTCTGACAACGTACTCCAAAAACTGACTACTAGGAAATGTCACATCACAGAATGATCGATTTTTGAAGAAGGCGATTATGAGTTCAGCATCTATTAAAGTATGTGTGTTCGTCTGTTGCGACACGCCGAACATCTGAACTAAATACTCATCATCAGCCATTAACAGTCCACTGCTCGACTAGGCCTCTCCTTTGAAAGGAGGAATTGGCCTACTATACCACGCTAGACGGGTTGGTATAGGGTTTGTATCAAGTTTTCCTTCTCTTACAGTGCTGTTCTCTGCATAATATGCTCCGTTTGTCGGCTCTTACGACACCCATGGGATGATATTGGATGGCGACATGCCGTATTCTTAATCCGTCACCGGATAGAACTAAGTACTCATTATAATTAACTTTGTCTTAATTGTCGGCCGATTATATTTTATCCAATAATGCGCCCCACAGAGAACAAAAAATCAGACAAAAAAAAATTTATTACACCGTAAACCAAACGAAAGCTTAATCAGCACATTTTATAAATATGTTTTCTAATATATATGTAGAGATTTATTTAAACTATTCATTTTTAACTTATTGTAAGTACAAGGTAAAGTTTATCTGAAACTGTTGCATATACTACGCGATAGCAACAGCACAAACGAGGATGTGCCCGTAGAAGCGATGCCTAATTTCATCTAATTTCATCCTTTATATCAGTTACAAAGTTATTGTTGCGTCTGTCATGCTGATACTGACGCACCAAATATTTATTACTTCAATTACTGCAGACGGAATTCGATTGCCAGGTAATAAGGATTACAGTGTATTGTGTTTTAGAAGATCATCATCCTCCTAGCGTCATGCCAGTTTCAATCTGGGGTCCGCCTACTAGTCTAACCGGATTTGGCTGAATATTAGCTTTTCCGTAGAGCGACTGCCTGTCTGACCTCCGCAACCCGAAGGGATAGCGATATTCCATAGTTTAAACTAGTGTCAGTTTATTTAGAAAGTACTGACGCCCTATAATGACTGTCAAAGATCTTCGTGACAACCGGGACCGACGGCTTAACGTGCTCTCCGAGGCACGAGACAAGCGATAATTGGCAATTTAATACGCACATAACTCCGAAAAGTCATTGGTGCGCGCCGTGGATTCGAACCCGATACCCTCTGCATGGCAGTCTGTTGGTATCTCCACTAGGCTATCGCTGCCTTTTTTTGTGTTTTAGAAGATATCTTGGGTTTAGAGATTTATGCTGGACTATTATAATATGTACAGTAAATATATACAAGTGATATAGAAGGTGTAACAGTTGCAGCACCTTACAAAATGTAAATTATGTGTATTATGCAAAACCTGGCGTTGAAAAAGAGTGACCGTGAGTTTTATTGCCCGTTTTTTCTCATGGTTCTACGCCCTTGCTTTGCGAACGTGGCAGTAAATATAAATGTAGAGTCTTTAAGTAATTATTTTATGAATTTACTAGAGGACGCCAGCAGCTACGCCTGCATTTTTTTTAAATTTACCCGTTTTGGCCGACAATTTCGGGAAATTTCGGGAAATCCCTTCTTAGTGCACCCCTACGGTCCCCAAGCAACATACATGCCAAATTTCAGCTTCTTGCGCCCAATAGTTTCGGCTGTAGCGTGTCTGTCAGTCAGTCAGTAACGCAAGGATTTTATATATTAAGATTATTTTGACGTTCATAAGCGTCACATTGTGACCCAAATGAATAAAGGATTTTGACTTTGACTTTGCTGAGCTTCTTCTTTGGAATGACTTAGGCCTCAATGGGTCTTATTTTGTATAGATACTTTATTTTTAACTTATTTCCATTTACCAAACCAAAACCAAATAATAGTGCAAATGAAATAAATGAGTGGGCCACTTCTAATATAAAACTAATTATTCAGTCGTCATGCCATTGTCCTTCGCTAGGTGCATCCCAACTGCTTCGCCCAATAACCTTTCCTACTTGTATTTTTTGCAACGTTGCTCTGGTATTTTACCTTCCGTCTGTGTTGTTTTGGTCACAAAGGAATATTAAATGTCATCATTTTTTATTATTTTTAGGGTTCCGTACCTAAAAGGTAAAAACCGGAACCCTATTACTAAGCCTCCGCTGTCTGTCTGTCTGTCTGTCCGTCTGTCTGTCACCAGGCTGTATCTCATAAACCATGATAGCTAGAAAGCTGAAATTTTCACAAATTATGTATTTTGGTTGCCGCTATAACAACAAATACTAAAAATAAAAAAAATGAAAATATTAAGGGGGGTCCCATACAAAAAACGTGTTTTTTTTCGTATTTTTTGCTCAAAATTACTAACTGTAACAGGTAGACGCTTTAAATTTTCACAGAATATGTAGTTGTATATTACCTTTCAAAATAAATAATTAAATTTAAAAAAAGTAAATAATAAAGGGGAGCTCCCATACAACAAACGAAATTTTTAAGCAATTTGTTACTCGATCCTAATAAACAGGTAGAAACTTATAAAGTATTTAAGTATACATACAATGAACGTGATTTTCTTTTATAGATGATGGTACGTAACCCTTCGTGCGCGAGTCCGACTCGCACTTGCCCAATTTTTTTTTTTATAGACTCACGCCTTTATCCCCGAAGGGGTACGCAGAGGTGAAATATTACACCCACATTTCGCCATGAATTTTTAGGTCCCACGTAATAGGGGGCGAGCCTATACAGGGTGGCACTACCATAGGGGCACTTTTTGAACAGAGGCATAGCGTACAACATTCTGAAGCCTTGTACCAAAAATCAATTAAATCGGTGCAGTAGTTTAGCCACAATATCAATTTTAAGTTCCGCAATTTTTGCACATGCTTTAAATTCCACAGAGCTGATACAAAACGGTCAACGACCCTACATTGCACGCTGCGACTCGCTACGACGCGGGCGCCGACTCGACGCCGCGCGAGGATTCCCGCGTATCTTCGAGGACGCGCGAATGTTTTTTGTCAGGTTCATTTATGCACTTTATTGTAAAAAAAATAAAGTTTATTTTCAAGTGCGTTAATAAAATCCTCTCCACTGCGCTCCGTTTTATCTGCGCTGAGCCTAACTTCGGATGACGTCGAGGCGTCGCGTCGTAGCGAGTCGGGGCGCGCAATGTAGGGTCGTTGATCGTTTTGTATCAGCTGTGTGGAATTCAAAGCATGTGCAAAAATTGCTGAATTTAAAATCGATATTGTGGCTAAACTACTGCACCGATTTAATTGATTTTTGATACAAGGCTTCAGAATGTTGTACGCTATGCTTCTGTTCAAAAAGTGCCCCTATGGTAGCGCCACCCTGTATAAATAATAATGTCATCATTATTTCTACTATAATTATCATGAACCCTAATAATTTTCACTCTAAATTTTGAATATGTGCTAGATCTCGAGAGCAGAAAATTATGGTCATCTGATATGGTAGTTTGACTTAATGTCAGATTATTTTGTCTTTATAAGATTAACGCTGTGGACGCTTTTCTATCACAATGAAGTAAAGCTGTTTCGATAGCTTGGATATAAAAGTGTCTTTGCCACTGAAATACCAATTCTTGTAGAACAGTCAACAGAACTGTATACACTGAACAGTCTTAAAGAACTGTATACACTGAATGAAAGCAAGCACTTGGGAGTACACATCTTCAAACCACGGCTCAAATATGTTAAAGAAAATCCTTTAAAACTGGCCCATTCAGACAAAATTTTTTGAATAGTAGGTTATGAATGACTCACTAATTGAACTATTATATAATACTATTATATAATAATTAGGTATATACTACCAAGAAGGACAAAGTCACCAGAAGACCTAAGGACAATGTGAGCTCATTCTGCGTAAATAGTAACACCAATAGTTGAAAAATGTTCGGGTACTTTGAGATAGCTTATACATTCAAGAAAAAGACAAATATCACCTCAGACTGCCGTGAACATGAATCCTGTAAAGAATTCGAAACGTCGGCTAGTAATAAACTAAAAATGTAGTTTCTAGATCATTCGTTTCAAATGTAATAACTTAGTGAAACCAATACATCGCGATAAAATCCGTAAACTGTAGTTTAATTTCAATGTGTAACATTCGCGTAAACCCAAGAAGATACTAATGGAACTATTGCTTGAAAACTGGACATCTCCAAGTTATCTAGGGCATTTGCTGGCGTGTCTTAAGACCTTTGAAACAATAATATTCTGTGACCTATACGGAGGCTTTACTAAACCATTCAGAAATTTGTCTAGAAACAAGATAACATTGTGCGAGCGGTGAAAACCAAATAGACCATTCAAAGCAAATTGAATACTCAGTGGCGATTGCACTTATATTCAATGTTAAAGTGGGCAACGTAACTGTTGCTACGGCAGATTCTGAAAGTACTTTTGACTGGATATCAACTTTTTCTCAGAGCGGCAGCCTAAATTCTGCAACCAGAAAGGATATCATTGTAATTTGGTATAGATCACTGTCAGGATATTTGAATGTACTAACTACCACTGCCTCCGTGGTCCAGTGGATAGCGTATGCGACTGCTGATCGGAGGTCCGGGTTCGAATCCGGGTCGGCCAAAAATGTTACTGAATTGTTCCTAATACTCAGTAGCAGCCCGGAGTCTGGTGATGTGCCCGGTAACGGCAATAGCCTCGCCCCCTATTACGTGGGACCTAAAAATTCATGGCGAAATGTGGGTGTAATATTTACACCTCTGCCTACCCCTTCGGGATACAGGCGTGAGACTATAAATAAAAATAAAATAAATAAAACTAACTACCAATATATAGGGACTGTCATAATCCTCATAGTTAGATGAAGTCAGGACCAAAAGCTTTACGATTTGTTCGATGTTTTAAGTTCAATTTTGACATTATTAAGCGACATGGTGAAATAAGTGAAAAAATGATTTTGAATCACTTTTGATATATCTACGGCAAAGAGCTCTGATATTTACATAGAGGCGCATTTCTTATGGGCGCTCTGAAGACAAACTTTCTGTGACCCAAATTGCCGCTGGGCGCTAATGCCACGCGTTAGCGCTGTGACAGCTGTCTCTACGAGAGCAAGAGAGATTAACGTTCCTCCTGTGTATCTTAACTACGAGAGCAAGAGAGATGGAGAACGACGCCAGCACCGCCAACGGCGCCAACAAGAAACTAAACTGGAGACAGCCCCCACTTGGAATCGGCACACGAAATCCCTAAGAACTGCGCTTCTATGTAAATCTGTATTCATTGCCTACGGCGTCATGATAACTGTATCCGTCGCGATAATAGATAAGACAACCAGATTCAGATTCTTCATGTACATAAGTTGTCCTAGACCTTTAGCAAAACATGTACTGTAACAAATCTATAAACCAGTCTACAATTTTGTAGCACGATCGCCGGTCCCTGTTAAAAGATCCTTTGGTAAAAAATCACCATTTAACAAATAGTAAAACGGAATCGAACCCCACTTTATTCGTTTCCAGTCCAGTAACCCCTCGATATTCCACAACGGCACCAATAACGTGGTACAAACGGATTGTTACAGTTTGGTAATGTCCAAAACGTTTCATTGTATTTGGTCCGCGGTGCGTAGCGGTTTGTATAGCTCTCTATTTGGGACTATTAGGCTCTGATACACTGGCGACAAATAGATAGATCATTCTTTATTCACCGTAAAATCAAGTTATAAAAACAAAAAAGTGGAGCGGAGGAGAAAAATACTATAAGAAGTGTACAAGTGGCCTCGTCGCTACAAGCAGTTTCTTTCAAGCAGCCTTTTGACTTGGTGAAACAACACACAATTTTATGTAAAAGGGTCTTATTTTTTATTTAATAAATTTAAGGTATAAATATCTATACAAATATATTGTGAAACAAAACCATATAGTATAAATAAATTTGAAATTAATGAATGTAGCCAACGCAATGTCATACCTAATCAACTATGGTAATATTCGCCTTATCCGTATGGCTCGCTTAACTAAATGCTGTTTAAATTTTGAGTTTGTGTTAAAAGCTGTCACATTATACAATACAGTCTTTATTCCTAGCCGCCTTTAAAAAAAATAATAACTAATATAAATGCATTACACGGTTTTTAACCAGTTCCTCATTAAACCAATAATATTTGGTCCTAAAAGGTGATAAAACTACCACAATAATAATTTGTCAACCGCTTCTGTCATCTTCTGTATATTTTTCAAATTTTACTATCTTATTTTGAAGGTAATCTAGGACTTTTCGTTTCCTTGGTAATTTTTTGGTCGTCGAGTGATGACGAATTAAAAACGCAATATGGACATCACCCCATTTCATTCTATGGGTCGTAAGAAGTGACCAAGGAAACCACACAAATAGTATGTTTGGAAATCGGTGGAAAACTCGACATTAAGCCCCATACCAACGTCTGACTAGCCAGATTATTTTTAATTTCACCTGTGTGTGACTCACGCCTGCATCCCCGAAGGGCTAGGCAGAGGTGTAATATTACACCCACATTGAGCCATGAATTTTTAAGTCCCACGTAAAGGGAGCCTATTGCCGTTACCGGGCACAACGTGCTGCTGCTGATAATTCGGAAAAACCCAGTAACACTTTGCCCGACCCGGGAATCAAACCCGGGACCTCCGATCAGTAGTCACATACGCTATCCACTGGACCACGGAGGCAGTAGCCAGATATATCAGGCGAAAACCTACTTTTAATTCACATTGCTAATATTACGTTAATAAAAAAGGTGATTCCTAAATACGTTGTACTAAGAAAGACTGCATAATTAATTATCCTCGGCATATATGAATAAAATGATAATTCATATTAACACTTAGCTTGTCACTGTTAAAACACAACACAAGCTTAAGTGACATTTTGTTAACATACGAGCAAAAAAACGATTGCTAATCTAGTTAGGTGTATGCAAATTATACGTCAATTTAGATATTAAAATGGATGCATGAGCTTTAAGGTAGAATACTGCATTATTTCGACACGTAACGAGATGACTACACATACTAATCACATCATCAGCCTTTGACAGTCCACTGCTGGACTAGGCCTCTCCTTTTAAAGGAGGAATTGGTCTACTACACCACGCTGGCCAATCGGGTTGGTATAGGGTTTGTAAGTTTTCCTTCTCTTACAGTGCAGTTCTCTGCATAATATGCTCCCTCTGTCGGCTCTTACGACACCCATGGGATGATAAATGGGGTGTTGACATACCGTATTCTTAATCCGTCACCACACGGACATGCGAGTAATGCTATCGATATGTTTGTAATTTTAAAGAAAGAGATACAGTACATTTTTTTAAATATATTGCATCAATTCATCCGCAACATTTGACAAAACGCGTCATTCAGTCTTGTCAGAGTCATTCTTTGTTTCCAGGTAGGTAATTTAAAGAATAAAAGTAAAAAGTAGCTGCATATATGGGATAACAGTAAAATTATGTATACTGTAAAATAATGGGATCCGAAAAACATAAAGGTTACTAAGAAATCGATTGTACTGAGGATGCACACAGAAGGAAATATTACTTTTAACAGCTAACATAACGAAAATATAACACGGCTACTTTACGTAGGTATTATTACCTATAACTACGAAAGTATTCGAAAGAATTCCGAATGCAACTATACGAAAAAGCAGTGGACTGAAAGAAGATGTGGTGACAAGGATTGAGAAAGGAATGCTCAGGTGGTTTGGACACGTGGAGCGAATGAGTGAAGAAAGAATGACGAATCAGATATATAAGGCAAATGTGTGTGGGCAAGTCGGTCGCGGCAGACCTCGGCGGACATTCTTCGACCAAATTGGAGACATCCTAAGAAACGGAAAGGTCCGAAGTACCCGCAACCGGCGAGCATGTATGAAAAAAGTAATGAGTGTAGAGGAAGCGCGTGAGGTTTGTAAGGATAGGAGCAAGTGGCGTTCTGTTGTCTCTGCCTACCCCGACGGGAAAAAGGCGTCAGTATATGTATGTATGTATGAAAGTATTCATAATAAAAAATATATTGTTGCGCTCATTTGCACTGAACTCAACAATGCTCATGTACTCGCGTGTTCTTCATAATATTGAGACCTAAAATATATACCTACGGCGACATGAGTGCGTGAGCGTTTGCATCAAGATATTCTCGGTAATAATAATCAACATTATTCAACAGTCAGCACAAGCCCTATCTTTGTAACCATGCGTGCACGACTATAGTCCAAAATTATCGCTAAGCTCTTTATCACAAAGATGTTATCATTTAACTCAACCAGTACAACTTAGCATCTTATTATAATATCGTTAACCTTTCGCCAGTGTATCTGACGTTAATGCTTTTCATTAAAAAATATAGCCCAGAGTTACATTAGAATGAAAGATTAATTACCTACCGGAAGATTTAATTGGAGATATTTTTTTCTACTAACGTTCTTCGCACACGATGCGTGGTATATTATGTGGCAATAATATTTTAATTTTTTGCTTTTGTTATGTAGTACTATTACATGCTCCATATATTTTTAATATTCTACAGATTTTTTTGTGTTAATGTCTTATTTTACATATTTTTTTTATATCTTTTTTTATTGACTCACGCCTGTATCCCCGAAGAGGTAGGTAGAAGTATGTCTTATTAGTTGTTCAATTTACTTTTGACTACAGGTATGGCGGTTACAGCGATCTCCTTACTGTTTAGCACGACGCCGTCGGTTGCGGATTTGATCCATATACGGAACAGTTATTTGTGTGTTCTACAAATTGTTGAATTGTTTTCCCTGCCTTTTGGCTTTTTCTGTCCGTTGATTGAAGGTATGTAAATTGGGTACTGATTTTAGACTTTAAAAATATATGGTTATCCTAAATAGCTTACTTTTAAGAATGTATTAATATTCATCGTGCTTTATATGTTATCGTAACACTATTATGTACTAGGAAGAGAAATTTTGCCTTAAGTCATAAAATCTTAAGAACATGATAACCCTCTTAAGGTATAAAGTTTTAGAGTATTATAAAAGTACATGATAGGGCAAAATACCTTTACCTGGAGTCGTTAAACAGTAATCGAACGTACAGTAAGTACTTACCGATGGAAAATTATCAGCTAAGCAATTGATTTTAGATATTGTGTGGCCAGTAACGGCAATAAGCTACCTATATTATGTGGGACCTAAAACTTCATAACAGGGCAAAATGTGGGTATAATTTTACACCTCTGCCTAACCTTAGCAACAGGCGAGAGTCTTTAAAAGCAAGTAATATAAAAGTACTGCCAAACAAATAAAATTAAACAAAGCCTTTCTAAAGCCTAAACACTACTACAACTCTAACAAGGTAGTAGAGCCTTGCTGATTTCAGCATGAATGGGCCGGCTCGACCGGGGTAGTACTACCCTCTCACAGAAAATCGACGTAAAGTAACAGTACTTAAACTGTTGCGTTTCGTTCGGTGAGTGAGAGTGCCGGAGGTCCTATCCCGTATTCCTTCTCCCTCATCCTATCCGTTTTCCCAACCCCAAGGGGCGGCAACGCACTTGTGACTACTAAGGTGTTGCTTGTGTCCATGGGCGGCGGTAATTGCTTACCATCAGGCAATCCGTCTGCTCGTTTGCCGCCTATTACCATAAAAAAAAAACTACGCACAATACGCAGCAACAATACTCAGCAAGCCAAATCTCGCTCACAGCGAGACTTGGCTTGCTGAGTTTGGATGGGTGAGCGTGTGGCATTTACATCAAAGCGCTACCGTGCTTCAAAGGACACGTTAAGCTGTCGGTCCCAGTTCTTGTCTCAGGACAAGGATCGTAAGGCCATGTCGGAGCCCTTAACGCGGCCTGAAAACTCCGACACCAGAGTTGGCCACACACTCACACAAAAAAAAATCATCGTGCCGTGCGCGAAGGCCTTTAGTAGTTTAACTTTAAGATAAGATATTTTATGTTATCTCATTGCGTATCTTAGACAGGGTTCTGGTTAGCGGTAGTAGTTTTACTGCGTTTTACTAAATGCGTTTTATACTATCGCTTTTATAACTGCTATAACAATTTACGTGGTTGCTGCGTTAACTACCCGTTACGATTTGGTTGGGCTTTTTAGATAGAAAATTTCTTTTAGTGTCTTTGTCTTTGTGATAACCATGTGATACCCATGAGTCTTGATGTTTAGTTTAATGAACGAGTGATGCTAAGTAAATAATTTGGTATTGAGATATATTATGTATATTTTTTATTACAGTGGTCGCCTCCGTAGAAGGTTATGTAAAACTGTAAACAGTGACAATGTGGACAGTCACAAGGGTTATTTTCTTCAATACAGGGGATACAAATTAGTTATTATTGTAGCGTTATCCCGGTTGCATAAGAGACTTTATCCTCGGAACCCGTGGTCCACTTTCTTATTTTTATATTTTTTATTTATAATCTCACGCCTGTATCCCTGAAGGGGTAGGCAGAGGTATGTAAATATTACACCCACATTTCGCTATGAATTTTAGGTCCCACGTAATAGGGGGCGAGCCTATTGCCGTTACCGGGCACTTCACCAGACGCCGGGCTGGTACTGAGTATTCGGAAAAACCCAGTAACACTTTTGCCCGACCCGGGAATCGAACCCGGGACCTCCGATCAGCAGTCGCATACGGTATCCGGCGCTGGACCACGGAGTCCACTTTCTAGTCAGAATATTTACTTTTCTAGAGCGCGACTGCCGCTTGACTTCCGCAACCCAAAGGGATAGCGATATTCTACGCTTTAGACCTGTGTGAGTATTATCAAGGGTACTGTCGACACGTCTAGAAGTGTCTATCACAAAAACCAATACATAGACTATGAAGGCGCCTGAGAGCGCCCCTAACTACACGTGAAAGCACCGCTACTACAGGTACTCGTTAATTATAGTTATGGCTAATAAGCTAATAGATGATTTGGACAACTTTTCTATCTCAGACTCAAAAGTTTGTAATATTGAGGATTGTAAAAGCCTTCTTCCACCACAAGATAAATGTTTAACTATTATTTCGCAAAATATTCGTAGTATCTATAAAAACTTTCAGGAACTAGAAATCTTGTTACATACTATTGACATAACTTGCGACATAATAGTGCTATCGGAATGCTGGTTATCTAATAGATCTGATGCTCTACCAACTTTAGATGGATATCGACAATATTGCAGTGATAATCATATCAATCAGAATGCCGGCGTTGTAGTATATATTAGAAAACATCTAAATGTAGGTATAGAAAAACCTAATATAGATGAATGCAACTGTCTGCTCATTAAAATGAACCATGATACTGCCATAATTTCTCTGTATAGGCCACCGTCTCTTAGTACAGATAGGTTTCTTAATTCACTTGATTTAGCACTAAACTGTCTGTCATCATACAAGAATATAATTATAACAGGTGACTTAAATATAAATATTCTGTCTGAGAGAAATGACGACCGCGGCCACGATTATCTTAATGTCTGAGGCTCAAGCACGAAATATTTGCGAATTTGATAAGTAAACGTATCGAGTCCTCGATAACAGAATTATAGCAGCCAGCACCAACCATCATTTTGACATCTATCGTTTACTCGATGACTTTACATTATAGTCCGTTCACAGTTATTTTACCTCTAGCTGTTAGATTGGCCAACCTGGGCGTTGTGTTGCTATATTTGGTATATAATACTCCCATTTTAAATATACATTATTGCTAAAATGTACTTATTTTTTTATTGCCTAAGCGATCGTATTAAATATTTGGAAGTAATGTTTGTAACAAAACCTCTCGATATTGGCATGGCTATATGCATGTACATTTATTTTCTTACGAAATAACTAATTTCCTATGAAGATAAGTAGTTATAATAAAAATGTTGTCTATTTAATATATAAAGGTAAACGCATCATAATTACGCCAACGTGAGGTTCTAATTATCAAATACAAAAACTGTAAATTTAATTTTCATATTTATTTTGAATAAGAATGATGTGGGTGTCATATTACACCTCTGCCTACCCCTGCATGGAAACAGGCGTGAGTCTATAAGAATGATCCATGTGGACTGCCAATGTTATGATGATTCGTAACTGCTGTCATATTCTGTATCAGACTCAGAATTTAATTCTATTATGAACCAGGGGCCCAATTCTGCTAAATAAATATAGTCGCAATATCATGTCAGTGTCATACTTACGTCACAAAAAGCGTATTCTTCTAAATTATATAATATTTGAATGAAATTGTAACGAGATCGTATGTGTCAACGATGAACTGTTTATTTTAAATTATACGATAATGACATTAGGTTATCAGAATACCGCTTTTAAATCCATTCAAAATATGATATCAATGTCACATAAAAATAGCAGAATTGGCCCCCTGTCCATTTCAGCATCCTTAGACCCATCTGTTTCACGAAGCTTGTCTTCAATGTGGCGCTCATGTTTGCATTGTTTTTGTCAGTCTTCTGCAGTGATAGATTGAAAAGCTTCTTCAGCTAAATTCACAATGTTGGTTGCCTCTTGTCCTAAATTTTTGCTTGTGACTCGCCTTTTAATGAGACTCCACATAAGTTCAATTGCGTTTAGCTCGCAGTGGTATGGCGGTAATCTAACCACTTTGCGGCCATAAGCTTCAAGCATTTGAATTTTTGAAGCATTTCCACTAATATTGGGTAAAATGTTATGCACGGGTAACCCTATTTTACTTTCCTGTCATCACAGAGTACAATTCCAACATAAAGAAAATAAACACCGACATCTGTCAGAGGTAAAATAACTGTGAACGGACTGTAGTATCGTAACGGTATCGTACATAGGGATGTGGCCATGTGAGCTAAATGACCGTCTTATTGAATGAATGGTACGTTCCAAACTAGGTGAAATAGTTAATATTAATAAAATTTATATTGTAAAAACTCTTTTGTAGAAAACATAAAAAATATTATATGGTTTCCGAATGTCCTTTCTTGTCATCGTCAGATGACGGACTTGTGTCAATAAATAAAAATCTAGTAGATCAAAATACGAGTAATTAAATCATTGGCACATTGTTATATAAAGAATTAGGTAAATACTATTATGGAAGGTGTTCGTGATACATTATTTTATTTTGGTTAAACTGCGTGAATACTACAATATAAAGTGTTCAACGAGAAAATTATAATAATATAAGTTTACAAGTTTCATTGTCGTTGGAACACCTTAAATGTATAATGTCTAAAGAAGATTTCGGTTATTTGTATAGCTAAGAAGCATGAAGTTTTATACAGAAGCTAATAAAGTGGACCAGTGTGACCATATGTACCTGACATTCAAAGCCTATTTTTATAAGAATATTTAGTTGAAAATAAAATAATGGTTATTGTTGTATTGGTGTTTTTCATTTATTCGTTCGTTTTTATTGATATTCAGTCATATCCGAGAGGGCTAGGAAAGACGCTGATATAAGACTCACGAATTATTTACGGCAGATACTAGTCCGTCACCTAAATTTTATTATTATACTCGCTATACCCGCATATTATTTCTTCAAAATTAGAGAGTTTTAAAACAACCTTACAAACTAAGTAGAGCACCTACTTAATTGTAGAGTAGAATACGCAGGAGTGTTAAAAGAGTCTCTAAATAACATCCTATGTTCATATTAGAAAATTGATATGATGTCAATGTCGATTGGTACTTTGTTTTTCGTATATAGATAATTTTCACACATATTTTTACATGCTCGCAACCAAAATATATAATATTTACTACATATTTAAAGTGGCGAAATTTGCGTGTTTGCTTCTTTATTGTGTCAATAATCAGGTCCTACATTCAAAAGGAACACATAAAATATGAATCTACATAAATATTCATCATAAAAAGGCTCAAAACGTATAAATACGATACATATATATGTTTCGAATCTTTTCTCACCAACAAATTCTAGGTGAAAATTGTTTCGACAAAATGACATTAGATTTACATTAGGTTTACTTTGCTTAAGTCAAATCAGGAGTTCGTGCTGCCGTTTTTTGCTTATTTGTTAGGAAACTCGATACATTTACATGACATTTACCGCAGGATTGTCGTCGAAAGTAGTTTGTGCTGCCAATATTAGTGGCATCTTACGCACGATAGGGGCGCTGTACAATTGCCATACAAATTTTGACATTTATGATACGAATACTTTCTCGATCGTTTTTCGTGCTAGGGCCTCTGCTCTTTTCATGGTCTCTTGCCAGCTCATACTCTTCCTACTCATCAAAGTGGATCATGCCTAGACCACTTCATTATCAAAACAAAGCATCCGTCACGCACTTTGGTCATTAACTCTTCAATCACAGATCACCGCACTATTCTATTGTCATTAAAACTATCATTTCCTAAACATAAATGCACACCTAGCTATACTAAAATAAACATGAAAAACCTTGCAATTGACATACCTAACATAGATCTTGACCCCGTTTACTTATGTGCTGATCCTAATATTTCAATCGATTACCTCACAAACGAAATACAAAGTGCAATTCACAAAAATACATCTACTATAAAATTGTCTAACAGACATAAAATAACAAAACCGTGGATTACACAAGGTCTTTTGCGCTGCATAAGACATAGAGATAAATTGCACTCGAAGGCTAAGAAAGCACCAGATAATGAAATTATCTCGATGTCTTACAAAAGATATCGTAATTTTTGTAACAACCTTCTAAAAAAATTAAAGATTGAATACAATAAGGCTGAACTAGAAAAGGCTGGGCAAAACAGCAAATTAGTCTGGAAATTTATTAAAAAATGCACTTTTACCACCAAAAATCAAGAACCAGCATTAGATTTACTTCAGTCCGAGTCAAATCCCACACTGGCACTCAATAAAATAAATATGTTCTTCGCTAACGCTACAAAATCACTCAGAGAAAGAATCTTGTATCAAAGAAACTTTTCATCGCACTACACCTCTAACAAATCACACAACCCCGCGCTCAAATCTTTTGTTTTATTAGATACTGACGTTGACGAAGTAGTTCAAATAATAACAGGACTACGGGACACTTCAGTGGTAGGGTGGGATGGCATTTCCACCACTATAATCAAAAGATTTAAGACATTCCTAGCACCTCCACTAACCCACATTTTTAAAATATGCTTGTCTGACGGTATATTTCCGAAGTCCTTGAAAAAGGCTATAGTTATCCCAATACACAAGAATGGAGACACAAGTTGTGTAAACAACTAAAGGCCCATTTCAATCTTGCCAGCATTGTCTAAAGTTTTAGAAAAACTAATAAATAATCGATTAGTAAAATACCTGGAATCGAACAATATACTCTCAGACAGGCAGTTTGGTTTTAGAGCGCAAAAGTCAACAAACCAGGCCGTTCACATGGTTACTGATCACATTGTGGCTAACCTGGATAAAGGGATGCATACTATTGGGATCTTTCTAGACCTTGCCAAAGCTTTTGACTCTGTTTCAGTTCCAGGTCTATTAAGAAAGCTTGAGTATGTGGGAATAAGAGGCACACAATTGAAAATACTTACTGACTATCTTAGCGACAGATGTCAGTGTGTAAAACTAGGTACAAACCTCAGCGCGGATATCCCTAATGCCCCCTTCGGGGTGCCTCAAGGGAGCATTTTAGGAGTAACTCTGTTCTTAATATATATTAATGACCTATGTAACCTAAGTCTTCATAATGGTGTCATTGTGTCTTATGCAGATGATACGGTACTATTATTTACAGGAAATACTCGTACTGAGGTATATACACATGCTTAACTAGGTTTCAATACTGTAAATAACTGGCTTTTTGACAATATACTAACTTTAAACACCCAGAAAACAAAATATATCCACTTCTCAATACGTAACAATAACATTCATGAATCACCTAACAACACTATATTCGCTCACGACAATAAATGTCATTCATCTGCTGACGCTGCATGCACCTGCCCTACTTTAGAATCTACTCAATGTATCAAGTACCTTGGAATAACACTTGACAATAATCTTAATTTCCGCATTCACATAGATCTCTTATGTAAACGGGTGCGCAAATTAATATTTATTTTCAAAACAATGCGTAGCGCTGCAAATTTTAAATTAATTAAACAAATCTACCTGTCGTTGTGTCAGTCCATCATATCCTATTGCATTACTTCATGGGGAGGGGCATCCAAAACTGTCCTATTGCCACTAGAACGCGCTCAAAGAGCTATTCTAAAAGTGGCGACGTTTCGACCTTATATGTTTCCTACCTATGATTTGTATCAGTCCACTAATGTCCTAACTGTACGTCAATTGTTCATACTGCACATCATACTTAAACAACACGCACTAACTCCATTCAAACCACTGCCCCCGGACAAGAGACGAAAAGATCTAGTCTGTACTAAGTTTCATGGTAAACATGTCTTTATAAATAGATTTTTCTTATTCATAGGCCCTTTTTTATACAATAGATTAAATAAGTTACTAGATATATATAATTATAGTTATAAGCAATGTAAAATAATCATAACTAGATACTTACAAACAATGACCTACTCCGATACTGAGAATTTGCTTACTGTCATAAAATAATTACCTACCATTGAATAGTTTCGATTTTAATTATTATTGCGTCAATGTTAAATTTAAGAGTATGCACATTTGTTATATTTTGCACAATTATATTATTATTACGTAAGAACAAAACAGCCTGAAACACAGGTGAAAACCTAGTTCAGGCAATTAATTTTAAACCTAGATAGCAAAGTAAAAATAACCTATACCGGCCTTAAACTATATGTTAAGTATTTATTGTTTATTAGATTATAAAGTATTATAGTATAAGATTATCCAGACATAATGTATCCATCCACTGAAATGTAAACATTTTTGAATAAAGATTATTATTATATTATATTATTATATATTATTATAATAAAAACAACGCTTTTCAGCAACTAGCAGCCAGCAGTAAACAAC
Source organism: Euclidia mi (assembly GCA_944739405.2). Lineage (NCBI taxonomy): Eukaryota > Metazoa > Arthropoda > Insecta > Lepidoptera > Erebidae > Euclidia > Euclidia mi. Next base: position 5,909,448 of record OX123200.2, on the reverse strand, counting down.
TATCGTCAGGCCTATATATGAACTGTGCCACTGCTGGACACGGGCCTCTTCTCACTATGAGAAGAGTAAGGCCGTCCGCGTTTCCCGTCCGTATTTCGAAAATAAATTTCTTTTGATTTTAATATGCAATGCATGTTACACCTGCTGATTGTCCATGATAAATTAATTTATTTCAGGCTAAAGCTTACCTCTCCTCTTGCCCCACATCCCTACTTTGCCAAAAAAATAATTAAACATTATGAAGAATTATCAGGCACTGCAAACAAGCTCACACCAAAACACACTCAGTTAAAACTACAATTATCAACTGGCAACTAGAAATCCCAACGCGTCACGCATTGTAACGCCCCAATTCTTTAGCGTCATAAATTCCCCAAATTAATATTTCAGCGTCATTTTGAAACCGTCACGGCAGTATCCGTAGCTATAATTTGCTAAGTTAATGAACCGATTATAAAGAATGATCCAATTGTACTCGTTAGATTAATGTGTACGCACAAAAAAACTGCTAAGTGTTAGAGAATGGCCGCGGGCGCTTATTTCCTGACTATTAACATGTGGTTTGAGCACGAATTTAGACTTAGCGATGCGGAGCTGATCAGCGTTTAAGTTGTTGGTAACAGGAATGGTGAATTTGGCGATAGCGGTGGTGTCTTTGGCGACGGCGATGGTGACTTTGACAATAGCGGTGGTCCCTGTGGCAATTAATACAGATTTACATAATAGAAGCGCATTTCTTAAGGATTTGACGTGTGCCGATTCCAATTGGCGTGTTGGCGGGTGTCGTTAGTTCGTCTCTCTTGCACTCATAGAGACGGCTGTCACAGCGCGACTGCCACGCCGCCAAGCGGTAATTTGGGTCACAGAAAGTTTGTCTACAGAGCGCCCGTAAGAAATGCGCCTCTATATAAATATCTATGCTCTATGCCTGTGGTGACAGTGTTGACGTCTGTGGTGACTCTGTCGACAGCGGTGGTGACTTTGTCGACAGCGTGGTCACCATAGATAAAATATAATATGAATTCTTTTTTCTATGGTGGTCACTGTGATATCAGCGTGGACGACTGTGGTGAATTTGAGGACAACGGTGGTGACTTTATCGACAGCAATGTTCGCTTTTCCGACAGCGGTGGTGATTTTAGTAATAGCAGTGGTTGCTATGGTGACAGCAACGAGCGGACGACTTTGGTATCAACAGTGCCGATAGTTGATCCCGGCGTGACCATCGCTCGTCGCCTGTGCATATCGCGACGCCTATCACTGTAACCACAGCCAGGCGGTAATAGATGAAAAGATTACTTACGTATACACTTGAGAGTAATACGGAACTTAGCAAGTAAAATTTATTAGAATCTAATATTACTACATGACTGGTGAAGCTGTTATATTGCTCATTAAACAGCAAAGTGCGCTGTTGGCAGCAATTTGCTGAATGACGCTAGTTGCTGGCATCTGCCTGAGTGAAAAGTGTGAACGGTTAGGTGAATCCAATATTTTGTGATATTGGTTGTTAAACGTATAGATAATAGTTAGTTAACTGTAAAAATGTGTTACGATGGAAAGTGAATGCGCATTCTTACTTTGTATCAGGATTGGAATAAGTACGAATAAAATACTTAAGTATCAATTATGACAAAATTATGACGGCGGAGGATAAATTGATAGACCACCACACTGACCAAGTGTGGGTTGGTAGACTTCACATGTCAGCTTTCCAGAAAATATCTAGTTCAATGTTGCATATATTACATCAACAGACACAAACAAAATATTTGTGAATCACACAAACTGTTACCCTGCGTAAGATCCCAAAACATTCAGCGTGCATGAAGCGAGAAACAGTGGCTTAAACCAAAGTATGCGTGACATAATTCTGAAAAAGGAAAATATATTGACTGCATGGTTGGCGTAGTGGTTTAAGCGGCCGCCTCGCCGCTTGACACTGCGCCGAGTGTTGTGAGTTCGATCCCCACATGGTTGTTTCGAGTCTGGGTGTTCATTGTGTCTGTTAGTTATATGTTTGTCAAGTCCCCCGCAACACAGGATTTAGTCCGAATGCGGTAATTGTCTTTTTAGTTGTCTTTTTTATATTAGAACTAGACGCCGCCAGTGGCTTCGCCCGCGTCAATTATGACCGGATTACACGAACTTAGTAGCTAAGCGCTTAGTAGGTACTAGTCACTAATACGAAGTCCTCATGTGTAAACACGCTGATTGGTGCTTAGTATTAGTGTATGTGAATAGTGCAAGTGAATAGAAAACGATCCTATTTACTAAGCGACAAGCCGATACTCCCACCACGATTTACTAAGCACTTGTCGCTTGCTGACCGTGTGTAAACAGCTTGACAAGTTAGTTAGTGACAAGTTGTACCGGGAAGTGACATTTTATTTTAGCTGGTATGGCACTCCTCATATTTGTGTCTTGTCGTTGAATTGCTGGTGCAACTTTTTTAATCGAATATCAAATTGTGCCGTTCACAGATGAGACAAGTATCAGATATAGCGTATTCGTCCAACTAAGCGTGGCACGTTGACAGCTATGCGTGACCTTTGGCGACTGGCACTGTACGGACACGCGCGTCTATGTGTGTGTAAAGTTGCCAGATTATGAATAATCTCCCAGTATTTTGCATATAGTTATGTAATATTCTTATATTCATTTGCGGTTTTGAAGAATTTACCATGGATTTAATTAATGCTTTTATAAATACATTTCTTAAATGTAGGTACCGAGTTAAGTTTTAACTACTTCGTAAATCTTAAATCTGTATATATGTATAAAATCCTTGCGTTACTGACTGACTGACAGATAAGCTACAGCCGAAACTACTCGGCGCATGAAGCTGAAATTTAGCATGTATGTTTCTTGGGAACCGTAGGGGTGCACTAAGACGGGATTTCTCGAAATTCCCACGGGATCGGGCAAAACGAGAAATACGAAAATATGTGCGTGCGAAGCCACTGGCGTCGATTAGTTGAGAAATAAATAGTATGTATGTACACACGGCACCAAGTCAAGCTAAACAGTTGTTGTACGATTTTGATACTTATTCCCTACGCCATAAGTATGTATGTACACACGGCGCCAAGTCAAGCTAAACAGTTGCTGTACGATTTTGATACTTATTCCCTACGCCATAAGTATGTATGTACACACGGCGCCAAGTCAAGCTAAACAGTTGCTGTACGATTTTGATACTTATTCCCTACGCCATAAGTATGTATGTACACACGGCGCCAAGTCAAGCTACACAGTTGCTGTACGATTTTGATACTTATTCCCTAAGCCATAAGTATGTATGTACACACGGCACCAAGTCAAGCTAAACAGTTGCTGTACGATTTTGATACTTATTCCCTACGCCATTAGTATGTATGTATACTGGGCGCCAAGTCAAGCTAAACAGTTGCTGTACGATTTTGATACTTATTCCCTACGCCATAAGTATGTATGTACACACGGCGCCAAGTCAAGCTAAACATTTGCTGTACGATTTTGATACTTATTCTTTACGCCATAAGAACGGTGCAAAGGTCAAAGTGTATAAGCTTGACGAGTAGCAGGGTGTACACGAATACTTGGATCGTTTGGGGATCGAACTCAAAACAATATTATGTAAGGTATATACTAATGGAAATTGAAATTCTATTACTATATTTATGAGAAAGAAGATATATCTACAATATACTTTTATAATACGGTAATGTATTTTTCATTAACATGACAATCATTATCACATAATCAATTGACAAGTGCATTTTCCCTAATTCAGGCAGAACGGCGTCGACAAAAACTGGCAACACTTACATATTTCTTGCACAAATACGAATTTTATCGAAATTAAATTAGGAAACAGTCAAATTATCAATAGTTACCTGTGAAAAGATATTCCATTTTCCTGTTTTTGTTTTTAGGAACAACTTTTACAGTGTTTAAGAACGCAAGACTGCATTTTGAGAATTTAAAAGTTGAAGTGATCGTGACGCGTGAACTGTACGATGCGTCGTAGCGCACTGAGACGAGTTTGTATTCGCTTTTCAATTTTGTATTTGCTTTAGTGGCCGCACGCAACTGTGCCGTGCGTTCCATCTGATACTAATTCTCTCATCTATGGTGCCGTTGACATTCTCATAGTTACTCTATATTCTCCTGGATCTTCGGTTGCTAGCTCTTTTAATAGAAGAGCAGAATGGCCCCGTTCCATCTCTGCGCAGTAACCACTGTCTTGTCCACAAACGTTCTCTTTTGAATGTTTGTCTTTCAAGCTCTTCGATCATGCTTGAAATAATAATATTGGAATATTGCTTAAACACACTGTGCAAAATCAAGCGGCGTCGTTCCATTTCGAATGTCTGGTCACTAATAACTTCTACTGTCTCCAGCGTGTAAACGGTTACTTGTTACTTATCATATTGAGGCTTAGTTTAGTGACAAGTACTAAGCGCCTAGCTACTAAGTTCGTGTAAACCGGCCATTATACATATAAATCTTCCTCTTGAATCATTCTATCTATTAAAAAAAGCGCATTAAAATCTGTTGCGTAGTTTTTAAGAATTAAGCATAGGTACATATGGACAGACAGACAGAAGGCAGACTTTGTTTTATACTATGTAGTGAAGTATGAAAAGCTGAGAAGCTGCAAAAGAGTAATGAAACATCAAAGTATATCATATCCTCTAACTCACTGTACCAGGGGAAGTCCATTCCAAGCAGAAACAATTACTGAATGCTTAGAACACTTGATTGATGGCAGCTAAAGCAAAAACTATAACAATTATAACGCGGCAGTGTATTATTAGCTGTGCTATAATTTAAATATATTAGCAAACATATGAGATCTTGAGATTTGCTATTAGGCTTAGTTTGATTTGGTTTCTGTGTGTTTAGGAAATTAGGTCTGTTTTCAGCCGATACCTACAACACATTCATTCATGAACAGGTAAAAAGTGTTAGGTACTGTAGTTTCGATTCTGGTATGCAACAAAAATATCTTACTATTTAAAAAAACGTCCACGCTAATCTATTCTGATCGTTCATCTTATTAAACCCAATCTTTTGATCGATTCCCAGATAACAACAAACTTGCAGCAAGTTTAAATCAAAGTTCCCAGTTTCACTGTGACAAACTTGCATGAAGTTGGTTTTTCAAAGGATTTGGATGACGACGAGCACAGGTTGGTGGTCGGTCGACCTCCTATAGATACAGCAGGAGGTGCTCGTCGACCAGCTATTGTCGAACCAGTGAAACTAGCAAGTTTGATTTAAACTTGCTGCAAGTTTGGCAAATTTACATTGTTATCTGTTAATATATCCTTTATGTGTTTTACGATAGCCAGAACTCGCTTACTATTTTTTTCAAAATAAAAGTCAATTTTGTTAAAGACACTACAAGAGGGATAGTTGCTAAATGAGACAGAACATAGTTTTTAGCACAATCATGCAATTAGGATGTAAAATGAACTAAAACAAGATATCTGTACAGTCCTTAAAGTGCCAGTTAGCCGATACACATATGCGTTGACCCCATACGAAATAGCCTAACCACTCACTCAACAATGAGTGATGCTACACGAACTGTCAGAAACAAAATATAAACAAGTTATTAAACAACAAAAAAACACTTTAAATTTAAAAAAATGTTACCCAAAAACAAAGAACAAAGGCGTGCAACAATGAATAATTAATCCACAATTAAGTGAACATAATTGGTTGGAACTAGGTGCGGTGCGGTGCAGTGTAACGGTGTTGCGTAACCGCTGAGCCACTACTGCACACTTCAGAGAACAGATAAAGTTATTGTAGGGTACGCATGCGGAGTGGTGGCAGTGATAGCGGTTTTGAGAGCGATTTAAGTTTTCTTTCTTTCTGTTTTAAAAGACAACTCCTGCACTAGGAACAAATCCTGTGTCGCGGGGGACTCTACAAACCTACAAACAACGGACGTCAACGTACTCCTATACTCAAAACAACAATTTATGGATCACACAAAGTTTTGTCTCGTGTGGGAATCCACAACACTTAAATTGTTGTTCCATGTGTGGGTGTTGTTTGAATGTCCTCTTGTCCGAATGTTGTAAGTATGGACAGAAATATAAAAATTATATTAGGTCTTTACCTATGAAATTGCCGTTTTTAATGAAATAAATTTAGCGTATTTTTTATATATTTTTTACTTTGAATAATCAAAGAAATCACCCATGCAACTTTGCAACACCGATTCAACTCCAGCTCTTGTAGCATGGAGATCGTCTGCTATGCAGTATGAGGTCGCCATCATTGTGTTCAGTTCTTCACAGTACACATCTGAAGTAATGCTCGTCCCGTTTGGTAAGAAGCTGTGATGAATTACACCGGTGTTAGACCACCAAACAGTGAACATCACTTTTCTAGGGGTAAGTTTTCGTTTAGGGCATTGTTTGGGTACTGAACCAGGGTGCAACCAACTTGCTGAGCACTTACGATTGTCGAACAGGATCCATTTCTCGTCACAAGTCAGAATGCGGTTCAAAATTTATTCATTTGTATGCCTGTTGACCAATGCAAGGCACATCTCGACGCGTACTTTGCGCTGGCGATCATTGAGTTCGAGGGGTACCCACTTGTCAAACTGTTTTACCTTGCCAATTTGACGCAAATGGACTAATATTGTTATGATGCTAACGTCGAAAGCTGCTGCTAATTTAGTCGTAGATTGAGTATCATCAGCTTCCACAATCGCCTTTAATTCGTCATTGTCAACCAACGTTTTTGGACGACCACGGGATTCACTGTTCAGGTCAGCATTTCCAGAACGGAAGCAGACAAACCAATAACGGGTGGTGCGTTTGTTTGTAGTGTTCGCCCCGTAAACATCCTTGATGTAGCGTGCCGCTTGTACCGCTTTGCTGCTACGACGCGACGGTACTCATACTCCTTAATTATTCGAATTTTTAACGTATCCATGATGACAAAATAATTTCAAATGCGATGAAAAAGTAACACCCAACTATTAATAATATTAGAAACCAGAATTCCATGTTTTTTTAATAAAATTAATTTGATATTAGAAATATCAGCCAAAAAAAGCATATTTTGATTTGAAATGTCCAGTACGCCAGAACGGCAATTTTATAAGTAAAGACCTAATACAAGGGAGTCAAGTTTGGAGCGGACAACGCTACGGCATTGAAAGTCAAATTCATTTATTCATATAGGTTACTCAGCAACACTTATGAATATTGGTGCAATCTTTACAGTTTACCTGCAAATATAATCGAATGATTTAGTTCGTAATTTTTTATCTCAATATATGACTTTTGTACTTCATAAAGAGTATTTTTTCATTCTTGGTTTAAAGTGTGTAATTTATACAATTTCAAAAAAAATGAATTATAAAATATAAATAAAATTAAAATTTTATACTGTTCGAAGTTATTAGAGATTATTAGGTTGAGACAAAAAAAAACTAACGAAATATTGTTAGTCAACTAATAAAAAGATACAAAGTTTACTACAAATAAAACATAACACGACGGGTGACGATTCGTTAGTAGCCAATAAAAATAGTAGCACCTGAGACATAACTCAGATATTGATGAATACCTACCATAAAAAGGTGATGGAAGAAGCGAAAAAAATCCAATGAAAGCGCATCACCCACGCCATCAGAAGCACCACACAATATCTAATTAAATAAAACGCACAGAAGCGCGATCGTTATCAACCAACCACCGCCCACGTAAGTGCACAATCGCTCATTGTTTGATTTTGATCACCTACATGTAATTATGGCCACTCTGCTCTTTATAACACGCTTGTGTGAGATGTTAGGCTACGTATGCAGTTGCTCTATAGGCAGGAATCTAGCAGACGACAAGCAAAAACGAGTCGGAATTTAAACTTTCGTGGTCATTTAAACTTATTTTAAATTGTCTTTCGGAATAGTATCTGGCATCCAGTAGTACGTCTATGTAAAACCCGTGAAAAGAAAAAAGTCAAACAGCGAGCTGACGTAGTGAGTGTAGCGTGTCGTGATCGTGTACAGTGCGATAGTGAAAACTGAGGCAGTGGTGTTGTACGCAAAAAACGAGTAAGAAAGCGGGTAGATCGTTATACTTGCTCGTAACATTCATCCACCCACAATACCCTCAGTACATCCGTGAACATGGCGCTTGCAACAGTGCCGACATTATCGGTTACTCCAAACAAAGGTACGGGGTATATATCCCGTAAGACAATTTAAAATAAACGAGTCGATCGTGATTATTAACCCTGTTTATGATATGTCCCACTGCTGGGCACAGGCCTCTTCTTAAATTGTTATGAGAAGGGCTAGGCTACATCTAACTGGTGGGTTGCGAAATTCCATACAAATCTTTTGAGAGCGTTATGTCACTTCCAGATTCCAGACATGCAGGTTTCCTCACAGTGTTTTATTTAGCTGTTTATTAAGCTGTAATCAACAATTGCCTGCCTCCGTGGTCTAGTGGATAGCGAATGCGACTGCTGATCGGAAGTCCCGGGTTCGATTCCCTGGTCGGGCAAAGTGTTACTGGGTTTTGCCGACCTACTCAGCAGCAGCCCGGAGTCTGGTGAGGTGCCCGGTAACGGCAATAGGCTCGACTCTTATTACGTGGGACCTAAAAATTCATGGCGAAATCTGGGTGTAATATTTACACCTCTGCCACCCATACTATACAAAAAAAAAAAACAATTTGATACACACGTAGTTTCCAAAAGGCATATTTGCGCGCCTTGGGTTGCAACCCTGGACACTGTTTGTCCGTTGATCGCTCCAACAGCCTATCGCTACTATCATATTATTATGTCTAATAGAAAGAACAAAAAAGTTGCAATAGAGGAGCCTGTTGCAATATTGGACGACAAGCTAACTAACTTAACGTTTTATACTTCACACTTCGAGAGAGTAAAGTGAATCCCACTCAGAAGAAGCCACAGGTTCATGTTCTACATGACAAGTACACAAAATAATTCAATTAACACATTTTTTTATAGACTCTCGCCTGTATCCCCGAAGGGGTAGTCTGAGGTGTAACATTACACCTACATTTCACCATGAAATTTTAAGTCCCACGTACACGTTTTTTACTTCTTTTTTAAGAGGCATACAGAATTTTTGGTCATATTTGGAAAACACGTTATATATCACCATTGGACATACAATATAAATCATAAAATAATTGTTGAAAAAGAAAAAGGTGTGTAAAATGAATGCGAGTAGTTTAATTGGTTGTCTCGTTCGGTGTAAAGAAGATTTTTGTGAATTTAATCAATGGGGGGAGCCTATTGACGTACCGGGCACATCACCAGACTCCGTGCTGCCACTGAGAATTCGGTAAAACCCAGTAACACTTTGCCCGACCCGGGAATCGAACCTGGGACCTCCGATCAGCTGTCGCATACGCTATCCACTGGACCACGGAGGCAGTACACATATTAAACCTCTCAATTTCCTACACATCAAGCATCATAATTTAATAATAATAATAACAGACTCAACAAAAGACATCATCTTTTTTACTCCAACATCCAGGTTTTGCCGGTTCATATTACAACTTATTGTGGAGTGCGGGTTTGAGTCCCGGGAAATGAAACGGTAACAAAATACCGGATGTGACGTGGGCGGTCAGTGCACATTGTATACAAAAAGCTTGTGATTTTGTGATGGCACCATGATGTGAATGAGTTGAAGGATAGTTTTGACTATTTTTTGGTATAGTCGTAGTGTTATGTAAATCGTTGCTGTTATAGAAATATTCATACTAATATCATAAATTAGAAAATATATTTGAATCAAATAACAAACATACTTTCACCTTCTTTTCTTTTTGATTTTACTCATTTTGGCAGTAAGCTGGTAAGGTAGCCACCTCGGAATATCACGTAAGCTACGTTTTCGTTAAAAGAACATCATTTCAAATCATTTTGCGTAAATTATCGACCTGCTCACAAATTCCAGCAATTGTATTTCAGCTAGCGTATAGCGCTATCTCAAATTAATTGATTGAATTCACAAAAATGTTCTTTACACCGAATGTTCATGTTCATACCGCCGCGCCGTAATGAGACAACACTTAAGCAACGGCATTCATTTTACACACATTTTTCTTCTTCAACAATTATTTTATGATTTATGTTGTATGTCCTATCGTGATATATAACGTGTTTTCCAAATATGACCATAAATCCTGTATGCCTCTTAAACAACAAGTAAAAAGTCTTATTAAAGCAAACTTACTACCCCAGACAATTAGTAAAATACTACGAAAACTCCATTTATTGCTACTAATTCTTTTCAATGTCACTTTTGGCATTCATTAGTGCTGCTTTGTGGTGCAAATAAATTTATGGCTTGAGTTCTGGCAACGCATCTTTATTTATACTTACACATTTTTTTACACCTGGCATTCACGCAACAATTCCAGCATTTAAGATTAATTAAAATTGATGTAATTCCTGTAAATCATTTGGTATATATTTATTGCTGACTAGCTGTTACCCGCGAAGTGAGTAGTGATTTTTATAAAAATACTTTGAAGCTTAAGACATCTCGTGACTTTGTTTAATTGGACTCATTAATTCCTTATTAAATTCAATAAATTTATTTTTAATTAAATATTTTATCCAATTAGGCCATCGAAAATACCATCACATATAAAAAGGTAACAGGGTTCCTAATCTACTAAAGGTTATTTTTATATTATAATGCAGTAATCTAATAAAAAAGATATTTTATGTGACTGTGAAATTATTATTTTTATTAGGAAAAAAGTAATTATAACAACGATGCAGCATTAAAATATACGTATAGTAAGTATCATAATTATTTGCTCAGTGTGTGGTGTCAGTATTGTCAAACGGATCTAAGACTTGATCGCTCATTATGGCCTGCATCAGCAGGCACAAGGTCACTCAAAGGGCGATAGAAAGAGCTATGTTCGGAGTTTTCCTGCGACATCGAATCAGAAATGAGGAGACTTAAGAGCGAACCCAAGTCTCCGACATGGCTCCCCAAATAGTCAGTTCAGTTTCACAAGGTAGTAGAGCCTTGCTGACTTCAGCGTGAATGGGCCGGCTCGATCGGGGAAGTACTACCCTCTCACAGAAAATCGACGTAAGTATTAGTAACTGTTGCCTTTTGTTCGGTGAGTGAGAGTGCCGGAGGCCCTATGCCCTATTCCTTCTCCCTCATCCCACTCCTCATCCTATCCCTTTTCCCAATCCCAAGGGGCGGCAACCCACTTGTCACTCCTTGGTGTTGCTTGTGTCCATGGGCGGCGGTAATTGCTTACCATCAGGCAATCCGTCTGCTCGTTTGCCGCCTATTAACATAAAAAAAAATATATATAGTCAAGCTATGTAGAAGTGGCAGTGGATTGGGCACATAGCTAGAAGAACCAATGGCCGTTGGAGCAGAAAGTTTCTGGAGTGGCGGCCACATACAGGATGTCGTAGCAGAGGTAGGCCTCCCGCAAGGTGGACCGACAATCTTGTCATTGTACTTAACAATATTTTTTGACAACTTTCAAGAAAAAGTCCAGTGCCTCTTTTGTCATGTTAACGCATGGTCACCCTATTCTCCAGTACAACACTATTGTCTTCGTTAATACTATTAACAAAATTATTGTTTACTCCTCTGCCTACCCCCTCATTGGCTCGTCACTGCCCTTTCCGGTTGTCTCCTAATTAAGTTATTGTTACAAACACATTCGTTTTGTTGTATTATGTGACAATGTATTTTTCATTACCGTGATAGGACGTTAGGGCTTCCGGTACTGGTAATGGTAGGGAACTGTTGCTTGGTGAATGCATATTGCATATATGGCAGAAATATTAGCTAAACACCAGTTTAAGCTGAACTGTGTTTGTTTAGCAAATCTTAGTATAATGGGTCTGTGTATACTGGTTACCTGTAGTAGAGTTTACATTCATGTATTGATAATATTATTGTGTTCGTAAAGATAATTAGAGGAGTATATTTTTTGTTGCTAGACATATCCCGAGAAGAATTGGGCAAAATCATACATACATAGACTCACGCCTGTTTCCCGGAGGGGTAGGCAGAGACTACGGAACGCCATTTGCAACGAGCCTGACATATCTCTCTTGCTTCATTCACTCCCATCAAATTTATCATGCATGCTCTTCGGTTAAGGGTACCTACTTCTAACCTGTCTTTTTTTTAGGATTGGGCAAAATCATGCTGCAATTCTGACTGTGTGGCTGGTTTTTCTTATGCCTACCTTTTATTCGTCGTTGAAAGTAGTCATCACGCAGGAATGGATCGGGTTCACTACCTTTTTGCAGAATAACAACGTAGTAATGTAAAGCAATAGTAAAGAAAGAGTCAAAGTCAAAATCATTTATTGATTTAGGTCACAAGGTGACGCTTATGAACGTCATTTTTTAAAGTTAATTACTTAATGCTTCTACATTTACATTTACTGCCTCGTTCGCAGAGCCATAGGTAGAACCACGAAAAAGAAAGGCCAATAAAACACGTGGCCACTTTTTTAATCGCCAATATACTGAACATAAATTTCATTTTTGTAAGGAGCTGCAACTGTTTCACACCGTACTTAGAAAGAGTACCGTAAGCTCAATCTGGCCCTCTATTCTCTTGCCTTTCATCTTGTTTCTATTCTCAAGTGGTCTTCTTCTTGTCTGCGGGTGACTTGGGAGTCTTTTTCTTTTTCACTTTGACATCGCTTCAGTATAACTTGAAAAAAAAAAAACAATATACACAAATCACTTATCATTTGATAGCTAATATACCACCGAAGAAACAATAAAGCCTTCTTGGCCTGATGTATCGAAAAGCAAACTTTTGGCCCTAACGCGCCATTCTCGCTAATCATCATCAGCCCTTTATACTGTCCCACTGCTGGACACGGGCCTTTTCCATTTATGAGAAGGGTAAGGCCATAGTCCACCACGCTGGCCAAGTGCGGGTTGGCAGACTTCACATGTTTTCGACAACATTATGGAGAACTCTCAGACATGCACGTTTCCTCACGATGTTTTCCTTCACCGTTTAGCAAGCGATTCGATTCTCGCTCAACTGCTTTGAATATGCTGACAGAACATTTCAATACCACCTAATCACCTATACTTGCAAAATCTAGAAACCGGCGACACAACAAAAATTTTTTTGAGTGATAAACACGAATACTTACCTTTTTTAGTGACACACCCATTTTCTGTGAATATTATTCTTCATCTACTATTTTAAAGTAAATCAATTCACTTTATTATTATCTCGTAGTAAAAATTTACATATCATAAAAAGAAACACATTCGTTTAATAGTTCATTACCACTAAAACATACCAATAAATATGTCCCAGGCACATCATAGCAGCTTAAGTATTACTTATTAATTTTTAATACACACATACGAAAATGGCTGTTTTTTATAAATTGTGTAAATTATCAGGTTTTATATGCCTACAATGATTTGAATATCAATTTATACAAATATATTTTCAGTACTAACATACAGTAATACCAGTCTTTAAAATGTGATTCCTATTACAGATTTCGTCTTGGTCAAGAAACGAGACCAATATATATTTGCTGTCCATAAAAAGCCTGCTATTCAAAAAGCAACTTTAATTATGGTATGTAAAGTGGGCTACTAAATTTCAGAACGTGTTCTTAAAGTTGGTGTTGTACGTAAAAGAGTTCAACAAACTATAGAACGAATGTTTAGAATTCTACGTGCGTAGGTTGTGGCCGAAATGATAGACCGTCCCTTGAGACTACAATGGGCTATAAATATTGAAAAAAAAAAAGATAATCTATTACAATCGCTTGATATTCTAACGCCAGGGTTACTTTGTATGCTTTCCTCCTCATGTTGGGGTGCACTCGCTTTTGAATTATGGAGGATATGTAGCATTATTATATAGGTAAACGTGATATACGTATATTATGTCATCATCACCAGCCTTTAACAGTCCACTGCTGGACTTAGCATCTCCTTTGAAAGAAGGAATTGGCCTTCTATGCACGCCGGCCAAACGGGTTGGTATAGGGTTTGTATCAAGTTTTGCTTCTCTTACAGTGCTGTTCTCTGCATAATATGCTCCCTCTGTCGGCTCTTACGACACCCATGGGATGATATGGGGTGGTGACATTCCGTATTCTTAATCCGGACATACGTTCTCAATCGCGTGATTATTAAAAAATGTGTAGACTTAATAACCAATCAACTTCATACATGATGAATGCATTGAAAATAAACGAAACAAAAACGATAAATTACAATTATTGTAAGTATGTATTCATCATCCTCCTAGTGTTATCCCAGTTTTAACCCGGGGTCCGCTTTCTAGTCTAACCAGATTTGGCTGAATATTAGCTTTTCCACAGAGCGAATGCCTGTCTGACCTCCGCAACCCGAAGTGCTAGCGATATTCCATGGTTTAGACTTGTGTCTGTTTCATATAAGAGGTACTGACGCCTTACAACGACTGTCAAAGATCTTCATGACAGCCGGGACCGACAGCTTAACGTGCTCTCCGAGGCAGGAGACAAGCGATAATTAACAATTCAATACGCACATAACTCCGAAAAGTCAGTGGTGCCCGCCGTGGATTCGAATCCGATCCCCTCTGCATGGCAATCCGTTGGTATCTCCACTACGCTATCGCTGCCCTTTATGTATAAAGCTTATTATTTATTTATTTATTAATACACTTAATTGTGTAAAGGTTGACTTAATGCCTTGGGCATTATCTGCCAGTCTACCTTTGAGCGGTGCTGAGACACGTAGTAGGTGTATTAAATACTTACTATAATTACAATATTACAAATAATAGACATAATTATCTATAATAGTATAATACTTAAATAAGTATGTATTCATACATACACTATACATATAAAGAGAGAATACATAAAGCCTCTATACAGTAACTACGTAATAATAAGTAATGTAGATAGAAATAAAGATACAAATCCTATGACACATCCGCTGGTCTTGCCAACAGGAGCTCCTTTACTTTCGCTTTAAATTTGTACTTGGTGTTGCACATCCTGATTTCTAGAGGGAGGGCATTCCAGAGGAGAATAGACTGTACGAGAAAAGAAGAATGAATAAGAGATGTGTTATGAGAAGGGATAGTAAGAAGACGATTATTAGACGATCGCAAGTTTCGGTCGTGGTTAGAATACAGATATTGATATTGGCAAGTTAAATAATTTGGGGAAGAAGGAAACTTAAGAATAGTATAGAGGGTAGTGAGAGCACGCAAACTGCGACGATGACGGATAGGAAGCCACTTCAATTGGGAACGATAAGTAGACACATGGTCATACTTGCGAAGATTGAAAACGAATCGAATGCAGTTATTGAGAAGACGGTCGAGTTTGTTGAGAAGGTCTGCATTCAGGTCAAAGTAACATACATCACCATAGTCGATTAAGGGAAAAATCAGGGTCTGCACAAGCATTGTCTTGGTCTTGGATGGGAGTATGTTCTTGAGGCGGTAAAGAGTCCGTAGGGTGCCGGTGACCTTTTGACTCACCTGGGTCACTTGAGTTCGCCAATTAAGTGTGGAATCCATATATAGCCCAAGATTTTTAACCACAGGGTACCAGTCTATGTCCGTACCGTTGTATATGATGGTTGGCAAAGCTGTTGCGTTTAACTTTCGTATCAGGCCTTGGCTACCCAAGACAATAGCCTGACTTTTATTTGGGTTTACAGTTAGCCCGAACCTTGTTGTCCAATTCTGTATTTCCGCCAAATCCTTGTTTACCATGTCAATTGCCCTAGCCAGCGACTCTACATTTACCTGGGTATAAATCTGCAAGTCGTCGGCATACAAATGATGAGAACACTGAAGATTTTTAGTTATGAGATTTATAAAAATAGAAAATAACAAGGGAGAGAGAATACCGCCTTGAGGGACACCAGCTTTAATGTCAGCCCATCTTGAGTATGACCCATCAAGGTGTACTGACTGCTGACGCCTTCGAAGATATGTTGAGAACCAATCCAGAGCCTTAGTTGAAACCTTAAGATAGGAGAGGACGGATAAAAGGAGGTCGTGAATGACTGTATTGAAGGCATTGGAGAAGTCAATTAGAACCAACACCGTTACTTTGGAGTTATCAATGCCCTCTCGAATATCGCCAGTCACTTTGAGGAGAGTGGAAGTAGTGCAATGGCCAGGTCTAAATCCGGATTGGTATTGACTCAACAAATTATGCCGGTGTATAAACCGGCCCAATTGTTTATGTACACAGGCCTCTAGCACTTTTGAAAGGAAAGGTAGGATGGATATGGGTCGAAACTGGTTGGGATGAGAAGGATTGGAAGTCTTGGCAAGAGGGATTACGTGGGCTTTTCCCCACAAGGACGGAAAGGAACCAGACTCAAGGGAAAAGTTAATGACGTGGGAGATCGCCGGCAGGAGTTGGTCCAAGATGGTAATGACCTTCCGGCGGCTGGCGCACAAGCTCATGGGCGCAGCAGGCGCGCTTTCAACGTTGCTTCCCAACTTGGGGGGCCCGAGCGCCACTTGTAGGCGGTTGTACGTGGGAATCGTGCGGTCCATGGCCCTGTATGGGACCCCTGTGTGGGCGATGAACATGACGGCCAGCACTCTCGCCATACTGCGCAAACCGCAGAGGGCGATGGCCGTCAGAGTCGTCCGCGGGTATCACACGATTTCCTACGAGGCGGCTTGCATTCTGGCCGGATCCCCGCCCTGGGACCTAGAGGCGAAATTACTCGCGTCATTATATCGATGGCGCGAGGAAGAGCAGACACGGGGCTCGAGGCTGGTGCAGCGGCAGATCGCGCTGCGCCGAGAGGAGCTCCGTCAGGTCTTGGTGGCGGAATGGCGGCAAAGGCTTCTGCGCCCTACCGCCGGCCTAGTTACCGTCGAGGCGATCCGGCCAGTACTCGATGACTGGCTCGGGAGAAGGCATGGCTCCCTGTCGTTTAGGGTGACGCAGGTGCTGTCGGGGCACGGCTGCTTCGGCAAGTACCTGTGCCGCATAGACAGGGAGCCGGACGCTCGGTGCCACCACTGCGTCCATTGCGGGGAGGACACGGCGCAACACACGCTCGTCGAGTGTGTAGCTTGGGAGGAGCAGCGCCGTGTCCTCACAAATAAAATAGGAGGCGATCTGTTGCTGCCGGCCGTAGTGCGGAGGATGGTCGGTAGCGCGGAGTCGTGGGACGCGGTGGTTTCCTTCTGCGAAGACGTGATGTCGCAGAAGGAAACTGCGGAAAGGGAGAGGGAGATCTCGACTCCCTTCCCCAACCGCAGAAGGCGCACCGGGCGCAGGAGAAGGGCGGACAACGCCCTTTTCCGGCCCCCATGAATGGGTCCAGGGGTGAGGGACTTGGGGAAGTCCTCGCCCCCCTATTCGATGGACCCGAGGCGCAGGCGCGCGCGGGTGTCGGCGCGTGCTTCTGAGGCGAAGCACGGGGTAGTTCAACACCTCACTACCCCGTGCAGGAGACGAGGCCCGGATAGACCCGGCCAGTACTAGTGTGGGGCTGCGGAAGAATTTGGATTCCCGCGGCCCCGCACGCACGTGCGAGGAGACACCGGGGTGGTTTTAGCCGGTAAGAGTCCGGCACGCCCCTCCGCCTTTCCCCAGGCGGTAGTCCATGAGGATTTCCCCCCTGCAAAAAAAAAAAGATGGTAATGACCATACGGCGGCTGATGTTGTCATGTCCCACGGTATTAGATTTTATGGAAAGGATTATCTTTTTGATATCATCCAAAGTCTCTGGAGAAAATTGGAAAAATTCAATGTCGAGTTCGGGAAAGTTATTTAGGCAATTAACTGCCAGACACTTGGTCTGGTGATCCAATGGAGTGGAAGTGGTGAAATATTGGTTAATATCATCCAAACCAAGTGTCAGACGGAAGTCACATCGATGCTGCTTGCCAATACCAAGAGTTCCAAGGAACTTCCAGATATTGGCAGGCGATGAAGAAGTTATATTGTTGAGAATATGTCGGCGTTTTGCATTTCGCACCATTTGATTACACCGATTCCTTGCAGATTTGAAAAGCGCCCAGTTTTCCTCGCACCGTTCCCTTTTATATTTCTTGAAGGCTCGATCCCTACGGCGCATTGCCATTCGGACACCTACCGTAAGCCAGGGTGCTGGAGGACGCTTCAGCTTGACCCGCCTCACCTGGGCATGCACGTCGTATAAACCATAAATTGTGCTGTTAAAAATATTTACTTTTTCATCAACCGTGGAGGCAGAAAACATGTTGTCCCAATTTAGCATACATGCATCCTGAACGAGTTTAGCAACATCCATGCGACCAAAACAACGCATGTAACGGACTTTGGGAGGAGATTTAGGAGGTTTTAAGCGGTAAGTAAGGAAAATAAGGTCATGACGGGAAAAACCAGGAGCTGGATGTTGACCGTGCGATGACACTAGGGAAGTATTTGACGTAAGGATCAAGTCGAGCCACGTGTCCACCCCACTGCTATTGTGGTGGGTGGCCTGCAATGGCAAAACGTGAAGGCTGGCTGACTCGATGACGTCGAGGAGTTTACTGGAACGACTAGAGGTGGGAGAAAGGAGATCGGTGTTAAATGTTTATTAATACTTATATAACAAATTTCAATGACATAATAAGTTGAAAAGAATGCAATTACGTTTAAGAGACGTGCTGCAAATATGTATAAGGTATTGCACCTGTATGTGCTAGATATTTCTGGCAGTTTAACTATGACTTAATATGCAACTCTTTCCTTTTTTTTTTTTTACGAGGTGGCAAATCCCTTCGGCTCTTATTTCCCCCAAGAGTCGGAGACTCTTGGGGGAAATAAGAGCCGGAGTATGTGGTGTTTCCACTAAAAACCACCTCGACTTCCGCCATGTACCCGTGTGTCGGAGGGTGGGGCATCACCAAAGCACTCGTCGCCACCCTCCGACGGGTATTGGCCCGCCAGATGGTCAGGCGGGCCCCGAACAAAACCCCCTTGGCGACGGATTAAGGTGTTGGACTCCGCCGCCAAAACGCCCAGCGGCCGCAGAGGACAGGGAGGACGGCAACGCAACACCGCATCTCCTCTTCCTCTGCGGCCCCACCGCGACGCATCGAATAGTGCGCCCCCGTTTGGTCGCGGGAGATAGGGCGCGCGGCAACGCAACACCGACATGCCTCTCCTCCCGCGACCGCACCCGACTGCGAGGGACAGACAGAACTGTCCCCCGCACCCGCACCGTTGGACGCATCCTGCGCAGGCACCTCCAAGCCCACGCAGAGCGTCCCCTCCTGGATCCCTCTTAGCTTCACCGCGGGTGACCAATCCACGGTTACTGAGCCCCCCCACCACGACAAGGTGGAGATCCCACGGGGGGGATGCAACTCTATCCTAAAAATCCGTTCTTATCTGATGTTTTCAGCCTACAAACTATCAGCCTAATAAAAGATTATGTAATTTTAGGCAGATTTTTTGTCTAGTCAGTACCTTTCTCGTTTACACGTTATATTTGCAATTTCAAACAAGGATGTTCGTTTTATTAATTGCTCTTCATACACTTATATTAGCATCCTTGCCTTCCTATGATCGGAACCGATGTAAGCTGATCAAACGTCAGGACAAAAATAGGTATAACCTTTAAAGCAACTGCCCGCGTCGGGCAAAAGTGTTACTGGGTTTTTCCGAATTCTCAGTAGCAGCACGGAGTCTGGTGATGTGCCCGGTAACGGCAATAGGCTCGCCCCCTATTACGTGGGACTTAAAAATTCATGTTGAAATGTGGGTATATTACACATTCGGGGATATAGGCGTGAGTCTATAAAACATATAAAAAAAACTAGTGTAGTCAAATCATGTCGGTCAACCTTTTCTAATGCCGTACACTTATACTTAGTACCTTCATAAATACGATAATTTATCTTTTAACAAATTCCAATACTTAACCAGTGGAAAGTATAACTTCGATGCGAATAGACATCGACCGAAGAAACCGGTCTATGGATGATGCAACTCTTCACTCATTTTACTCATCTGTAATTGGCATTGCATGAACAGAAAGCAACCGAATGCCTCATTAAGTATTTGTTCATTAACATTTTTAATAGGTTAAATACTACACAATTGCAGGAAACATGATTTGTTTTATGATGTGTAACGTAATATGTAATAGGGACGTAGGTACTTTGCTGTACTACTAATTGGTGTTGCGTACAACGGAATTACGATTAGATCGTGAGATTTCGCTGAGACTTTGAACTACCTTTTTTTTTTATAGACTCACGCCTGTATCCCCGAAGGGGTAGGCAGACGTGTAATATTACACCCACATTTCGCCATGAATTTTAGGTCCCACGTAATAGGGGGCGAGTCTATTGCCGTACCGGGCACATTACCAGACTCCGTGCTGCTACTGAGAATTTCCTAACGGAAAAACCCAATAACACTTTGCCCGACCCGGGAATCGAACCCGAGACCTCCCAATCCCACTCGCACATTTATGCCGCGAGACCAACGAGGCAGTCGCTACTAACTACCTTCTGTGTAGAAGAATATATTATTATAAACAGATATATTTTTTATTGTAGGCAAGCTAAGTTTTGAGCGTGATCTCGCCTGATACTTGGTGATTATACGGCTGAAGATGGAGTACGCTCACCTACAAGGTACAATCAAACAAGACGGCGGTAGACCAGTTTGAAAAAAATCCCGTGGCTCGCTCATAGAGTCGAGGCACACTAGAAACTGGTTTTGTATACTAGTGTCAATGTGCGTGTAAAGCATCATTGGAAGCGACGATGTCTTGCTGAGCGATTCTCACCCTAAAGGTGGTTTAGCGTGAAGTTGTTCGACTGTACCTTTTCACCCGTGACTTAAAAAGAAATTTGATTGAAAAAGAAACAGCTATTTTTTTTCAGCACCAGATTGATTATCATCATCAGCCTGTATCAGTCTACTGATGGACATAGCCTTCTCCCATGCCACGCTAATGAGCTTGGACTTCAGGTTTCCTTCTCCAGCAGGTACCGCTGCTCTACGAATATCATCATCCTACCTGGCAACAAGGTGCCCCTTACTACGTTTGCCGAGCATGGAGCAGTGGCTTAAAAAAAACTTGACTTTTAGGCTGCTCAAAATGGTTTAGGGAACGTGTGGGGTCAAATGGTGTTATCCAGAAATTGTCAATGTGAGTGAAATCTAAGTAATCTGCGATCTTGTTCATGTAACATCAAGTAATTAAAATAAATAAAGCAAAATTGCCTGCTAAAACGAAAGGCCTTTTTTTGTTGACTACGGTGGAAACTCTACTTAAGAGCCATCTCAACTCGACGCCAACCCGGCCAGAGTGTGATCGACCGGGCTTGGGACTGGCGGCGGAGGTGTGTGGAGGCTCTCCCCTAAAGGCAGGGCATACCCACTAAAACCACCGCGGTGTCCCTACGGGTCGCGTGTAGTGGCGGGGTCACGCGATTCGCTTTCAACATACTTTTCCGTGACCCCGCCCGGGATGGGCCCGCCGTTGGTGTTAGCGGGCCCATGTCTCGTTATGACTTGGGAGGCTGCGCGGACACTACGCCGCCTCCTTGCCTTTTGGCGGATGAGGAGCAGCCCCAGCGCTCATCGTCTACAGGCACTAAAACGGCCGCAGAGGATAGGGAGGAAGGCAACCTGTCAACACTGCATCTCCTCTTCCTCTACGGCCCCACATAAATGGTGGGCCTCCATTTAGTCGCGGAAGATAGGGCGCGCGGCAACGCAACCCCGATACGCCTCTCCTCCCGCGACCGCGCCCGACTGCGAGGGACAGACAGAACTGTCCCTCGCACCCGCACCTTTGGACGCATCCTGCGCAGGCCTCCATCAATCCCACGCGGAGCGTCCATTCCCGGAATCTCGCTTAGATTCACCGTGGGTGCCCTAACCACGGTTACTGAGCCCCCCCCCCATCACAACAAGGTGGAGATCCCACAGGGGGGTGCTAAAACGAAGACCTACATTAAGAATGCAATGTTCGATGCAATTACTCTATAGCCTTTTATATTTCTAAAGCGATTCACAGACGTGTAATAAAAAATTATTTCACTGGTCATAATAATATGTATAGGTTAAGCAATAGAGGACGAACCTATTGCCTTTTACCGGGAAATTACTCATATAATATTAAGTCTTAATATCTTCAGCGTATCGACAAAATCATAAATACAGCTTATTACACTTCCTTTGATACTATTATCATGTAATAGACACAATCTGCATCGGCTATAAGAGGTGGCAAGGCTGTAAATATATAAAAATCTATAATATTACTACTGCTTTTCGTTTAATTATTCAGGATCTCATGATCGAATGCAGTCATTCTGAACCAGCGGGTAGTTTAAAAACTATATTTTTAACGGCCTTTCGTATATTTTGTATGTTTTAGGATTTGTATGTCCTTAGAACCCTCGTTTAGGGCATCCAATATTTCATCTAAAGTGCTGAAAAAATATAAGAAAGGTACGTAATTTAAAATTAATTTTAATTTCTATGTAAGTTCAAGAACTTATCCCGAATTACGAATGCAATATGGCTTCTCTACTCCTCCAGAAATAATATGGCCCGATGACGCGAGCTGGTGTATATGAAATACTAAATGATTTGAATAATGCGAGGTGCATATCCTTACGGTATGTTTGGCGGCTTATGAAATAAAAGATTGTTAGGGCTGCAGCCCATGAGCTACTAGTCGGTAGCTATTTACTTTGCCTTTTGTCTCATGCGAACCCGACTGTTTATTCCACACTTAATTACAGATGATAGTTACCGCGATCAAGCATTTTTAAGGCATCAATCCTATGCTAATATATTTTAATACTACTTTTAGGATCACCCTTCAATGTCTCAAGTGAGAATCGAAACCATAACACTCGGTCTTATTTCCACTAGCGTATTGAAATCAAACGCAAATAATCACCAAAAAGCGATTTATACGTTATAGGTATGTAGCTCAATGTAATTACAGATAGAATCCAAAAACTCGGCAGAAAGCGATGCAGTCACAACGCAGTCAGAAAATCGCTGTCAACCGCTACAAGTAGCGTATGTACTCAGACCCTAAGGTTTATTAAAGTTTGCCACTTTTATGGTAGACAATACAGAGGACAATGTAAACGTATCTTTGGATTTACTGTACGTGATCAATGATTGATTGATTTTGTCTTGTTAACGATCAATCAAGAATTTGCAATCAATTTTTTATAAGTGTTAGATTATAATCTTGTGGTTGAATGATGTCTACTGCTGAATATAGGCTTGTTACATTAATTTTCGCCACTCTTTGTTCTATAGTTGCTATACGCGGATTAGGTTGTGTTTTGCTTAAGTAAGTATCATTGTTTGATTTTTTTAGTTATCTTCTGATAAAATTTTGATTGAAATTAGATTAAGAGTGTATAGTAGCTAATTATTTACGTGTTTGTAAGCTTTTAGTAAGGCGTGTTATTTTTTTTTTATGAACAGACGAATCGCCTGATGGTAAGCAATTACCGCCGCCCATGGACGCAAGTGACACCACAGGAGTCACAAGTGCGTTGCCGCCCCTTGGGGTTTTGAAATGGGATAGGATGAGGAGTAGGATCAGGGAGAAGGATTAGGGGATAGGGCCTCCAGCACTCTCACTCACCGAATGAAACGCAACAGTTTAGGTACCTACTGTTACTTTACGTCGATTTTCTGTGAGCAAAACTGCCTGGTTCATACCCAGGTAGTTCAGGGTAACTTATTAGGGCTTATAGTTCTCGGATATTGTGAAGTTCTGCGTCATATCCCCAGATCGTAACTTATTTACGATCTAGGGAGTATAATGGATTTTCAGACAGAATATTTGCGCATGACAACATTCTAGTAATAAACAGTCTTTAACATAACGAGCAAAATTATCACCATCGCAGTCTAAAGATGTGGTACTGCTGGACTCAGGCCTCCCCCAATGCTCTCTCCGAACTCGAACCGTTCCTCCTGATCCTAACATGATCGTCGATCCATCCATCTTGTGGAGAACTGTCATCTGTTGACTGCATGGTTGGCGTAGTGGTTTAAGCGGCCGCCTCGCCGCTTGACACTGCGCCGAGTGTTGTGGGTTCGATCCCCACACGAGACACACTTTGTGTGATTCATAAATCGTTGTTTCGGTTCTGGGTGTTCATTATGTCCGTTACTTGTAGGTATGTTTGTAAAGTCCCCTGCGACACAGGATTTAGACGTAGTACGGAATGTCTTTATTAAAAAAAAAGATCTGTTTCGTCGCTCCGTGTATGACCACCACTCTAAAACCTGTTTATCCCAACAGCCATCGATTATTTGAGTTATGTATCTTATCCAATTCGGATAACTACGAACAAAATCAACAGTTTGCGAAGTATATATAAATAAATAATAATAAATATTCTACCACATTCACACAACACCATCTAGTCCCAAACTAAGCAGAGCTTGTACTATGGGTACTAGATAATGGATAAACATACATATATACTTCTTTTTTGTAAATACATACATATTATACATACATAGAAACACCCAGACCAAGACAAAGATCCATGTTCATGCACACAAATATTTGACTTGAGCGGGAATCGAACCCGCGACCATCGACGTAGTAGTCGTTTACACTCCCGCTACGCCAACCGGCCGTCGAATATATATGTATACTAGCTTTTGCCCGCGGCTTCGCCCGCATGAAATTTAAATAAAGAGTAAGCCTTTGTACTTCCCCAGGTTTCAGACTATCCATATCAAATTTCATCACAAACGGATCTGCACATTAGCCGTGTAGCATACCTACATATAAACAGAGAGTACTTAAAATTACTTTTGTTTTCATTGTGTAGGTATATTATTGAAGTTATGAAGAGCTTATATACCTACTGAATAGAATAGCAGCAAAAATAAAAACTGATAGCATTACCACAAAGTACATAATCAGACCGCTCCTTTACGCCGCTGCGCTTAAGCGCGCCAATTAATAGTAAGCGCTTTTCATAACGCTGCGCTTACTTAGGTCAAATGTAATCGTGATAACTTTTAAACTATTCGTCCAAACTACTTACTGTAAAAGACAAAGTTCATCTACATTAAATACTGAAGGCAATACATTTATGAATTTTGAAAACAAATTGATAACTACTCTAGAATGAGCATTGTAAAAAACATATTAAAATATTTTTTTTTAAGTTATACTGTTAAACAGTTTTATTACAATAAAAATTATGTAGTTAGGTTATGTAGTAAAAGCTAAAAATTAATTCGGTAAGTCATAGCTGCCAGATCGCACTAATGTTCTCATCAATCTTAGGTATTGATCAGACACATTTAAAATCGTTGGGCAAGTGACATTTCTATCATAATGTTTACTCTGGATACGCTACGCCCAAAACATTTTTTATTAATGTGTTAATTTTATTTTCAATTTTTTAGTTTTGTTGTTAGTTGATACTTCTCATTCTCTTTTCATAGTGATCCCTTTTCTACCAATCAGGCCCTGTCGTTCGATACCCATATTGAGGTATTTGTGGAAAATAGGTAATCCGCCATTTTGTGGTGGCCGCCATCTTGAATTTTTCATAGTGAGCTCTATTCTACCAATCAAACCCTTTCATTTGATACCCATATTGAGATATTTGTAGAAAATATGTAATCCGCCATTTTGTGGCGGCAGCCATCTTGGATTTTTTATAGTGAGCCGTATTCTACCAATGAAGCCCTTTCATTCGATACCCATACTGAGGTATTTGTGGAAATTGAGTAATCCGCCATTTTGCGGCGACAGCCATCTTGGATTTTTTATAGTGAGCTCTATTCTACGAATCAAGTCCTTTCATTTGATACCCATATTGAAGTATTTGTGGAAAATAAGTAATCCGCCATTTTGTGGCGGCGGCCATCTTGGATTTTTCATTGTGAGCTCTATTCTACCAATCGAGCCCTTTCATTTGATACCCATATTGAAGTATTTGTGGAAAATAAGTAATCCGCCATTTTGTATCGGCGGCCATCTTGAATTTACAATCATTTAAATTATCTGAATCTTGATGACAATATGAGTGAATACCGAAAATCAGATCAATCTGTCATCAGGAAGGGGGTAAAATTCTAATTAATAGCTTTCAGAGCTCAGGATTTTTGCCGACTTAGTTGATACTTTTCCTTATATTATGGCAACATTATACAAAATCTTTATAAATTGTAGCCTATGTGTTATTCTGATGTATAAACTATATTACTGTAAAGTTTCATCCAAATCCGTTCAGTAGTTTTTGCGTGAAAGAGTAACAAACATCCATACATACATCTTCACAAACTTTCACATTTATAATATTAGTAGGATTTTATTCAATATTATTACTTATCTTTTTAATAATAAGACTAATAAACATGTAAGGATATGATTATCTTGTCAAAATGTAGGTGGACTTAGTGATACGGTTATTTAGCATAAAAATCTAAATATATCGGTCGTAAAATACTATACCTAAAAAATGTAAAATATTTATAGATAAAACATGGTAATTAAATGACTATAAAAAGCCTATTTGATTCGAAACTGGATGAACTAGTAACATAGGGTCAAAATACTCAGTTCAAATCTAAGGTCTACAAGTGCCTAGGATTTAATTACTTTAGGTATAAACAGGCGCTAGGCGGTTCACTAACTTTATCACCGAATCACCGAGCATACAATTTGACGCCACTTGAAGAGAACAAAGTGTTTCTGTCTAATTTGGCATTGAACCTTTAAGAACAACTATTGCTATTTCATTAAAATGATAAGTATTAATAATATTTGAATAAAATACATACTATAAATCACGTGTTAAGCTAAACTAAAATGAGCCGAAGTTAATGCAACTAAATTTGACAGATCTTAATTGTTTCTTTTTCTAATCTTACCACGGTATAGTTTTTCAAGGTAATAGAGCCTTGCTGATTTCAGCATGAATGGGCCGGGTCGACCGGGGAAGTACTACCCTCTCACAGAAAATCGACGTAAAGTAACAGTACCTAAACTGTAGCGTTTCGTTCGGTGAGTGAGAGTGCCGGAGGCCTATTCCTTCTCCCTCATCCCACTCCTCATCATATCCCTTTTCCTAACCCCAAGGGGCGGCAACGCACTTGTGACTCCTGTGGTGTTGCTTGTGTCTAAGGGCGGCGGTAATTGCTTACCATCAGGCGATCCGTCTGCTCGTTTGCCGCCTATTACAATAAAAAAAAACCAAAGAGAAGAAAAAAACAGCAGCAGACTAAATTTAATTTAGCCGGACACATCAGAATCAACAACATTGTCGACGTATTATCATGAATAACGCCACCGTGTCTTCAGGTCCTCAACAGCATGCAAAAGACTAAAATAAGGGAACCTTCATAACACTTGAACCACCAAAATCACCCTTACTTAACATGTATTAAAGTCTCAAATCGTATGTAAAATTTCTGTTTGCTACTAAGCCTAAGCGTGTTCATAAGTGAGGCTTGCTATCAAAGTGTGACCCCAAGATCCCGTTACTCAGATATCTATTTTATAGTAAAACCGTTGTAATTTAAGATTGAATTTATAAATAATTCAGACAGATTGGAGGAGATGACCGTACCTACATAGTTTAGATAGAGGCGAGAGCGATAAGGTTCGATTGCATGCGATCGGATGAATATATTTTGGACTTGAAGGTATTATATTCAGTGCTAGCTAATCCGCGCGGTTTTATCCGAATAATTTCTCACAACAGCACCAGTAACTACTACCGGGCTAAATTATAGCCTATATTCAGCCCTAGGATGTTCTCTGTCTCCCAGTATGACTTATCCTGAACCATTAAAATCGGTTCAGCCATTCAGCCATGGATCACACAAAATGTTGCCTCGAGTGGGGATCGAACCTTATGGGTTCGATAAAACGAATTATAAACGAACCCATAACACTTGGCGCGGTGTAAAGCGTCGAGGCGTCTGCTTAAGGGCGGTTTCAGATTAGCGTATTTTTCTGCGAGTATACGTTCGTTTCAGCATACGCGCTTACACGCGCGCTACATTACGTGCTTCAAAAAACCGAACACGCGTAAACGGGCATATTTCGGATTGTTCGCTCGAAATGGTAGTGACATCGTGTCAGTGGCAACATGGACTCTGACTGCTCAAGCTTATACGAGCTTAGAAGCGCATTAACGCTCGTACGAGTTGCGCGTGTTCCAAAAAGGCGCACCTATACATGCCTACATACGCTTCTAAAAACGAGCTTATACGCGCGTATAAACGCTAATCTGAAACCGCCCTAATCCACTACGCCAACCGTGTAGACCTAAACTTTTATAAAAAAAACAAGGCGCAGAAAATATGTAGATGTATTTAATAATAGTGATGAATCAAGTACCTAGATAATAAGGAAGCCGAAAAGCTGGTTGTGGCGTCGTAAATTTAAAACGCGCACTTCCGAAAATGGTCTACGACAGGCTCGTAAATAAATTTTAAATTAATAGAAATAAAGTGGACGACTAACAGCGGTGCACGTGGCCAAATATTGACCGGACGACTCATTGAACTTTAGATGGGTTTAGAATATTGGACAGGATTTGATAAAAGCAGCGATAGCCGAGTGGAGAGACCGACAGACTGCTACGCAGCGGGTCTCGGTTTCAGATCCACAGCACGCACCAATGACTTTTCGAAGTTAAGTGCGTATTAAATTGTTAATTAAATTATCGCTTGCTTATCGGTGAAAGAAAACATCGTGAGGAAACCTGCATGTCTGAGAGTTCTCCATAATGTTCTCGAAAGACATGAAGTCTGCCAACCCACACTTGTCCAGCGTGGTGGACTATGGCCTTACCCTTCTCATAGTGAGAAGAGGTCCGTGCCCAGGAGTAGGACAGTGCATATGGCTGTTGATAAGAGTATTTGATAGAATGAAAAGCCTTCAGTTCTGACAGTTGATGTGAACTATGACAGCCGTTAAAAAGAGTTTATATCCTTAAACATACTGACCCTACTCTAGCCCATACAATATGGCTACCGCTTGATAGTAGTCCCTCTCCCTCTGTAGATCAGATACATTCATGATTTTTTTGCTATCCACAATGTGTGTACCTTTTCTTTATTTTTTGTATTACGAGGTGGAAAATCCCTTCGGATCTTCGAGTCTTGGGGTAATGAGAGCCGGAGTATGTGGTCGTCATCATCATCATCGCCCTAGCGTTATTCCGGTTGCATCCAAGACTTACACGCCTTGGAGCCCGGGGTCCGCTTACTTTAACTATTTTAACTTTTCCACAGAGTGACTGTCGTCTGACCTCCGCAACCCAAAGGGATAACTATTTCCATGGTTTAGACCAGGTTCAGTTTATTTGAGGGTACTGACTCCCCGTAACTGTCAAAGATCTTCATGACAGCTGGGACCGACGGTTTAACGTGCTCTCCGAGGCACGGGGCAAGCGATAATTAACAATTGAATACGCACTTAACTTCGAAAAGTCATTGGTGCGCGCCGTGGATTCGAACCCGATACCCTCTGCATGGCAGTCTGTTGGTATCTCCCCTAGGCTATCGCTGCCTTTAAGCTTAGCCGGAGTATGTGGTGTTACCACTAAAAACACCTCAACTGCCAACAAAAGACGCCCCACACAAACACTGGGTACAACAATGCGTGTACCTACCTACTTATAAAATTTCTATGTGGTTATCAAACATGGACCCAGTCGGCCACAGAATACCTTAGGTATAATTTACACTTACGTTCATAATAAAAGCCGTTAAAATTATTATTAATCAATATAATTTATTCTCTTGTATTAAACAAGTAGGAAATTGGTATGCTGGTTATAAAATTTCTATTTTATCGCTATACTGTGTTTCTTAGTTAGCACCTAACTGTTTAATGCATGAGATATCAATAAAACGAAGCTAATAGTCAATTTGAAAGTATCTTATACAAAAGAGTGAGGTGTCTTACAATATCTCCGGTTTTCCCTTTAAGTATCTATATCTGTTGAAAGGCTGTTATTTTCATGATGAAACCTTCATTAGAGAAAGTTATTTGGTTTTATATGTTGTGTAGGAGTAGTGATTGTGAGGATTTACACTATTGATACAAAGTATGACAATCTATGGGAATATTAATATACTAGATGAGCCTGCGGTTTCACCCGCGTTATTTAAGGCGACTGCTCCGCTCTTATATAGCCTATAGCCTTCGTCCATAAATAACAAATCGGAGCAGTAAATCCTGAGATTAGCGCGTTCAACTAAACAAAAAACAAAATCTTCATCTTTATATATTCGTATTAGATTTATTTTACGTTTCGGGCTTTAAACGTAAATTGCAGAGCTGTCTCTCCACCGTTTGTTGCTGGTACCTCTACCAGAGGATATAGGTATGTGACTACCTCTTACAGGCGTTTGGGACTTACCAACTAAAATCAACGCGAGGACAACGCGTTGATTTTCTATGCTAGCGTACTTTGTCGCAAATGTATTAGCATCATTGGTTTACATAATATTTAAATTTTTCGTGTTGAGAAAGAAATACCCAGCGTTCAAATGTGTTGCGCAAATTAACATCAGCGATCAGCATTACCTGACCGACCAATGAAATTTAAAAAATTAACAAGTAATCTCTATCATAGATAATATCTACGCTACAAAGTGTAAATAATCAGTAGACATCAATCTACAAATTAATATTTCTCACTGTAGTTACTTCTTCTTCTTCTGCCTCCCCTTTTCCCATATTACTTGGGGTCGGCGCAGAATGTCTTTCTCTTCCATTCTCTCCTTTCATCATTCACTCCCTTTTCATTCATGTTACCCTTCACACAATCCATCCATTTTTCTTTGGTCTTCCTCTTGATTATATCCCGCAACTCTCATCTTCATCACCTTTCTAGTCACATGATTTTCATCTCTCCTCATCACATGCCCATACCACAATAGACGATTTGCTTTCATCTTTTCTTGAACCGGTGTAACTTTCGGACTTCCCCTAAAAAGTAAACCATACTGCCATAAAAGATATATAATTCCGTCGTGTCCGTTGGTTGCATGTTTGTAAAGTCCACAGCGACACAGGATTTATTCCTAGTGAGTAGGGTAGCCTTTAAAAGAAAACAAAATAAAAATATATTTAGTACTAGCAACACTGACGACAATTCTTCACGGCAGAATATTCCTCCAGTGCTGCCAGAGTTTATGATAGTTTCCCTGAAGCAATAACAATAAAAGCTAGAGGCATTAGCGCTGAAATCAAAGAAGTGACATGTACGTCGACGCATATAAAGCTGAGCCACACTGTAATAGCCACATTCAACGGTTTTAAATTGGCCTGCTTATACCAACATGCTGGTATGAGTTTTCTTGGAGGACATACGGATGAATTTGTCAGCGAACATGTTTGTCAACATTATTGAAGAAGCCAACAGGGCAACGCCGAATTAAAAAGAATCACCTGTATATAAGTACAATGATTTTGCTCCTAAAGATACATATAACTTAATTGTGGTATTGAATTAATCTATATCAACAACTGTTAAACGCACAAATCCTAAACAATTGGATCACATTAAACAAATTCTTAACTGATTATTTCATAAAAGGATTCCTAATAAGTTTCTACAATCATAAAACTTTGTTGCAGTGCAATGACGCCTTTAATAGGCGTCATTGCACTGCATTTGACGACCGGTTGGCGCAGCGGGAGTTTAAGCGACTGCTACGCCGAAGGTCGAAGGTCCGATTCCCGCTCAAGTCAAACATTTGTGTGCATGAACATGGATGTCTGTCTTGGTCTGGGTGTTTCTATGTGTAATATGTATGTATTTACAAAAAAAAAGTATATATGTATGTTTATCCATTATCTAGTATCCATAACATAAGCTCTGCTTAGCTTGGTACTAGATTGTGTGATGTGTGTATGTGGTAGAATATTATTAATACATAATTGTTTTCATAGTTCAACATGTGTAGCCTACTGGTCGTTTTCTCTTACTTATTGGTAATATAATCAACTTTTGAACGTGACACAATCATAGAAGAAGCATTTGGAAGCAAATTCGTTACTCGTTTTCATTATCAAAATAGGTAGTCATATTAACATGACAATTAAAATAATATCAGTTAACTGCAATACCAAAATCATAATCGGTCGTCAAAATCCAAATATTGTATCACAATAACCAATACTGAACCGATCGAAGGCAGCGATAGCAGAGTGGATATACCAACAGACTGCTATGCAGAGGGTATCGGATTCGAATCCACGGAGCGCACTAACGACTTTTCGAAGTTAAGTGCGTATTAAATTGTTAACTATCGCTTGCCCCGTGCCTCGGAGAGCACATTAAACCGTCGGTCCCGGCTGTCATGAAGATCTTTGACAGTCGTTACGGGGAGACAGTACCCTCAAATAAACTGATACTGGTCTAAACCACGGAATATCGCTATCCCTTTGAGTTGTGGAGGTCGGACGGGAGTCGCTCTGTAGAAAAGCTGATATTCTGACAAATCTGGTTAGACTGGTAAGCGGACCCCGGGCTCCAAGGCGAAAAGTCTTGGATGCAACTGGGATAACGCTAGGACGATGATGATGAACCAATACAGAACCACATTGGACATGCATATTGGTCGTCCAACATAGGTTTGTTACACAAGCACCAATCAATCTGCCTATTGCAGTCCACGCCTTGACATAGGTCTCTCCCAAAATGCGTCACAATGACCAGTTCTCTGCCTTCCGCATCCAGTCCGCCCGAGCCACCTTTTTCAAGTCATGGAAGAGAGCATCTCACACTTCGTTTGCCGAAAAAAGCGACACAAATACCAATACAGACTATTCAAGGCAGTCTATAGATTGTCATCCAACAAATTTGTAGGCCCAACATAGCGCCCGTGTGTCACAAACGTTGGTATAACTTGTATCTAACTGTTTTGTAAATTTATAAGTGGCTTATAACTGGCAATTCGTATGCCCAGTCCGCTCGCCAACGGGCTGGTGAATGTTAAAACTAATTTTATAACGCCTACCAACACACCGGATTCTTTACTGTGAATGACACGAATAATAATTTAATAATTTGCGGCTGTTTTTCTGTGAAGCTTACACAAGGGGATTGGTTAAGACCGAGAGAAGGCTAGTGTAATATAGGAATATGGAACTCAGTATCATGGCTAAGCTTCGACGAACCGTGTTACTGTTCTTCGAAGCTTCGGCTCAAAATACCAGATCGAAGATTTGAAAAAGTACTTAACTTAATAAAAACTAAAATATGAAAAAAAAAACACTTGACTTCAGAATGGCTGCGATATGTGTGAAAATAATCGATTGAGTTTTTTATTTTTTGGCCCGCCAGATGGTCAGGCGGACCCCGAACAAAACCCCCTTGGCCGCGGATGAAAGTGTTGGGCTCCGCCGCCAAAACACCCAGCGGCCGCAGAGGATAGGGAGGGCGGCAACGCAACACCGCATCTCCTCTTCCTCTGCGGCCCCACCGCGACGCAACAATGGTGCGCCCCCATTTGGTCGCAGGAGATAGGGCGCGCGGCAACGCAACACCGACACGGCTCTCCTCCCGTGACTGCACCCGACTACGAGGGAAAGACAGAACTGTCACAACTGTGTGACAGATTGAGTTTTGCATCAAACTGGTTTCACCTGTGTTATCGCTAATGTTGCAAGATTTATATCACTGAAAAGTATCCAGAAAATGTTGCCGTAAAGTGAACGTGTAACATGGTGAATATTTAAGGTTCACAGCTATTGGGGTATTATGAGTTAAGGTTGCCGGGACAATTTAGATCTCATTTCAATATTTATGAAAAAAGCAAGATATAGAATATACGCAAGTTTTTTTTTTTTTCACATTGAAAATTGTTAAGACAGACAGACCATTCGTCAGTTGATTCGACAGCTACATTTATCGTATGATATCTAAGAAAGATCAATTCTAAAATAGCACAAATTTTATCAGCATCATAACAGCATCAAAGTTACATCACTGTAGTAAAATGAATCAGGTCATCCGTGTTTCAAAGCTGTCTGACCCGGACTCGAACAAGGTCATAAACTTATGCAAGGTCAGCTTGCAGGACGAACTTGTGTTGGTGACAATATCGCTGTTATGTACAACTTTGGTGACCTTATTCAGTAATCGTATTTACCAACAAGTACGAACTGTTATATTTTAGTATAGCTCATATTGTAACCTGACTTACCGTTCAGCAAAGCAAAGCAACTTTCGCAGAGGTTGCCGCTTGGATGGGTGAACGGTTGTGTATGTATAATAGAGCACTATCGTGCTTCAGACTCAGACACCAGAGTGGACGACTTACAGCCATTTTCAATATTCGATCCATACATGGATTTTGAGATTCGAGATTCGTGTTTGACATATTTTGTATGAAGCTTATGTCAAACACGAATCTAAAATCTACAGATCTATCTATAGATCGAATATTGAATTCCGTAGTTAATCACACGAAAAGGAACGAGGGTGTTGTGGTATACATGTTATAGACCAACGCTCAGCGTTTTCATCTTTTTGACCTTCAAGAAATCGTCGTTCATATCGTCAAATGTGCCGAGTGCCAAGAGCTCAATTCCTACGGGAGACAACACTTTGTATGATCCACACAATGCTGTATTGCGTCTGGGTGGTCTCTTACGGCCATTTTCAATATTCGAACTATAGATAGATCTGTGTAGATTTTAGATTCGTGTTTGACATATTTTATATGGAGCTTATGTCAAAAACGAATCTAAAATCTACAGATCTATCTATAGTTCGAATATTGAATTCCATAGTTAGTCCGTTGATTGAAAGTTTGTCAATTCCCCGCGACACAAGCGTTATTCCTAGCGCGAGAGCTGTCTCTTTGAAAATACAAAGGATATTTATACTGGTCTCGAATGATACATTTCTCATCACAAGAAGATACAAAACTCACGCTGTTGACCAACAAGCGTGTCATTTTTTAATTTCTTCGACTGAAGTAACTGGCCATTTGCTAATAGGATCCCATTTCGTCACACACAATTTATTTTAATTACTGAGCTCTTAATTTAATCCATTTTAACAGCACTTTGATATAATTACAGCAATAGTTTGTAATTTAATAAACATTAATACTTTTGGTGTTGCGTTCCTGAATTGCAAATCAGTAAAAGATGCCGCTTTCTGTGATTTTCTATTTTTTAATTGCAACGGGATACTATAACCGCATAATTTG
The DNA here is from genome assembly GCA_944739405.2 of Euclidia mi. Classification (NCBI taxonomy): domain Eukaryota; kingdom Metazoa; phylum Arthropoda; class Insecta; order Lepidoptera; family Erebidae; genus Euclidia; species Euclidia mi. Next base: position 5,874,226 of record OX123200.2, on the reverse strand, counting down.
ACAGACCCGTTGGTCTAGACGATAGGGGTTAGTGGATAGTGACTCACGTGCCTGAGGTCGGAGCATAAGCCTTAACTATCCTTGCCATCTTCTCCTAACCCCCTTTTCCTCAGTCTTACCACTCTTTATAGTAAAAGAAGAATAGGATTGGTAATCGGGCTTGTGCATACAGCTCTCGCACTCACCTCAGATAGTGCAATAGAACCATTGGTACTGCTGTTTTACGACAATGTTGTTCCAGATGGCGGTACTACTATGGTCAAGCCTGCCAAACAATGCCAAAGGTCAATGGCTATAACCAGCGTAGAAGAAGAACAAAGAATAAATAGAAAAAAGTAACTGTAGCTCTAACAAACGCAAAATTACCCTCTTTCTGTTTAAAAACTGTAGACAGACAATGCGGCAATATTTACCTGGTATTCATTGGCTCTATAAACTACGACTACTCCATACCAACGTACAGAAAGTATATGTCATTACCACCTCAGCATAATAAAAACTAAAACGCCTCCACATAAAACACCTCCAACATTCTGCATTCTTCGTGTCCTTATTGATACCATTACATACCAGTTGTACAATCGTACTCAGCATAATTATATGTTAACTTTATAAGGCCTCTTGTACACGGTACATTTTATTTCGGCATGTTCGCCGCACGTATGATAAACGGCGGCATCACCGTCGAAACGTTTTCATAGATACACGAACATTTCTCAACGTTCACGCGTTGCGTCTAGCTTAAACAAATATATTTTTCTTTTTCGTCTGACCGGTGACTTTTCTTAGCGAGTTCAATCACTCTAATACGGTGGCGTTGCCTTGAGGTAAAAGCCACTTTGAAAGTCACCTTATGTCAACACGGTTGTCAGTATACAACACTAACAACCATGCTTACAGACGGCGAATTCGCCGTAGATTTTCACGCCGAAAGACCGCGTATGTACATGCGGCCTAAGGTTGTATAATTCTTCTTCCACAGTTAGCATCGTGAGTGGTTAGTCGCCTTTCAATCGGTATTCATTTGGAGGACAATTTGTTAGGTAGACAGCTACGAGTATTAATCGACGCAAGCGCAAACTTGGATAAGTGCGCAACGCGTACCTGCGTGTGGAATATTCAATTATATTAGACGATACTTAGTGTCACACTGTTGCATACATATTAAAGTTGAACAAGCTAGTTTTTATTGGTGAAGAAGAAGAAAGCATTTATTTGCACAACATACATGAACATAATAGATACATATTATTTTTTACCTTATAATATGGCACAGGTTACATAATTTTTGTGAACACTGGTGCTAGTTTTTCAGATGCAATTTTTCGGTAATGTGGGCTATGAATTACGGAAGTCAGTCTTTCTTGGTCATATTGAATCATTGAGACTAGAACGGCCTTCCCTCATCTAAATGCCCTCTGCACATCTTTCTATGTTCTTTGTAAAGATGTATATAGTTAGAAAAGTACTGTTTTTTTCTATTAGATCGATAATTTTGAAAGATCTGATACTATTCTGTTCATAGATAAAATGACGACGATAGTCAATTATATTCGATCCAGATAAAATTTCGCTGAAATAAGAGGGAGAGGCTAAAAATATTATATTCCCATAATTATTTTCCAATATTTATCCCTAATTTCCCATTTTAATTCGGTTTTCAGTCCTTTCAGTTTAGGGATGTGGAAAACATAACTGCGTTTAAGTGATTAGGCCGCGAACGACTTTAGGGGAATATATAAAACACCTCCTTGACCAGTCCCATAGTCGAAACCACAGAACAGTTAAGAGGTCGAAACATACTAGTCGACCAAGCCAACTAGACGAATGTCAACTTGACAAAATTCAACATAATTCAATAATTATAATCCAGAAATTCCTAGTACCGATTGCAGGCGCATTGTACGTTCACACGCCGCGTTCGCACGTTACGATAAATAATTTCTGGATTATAATTGTTGAATTATGTTGAATTTTGTCACGTTGACATTCGTCTAGTTGGCTTGGTCGACTAGTAGAGTGACGGCCGGAGAAATTTAATTACTATTGGACCATTAAAAAGTATTTGTGTAGTCACTTTAAAAAAGTATCAATTAAGGCTGCAACACTCTCGAAATATACTCCTTTTGATATTTTTATTCATTAGCCATCCCTGTGTACGTTCCACCGTCTTGCATAGGCAGTTAGTTACATCCGACAATATAGGTTATTGTGCATCGTCGTCACAGCGTCCATAGAAAACAAGCAATTGTATAGGAAATCGTTTTCACACGATAACATGTGCCTTGTATTTATTGCTTTTACATTTTATAGGGGCTTCGCAGTTAAAGGCGTTTTGCTAACAATGCTCGAAAGTTTAACGAGGAGGGAGTGCCGATTTCTTCACGAATAACTTACGTTCTCTTCATGATATTATTCAGCGATTAAGAGGATTGGGACCACCGGGCGGTACGCTTGTAGCGAAATGTGGGGTTTTATTTGTTGTATAATATTTCAACAAGGCCCTCTAAACTTCCAGACCTTGACAATTTGTAAATCACACCATGTGGTGTCCCATGGGGCATCAAACACATTTTATTGTTATTACACGCAACGCAATGTATTGACAACGATCTCACTTACACTACTACACCGTACAAATTAACAAGTCAATTGCTTTTTAGAATTTTTTTCATACAGATTATTTGGATAAGCTAAGGACGTTTTTATCAGACTCCTCCCTGCAGGAGTTCAGCTCTTCTCATGATACAAGCAATCATAAAGCATTGGCATGGGTTATCGGTAGACATTCCACAAAATTCAACTTGATAGCGATTTTTGCCAGATATCGCTCTCCTGTAACGGAGCCACTCATGCATGGGGCATGAGTGGCCCCGTTAGCCGAAGCTCTGGTTGCCGATTAGGGATAGGTTGCTCCAGGAAGCTGCTAGTAAGATTAGGTAAGGACATGTAGCCTTTCCTGGGAATGGGTCTGGCGGAATATGGCGCAGTAGAAGACTGGTCAGCTCCTGTACACTGTCTTTTTCTCGTAGGGCGTATTTGTTCGGCAGTCGGGGTAGGGGTAGTTTTTACTGGTAACACCAAATACGCCAGCTCTCAGTACCCCGAAAGTAATTCGGATCTCCAGGATCCGAATTAATTTCCCACCACGTAACAAAAAAAAAGAACACTAAAAATCTTTCGCTCGTCTAACTTGCGTATGATGTTAGAAAAGAGAAGTACCATGCTTGTTGTCTTTTCTTCCACATCCGGAATAACCAGATATTGTTATTGACCAATCAAAAAGCAGGAAGATGTATGTTGAAAGATGTCGACAGTTACATCCATACGATATGGAGTCACTAAGCTATGTATTATGTTAATATTAGTACTTTGCTCTGTAAATTGTGAGCTCAACACAATTTGCTCGAAAAATACCAATATTAACTAATTTTCACTTAGCGACGCGAGTCGTTGGCCAAACATAGAGTTTGATCAAGAAGGTTTGATCGCAAATGTTTGTGGATAAATAAACCGACATGTGGAGGCGCATCCTAATGCGGATACAGGCTGCTCCATTTTTAGCTTTTAATTATAATGTGTATTATGATATTTTTTGTCTTCCAGGTATAATTGTCGGCTTCGGCAACACTTCTCCACAGAGGCTGCTTCTCGGCAACTGCGCATGAGATATTATAGAGAAAGGAAATTTAAAAATAACATTAATAGCGGATAATTATTCCGGCTCACAGGAAACACCGACTGCCTACATTATATCCAGCATCACAAACCCTACTGTTTTAACATTAAATATATTAGAGTTGCTCTCTAAAATACTCATACGCGCAAATAGTGTGTGCTAGTTCTTCATTTTCTCAGTTTCATTGGAGTCAGGTTTCATTTCTTGATGTTTTATTTTGCTATGTTGTGACTTGGCCGTATTTTCTTGACGTCATATCTGTAATGGTAAAAGAATAATTTTATAATGAAAAACTTCAGGTTTACCAGATGATAGTGCTAGGTACATGTATAGAGTCACAGGAATACTTATGGCAGAAGATCAGTCGAAGCATATAAAATAAATTATATAGCATTTAATAAATCATCTTAACTGATTCAATATAATAATACATCATAATAAATAACAGAATCATTCTCTAAAATTAAAGCTCCAAAACCAACAATTTCAATGTCCTAAACGTGTAAAGCCAATCACACCCTGTATAATTATAGTTTCATACGTTTAACACTTGCACATGAAATCTTACACTTGCCTAGTAAGTACGGTTTTTCTGTGGTGTGGGCGTATATATACAGTGGTGTGCCTATCTACTGACATATTAACTTATTAAACAGATATTTAACAGTAAGCACAGCCTTATTTTAGCTACCGAGGCTTTTTCTAAAGGATATGCCTAATTTAGCCATGCTGACGATAGCTTGGATGTGTTCATATAAATACGCGGATGGTTTTAGTTTTCTTTTTTTTTATGCTAAAAGGCGGCAAACGAACAGACGGATAGCCTGATGGTAAGCAATTACCGCTGCCCATGGACACAAGCAACATCAGAGGAGTCACATGTGCGTTGCCGCCCCTTGGGGTTGGGAATAGGGATAGGAGGAGAAGTGGGATTAGGGGGAAGGAATAGGGGATAGGGCCTCCGGCACTCTAACTGGAGTTTTATTTATGTCGAAGATTATGTTACTAGTCATATTTTTATAAAACATAGCTAAAAAGCATCGCGATAAACCGATTTCAATGCGGTTATTTATTAATCGCAAGCCTCGATTACAAACCTATCCCCCCTGTTTTCTACCTGGACCTCTCACGCTTCTCATTCTTTATCTCTATTACCTTTATTATTATCATACAGGCCATAGCGTTAATCCAGTTGCATCCAAGAGCCCGCGGTCCGTTTTCTAGTCTAACGATATTTGAAAGAATTATGGAGGGTCCACAGTCTGACCCCCCGTAACGCAAAGGGATAGCGAAATTCCATGGCTTGGGCCAGTTAACTTTTTATTTAGGGTATTGAGTCCCCATAACGACTGTCAAAGAAGTTTATGATTATGTGCTGAAATTATCGCTTTATAAATAGGAAACGAAACGGGCATACCTTACATATTAGGTATTCAGCCTTGCGGAAGACTTCGCCCATCAAAACATGCGCTTAAAAATTCTTATGAACAATAAAGTATCAGTCGAAATCACCAATAATTACAGCATACGCGTTTATTTTATTTTATATCCCATTGAACGTGCTCAATAAATATATAAATAAATAAAATACATGACGTAAATTATTTTTGCTTCCATACGGGCTGGACGCAAACCAGACACTGCTGGACTTTCACAATGGAAGTGTGGTATAAAGAATAAATAATATTTACTAAAATCAGGCAACGATAGCCTAGAGCAGAGATCAACAGACTACTACTGACAGGGTCTCGGCTTCAGACCCATTGTATGGAATAGAAAGACTTTTTGAAGATATGTGAGAACGAAATGTTTAATAATTATCGCTTACTAAACGGTGAAAGAATCGTTTATGACTGAGAGGTCTCCTTAATGTTTTCGAAAAATATTCTATGTCCGTCAACCAGCACTTGGCCAACGTGATATAATTTGGCATGGAGTAACCCTTCTGATAGTGAGAAGAGACCGGTGTCCAGCAGTGGAATTGTTTAAGTAAGGTGTGGTGATGATGAACTTGTAATACTTTAGGATACATCATCAGCCTTTGACAGTTCACTGCTGGACTGGGTTGGTGAATGGGTTGGTACAGGGTTTGCATCAAGTTTTCTTTCTCTTACAGTGTGGTTCTCTGCATAATATACTGCCTCTGTCGGCTGTTACGACACCCATGGGATGATATGGGGTGGTGATGTCACCACCAGAATACGGAATGTTCCGTATTCTTAATCCGTCACCACTCGGACGACGGACTTAAGGATAAATTAAGTATAATTAGCCAAACTTTTCTTTAAATATTTAGAAAAAAAAGAACAATGTCGTCACGGTTTTGTGTAATTTTAGACATAATTATATCAAATTCGGTTGAGTGGTTTAGACTTAAAGTACCAAAAATGCATAGACAATAATTTCAAAAGCTTTAACTAATTGATTTTGTAGATTCTCATATCAATAACCAACCCTGTAAGCGAGAGCCGATGTTATACTGTAATAAATAGGAACATTATCTGAATAAACTGAGTAATTAAAAGCGTGCATTAACATATTACAAGTCTACGGGTGACCGGCCGTTCGGTTGTGTACAAAATATTATTAGTAGCTGTCTTGGAGTTGCGTATTAGCGTGGCTTAAAGTATAAGTGACAGCGTTTTCATCGCAAATTGGTGTCGATTGAAATACATGTTTTGGCGTTTTGTGGTGCGTGGTCCAGTGAATAGCGTATGCGACTGCTGATCGGAGGTCCCGGGTTCGATTTCCGGGTTGGGTAAAGTGTTACTGTGTATTTCCAAATTCTCAGTAGCAGCACGGAGTCTGGTGATGTGCCCGGTAACGGCAACAGGCTCGCCCCTCTATTAAGTGGGACCTAAAAATTCATGGCGAAATGTGGGTGTGATATTACACGTCACATTGCGTAATCAGCAATTGGGGATGGTGGCCTTCACAATAGGACTTCACTGTCAGCTTACCATCAGGCAGCGTGAAGTCAATTTGACAGGTCTTTTTAATAAAAATAAAACCACCTATGCCTACCCCTTCGGAGATACAGGCGTGAGTCTATAAAAAATATTGGCGTAGTCCTATCTCGATAGGTAGATACCAATTACTGGTGATAACCCAAACAGTGTCGTGACTATTTTGAATCACCCGAGTGTTATATTACTAAGTTCCTTCTTTTACTTCGTTAGAGCAAGAATCGTTAGGCTGAGGTCTTCGGGCGGTCTAAAAACTCGGCCAGCAACCAGATTTGGTCACAAAATCCCACAAAAAGAAAAGAAGATTGCTTTGTAAACCAAGGAATATTTGAACTTGCACAAACTTCACATACTAAAGCATTCTTGATTGCGTTGTTAAAAGAGTTTGATTAAACCGCAATCATAATGCCACTACATCTCCCATTTACATCTTACACTAATATATAAAGCTGAAGAGTTTGTTTGTTTGTTTGGTTGAACTTCCTAATCTCAGGAACTACTGGTCCGATTTGAAAAATTCTGTCAGTGTTAGATAGCCTATTTATCGAGGAAGGCTAAATAACTTCGCGCTATGAACGACGGGAGCGGAAATAACGCGGGTGTAACCGCGGGCATCCTCTAGATTTACATAAGCAGATTATGTTATTTGGCAATGCAAGTTAGTACAATATCTTTAGGTTATATTGATACAATTGAAATGTCTCTTTAATTTTAGTCATTGCCATTCGCTTATGAATTCGACTATCCAATATTCTGGATTTATCTATGAAATCCGAATACGTTAACTAATAAATACTAAACAGTTTAATGTGCACCATAAACGTAGGTATAGTAACATAATAATTATTAATTAATTAATAATTATTATGTATAAAATATTTCTCAAGAGGACGCGGACATTAGGCCTCTGTAGACATTAGCTTAAGCTATAAAATATATTATGATGTTGTTTTATAATATAGTCTATAAATTGTCAAGTCTTCCTTGAACCAATCATTAAGCCGTGTAGCAGGAAAGTGCGGTCGTTTAATAATAATTATAAAGCCCTGAGACACATAAAAAACATGAAATTTTTTTTTTACTTGACGGAAGACTTCGACAGCGTGAATTAGACACCTAAACGCACCTCAAGTATCACACTATGTGCCTATTGGTAAAAAAATGTGCAAAAATCTGTTCGGTAGGTATATAAACAGACAAAACGGTTTTATTTTATAGTAATAGGCGGAAAACGAGCAGACGGCCATGGACACAAGCAACACCACAGGAGTCACAAGTGCGTTGCCGCCCCTTGGGGATGGGAAAAGGTATGGGATGAGGAGTGGGATGTGGGAAAAGGAATAGGGGATAGGGCCTCTGGCACTTTCACTCACCGAACGAAACGCAACATCCCCAATCCCTTCTCTACGGCCCCACCGCGACGCCACAAATGGTGCGCCCCCATTTGGTCGCGGGAGATAGGGCGCGCGGCAACGCAACACCGACACCACTCTCCTGCCGCGACCGCGGCCGACTGCGAGGGACAGAAAGAACTGTCCCTCGCACCTTTGGTCGCATCCTGCGCAGGCCTCCATCAAGCCCACGCGGAGCGTCCACTCACGGGATCTCGCTTAGCTTCACCGTGGGTGCCCTAACCACGGTTACCGAGGCCTCCCTCCACCACCACCACGACAGGTGTAGATATCACAGGGGGAAAACCGATGATCTAGAAACCGCAATATATATTCCAAACCAACGTTTCGGCTACTTTACAGAAACTGTAGTCACAGAAGATTGAGATGACATTTTCTTTATGTCAAGTGGTGCCTATAAAAAATACTGTATTGTATGTTTTGTAACAAGGTACTTGCATATCAAATATACCGTAACTTTTTAATAGCTCAACATGTCCATCTCAAGAACTTACTATCTAACTTATAAGTACTTTGTTAATACGTTTGAAGCAATAAAACCCATTTATTCCACTTAAGTGAAACGTATTAATACGACAATTTGTCTGTTTTATCATTATGCCGAGTATAATTATGATAGCAATAAAAATAAAATGATATGACACTTTTAACATTTCGTTACTTTTTGGAATGTTAGTAAGATAATAAGCCCTATAACAGTAATTTAAGATACTTGAGTGTTTTTAAAGACGGCCAGTATCGGGTATTAACAATAAAATTTATTGAAATTGTTAATTGTCGCTTGCCTCTGTTCATTAACCACGAAATTCTATATTCGATCTATCCATTTTTTGAGATTTTAGATTTGTTTTTGACATAAGCTCCATACAAAATATGTCAAACACGAATCTTGAATCTCAAAATCCATGTGTGGATCGAATATTGAAACCGACCGTAAGCCGTCGGCACTGGCTGTCGTGGATATATTTGACAGTAGTAATGTTTATTTATTTATTTATTTATTTATTTATTTATTTATTTATTTATTTATTTATTTATTTATTTATTTATTTATTTATTTATTTGTTTATTTGTTTATTTATTTATTTATTTATTTATTTATTTATTTATTTATTTATTTATTTATTTACATCATACACTTACATCCATCATTACAGTAACAAATACTAATACGATAGAGAAGTTACCCAATTTACTTAATATTCTAACACAAAATTATATAAATATATCATTACTAGCTACCCAGTAAGTTGCCTTTGTGAAATCGTTCATCGAACATAGAAACAAGTCGGTGCGCTCAGCGACGTTGTTAAGGGTGCGCAACGCTCTCGTTAGCGGCGCTTGTTGCAGCAAGTTAGTCCGCGCAATTGGTACTGCCAGTAGTCGCGGTCGCCGCCGTCGTCCCACAAAGTCATCCGGAATGCTAAACCTAAGCTCACTAAGTATTGTAGGATTATGAATTTTCCCTCGTAATACTTTAAATAAATACGTAGCAAGAGCCACATCCCGTCTCACCTCCAACTTATAATACCCTACCATGCCAAGTAAAAACAATGTTGGATAGATTATAGGATATGCAGGGTAAACTCCATATAACTTGAGGTACAAAAATCTAACAAATTTGTTCTGAATTCGCTCCAACATTGCTTTATACTTGGCTTCATTCGGATTCCAAATACATGAATTACATTCTAGGTGACTTTTTACTAATGCTTCATACAAAGATCTTATGGCGCCAATATTAGTGAAGTCATTCGCCTGTCGCAATAAAAACCCAAGATTTCGATAAGCCCTTTGTCCTATATGCACTATATGATTACGGAAATTTAGGTTCGCGCTGAAGCGAACACCAAGATCCTTTATCTCCGTGGCTCGTTGTAACAACTGCCCTTCCATCTGGTATGGATAGTAACTTGGGCTGCGCGCTCTTGTGTATGACAGTAGTGAACACTTGTCTATATTAAAATATAGTTTATTTTCCTTACTCCACCTGTTAACATTGTCGATGTCTTGTTGAAGCACGCAATGATCACCAGCTTCTTTTACTATTAAACTAAGCTTAATATCATCGGCAAAAAGAAGACATGTAGCCTGTTCTATAACTTTCGGTAGGTCGTTGATCATTATAATGAAAAGGAAAGGTCCCAAGTTACTCCCCTGACTCACTCCTGACCATGTGTTGTAGGGTTTAGAGTGACATCCGTTACAGTCGACAAACTGACGCCGATTACATAGATAGCTGGAGAAAAAAAATAACGTATGAGGTGTAAATCCTATGGAAGCTAGTTTCTGAAGTAGAACATCATTGTCGACTGTATCGAATGCTTTTCTGAAGTCCAGATAGGCAACATTCACCTGTAGTCCACTATCAACTGCTAGTGTCATCATTGTCATTTGATGCAGCAGATTACCCGTTGTTCCTCTTCCCGGCCGGAAGCCGTGTTGTGCATCAGATACATGTGCGCTAACTTGTGTATATAAACATTGATGGATAGTCGTCTCAAACACTTTAGCAGGAGCGCAAAGAATCGCTACTGGTCTGTAACTGCTTGCTTCCTTACCACCCTTACCTTTTGGAACTGGTACTACTCGCGTTATTTTCCAACGATCTGGAAATTTAGCGGACGTAATAAAAATATTAAATAAATGCAGCAATGGTTCAACTAAGACTACTCGACAGACCCTCAGTATAAAAGGTGGAATGCCATCTGGCCCCACTGACCGTTTGTCTGGAAGTCGAGCGAGCGCGCGCCACACATCTGAGAGCTCGATGCGGCCGAGGTGCGCCCACGCACCGCTCGGCGGCACCGCAGCGCACGCCGCCGCTACATCGAGCGCCGCTGGCGTTGAGCTATATACTGAGTGAAAATATCGTGTGAACTCCTCAGCACACTCTTTATCTGTCAGTGCACATCCATTTTTTAACAACATTTGCTGGTTAGAGTTACCTCTCTTTGACCTAACATAGTTCCAGAAAGCTTTTGGATCAGACGCCAGATGACTTTGTACGCGGACCCGATAGCGGTCATGTGCTAACTTAGTCTCCGCCTTAACTCTCGCCCGGCATCGAGAAAACGTATCGTAATCAGCACGTGACTTTGTTCTTTTATACAGCTTATGTAAATTGTATTTTAGTTTTATATTTTTAATAATATCTGGTGTATACCATATGGGGTAATTACGTGACATATTTTTATTTTTTTTCTTCTTAACAGGAACACAGACAAAAATTTCGGTCATTTTCTGATAAAAAAAATCTAATGCTAAATCAGGCTCTTCAATTCTATAAAGAACAATGGCAAACCACCGTACATTATCAGTGTCGCATTAAGACTTCGCGAGCATTAGTACAAATACTTTAAAACGATAGATCTAAGGCCTATTAAGTAAAATGTAATTACAGAATATTTTTATGTTATGGGATTTTAATAGAAAATGAAGTTAAAGAGTTGTAAGTTACACCTCGCGCATTTAGTGTGGGCAGGTCTGAAGTTAGTCACTAATATGGTTATAGTATATCATCTGTGGTCACTAATGTCACAGTTGTCACAGTGATAAGTTCACGTATGTGCAGTACAGTGAATAAACGTACATTGCGCAGAACGCTAATGACTAACGTCAGGTGACGATGAGGTGACGTTTCAAGGAGCTACCTATGTAAATATTTGAGCTCTTTCCTAATACGTAGGTATCATGAGCATAACAGAACTGTGATTGGAATGGTACCTTTACCAACACTTACTTCTAAGATTTTCTTTATAATTATATAGGTACATCACACTTCGCTGTAATTATGTTGCTCTATATTCTATCCAGCAAACTTACACTAATTATTATACTTTGCAAACTCTCGCGCTATTTAGCATTTAGGGGTACTTTACTGATTTGGCGTTTCATCAGCCCTATTTTTGTATCATAAAATAGTAATTACGTGAAAATAAAATATGTTTGGTCACAAAGCATTTATTTACATTTGAACCATTTTATTATGCCTCCGACTTCTTCGAAAAACTGAACTGGTGACAGAATAATAGCTTGACGACAAATATATACCAGATATCATACAATGCACATAATGTATAAACATCAAATCCCATTCTACACAAATAAAAAATCTGTTCAAAATAACAATACGTATTAGATTTTTGTCTCAAAGGTATGTCCAGAATCACAACAACATAATTGTGTAACACCATAAGTAGGTATTCAACACTCAGGATGCAAAAGCTTAACTGAAAGCAGAAACGAAAGCAAAGCTAAGAAAAGTTAACAAAACAATGCGAAAATGCGTGAAATAAATATAATACAGACATTCATTCATAATATCTGTGACAACTGTATCAATGACAGATGACAAGAAATTCACGCGATTCGTCGTTTTTTTTTTAAGGTTTCTAACGATTTCATAAAAGAGGATTTAATTATACTTTTAAAATCTCGCTTTTGACGTTTAGTTATTGCTGTGTGCATTTCAGATGTAACAAAATATTTCTTTATTAGATATTTGTTTTATCCCATTGAATAAAAAAGAATAATAACTAATAAAATAAACTACAGCTATCATTCTATAAAATGTATATAAATTCATTCATGCTCGCGTTCATAAATAAGCGACACTGATTTTGCCATTCTTCTTTCATTCCAATCTATTAATGTAATTAAATTATACATGTGATTAAAATTGGCTTTGTTAAAATTCCACTATTTAAACGGTGAGTCTTGGCAATCCTCTGTAATGCTCGTAGGTCTCTGTAAAGCTCAGTATGGCAGGCGCGGCTGCGACGTTGACACCGCGAGCGGCGGGTGGTACGCGTCTACCGGTTGCAAACCCTCTTCGTCTGCACAAACTGTTACGCCCTTACGCCCACTCAAAACCAAGTCTAGTTGTCTGTCGTTGCAATTAGGTACCCTATTATACTGAGCGACTTCACAAAAGGTCACAAAGTACTCAAAATAATTACTAATATTATTATTGCACGAAAACAAATTGAAGTCTCCTAATATTATAACATTATTTTTATATTTAATATATATGGATTCTAATATTTGAAACATTATCATGTACTCACTCTCATCAACTTGTGGTGGTACATAGACAACACAACATGTAAATAAAAAACGATTTTGCAAGTGGACGGTCGCAGTAATAAGTTCAAACTTATGGTTATCTACTAATATGTTACCGGGCGTTGGTACCCGCCGCAACTCAAATCTCGGTGTGGCCACTAAAATCACTCCGCCTTGTTTGCGTCCATCAGTTCGATCACACCGCAATACAGAATAACCGGGTAATACTAGCTCCGCATTATGAATTGACTCGTTACATCCTGTTTCAGTAATCGCTATTATATGTTGACCCAGTGGATACACCTAAATATACCGACAATAGTTTAAGGCTTAGACTCAATGGGATAATGATATTCCGTGGCTTAGACTTAGTCTTTACGTACCCTCCACCACCTCATGGTTCCTCCACCCGTCAGGGTATATGGACCAGATCATGGGAGAGGCGTACGGTACTTGTTGTATGCTCTTTCCCACGCGCCCGTTGAAGACTCCCTACAAATTGTGTCCCTAAGCCACTCTCCCCATTCAGGGGCAGCTCTACTTTTCTAGTAGGCTAGGCGCTGCTCTTCACACAGCCGATGTCACGAGTACGGCTTCGTCGTTTGCCCGGGTCCGTTCCTCCTTCTCGAGGTCCGCTCTCTTTACGTTAGTCTATAGGTACCATTAAATAAACACTCGTGTAAGCTGTGGAAAACATGCCATCAAATGCGGTTAGACTGAAAAGCGGACTCCGGGTTCCAATGGGAAAGGCTTACATGAAACCGGGACAGCGCTGTGTACAGTTTGATAATGATTATAGTACTAGAAAAATAATAAGCACTATAAAAGTTTTTTTTTATAGTAATAGGCGGCAAACGAGCAGACGGATCGCTTGATCGTAAGCAATTACCGCCGCCCATGGACATAAGCAACACCACAGGAGTCACAAGTGCGTTGCCGCCCCTTGGGGTTGGGAAAAAAGGATAAGATGAGGAGTGAGATGAGGGAGAAAGAATAGGGGATAGGGCCTCCGGCACTCTCACTCACCGAACGAAACGCAACAGTTTAAGTACTGTTACTTTACGTTGATTTTCTGTGAGAGGGTAGTACTTTCCCGGTTCAGCCATTCATGCTGAAATCAGCAAGGCTCTACTACCTTAAAAATGTTCAAGTATCTTGTTGATGGTGAAAGTTTGACTCAATGGTGGTTGCTTTAGGCCACAATGCTGTAGTGATAGCACTGTGGCCTCGTCTAGTGTAGCAGTTGCCAACATTGACATCACTATATATCTTCAAACTTTTGCGTTTTATGCACATATTTGACACAGTGTTCACCTTTATTTTGAAGTTGATATCAGATGGAATTAGTAAAAGTACAATTTTTAAATTAAAAAAAACAATTTGACACTAAACTGCGACAATGACACTCATATTGTAATTCAAAATCTTAAGCAAATTGTTATTGGGTATTTCTGTCACACTTTATCAATCATGTCACACTTTATCAATGACGACTGCCTCTTATAAATATTGAAAGAAAAAATAATGGCAGCGACAATGTTGGCTTAATATATCTATTGGCTATGTATTAATTCATTTTTATTACATCTTATTAGTAGCACTATAGCAAAACTGGTATAAGTAGTATATAGCTCTACCCTACCTTTTTTTCAAGATATATAGTACATCGTGTGCTAATTATATGAGTAGATACTTATTTATAAAAACAATGTAAAAAGTATGATACCCGACCGTAACACTTAACTCCGACGTTTGACATTATACTTGCAATTAACAACAGTTATGTTAACAAAATACAATGACAAAAAAAACATCGAAGAAATTCGTTACAAACTATTTACGATCGCAAGAAACCGTAACTCACCCGACTTTCAATTATTGATAAAAATTGTACGTTAATCTCCATTTTAATTAGGGTCAATACGTATTTGTTAGAATAAATTCAGTTATTGCTACACCTGTTTCGATAAATTTGTGAATAACTACACAATAGGTTGTCAGCAGGTGTATACAACTCTACACCTTGACTTTTTTTACACGAAAAAAGTCCGTTAAAACGACGTTTTTTCGGTTCAATTTTTTTAATTTGAATTTCGAAGGTACCGTGAAGATGGCGGCTAGATGACGTATTTATTAATACGATTGGACGGCGGTAAGCCGCGTCGATCGTTTCTTGTTAGGAATCGGAATCGATTAAGGAAATCATTTTTATTACAATCGATGGTGATTGTGAGAACTCGATATGAGATGCTGATTAATTTACTATTATGAAATCAATTTTTGACGGATGGATTAGGGATTAAATATTGTATTCTATTTATATGTTCTGATATTCAATTTTACGCTTATGAGAACGATGAGAAAATATTAATTATGTTCACTGTTTTGATGTGGCCATTTGTCAAAATTAAGAATAATATTATCATTCTGCTTCATTATTATTAGGGTCACCGTTTCACGTACATTTAAATAAAAAGTTATTTTGTTGCAGCTGTAAATTAAGAATATAATTTAGCACTGGGTCATAATTTTATTAATATTCATCGGGACGACGCCTAGCGGCTAGCCATAATGCGTCTAGGGAATACCTATAACACTGGCACTTGGTGGTATTATATTGGAAAATTGGCAGACAGAGCCCTACCACTGAAATAACTGTTTTTTCCAATCTGGATAATCTTACCACCTTTATGAGTGGCGTTCTTCCACCGTACATTTCACGTGTCATTTCCTGCATCGTACGACCAAACTGTGGAACCAGCTATCTGCACCGGTATTTCCAAACCAGTTTAACATTGAAACCTTGAAGAAGCGAGCATATTCTATTTGATAAGGTTTGAAACGCACTACTGATTCTTCGTGCATTGCACATGTATATGGGCGGCGGTGATCACTTACCATCAGAGGGTCTAGTTCGTGTTTTACACACGATTGTCACGGTGACGATAGCCTAGTAGTGTACGGGAACAATTTCCATACATTTTCTTAAAGCGCCTCTAAGAGACAATAGCGATCGATAGAGTCCGCTAGGGGGCGCATTTAGAAAATGTATGAAAATTGTTCTCGTCGACTAGTCTATCGTTAATGTGTAAAACTCGTACTAGACCCTCAGGTGACCCGCTTGCTAGTATGTCTCCCTATACAAAAAAATGCAAAGATCTTACTACGAACTTTGCCATTGACATGTTACAAATACCTCCGTTACTTTCAGTAAAAACTAAACTTTACGATGAAAGTTTTAGGGAAGAATTCTTTATTAATAGTATATGTAGTTTTGCTACTGTTTAAATAATAGTTTTTTGTATAAACTACAAGTATGAGGAGCTAGGGACAAATTTATAGCTAATAAAATGAACAGACACAAATTGAATTTATTTAAAAAAAGTAATTCATATTTTCGTTTTAAAAACGGTTTTTGTTTTATTAGATGTTTAAAAATAAATGATGTACTATGTAGCGATTTATGTATGATTGGCGTTTAATATGATGTGTTGCTTTGATGCCTGAGTTGAGCAAAGTTTTATTGTGGAAACATTGCACCGACCGAGTTACGTTGTGGTTTAATAAACGACTGTCTCGCTGTTTAATAGTAACTAATACTTACCGAGAGCTGTGGGTTCGGTATCCACACGAGACAGCACTTTGTCAGCTTCACAAAAACGAAAGGAAGAGATTGTTTAAATAACCAAAGAGCTTTTGCCTAAATACGTACAAAATCACTCTCCGTGCCTCTCCGTCCGACTGCCTCCGTGGACCAGTAGATAGCGTATGCGACTGCTGATTGGAGGTCCCGGTTTCGATTCCCGGGTCGGACAAAACTGTTACTGGGGTTTTCCGAATTCTCAGTAGCAGCACGAAGTCTGGTGATGTGCCCGGTAACGGCAATAGGCTCGCCCCCTATTACGTAGGACCTAAAAATTCCGTGTGGTGACGGATTAAGAATACGGATTGTCACCACCCCATATCATCCCGTGGGTGTCGTAAGAGCCGACAGAGGGAGCATATTATGCAGAGAACAGCACTGTAAGAGAAGGAAAACTTGATACAAACCCTATACCAACCCGTTTGGCCAGCGTGGTATAGTAGGCCAGTTCCTCCTTTCAAAGGAGAGGCCTAGTCCAGCAGTGGACTATTAAAAGCTGAAAATGATGAAAAATTCATGACGAAGTGTGGGTGTAATATTACACCTCTGCCTACCCCTTCGGGGATACAGGCGTGAGTCTATAAATAAAAGAAAAACGTACAAAATCGTCATCCTCCTAGCGTTATCCCAGTTGCCATTTACTAGTCTAACTGGATCACACTAAATATTAACTGTTCCACAGATCGATTGTCTGTCTGTCTGAGTATCAATTTATTAAGAGGTACTGACTGCCTATTAATGCGTACAAAAATAACGATTTCAATATAGTTTTGCTTATTTGACCGTAATTGGTGACGTTTTGAAAAACGGAAAGGTTCGAAGCACCCGGAACCGGCGAGCATGTATGAAAAGAGTAATGAAAGTAGAGGAAGCGCGTGAGGTTTGTAAGGATAAAAACAATAGACGGGAAAAGGCGTGAGTATATCTATGTATTTGTCCGTATAATTAATCCGTCTCATCTCCAAAACATTCGAGCCAATTATGACGTGACTTTCGCTGACATTTATCTGATGCTACGATATTCATGACATTATATAGATTCCGTGCAAATAACATAAAACCTCATAATTTAATATTTAATCGTGAAGAGCCTCGGGTATATCTAGTGAATATAATATTACATTACCAACAAGATCATGAATCAAGACATTAATGGCGATATAAAAGTCATAGGAAATATTGAACATGAAAATGTTGATAATTTTGAACTCTAGCAACCCTTGTTGCGTTTTATTACATAGGTTTAAGTATTATTTTAGATGATTTTATAACGTGTGTGAATATGGGTATGAAATGTGTTCATCAGGGATGGCATACGCACTTCAGATGAAAGAAAATAAATAATTAGTAACTATCTTATTTTATCTAAAGTATTATCTGAAGTTAGCTTAATTTTAAAGTACCTATACTTTGGTGTAAAATGAGCTTAAGAAATAAGTGAAAATTATTTTATTTTACAAACTTATTAGTAAAAAAAATTCAGATGCAGCGATAGCCTAGTGGACTGACCAACGGACTGCCATGCAGAGGGTATCGGGTTCGGAACCACGGCGCACACCAATGACTTTTCGGAGTTATGTGCGTATTTAATTGTACATTTTCGCTTGCCCCGTGCCTCGGACAGCACGTTAAGCCGTTGGTCACTAATCACTAGGGTTGCGGATGAAAAACGGTCACTGTGTGGAAAAGCTAATATTGAAAAGAAACTAGAAAGCGGAACCTGATTTTCAAGGTGAATGGTAGATATACCTTGGATACCTACAAGATAACGCTAGGACAACGATGATTTTTTTTACTAATCATCATACTCATCCTCCTAGCCTTTATCCCAGTTAGAACCCGGGGTCCGCTTTCTAGTCTAACCGGATTTGACTGAATATTAGCTTTTCCACAGAGCGACTGCTTGTCTGACCTCCGCAACCCAACGGGCTAGCTATATTCCATGGTTAGACTAGTGTCAGTTTGTTTATAGGTACTGACTCCCTGTAACGTCTGTCAAAAATCTTCATAACAGCCAGAACCGACGGCTTAACGTGATCTTACAGGCATGTTCATCAATTGAACCCCTTCGCCGCATTCCAAAAATGCATAGATAACATAAAGCATAACTTTAAGAAATCTGTGGTGCCTTGGATTTGACTCGAAACCCTCTTCATGATAGTCTGCTGGTATCTTCATCAGGATTTGCCGAGATTTATGGTTTTCATTTAGCACAAATAATTATACCATCTCCTGGTGTTCGTGCCTCTTCTTATGTATGGTAGTGAAAGTTGGGTATAGCAGAAGAGACCTGAAAGTAGAATAAATGCTGTAGAAATGAGAGCACTGAGAAGTATGTGTGGTGTTTCTTTGACTACTAGAGTACAGAGTTGTGTGATAAGAGAGTGGTGTAGGGTAACCATTTCTGTAGCTATACCAGATATACAACAGAACTATCAGAAAACAAGTATAGTGACAAGCATCGAGAGAGGCATGTTAAGATGGTTTGGGCACATGGAGAGGATGGATGACGAAGGACTGACAAAGAAGATGTATAAGGCAAGTGTGAATGGGACAGGACGAAGGGGAAGACTTGGGCGGACGTTCTCGGACCAGATTGGAGACATCGGTAGAAAAAAGGACAGGTCAGAATTACCCTTAATAAATGAGCATGCATGAGAAACTTGATGGGAGTGAATGCAGCAAGAGAGGTATGTCAGGATCGTTGCAAATGGCGTTTCGTAGTCTCTGCCTACCCCTCCGGGAAACAGGAGTGAGTCTATGTCATCATCATCATCATCATCATCAGCCTTTAACAGTCCACTGCTGGACTAGGCCTCTCCTTTGAAAGGAGGAATCGGCCTACTATACCACGTTGGCCAAACGGGTTGGTATAGGGTTTGTATCAAGTTTTCCTTCTCTTACAGTGCTGTTCTCTGCATAATATGCTCCCTCTGTCGGCTCTTACGACACCCATGGGATGGTATGGGTTGGTGACATTAAGTATTCTTAAATGTATGAGTCTATGTATGTACAAATAATTCCTTCTAACTCCCTCAATCAAGGTTGAGCCGTACGATTGCTGTTGAATGCGGGCTAGCAGTGGTACTAAACTCTTTATTGTCTGGACTATAAAGGATCAAGAAAAGATGAAATAAATTTAAGTGACAAAAAGAAACAATGACTCTGAGTTAGTTTCGGCCCAATTTTGGCCTTTCTTCTCAAAAATTCATTTAGCTAGGAAAAGCCGGCATCATCTAGAATAGGGTTTTGACTTGTATAAGTGTTGTAAACAACCAAAATGCAGAAATAAATATGTCTTTATGTCTTTATTATAAAAAGGTATATATCTATTATTTAAATTCAAATACCTAGACTCGTCCATAAAACCCTAACCCTACACTACCATATCCATGTTTCAAACCAAACAGCGCTAATAAGGCGTATTTCCAACAGCTAACCAGGCTCATGCGATGATAAATAAGCCGCATTACACACCAATGTACAATCGTTAATTGTAATTAATATTAGTCGCTGGTGTATCGCCGATCTTACAATATCTTATAAGATTACGATTTAGCACATTAAGAGGTATGTTTACACGAATATACGATTACATGGAAATTAATATTCTAAGGGATAGTGTATGGGTTGGGATGTAAATCTAAGAAGATGTTTAAAGAGAAAAGTGGCATTGTGGCAAATTACTGTCATGATCATCATCATTCAGGTTTTCGCAGTCCACTGTTGAACAAAGGCATTTCCTATATTGCGACACAATAGGATTGGGCATCAATAGAAATATTTGAGAGACGTGTTGGTAATTTGGTATAGTGGTTGATGTAGAGTTTTCCATCTTCTCACAGATATAGGTATTATTTGCTTCGTATATTTTCTTATAATAAGAGTATTCATTGCTTTGTGTATTTGAGGTAGACGACAACCACGCAATGAAATGCGTAAGTGTCACTGTGTAATCTTAATCCGGCACCCACTGGTAACATATGTGAGAAATCATGAGGAAACCTGCATGTATTTTCGTGTAGGTTACTTACTGTGTACTCCGACAACGGTACAAACTTCGTAGGTGCAGCCAAAACACTAATTCAGGAACACAAGGAGGCGATTAATACCTACATAAACACAGAGGTCGTGAGTGAATTGGCTAACCTCGGTATTGAATGGAACTTCAACGCTCCTGTATGGCCTTCGGCCGGAGGACTGTGGGAAGCTGCGGTTAAAAGTATGAAACACCACCTAAAGCGCGTCATTGGAGAACAAAAACTCACCTTTGAAGAGTTTTCTACGCTGATAGCACAAGTTGAAGCCTGTCTGAATTCAAGGCCGTTGGTCCCGCTAACAAATGATGTTGATGACTTGGACTGTTTAACGCCTGCTCACTTTTTAGTGGGAGGACCGATACTCTCAAGTCCTCTATCACCTGACGAAGATATTCGAAATATAAAAACAAGATGGCAACTGGTAGAAAAAATGCACAAAGATTTTTGGAAGCGATGGTCATCCGAATACTTACAAACACTTCAAACACGTAGCAAGTGGCATTTCCCAACAAAAAACTTGGAAATTAATGACATCGTGTTAATAAAGGAGGACCATTTGCCGCCATCAAAATGGCTACTTGCTAGAGTTATCGATACGCATCCGGGGAAAGATGGACCAAAAAAGATGTAGGTTTCTGTAGCTGATGTGTGTGTGTGTGTATCGGGAATTCTAATGTGTAATGTGGAAGAAAACACCGACACGTCTGTCTACACTGAACAGCTTTATTGTACTAACTTGTTACATTAAATGCATTAATATAATATGGTATAAAATGTATCGGCGTCAGCATAAATGATCGAGCGTGCTCGTACATACTGGTTTACCGGTCAATGATCGTGAAGGTCTGCAAACTCGCACTTGGCTAGTATAAAGGATTATAACGTTACCTTATACGTATTGATAAGAGACCAATGCCCAGCAGTCGGACACTTAATAAACATGGCTGATAAAGCAGATGATGATAATGAAATGTTTATTCCTGTTGGTTCTCTCAATATAGTAAAAAAAATATCTAATTTTTACATATCAGTCTAGGAATTCTAGTGCCAAAGCGGCATTTATTTATATTACGAAGATACATTGTATTGTCACGGCTCAGTAGAACTACGAACAAACAAACAGCCTCTCACTTCATTAGCAGAAACACAAACACTACCTATCCCAATAAATAACACGCACCGCACCTAATATACAATTGCCTTACACAATATATTATACAGTACGGGCATTATTCATTGCGGCTTCTAAACAACGTGCTGTGAAATGTCGCGTTAGTAAAGAGTCAAGGGTCATGGTATTTATGAACGGTATGCTGACTCAATAAATTGTTGGCTGTAAACATTGTGAAGATGTACTTTGTTTGAGGTTATAGCTGGACACCTGGACAAGAGAAATCCGTGTGAAAACGGGATTCGAACTTTGATTTAAGTGTGGAATGGATTGTACTAACGGTTTTGAATTTGTAGCGGTTGGAGTATGTTTTGAATTTAGAGATTTCGAATAATACGGTTTTAAATTTCGATTAATTTTCGTAACGGTTCTAATTCGATTCAGTTGTAGAATTTTTAAATGTAAACTTCAAGACGTTGTTAATATTCCAACAACTATACTTATTGGAAAAAAATTACTACTACTTTACAGAAGTTTCGGTACTTATTCGTTAATGCTTTTTTTACTGAAGTTTTGAAGATCAGTTGCTGTGTTGCGAATAAATTTTCCTGTACCGATTATACCGACCGACCGATGTTATAGAATGACTTGAAAGTAGTTGTAAACGTATTTACATTTTAAACCTACAGTAAATAAGGCAACATTGTCATGTTCTTACAGTAAGTAGAAATGCCAGGCTTTTAAGAAAATTGTGTTATCAAGTGCATCGAAATTACCCCTTTCACTAGTAACTTATTTTTGAAGTATCAAAAGTGAGATTTAATCGTAAAAGAATGGTAGGATCGCTTAAAAGACACCTATTTCATGTCAGGTAACCATTCGTATGCTTGTTAGTCTCTTACAAAAAAATACACAGTTTCAATTAGTTCCGAATTTACCCACCTGTCAACTTAAGTGTATGAGATCGGCGTATTGATAAAACGCAGCTTGTTAAAGATATGATATTTCTGTCGTTTTGATGTAGGGGTTCAGTGTATTGCCTTATCATTCGATTTTATTTTAACAGAGTCAGCATTTACATTGGGACCTAAACATAACTGGCGAAATGTGGGTGTATATACACTTCTGCCTACCCCTTCGGGGATAAAAGGCGTGCATCTATGTTATGTTTTGGTTAGAGTCAGCAGAAGTGGAGATACCAACAGGCTTCCATGCAGATGGTAACAGGTTCACACCTATTGCGCGCACTACTGACTTTTTGTAGTTATGTATGTGTGTCATCATCATCATCAGCTTTTAACAGTCTACTGCTGGACTAGGTCTCTCCTTTGAAAGGAGGAATTGGCCTACTATACCACTTTGGCCAAACGGATTGGTATAGGGTTTGTATCAAGTTTTCCTTCTCTTACAGTTCACTGCATAATATGCTCCCTCTGGCTTTTACGACACCCATGGGATAATATGGGGTGGTGACATTCCGTATTCTTAATCCGTCACCACACGGATGACGGTATGTGTGTATTAAATTATTAATTATCGCTTACCCTGTGCATCGGAGAGGTCCCAGCCGTCATGAAATTTTTTGGCAGTCGTCATGTGGTATCCTTATTACCATTTATTAGAATAGAGCCGGCCATAGAATATGGGTTTTCTATTGGGTTGTGGAGATCAGACAGACAGTCGTTCTGTGGAAAAGCTAATATTTAGTCAAATATAGTCTGACGATAAATTAAGCGTACCCAGATTCCAAGTTGAATAAGCCCTAAATGCAAAAGATAACGCTAGGTGATGAAATTCAAGAGTTTGTCTCTTGAATTTCATCACCTAGCGTTATCTTTTGCATTTAGGGCTTATTCAACTTGGAATCTGCTTTACTTTTTATTTTATTTATTTTTGTTTATTGTCTCACGCCTGTATTCCCGAAGGGGTAGGCAGAGGCGTAAATATTAGGTACACCCACATTTCGCCATGAATTTTTAGGTCCCATGTAATAGGAGGCAAGTCTATTGCCGTTACCGGGCACATCACCAGACTCCGGGCTGCTACTGAGTATTTGGAAAAACCCAGTAACACTTTTGCCCGACCCGGGAATCGAACCCGGGACCTCCGATCAGCAGTCGCAATCTTGCTTTACAAATGCTTTACAAAAAAAGCTTTAGCATTAACCTACGTTAAATAACTTATACACGGATAAGGCTAGAACTAAATGTCGTACTATGAAATATAGTTTTTTTAGTCTATGTTATGTTGTATATATCTTTTATAACTTCTTGATGATTTGTGTTATTGGACAAGTTATTATAAATATAAGTTCTTTAGGTTTGCTTATAAGGAATGAAAGATTTATGTGCTTATAGCAACTATTCACTAGAATGATGACACAATTCAGATTGTTGTAACTATATACATTTTGAAAAATTTGTTTTTCGACCATTCTAAATTACTGAATTTGGTTTTGGTGGCCAGAAAAGTGTAATCGGGAATATTATTTAGAAAAAAAATTTAAATATAGTTGAAAACTAATAGCGTTTAAATCGTAAATGTGTTTAATTATTAGGTAGTACTTAATCCAGCAATCAAAGGTACCGATTACTAAATTAATATTCACACTCTGCTTTTATTTTTGTATGTCTCCATTATTTTAAACATTTTCCATATTTCTTAAAAGTTTGTAAATAACTAGAGGACGCCAGCAGCTACGCCTGCATTTTTTTTTAATTTACCCGTTTTGGCCGATCCCGTGGGAATTTCAGGAAATCCCTTCTTAGTGCACCCCTACGGTCCCCAAGGAACATACATGCCAAATTTCAGCTTCCTGCGCCCAATAGTTTCGGCTGTAGCGTGTCTGTCAGTCAGTCAGTAACGCAAGGATTTTATATATTAAGATAATGAGAAATACGCATCTCGTTATAAGTATCTTTATATAATAATGAAAAAATAGAACTAGCCAAAAGAGACGGCAGTACCAATCACTCGCTTGGTCTCTTTCTAAAGAACGCCCAACAGTGTGAAGCTATCGCATAGTCTACATTTCTATGTCCACGTCCGTTACCAACTACCTTCCCTTCCAAATATCTCCAAGTAACACACTCACACAGACAACAATAACGCACACAAGCTAACAGTACTTGTGTACGAACAGTACCACGGTGGTTTACCCGTGTGACATGTTTTTGTCGCGCGACACGGACATATGTTGATCGCAAGACTTTTTTGTCGCGTGTTTATCACCCGGTTCGACGACTAACGGACTCTTATAGGCCGAACTACTTTTTACGGCCTATCGCCAATTACGTGGACCATACGAAATTCATTGAACGATTTCTATAATGGTTCTTTTTTATTTTGAACTAGCTATTCGCCCCGGCTTTGCATGCGAGTAAATATATGTTAAGCATCATTATTTCAATGAAGATTTTCGAAGAAAAGTTTTATTTATAGGTATCCTCTTTAGCGCTAGGCACAGGTCAGCTGTTATGGGAGACTTTGTATCTCAGAGCTTTTGTTAATATTAAAAAAAATTGATCAAAAAGTACAATTTTAGGATACAAAGTAAAGTCCTTTAAAGAAATCGAACCCACGATATGCAACGTACTAGGAGTGACTACTACTTTAACCACTACACCATATGTGCATTTAAATGGTCATCACTTTAGGAGGATAAGCCAAAAAACGTAATCATTCAATATAATATTATATGTAACTCTTCCATTATAATAAATAATATAAATAATAAGTTTTATTTCCAAAATAGTTCAAATAAAACAATTTAGATCTTATTAGTAAACTTAAGGGATAAATACATATTTGCCTATAGGAACTAGGTTAAAAACCTGTGCTTCAGGTGATCAAGAAAAACTATCTTATATGGTAAAACTACATTAAAATAACTAAAGCTAAAATAATAATAGTTGTATACAGTTATGTCCTTAGTTCTATTTTAATATTGCAAGTAACTCTTCTGTCTATTCATATGACATGTCTTGTAAATAATTACAGTGCTTTTTTACAGTTATAATAAATACATACGTACATATTACATAGACTCACGCCTGTTTCCCGGAGGGGTAGGCAGAGACTACGGAACGCCATTTGCAACGATCCTGACATACCTCTCTTGCTTCATTCACTCCCATCAAGTTATAATAGTTTGAGGTATATAAACTTATGACTCTATTTAATTTGTTATATAAATATGGACTTATAAATGTGTAAAATCTATTTGTAAAAGTAAATTTTGCTGACTAACAGACAGGCAATGCACACTCTAAACATTAAACAACTAGTGTAGGAGCATTAACAGAGGATTTTTGAAAATGCTACTCCCAAAGCAGGAGTTGTAGACCAAGTTTAGCAATCTATATTTTTACAATAAAGCATACCTACAGCAAAAAGAAATCAGACAAATCGGTTTCTTCATTAACCACTGATCTTTCATATAAGCGTCTTTTGATTTTTATCTAAATATATAAAATCCTTGCGTTACTGACTGACTGACAGTCAAGCTACAGCCTAAACTATTAGACGCAGGAAGCTGAAATTTGGCATGTACGTTCCTTGGGGACCGTAGGGGTGCACTAAGAAGGGATTTCCTGAAATTCCCACGGAATCGGGCAAATCGGGCAACACGGGTAAAATGTGCATGCGTAGCTGCGGGCGTCCACTAGTTTATACATATGCATTGAACAACCTAGTGTGGTCTTTCCTTTATACTAATGGCCCATTAGCGGGGCTGGTTTATGTTTAATAGTAACTGTTGCCATCCGCGGTGTTTATTACTTATCTAGAACTCGAGTCTTAAATAAAAAGTTGAATAATCAAATATATGTTTTTGTTATGTTCAACGGAACTGATGTTGCTTGCTTATGTTGGTATTCTGTATAGACCTATGTAGAGGCATTAATTTAGACTTAGGGGTAGGTAGTGGACATACCACATTAATTGTTAATTATCGCTTGCTAAACGGTGAAGCAAAACATCGTGAGGAAAGCTGCATATTTGAGAGTTCTCCATAATGTTCTCGAAAGACATGTGAAGACTGCCAACCCGCACTTAGCCAGCGTGGTGGACTATGGCCTTCTCATAGTGAGAAGAGAACCGTGCCCAGCAGTGGGACAGTTTATATACAGCATCGATGATGATGTTGATGTGGACATACCAACATACTCCCATGCAGGAGGTATGGTGTTAAAACACACGGCAATATCAACGCCGCCATGCAAAAGGCACCACGTTCTACGGCAAACAACTTTTTTTTTGTTTCTTTTAAAAGACAACTCCCACACTAGGACTAAATCCTGTGTCGCGGGGGACTTCACAAACATACAACTAGCGGACACAATGAACACCCAGACTCGAAACAACAATTTATGAATCACACAAAGTGTTGTCTCGTGTGGGGATCGAACCCACAGCACTTCGGCCGCCTAAACCACTACGCCAACCGTGCGGTCAACAACTGACTTTTCCAAGTTATATGCGTATTAAATTGTTACTTATTGTTTTTTCCGTGCCTCGGAAAGAACGTCAACCCGTCCGTCATGGCTGTCTTGAAGATTACATTTGAATGCGACTGTTACAATTCACTCATACAATCTCAACCTGTACCAAGAAATTCGCTAGTAGTAAACGCGACTCTAAGAATTTTATATTTATAGCATAACAATGTAAAATTCGGATTACAATAAGCTCTATTATCAATGTTACTATCTGCGAAAATTCACATAATTATGTTATAAACGGCAAACATGGCAACACCTGCAGACAGATTGGAACCGAACCTCCTTTAAAAACTTAAATAAAACGTCAAATATATATTATTATTTTGTCAAATTTAGTAAAAAATCTATTAGCATGTCTATAATTCTTAAGTCATCGACCTACGCACATATTATACATGTGTTTAAAAATAGCGATTACTCATCGTAGAAGGCATTTTTGGAAGGACATGATAATCATGTGTAGAAAAAATAAGTTATTTAACATGTTATTGTCACGAAATTGAGATAAAAGATATATTTTAGATACAAACTAAACTTTGCTTGATTGGATTTCGATTTATCAAAAATAATCTTCTAGGGTTGAAAGTTTTATGAAACAGAGCAAAATAAATTCTAAGATTTTTTTTATAGACACACACACGCCTGTAACTCCGAAGGGGTAGGCAGAGGTGTAATATTACACCCACATTTCGCCATGAATTTTTAGGTCCCACGTAATAGGGGGCGATCCTATTGCCGTACCGGGCACATAACCAGACTCCGTGCTGCTACTGAGAATTTCCTAACGGAAAAACCCGAGACCTCCCAATCCCACGCGCACATTTATGCCGCGAGACCAACGAGGCAGTCCTAAGAAATACATGAGCATTTTATTAATATTGGTTCGGTGATAGATTTATCAGTTTGCCTGCGTCTTCTGATTTGTATAGGAGTTATAGTAATGCACATACGAAATAATTGAGTATGGTTTCACTACCTTTGATTGACGAAAGGTTGGGCACGAACGCATTAAATTAGGCTAATATCAGCATTTTTATGTAACCCACGAGTTCTTTACTATTGAGAAGGCTCTTCTTACTTACTTTGTTTTGAGTCGTACCAGTGGGTAACTAGCATTAGTAATATATATTACCTGTTCAAAGCCAATGCATCGAGTAATATGACTTCGGTTTCCAGACCGACAGGTAAAGTCAAAGATGGATAAACACCTCATGGGACAAAACTTTGTGTTACCATGAGAGTATGGTTTAGAGTCTAAGTTATTTGTGTCCTTGGATCTCAATTTTTATTTCTAGTGCTAACCTCCAAAATATTAAAAGCAAATACTAAAGATGGGCCACGTGTAGCTTACGTGTTTGAAATGAATTGTCGTTAGGGGCTAGCTAGTAGTAAAAGGACAAGATTTTTCATTAAGTGCGAATTTAACCACTAACTAGACCTAAGATAAAAATAAATCATGAAGAAAACATTTTAGAAAACTCTTCAACTAATGAATATTCCTAGAAGTTATATTCAAATATGGCACAATTTAAACCGTAGCAGAAAATAGCTTTGATAGTTTAAAATACTAGTTCTAAGCATAGTATGTGACTCAACATTTGTTATGTGCAAAGAATCGCTTGAGGCGAAATAAAAAAAATGTAACATACACAATTACACACACATAACAAAACGTTAATAAAACCATAGAGTGATCACACACCAAAAGTGTGACCAAATTTAAAATTAACCAGGGTTGTCAACACTGAGAAAGAAAGATTTTTGTGTTACTTTTAATAATAATTTGATTGTTTTTAATATATTTTACTCATAATTTCTCGTAACTAGAGGGAAGAGAGACAAGCGACACTTAGCACTCTTTTTTTTGCGACCAAAGGTATGATACAGACTGTGTTATTTATGTATTTACAAAGGGCATGTATTTAATGCGACGACTAAGTAAAGCGAATACAAGTTTTAAAAATAATTAGAGTGGGTACCATATATATGTATAATGGGCTGGCAGCTAATAAGGAGTATCGTAATAAGTAAAATGTAGCATTTTAATATGTCAGTAATAAGCATCGTTTTAATTTAAACTAGCAGCATTTTATTTTTTTGGGAACTGAATTCGTATCGAAGCGGAAACTTGATGATGAATAAAAAATAGAAATTGGACATTCATAAATAATACAAATTTCAATATTTGGCAAATGATTTTGTCTTGAATTAAGTGTTTCTTATAGTAAATAAGACGCTTCAGTCTTTTAAGCCAAGTTAAAGGGCTCCTATTTTTGGGTACAGGGTCACAAGAAAAGCTAAGATAACCTACCTACTAACACTATTAGTCACCAAGTCATTATTTATAGCTCCTCGGCTATTATTTCAATTGACTTGTATAGTTTATTTGCTACCTAAACGCAGCTGCTAGTTTTAAGTTTCTATAACACCCTTAGTTTTGAATCTTATTTAATATAATAGTCGCGAAAATATTTAATCGCTAGCAAATTATTTTATTAGTTGCAAACATTTAGTCATCTTTTAAGTTATTAGTCACTCGGAAAATAATAAGCTTTTACAAAGTAACAGCTATAAAAAAGCTCAGAGAGTGTGGCATGTTAAATTCTATTTACTATCCATTAAATTAATTTTAATTTTTTAAAATCTTAATATTTTGGCAATATCCCCATTTAGCACCGACGTTTCAGCTGGCGAATGTTTTTTATTTGGACAACAAACGGTTACCATACTATTAAATATCTATGAGAATGAGAAGACCTTAGAACCATTTACATGTTTTCAATTAATTTGCATTTGTCGCTTGTCTGCTAAACACATCAAGGACACAAAAACATTCAGAAAACACCAAGCTATTTAAAAATTAACTATTTAAAATTACGGAATGCCTCCGTGGTCCATTGGATAGCGTATGCGACTGCTGATCGGAGGTCCCGGGTTCGATTCCCGGGTCGGGCAAAAGTGTTACTGGGTTTTTCCGAATACTCAGTAGCAGCCCGGAGTCTGGTGATGTGCCCGGTAAAGGCAAAAGGCTTGTAAAGCCCCTATTAAACTCAAACTCAAAACTCAAAATCGTTTATTCATCTAGGTCACAAGGTGACGCTTATGAACGTAAAATTTTAATGTACATTACTTAATGCTTCTACATTTACATTTACTGCCCATTCGCAAAGCAAGAGGTAGAACCACGAGAAAGAACGGGCAATAAAACTCGTGGCCACTCTTTTTAATCGCCAGTGTTATGTTACATATTTTGTTTTTGTAAGGAGCTGCAACTGTTTCACATTGTACTAAATTACTTGAAAATAGTAATTAGTTACAGACATAATACTTAAGAAATTAATGCAGTTACTAAATTAAGTGCCTTAGTTAGCCTTCCAATGTGAATATAGTGTAACAGGAGCATCCACTTACGTCTTGTAATGTAGGCAACTCGCGACCATGTTCAGAACTATGGTGGAAATGTATGTTACAGAAGTGACTGTATATGAATATACAAAATTACAAAAACATCAGTTTACAGCCCATGATCACGAGTTATCTTCATCTTACAGTGCAGTAAAACTTTAATAAAATTAGTGGAACAACAATGCAAATGTAAATGTAGTACCTAAGTTTAATGACCTAATAATACATGAACAGTAATTTAAAAGAACTAGAAATATTATATAAAGATTAACTGAAAAATGCAAAGTATCTATATAATTCTAATTTGGTATAAAGATCATGAGTTGTCTAGCGAAGTGACCAGCTATCCTTATCACTGAAATAATCATTTATAGTATAATAACCTTTCTTAATAAGGCAGTCTTTTATTTTAGTTTTAAATGTACTAAATGGTAATTCTAAAATACCAATTGGTATTTTATTGTAAATACGGATACCTAGCCCTACAAAAGAATTATTAACTTTATGTAAACGATGATAAGGGGCATATAACCTATGCCTGTTTCGTGTATTTATATTATGTATATCGCTTTTTGTGGTAAATAAACCTATATTTTGCCTAATGTACAAAATATTAGCAAATAAAAATTGCGAGGCTACTGTAAGAATTCCTATAGACTTAAAGCGTTCCCTAAGAGTATCTTTTGCACCTAACATGTATATTGCTCGTACCGCTCGTTTCTGTAGAACGAAGATATTCTGAATATCCGCAGCTTTGCCCCATAACAAAATGCCGTAGGACATAACACTGTGAAAATAGCTAAAATATACTAAACGAGCCGTGTCGATGTCAGTAAGTTGCCTAACTTTTCTGACGGCATACGCAGCAGAGCTGAGCTTTCCTGCAAGACATGCTATATGTGCACCCCATTGTAACTTATTATCTAATGTAATACCTAGGAACACTGTAGAGTCTACTGTGTCAAGTTCCTCCCTATCTAGCATAATATTAGGTCCCAGTTGTCTTACGTTAGGTAAAGCAAATTTAACGCATTTAGTTTTCCTAGAATTAAGTACTAAGTTGTTTGCTGTAAACCATTGTGTAACTTGTAATAGTGCATTATTTACATCATCAAATTGATTTCTATTTCTATCTACTTTAAAAATAAGTGACGTATCATCTGCAAAAAGTACAACATCACAGATGTTTTTTAAATAAAAAGGTAAGTCATTAATATATACAAGAAATAGAAAAGGACCTAAAATTGAGCCTTGTGGAACGCCTAGCTGTATAGGTAATTTAGAGGATGTAGTCCCATTTACATCGACGCACTGAAATCTCTGCCGCAGGTACGAATCGACAACACTAAGTGCGGTTTTCTCTACACCATAGTGGCGGAGCTTCCGCAGTAGTGTGTCGTGCTGAACGCAGTCAAATGCTTTAGATAGGTCACAGAACACTCCAATAGCATTCTTTGATGACTCCCAAGCACTATAAACGTGTTTTATGAGAGCAACACCCGCATCAGTAGTGGATCTACCTTTAGTAAACCCATATTGATCTTTGTGAAGCAGACTATTTAAATTGAAGTGGTTTAGTAGCTGCTTTAAAAGAATCTTTTCAAATATTTTACTAAATGCCGGCAAGATAGATATGGGCCTAAAATTATTAATTTCATTCTTACTGCCAGATTTGAATAAGGGTATAATTTTACTTAATTTCATCAAATCCGGAAATACGCCTAGGTCAAAGCATTGATTAAAAATTATAGATAGGTAAGGCGCAACAGTCTCAACTATAGTACCTAAAATTTTAATTGAAATGCCCCAAAAGTCGCCGGTATTTTTAATATTAATTGAATTATATGCGATCAATATATCTCGAGGGGTAACATGCTCGAATCTAAACACGCTCTTGCATTCAGGTACACTGCTAAGCAAAAAATTTCCAGCGTCTAAAGATGATGATTGTAAACAGCTAGTAGTTGTTAAAGGTATGCTCGCAAAGAAACTATTGAACATATGCGCTACTTGTGTTTTATTGGTGACTAATAAATTGTTTTCTTTTAGTTCAAATTGGTTTTCCCGTGGTCGTGCTCTTCCTGTTTCATTATTTATAATTCTCCAAGTTTCTTTAATTATATTTGTTGAATTCTTAATTTTACTACTAATAAATTTAGATTTATATTACGTGGGACCTAAAAATTTATGGCGAAATGTGGGTGTAATATTTACACCTCTGCTTATCCCTTCGAGGATACAGGCGTGAGACTATAAATAAATAAAAAAAAATCTGCCATATAAAATAATATTTTCGTGCCATCGTGCCATCCTTAGCCTATGCGTTGTTTTCAAGGCTGTCAAAAAAATCGTTGACTTAGCAACTAGTAGATTCTGTGGAGATGACGTAACAGTTCGTTGACCCCGTGTTTTTGCCAGCGGCGCTTCGTACGCGTGGTGTACACACTTAATAACGTTCTAATTAATAAGACAACGTATCCCATTGATATACCATTAAAGGTTTATGGATACGGTATTTAGGAGTATGCGAATATAAAGAGACAGCTTTTTATCATCGAGGGAATAAGCAGTGATCAACATAAAATTCTAATATACGGGAATTACTAGCGATAAAGCGGCGATAGCCCAGAGGTGTACGTAACGGATTGCTGAGAGGATGGTCTCGGGTTAGATCCCCAGTCACCGCGGGCACACACCTCTGACTTTTCGAAGTTATATGTGTATTAAAAATGTTAATTATCCATGTGTGATGTTAAATGTCGTGTCGAAAACATCGTGAGGAAACCTACATGTCTGAGATTTCTCCATAATGTTCTCGAAAGGCAAGTGAAATCTGCCAACCCGCACTAGGCCAGCGTGGTGGACTGTTTCTGCCCATTTCCGTGGCAATTTCAGGAAATGGCTTCTTAGTGCTACCGTGCTAAAGGAACATTAAAAAAAAATTCAACTTTCTGAGCCTAATAGTTTGGCTACGTACCCGTTCAACCCACAAATTTCGACCTCATCGACAAATTTTACCCTCTCAACCCACTTTTACCATCTCGACCCAAAAACTTGAATTTTGCCTAAACCTAAAGTGCCCTTTCGACCCTCTACCTAACACCGTGTGCCCGTTCGACCTCATTTCTACATCTTAGTATAAAACGCTAAAGTACAATCGTGTATAAAAGTGACACTTTAATTAAAATAAAACAATACGATTAATCAATACTTTTAATGAAACATAAAATCAACAATGTTCTATTTCGACTAAAATGATATATTCCCAGCAGATCACGTTTGTTACATAGTATACATGCATGTAATATTAATCCAGTATTCTAATATCTTAAGTGTTTACACTAAGATATTAGAATACTGAATTAATATTAATTTAAGTAAGGAACTCAGAGATATCCTAAAATTAAAGCGATAACAACTGAATTTAAGAGCATATTTGTTAATATAAATTAAAAGAGATATGAATCAGAGATATATATGTATATCTGAGATTTATATCTCTTTTACTTTATTTTAACAAATACGATGAATTACTTTAACTTCGTATGCGAAGTTGCATTAATTCAAAATACGGTTATACTAATAATGTTGGAATTTTGGTTAAGTTTGTAAATATAAGATAACTTTGTATTTTTAATCAGTACAAAATATCACAATCTTGTTTGTAAATACAAAATAAACAATTTTAAAAGTATAAGGAAAATAATGTATATAAATGACAGATCACTGATCAAAATCAGACTTATCCTAAACATATTTATTATTATTTTTATAAGTTTCGTAAATTAAATAAATTTACCAAAATAATGTATATTAAGAGTATAAGTAAAATGTATATAAATCACTTATCCTAAACATTATAATTATTATTTATGTAACTTTCGTAAACGAAATAAATGTACAAAAATAATATTTATTATGCTTAACTTATGGCTTAAATAATAAATTCCGTATGTACCTTTCAACAATCCCATAACAGTATTGCCCTAAAATGAGCCTACAACTAAACAAAATCAAAAAAATTGGCAATAAATCACAAATCAACAATAAAAATCACAGGCGATCTTATAATTTACTTAGAACCTATATAATACATACTAGACGGAATCATGGTAAAATCAGTGGAAGAACATAAAGTTATACCAAAATTAACAAACATAGGTAAGCAGCTTCTCTAAACAATGACCAATACTTATATGGTTTTCTAATTGCTCTAGAATAAACGTAATTTTTTCATCTTTTTCAATAAATTGTTTGCGTTTATTAAATAGTTCGTGTCCATTGTCCAGTTTCGCCATAGTTGTACTTGTTACTGATGCATCTGTTTTTATGATGTTTAAATATTGTAATATATTTGGTTTGGCAATCCCGCAAAGCTTTTTGTTAATGCTTGAGTGCCACACTTCCACGGTATTTGTGGTACGGTGGTTTTCGGAATTGAAACACCATGTTCTTCGCATATCTTCCTTTTGCAGCCATTGTCTGGTAAAATAGTCATTAAATTTGACTAAATTTTCATTTTCTTTAGACCAGTCCTCCATAATATAGAACCAACCTTCGTCTATAGCTTCATTTGGTAATAATGCTAAGGCGGCACATAGAGAAACATGTCGCTTAGACACGCGATTTTTTAAGATGTGGAGACTTTTTGTCTTTTTGCATAAAGCCTGAGTGAAATGAAAAAAACATCCTTTTATGTCCACTTCGGGGAAAATTGATTTAATCGCATTCATTTGCGCAGTTTCAAAATCGGTAGTAATTTTTTCTGGATTCCATGACGCATTTTGCGACAATATTAATTGAAATACAATTTTATACGTTTCTTCCTTTTTGTCAGTAACCAAAGCATATATTAATGGTAAAATATGGTTGCTTCTTTTAGTGCTACCGAGATCGCCATGAATACTGTACATTTGTACAAACGGTGGAACTGCACATTTAAACGTCCCATCTGCGAAGTAATGTTTTACAGTCTTTAACTTTTCTCTTGCTTTCTTTGATGAAAATAATAAAATTCTTCGAGCACCTTGTTGATAGTCAGCCATTAAAAAGTCGTTGTATTTTAAAGGAACTTCGACATCTGTAGCTCTTTTTGGCCTAATATTACGGATACCAAATTCTTTTCTGCGACAGTTACAAAGTCCATGCTTTACGTTATTAAAATCTGGGATCTGGGTCAATAGGTTTAGACCTTTATCCTTTAGCCGATTAACGCCTTCATTATATATTGTTTGTAGTGGAAGAACTCCTTTTCCAGATTGAACTCTCCATTTACTTACTTCCTTCTTTATTTCATTGCCAGCTTGATCGGGTACACAATTGTTAGTATGACTGACCTTTTTCACAACAGTATTTCCTTTAATTGTTAATGTGCCGCGACACACATTTATATTTGCAATCCCAACGAGATGATCCATTTTTATTGTCTCTTTTTTTATAGTATTGATAACCGTCATTTAACAGTATCTCACCACCTCTGATAGATGTTACGAAACAAATTTCTTGAGTTCCATCTATATTATGCCGACTTCTTGAAGCTACAGGTTCCATTTGAGACATTTTTTACCAGCAATTATTTTTCTTTGATCTGAAATAGGCCGATATAATATTATATTTCTTTCCAAAAAAGTAATAAATAATTCTAACTTGAGATAAAATTTTATATATTCAGTAAACTAAAGCTTAACAATCCAAGGTAATATTAACTAACTTCTGAAGAAGATTCATTTAATAAGTTGACATAGAAGACCAATATTATATAATTTTTAATAACTTATTTTAATTATAATCATTGTCTAAATAATGTTAAGATAAATTTTACACCGGGTAGAAATGAATGAATTAATTATTATCAATTTGGTGGAATGTTACATTCCGACAATATTAGACTTAAATAAAGTACTTTAAATTAATTTTACAATTTAACAGTATTTCAAATAGTAAATTATTTAGTAGAGACCAATCCATCCCTTAACTATTCCGACAAAATTACTAAAAGAAGAAAAACATTATAATAATAAACGACAAATAAAAAATCAGTAAACACGCAAAAAATAAATTATTTAAAACTTACCAGTTTGGACACTTTCACCGCACGGATTATTTTTTGGCACACTTATCAAAAACTTGACTACAACTAATTGTAAACTAATGCAAAACGTTACTGTTTTTTTCTGCTGGCCTGCGATCCCTATTGTCTTTGCCCCGCTCCGCACCCCTCTCGAACTACTCACACCTGCACCCTGGAGCGCGGGGAAAGGCCGAGCTTAGACGCGAGTTTGCCTTGCGTATGAACAAAAGAATTATGATTCACTTTAGACTATCTTTTTAAGTCAGAAAACCTATTACATTACATATTATTTACCTTGTATACTATTACGGTATACTACCTTATACCTAAGAGCTTATGAAGGTTGCCGAATTATTATTATTATAATATACTTATACATCAAAACAATCCAAACTTCCAATGTGAAGAACGAGTACTATTTGTCGCTAGTTTGCCTGTACTTTCTTATGCTTCAAATGTATTGCAGTTAACACTTTTCAACATATCTGTACTTTTTTAAACGAAATTACCTTAAAACAGTACTAAATAAACAAATATTTTTTGTGGGTCGAACGGGCACTAAAAAAAGAGGTCGAACGGGCACTTTTTAATGGGTTTTATTTTTTGGGTCCAGTGGGTACTAAAAAAGAGGTCGACCGGGCACATAAATTATTATATTTTGAAGAGGGTTGAACGGGTACTAAAAATGAGGTCGAACGGGCACTTTTGTAATTGGGTCGAAATTTGAGGGTTGAACGGGTACGTAGCCAATAGTTTTGGCTGTGGCTTGTCTGTCAGACAGTCACTAACGTAAGGATTTTATATATACAGATTATAGTAGTATATATTTTCTAACATCATATTATCTTCTTTTCATATTCCACCTGTAGCAAATCGAGCATAAAATATACTTAAAAATACATAAAACGAATACTTCTTGTAGGCATTAACATAACAATATACGTATAGTCTGTTAATGATGATATAAATTTTTAATCTATAGAAAATGTGAAGCTCTCATAGTTACGACATTTCTGTGAGAGGGGCCACGAAACCAGCGAGAAAATTAAGGAAAGCGGTCTGAATAATTTAACACGTTTATAGTGACCATACATTTTTTAAACGAGCCGTTAAATCTTTGCTTGTTAATTTCTAATTCGTATTTTAAAATAGCTTAGTACCACAAATAAATGATACTAGCCTTCGCCCACGGCTCCGCCCGCGTGAATCACTTAAACTGTAAACCTTTCGCAGGAATCACACTAGGTATCTATCGATGAAAACCGTACAAAAAATCTTTAGATAGTTTTTGAGTAAACACGTCTATACTGGACGAAAAGAAGACTTCATTTCTTAATAAGTATATGTAGATTATGATCGAAAAACGCTTATACCTACCTCGTCTTTTAAAGTCCTCCGCCATACAGATAGGACTTAGGTAATTCTAGTCACTAGTACTCTTAGAAACCAAATAAACAGAAAATACATGATAAATCTATTACTTTTTACTTACAATGTTCTACTCCCGCTATTCTGCTGACCCCACATTAACACTGGCGTAATAAATCGAAACAGCCATGCATTCTGTTACTGACTTTTATTGGTTTTAAAAACGTCCCCCAAATGTTTATGGGAAACACTATATAAAACTCTGAACTGATATTTCACTAGAAAGTTGAT
Organism: Euclidia mi; assembly: GCA_944739405.2. NCBI lineage: Eukaryota > Metazoa > Arthropoda > Insecta > Lepidoptera > Erebidae > Euclidia > Euclidia mi. The sequence goes on along the minus strand of OX123200.2, from coordinate 5,835,673 downwards.
AACTTTTTAACCTTACTTAGTTACATTTGGATAATCGATCTTTTGAGCCTCGGTGGTCTTGGTCTTTTGAGACAGATAAGCTATGTAATAAATCGAATGCATTGTTTATATATAGTGAGTGATTTGATATCGGTGCTAGACATAGTTTTATGTGGAGGAGTTTGGATATATCGTCAGGTTATGTACTTGGGAAAATAAAAACCTTAAAAATGTAGGTAGGTCCTTCAAAATATAGCGACAGAAATCATCATTCTCCTAGCATTATCCCAGTTTAAATCTGGGGTCCGCTTTCTAGTCTAACCGGAATTGGCTGAATATTAGCTTTTCCACAGAGCGACTGCCTGTCTGACCTCCGCAACCCAAAGGGATAGCGATATTCCATGGTTAAGACTAGTGTCGGTTTACTGAGAAGGTACTGACGCCCTATAACGACTGTCAAAGATCTTCATGACAACCGGGACCGACGGCTTAACGTGCTCCCCAAGGCACGGGACAAGCGATAATTAACAATTCAATACGCACATAACTCCGAAAAGTCATTGGTGCACACCGTGGATTCGAACCCGATACCCTCTGCATGGCAGTCTGTTGGTATCTCCACTAGGCTATCGCTGCCTTAATATAGCGACAGTAATATGTGGGTAAAAGTTATATATCTTGCATTCATAAGAGTTGGAGGGCCAGTTTAGTTTGGTGCCATTGTATTAGTTTACACTTACGCTTGTGTGATATAACGTCCCGGTTTCGTTTGACGGAATATTCTAGGAATATTAATTTATACTTTGGCGATGTAGGTACTGTATGTTTATGGGGTTCGTCAAATAACGTTGAATTTGAAATATAAATATGAGTGTACTTCTGTTTTTTATGTTAATCTTCAACTCTCCTGCTAATCTCTTATATATGGGCTATACAAATATTTATTATTAGACCTGTCTCCATCTGGTAGCAGTTCTCGTAAACTATTGTCAGTACAAACGTTTAAGGCAGGGGTGCGCAACATTTTGTCTATGATGGTGTTCTCATTGACCAATAAATAATTATCTAAATTAAATAACAAGATCAACACCTCGCAATAAATAGAGGCAAAATACATGTCAGGTGAATTTTAAATTAATCTGGATGATAACGCCTATCCTGATATGGATACGCTGAACCCCAATCTTAATATTTATAAACCTAAAAATAGAAAAAAGATGGTAATGTGTAAATCTGTTGTTTAGTTTCGACGTGTCAAGACATGTCAAATAATAACCATCGCCTTATATGTGCGAAATTAAGTTTGAAGACTCTAAAATAAGATCTTGCCTTGTCGCATTGCGTTGACATGGATTTGGTCAGTGTGAGAAAGGCCAAACGGTTACGGGAATCATTTCCCTAATGCCATAAGCTATAATCAGCCTCAGACATCGTAAAAAATATTATAGACACAAAACAGACAGACTTAGCAGCATAACCTATTGTGGCTCTCGTAATTTTTGGCCACAGCGCTCGCTACGTAATAAAGATAATTAGTTCAACGAAACTTTGCCACTGCTTGGTATACCCAGCAAGGATTTTAACCTAAACTATAGTTTAGATTAAAGTCCACTACTCCAAGTGCGGGTTGGCAAAACTTCACACATCTTTCCAGAACATTATAGTGAACTTTAAGAAATGTTTGTAAATTACCTCGCTCATGATGATTTCCTTTATTGTTTACTAGAACTACTTCAACTTAAACAATGCGGAAATTAGCTGATCCCGAGCACTAAGTCTTGGATTTTACCCCATCGGGATAGTGCTAGGTCCATAATGTTACTTAAACATTAACAATATAATAGACTGTTTTGGCTGTATGATTTTGCCTAAAAACAACTTCCGTTTTAGGAATAAATTAACATTTCTTTTAAATCTGCGTAACAAATATAAAATGTCGTCTTTGCTCTCCTCGAACAAAACTTTACACAAAAATATACCCTAAAGTTTCACACCCCTGTCAGCCATTCTTCTGAAGGGGTTGGTATTTCTACCTGCACGATTTATGCGTACCTTGCACCTGTACCTACGTTCCTCTCCCTCAAAACATCAACATGCTTTGAGTTATTTTGAAATGGCCGCCTACACCCGACCGTAATGCATTATGTTTTTTCATCTAAATGTTTAATGAATTAGATTTTTTGTCGTATTTGAATGATGTTTTTTGATTCTTATATGAACTATTACTTTGCTTCATAAGTTTGCGTATAATCGGTGCAAAATGGATGCATTCTAAAGTTTATTAACTGATATTCATAGAACATACGAACATTAATCATGCCGGTCAACACTTGATCGTTCGTGTGGTATCACTTCTCCATTTCATTCCGTAGGTTTCTTAAGAGGCGACTAAGGAAACTAGAGGAACCGAATAATGTATTTGCGAAGAGACCAAAAACTCGGCATCTATACCAATCTCGTCTGACCAGCGTGGTAAAGTAGACTAATCTTCCTATTCACTCACACACTGCTGCGACGCAAATAAAGACAGGCTTAAGTCCAGCAGTGGACTGCAAAATGCTTTAAAAAACACATGAGCACAACTTCCAGCTACTTGGCGTAAAAGAGACATAACGTGGTCTTCTAAAAACGTTCATAACTCAGAGTAACGAGAGTTTTTCTACGATTAGTACCTATTGATTAATATTCGATGATGCACGGATATCATTAGCGCTTGTTCACGCATTGAACGTGGATTATGTGCAATGTGTGCATATAGACGAAGGTTGGTGCTTAATCTTGGACAGTATAGGAAATAGCATGTCTGGATAGTGATAATTACTGTCAAAAGATATTTTTGATGAGCAATCTAAGAAGATTTCACGAGAAAATTACCAGAAAATAATGTGAAATGTCTCAATATTGAATTTCATATTTATACAAAATATAAGTTAATAGAACGTGTGAGTTTGGCATTTAACAATATGACTATTATGGAGCGTCAGCAATAATAGCACCTGCATACCATTCTAACAAGTCATTTTATTAGAAGTCCGTAGGTCCTAAGACGGTCCTAACAGACACAGATCGAGCCTATGGGTACACAGATGATAATAATATTCTACTACATACACACAAAAGTCACGTCATACAATAAAATATTTGCTGAGACTTTAATGAATTAAACCTTTTCTGTTATAATTTTTAATTTATAAAGTATGATTTAGGTACATTTTCTTGGACTACACATCCTAAAACATATTTAGAATCATAATAAATAAATATAATCATAATCATCATCATATACAATACGGCCGATATAGGTAATCATTCAAAATATGTACACGGACTTGTGTCGTTAAATGTAGATGTTCTCTAGCCACGCTTGCACTTTAGAAGCCTAAGGCTAGCTGACTATAATCTGAGTCCCTCAAACTTCAAGGCATCACTGTATAAAAAAAAATCAAGAAACCAATTCCAACTTACCAACGAAATACCTCAAAGTCAACGAAAGAGATTTATAGATTTATAAATCAAATTAAATAATAAATCTAGCAATCATGTTGTAAAGCGATCAATCATGAGTGGTCATATAAAAACGGTCGTATATCATATTTGAAATGTAGGTAAAGTTACCGTTGAGTTGTAACTATTTTACTGACAACTTATAACTGTCGTGGAATGGTAAGACAGATCAAACACTAATTTCCGGTGACGAGAAATGCGTTGGTAAGAAAAACTACGACAATTCTCCAATCTGTTCGTCAAAATAATAAATAAAAAAGGAAATATTTGAAGTTTTTAAAAGATTCCATATGCGCTAAACTTAGCATCAAAGAACTCAATACGAATCAAATGATTGTGACGACTTTTGCGTTTCCGAGTTATTTTAAAATTAACAGTCATTATGTAGGTGCTGCCTTTTAAATATTTTTACACTAGTCTAAGCCATTGTTTTATCCCTTTGGGTTGTGGAGATCACAGAACAGTTACTTTTTGCAATAGCTAATAATATTCTGTCTAATCTGAAAAGTGGTGAAAGTTTTGGATGCAACCGGAGTAACGCTGGGACGATAATGACGACAGACTAAAATTCATTTTTATTTTATCTATTATTTTCATGGCATGGTCTCTGTACTAGGCTATCGCTGCCATAAGATAATGGCAGCGATAGCCTAGTGCAGAGACCGACAGACTGCTACGCAGAGGGTCCGAGTTCGAATCCACGGCGCGCACCAATGACTTTTCGAAGTTAAGTGCGTATTACATTGTTAATTATCGCTTGCTTATCGGTGAAAGAAAAACATCGTGAGGAAATCTGCATGTCTGAGAGTTCTCCATAATGTTCTCGAAAGACATGTGAAGACTGCCAACCCGCACTTGGCCAGCGTATTGTCTTATCTGTGCCAGCGTGGTGGACTATGGCCTTACCCTTCTCATAGTTAGAAGAGGCCCGTGCCCAGCAGTGGGACAATATATAGGGCTGATGATGATGTTGTGGAGATCAGAGGGCAGTCAGTTTTTGGAATAGCTAATATTCTGTTAAATCTGGTTATACCAGAAAGGACCCTGGGCTCCAGAGTTAAAGTCTTGGATGCAACCGGAGTAACGCTGGGATGATAATGACGACATATCTAAAAATCACATAACATAACATAATTTCACGCCTTTTATCCCCGAAGGGGTAGGCAGAGGTGTATTACACACCCTCACTAAAAATCATGTTCACCATAAAAGATTTGAACTAGTTAGGAATCTGTCATTTATTATCCAATAAAATTATATTATACTAGAGGACGCCAGCAGCTACGCCTGCATTTTTTTTTAATTTACCCGTTTTGGCCGATCCCATGGGAATTTCGGGAAATCCCTTCTTAGTGCACCCCTACGGTCCCCAAGGAACATACGTGCCAAATTTCAGCTTCCTGCGCCCAATAGTTTCGGCTGTAGCGTGTCTGTCAGTCAGTCAGTAACGCAAGGATTTTATATATTAAGAAGATTATATTATCAAATTGAATTCACAACTTCCGACTAAGCAGACAAATTCGATAATTATCACACCATAGGCACGTCACTAAAATTATAATAATAAGTGAAGTTTGCCGAATAAATAGACTTTACAATCAAAGTCTCTCAAACATGGCTTCTATACTATAATTCCACGTTTTCTAACAAAAACAAGTTCAAGATTGTTCCCAAGATAACTAGTTCTACATCTCGACAAGTTATCAACACGGAGCTAAGAAAAATGTGTTGAGATGCGACTCGTAATAAACCACTGGTCCAGTAGACGCAGCATCAGATAAACGAATAGAACGGTGGATATATCTCACCGCGATTTGAGGTCTTTGAACTTTGTGACGTAAGAAGAACGGCTATTTGTCTGATTCTATAGGTATTTATTATTGGATTATGGATGAAATGTTTATGGATTAATATCGAGGATTATAAATGCGAAAGTTTGAGGGGATGGATATGTGAAAGTTTTTTTGCTTATTCACGCTAAAGATACTACTTATCAGATACGACAATCATGGCGACCAAGAAAATATCCATGTTCACGCACACAATTGTTTGACTTCAGTGGGAATCGAACCCGCGACCTTAGCCGTAACAGTCGCTTTACACTCCCGCTACGCCACCGAGTCGACAAAACAACACACGGGCTACTTTTTATCCCGATTAACGACCTCTATGTGGGCGAGACAGTGGACACAAGCTAGTAGTACACAAATGTCTGCGCAAACAAAACAACACTCTCTTTTCCTTCACACTCATAGTCCTATGGGACTGCATCCCTACAAACATTGCAGCTTGAAGTACTAGCAACCAGTTTTAAGCAACCGTAGGCGTAGTTACCACACAATATCACCATTTAACGCAACTAGTTTGAAATCATCAATAAACCTAAATTCTCGAATCAAATACGTGGGCATATTATTATAGCTACAAGCTTAGGCTACAACCACATAACATAATATTATAAATTAAACATAACAAAAAAATCATAACAATAAATTTAACATAACAATTAATTCTTCGACATTAACATATTTGACGTTAACATAACTGACCTGTATCGACATGTCAAAATTATTTATTTATTAATATTAGATTATTATTTTATTGTCGTGTTTATTGGATATATTGTTATTAATATCTAGCGTGAACAAAAGCTGTAGATATTATTGTAATGTGATTATGGGATAGGAATGATATTTACGGAATAGGAATGAATTTGATCATTATTATAATTATTATATTCATGATTTCAATAGCAATTTGGATGAGTTGGTTTGTTAATCATAGTTAATTAATTTTGATATTGAAGCGAATGTGCTATGATATTGTAATTATAATAAATTTATCCAGATATCGTTAAATAGACAGCAATGGCAAATATTTTGTTGAATTTGATAAACAAATTAGTCTAGTTTCTAATTAGGTGTTGCCACTTTTAGCGTCCACAAATTATCGACAAACTACGCAGTAGTAGAATTTGTATCGAAATTCCATCTCATTAAAATATAGATTTTATTATTTTAATTTTGTAAATGTATTAAAATCAGGAAAACATTTAATGGGCACGTGTTTATTCGACATTTTTAACATAATTTGTTATGACAATAATTCGGCACGCACCTACTAATGCTGCAAGGAATTCTAAAAATTAAATAATATTGTAATTCACTACCAAAAATGACATTTTCATATCATTGTTTTTAAATAATAGGGCAAAATCTCTATAATTATGTTTGATTTTCTTATTTTGGGATAAGCGTGTAATACAGGCGTATTACGTTAAAGTACATGATTCTAGCGACCCACCTTTATGGGACCTGGAGGACACCTCCGCCTCCTCCGTCAACATGACCAGAAATGCAGTACTTGAACCGAGAACAAAGGTAACTTAATTTAGATTTTGTGCCAGCCTTTTAAACAGGTATCATGAAATAATTAATTTGTCTGACGCGTAGACATACGGCTGAAGCTTCAGATTGGTAAGAATAATGCTATCAAATGTCATGTCTAGATTTAGTTATGTGATGGAATTAGCATGCGACTAAAGCATTTTACTTTTCGTAATGTAGTAGAGTCTTGCTGATTTCAGCGTGAATGGGCCGACTCGAACGGGTAGTACTCTCACAGAAAATCGCCTTAAAGTAACAATACCTATAGTGTTGCGTTTCGTTCGGTGAGTGAGAGTGCCGGAGGCCCTATCCCCTATTCCTTCACCCTCATCCCACTCCTTATCCTATCCCTTTTCCCAACCCCAAGGGGCGGAAACCACTTGTGACTCCTGTGGTGTTGCTTGTGTCCATGGGCGGCGGTAATTGTTTACTATCAGGCGATACGTCTGCTCGTTTGGCGCTTATGACTTAAAACATAAAAATTTGGAGGCACTTCAGTTTATCCGTGACCATGACTAAACTATGCCGAAACTTTGGGACACACAGAAGCAATTTTTAATTTCTTAGATTGTTGAATAATTTAACGATTGAGTTACATAAATACTAGAGTATGTGTGTAATCGCAAAAGCTCAAATGTAATTCATTAGGACTTATATCCAATGCTCAATTGTACAATCTAACAAGTCGGCGCTGGACCAGTTTGAAAAAATTCCTTTGGCTCGCTCATAGAGTCGAAGCACACTAGAAACTGATTTTGTATACCAGTGTCAATGTGCGTGTAAAGTAGCACTGGAAGCGACGATGTCTTACTAAGCGATTCTCGCCCTTATGGTGGTCTAGCGGAAAGTTGTTCGACTGTACATACATACAGACCGAAACCAAAAGTAAAGACAAGTACCGCGATGTTATAGCCCACCACACTCGTACGCGACCATTTAGATAGAGAAATTTATAGTACCGGTGGCATTCCTCGAGATTTGAGACAAACCTCACTGTAATGTGAGTGGACTTAAGGCCTATGAGATAAGTGATAGCACGCTCTTATTTGTGGAAGCGTACGTACGATTGCTGATTGTACGAGTTGCGTGGTTAGAGAGCTTGCACATTGTGCGATAACGTTTATAGAAAGTAACTATTTAGCTAAAACGAAAGAAGATTTTCCGATAGTTAGAAATCAATTATACTTTTCCCGGGTATAAAGTAAAACATATATGTTTTACTACAAGCCAGGATTTTTATCCTAGACGATAGATTCTGAATTTTCTAGATTCTGTATTTCATACAAATAACAGTCCCGTTAGGCTAGTTCGAAGTTTAGCCTTATTCTTAACTTATTTAGACGATTCACAAAAACTTCGTTTTAGTTCATAGTTCTGTACATTTTTTTAAAAGTCCTAGGTCAAGGAGTAGTTTTAATATTTCATTATGTTTTTGTGTCTTTTGTTGTTTTACACCAAAATTTTGTTTTAGACATGGTTGATATGTCATCAACCATGTCTAAAACAAAATTTTGGTTTTACCGTCTAGTGTGTAGGCTCTTTAACAGCTCTGTTGTTACTAGGAGTTCATGTTACAGTATACGGCTCATAGTGCTCTCGCTGGACAGATGAGAATAGGTTAAAATGTCAACCGGTAAAGTGCCCGCGTAATATAAGTTAGAACTTTAGATAGGCGGCCATCTTAACAAATTATTGTACAAGATTTAGTGGGAACTTTAAGATTAGAATTGAGTTGGAATCATTCGCTTAAGTTATACATTTTATGGCTCAATACAAGCGGATCTTCAAAAAATTTCACACAACTCCGACTTTACCCCCTTAGGCATAAAATATTACAAAGTTATATAATGTCTAAAGTATCATGTCTGTAGTTGCATTAGTCTACGTCATATTAAGATGATGGTGGTGGTAGTAAAATGGTGGGAGGTAAATGGTATAACCCGGAGCACTTTTCAAATATTTTTCATTCTGCCCTCAAGCCAAGTGCCAAATTTCAACTTATTCAGTCGTATTGTTTGGAGAAAACTAGTGATGCAATAACAGTTTCGGTTTTTATTCGTATGCAGTACTCGGTAGATGGGCAGTTAACAATCAGAGTTTGACCACACTACATGACGAAATCTATTTATTTCAAACCAATAAATTCTATTCTGAGAAACAGTTTCTACTTTGTCCTTCAAACGCACTTACACAAATCGTTAACCAAACCAGCGCATTCCACCAAACATTACATCCGAAATAGGCTATCATACCAATTGCATATGTCAATCGCTGTAATTTATGTTCTAACATACAAATGGATTACCATAAACATTATGTACAGACGGACAATTCGTTCTTGTACGGACAATGTCCCGAGTGATTTGAGATTGTAAGACATGAGACTAGGGCCTCATTGAGTTGTCTATCAATTGAGGAACGATCAAGATTTCATTGTATAACGCTGACAAACTGAGGGGCTAGGGTTGAAAGTCGTTTTCGAAGAGTCACCCGCCGGTATTGCGGAAAGGAGATTTATTTAGTCAGGTATATTCTCACTTGTACAATGGCAGAATGAATGTTTCACAGGCCAACAGCAATCTGTAACCGCCGATAAAGTTAAAGCTACGATTTAGGGACAGGGCTGTACCAAAACAAGCACTTGTATTAGTGAAAACCGTTTGCTTTTTAACTCAGAAGCTGGCAAGCAGCGAAAATTACAAACTAACGCAAGCGACCAAGATAGTTAGTTATTCTAAATATGGCCATATGTATATATAGGCCATAAACGTTGCTAAGCTTTATGGCCCATATATATATACATTTGGCCTGCTATATTTTGATTTTTCACAATAATCGTAATTTATACCTACATCTCAGTGACGTTCAAAAGGCTAATCCTTTATATGAATTCAGTAATATCCTACACAAAGTAAGAATTATAAAACACTGGTTGTTTTCGACTAACAACTTAACAACCATTAGCATAATATATATCATACTTCTTGACCTATCGAAAAGCTTATCGTATTATTGCGTTATGTCATAAAAGATACATGGACCTCGTAATTTAGGTTTACTGAAATTGGGTGTCACTGCATAAGCGGAGAGGTAGCGTAAGCGTGTTTTTGTTCCTGCCTTAATACCTATGGGGTGAATTATGAGTATTATGACAAATGACGAAAATATCAAAATTATTTTTTTATAGTAATAGGCGGCAAACGAGCAGACGGGTCGCCTGATGGCAAGCAATTATCGCCGCCCATGGACACAAGCAACATCACAGGAGTCGCAAGTGCCTTGCCACCCCTTGGGTTGGGAAAAATTATAAGATGAGGAGTGTGACGAGGGAGAAGGAATAGGCCTCCGTCACTCTCACTCACCAAACGAAACGCAACAGTTCAGGTACTTTAAGTCGATTTTCTGTAAGTGTGATTAGTGTTTTCAGACATTTTTATGCTCGACAAAAACGCCAACTGCCATTTCCAATGCGGCGGCACCACCAAAACTGTTGGTAGCTGTCGTCTCCTAACTACTTTCCAAACAGTCTTTTTGTTTGGATTTTACCTATACGCGTATATATAGTTTGATATATACGTGACCTTTATATTAGTAACTAGCTTTTTCCCGCGGTGTCAACCGCGTCCTGAGGGAACTACTTCGCGTACCCGGTTAATTTATAGCCTAAATTACTCCTTGGTACTTCAGCTATCCGCCAGGGAAAGTCCCGTCAAAATCAGTCCAGCCGCTCCAGAGATTAGCGAGAACAAACAGACAGACAAAAATTTTAAAAAAAGTTGCCTTTATACGTACCGTGTATACAATCCATATGCATTTAGTAAAAACTGTAAAAAGCGGTTATTTTAATATTACAAACAGACACTCCAATTTTATTTATGTGTATAGTTGAGTAACACACTGCGCAGAAGTACGTCAATATCGACATCTCAAATCAACTCCATGACATCTCGATCGCTAATCCGATAGTATTGTGTGACATTTAAATGTTAATGAGACCACCAACACGCAACGGTGTAATACATAGTTTAAACTTTAAACGGTCAGCAGTGTTGAGTGTTGGCGTTTATCCAAACGCAAGAAAACTGTGCGAATAAATGGTATTTCTGGGTCCTGAACAAAATGTCAAAATTAAAATTATTTTGTTCACATACATTGTAACGTGACGCTTCATCGATATTTTATCAGCCTACAGATTATGTCCAATGCTGGACATAGGCTCTCCATAGGGACCGATCCCTTGCCGTCCGCATCGTACAGCCTACTACGAACACAGAAAGATCGTCGGGCCACTTTTGTAAATTTTTCTTTATTTATTTATAGCCTCACGCCTGTATCCCCGAAGGGCTAGGCAGAGGTTATTACACTCACATTTCGCCATGAATTTTTAGGTCCCACGTAATAGGGGGCGAGCCTATTGCCGTTACCGGGCACATCACCAGACTCCGTGCTGCTACTGAGAAATTGGAAAAACCCTATAACAATTTAGCCCGACCCGGGAATTGAACCCGGGACCTCCGATCAGCAGTCACATACGCTATCCACTGGACCACGGAGGCAGTCACTGTACTTTTGTAAAGAGGTATTATAAATCAATAACGGGATTTTATTATTAGTAAGCAGGGGTAGGCCTCCCGTAAGGTGGATCGACGATCTGGTTAAGATCGCGGGAAGCGGTTGGATGCGGGCGGCTCCAAATTGGTCTGTGTGGAGAACCTTGGGGGAGGCCTATGTCCAGCAGTGGACGTCTCTAGGCTGACATGATGATTATTAGTAAGTATTTGGGCAACTTATTGTAAGACAATACCATGCCAGTCTGCCGCCATAGGTTAGATTTTGGCTTTCCAACGCTCACCGCCCCGCATATCCCAAGCATTGGCTTTAGCCAACCCTAAGTCAGTTTAAAGTTCAAGTAGGCTTTTACCTACGATTAGACAAGCTATGAAAATTTATGTGCATTTTAACATTTGTCTAGAATATTATTGCGTGTGTGCCAACGCCATTTGCGAGGCAGTACTGCGAATATTTTTAGCTATGTGTTTCTGTAGTAGCGGATGCTTATTCTTTGCTAAATGGAGTCATTTGTCAGAGCTTAAAGTGATTAAATGGTGACTAGTTAGTTTGTGGTCGAATGGTTATTGAGGTTTCTGTTAGGCAAGTTTTTGTAGTATGGGGGCTAAAATGTGCCTCTTCTCAGCATGTCTTTTTCTTCCACTGCTGGACATATGCCTCTTGCATGGCCCTCCACTCCGCTCTGGATGCAGTGGTTCTTGTCCAGGTTAGCCCAGCCGTCTTTTTGATGTCGTCCGACCATCTGGCTGCTGGTCTGCCCACATTTCGGCTTCCCGTCCTGGGTCTCCAATGCAGGGTTCTCTGGCTCCACCTGTCGTCGTCTCTCCGGCATATATGGCCGGCCCATTGCCACTTTAGTCTCGCAACTCTTTCGCCGATGAAAAATGTGCCTAGTAGATGGTAATAGGCTTGTAGATACGTGGGATCTTCGGGTGCAGCTTGCATTTAATACTTTCACATTTTCATAATGCTTGCTGATTTTTCTTTTGGTTTTGTTGTTTTTGCAAGCTTCTCTTCACTACTTATAGTTGGTCGATGTTTAGTTACTGACTAACTAACAGACAAGCCACAGCCAATACCATTGGGCGCCAGAAGCTGTAATTTGGCATGTGCGTTCCTTGCACTTTGCACTTGCACTAGTAGAGCACTAAGAAGGAATTGCCCGATATTCCCTCGCGATCAGGCAGAAATAGCTAATAAAAAAAATGTGCGGATCTAACTGTGGGCATCCAACTACCTCAGGCAAGTTTTAACGCACTATTAAAATGCATTTATTTACTGTACTGCCTATTGTCGTTCAATGAACCCCACTTTTCCAGAACTTAATTTCCAATTTTGTAGAAATTCGAAATATAAAAATACCATCACGAATAACGGTATTACATTGTTCCATAAATCAAACGACCAACTCCCTAAACCACATCAAAACGAAACAACGCATAAACAACGCCAAACAGAATTTCATATTAATAATATAATATTAATAGGACCATTTATTTTACATCATTATGATATCGCACGGCCCACAACATAGATGTATTATAATAAAATGTCTCAAATCATTAAGCTAATCTCCAAATTTATAGACAACATCACCAAATCGCTGGATATATTTCAATTTTAATGTATTACAAGATTATTAACATAGATTTTGGAGATTAGGTTAATGGGCGAATTGTGTTTTCGGTTGCTGTCATCTTGATAAGGCTCTTGTGTCGGCAAAGTTCAGCAACGATCCTAAGGTCACAATTGTATGGGTGACCGTTTATATTAGCACGCTATCGTGATTTCCGGCAAGTGAAGTCAGTAGTGCTCAATCTTGTATCGGCACAGAACTTTTAAGGTGATTTTGAGGGCCTACGTGGCCTATAAGTTAAGACACTAGAGCTGGCCACAGGCTCATAAGCATTAGAAGATGAAGTTAAGCCTTAGGATAGTTGGTTTATTCGTTCCGTTTTGCGTAGGTATAGGTACTACGTAGTAGGTGTTGTGACTTTCTTTATCAAATTTCTTAAAAGATCATAATTATATTAAGACTCTTATATGTAGTTACTGATAAAATTATGTACAAAACTAAAAATCATTAAACATAGCAAACATTATTTTCGATATAGCTCAAACCATATAGACAGGCTACGCACCATACAAGACGTTACCGATGTGATAGACATTTTTAGGAGCATAGGAGGGACATTATAGCGTAAGCAAAAGAATTTTCTAATCTCCTTGTTGTAGCACAACACACTTCTGCCTATCCTTTCTTTATATATGCATAGCTAAGCTGTCGATATGTCCTCGGTACGAAGTCATTAGCGTCAGAGGTCTGATGTGCACAAAACATTATCGTGTTCACAGTTTGTAACACCCACACCATACGAGAGACTGTTTAGGCCTTGTGTAGGGTGAAACAGCCTGTTGAAGGTTTAGTGTATTAAAGGTGATTTATTGGTATTAGATCTTGAAAAGTCGACGAGCCCATTTTGTAAAACTTTATTTTCAGCGGGCTGTTTATTATATTTTGAAATAGAGAAGGTAAACCAGACTTGGTTTTCTTTATTATGGTGAGCATCAGGCAATGAGCAGGGCATTAACTCGAAGAACTCATAGCGCAGAAAGACAAAACACGAATTAGGAAGAGATCTAGAGAGATATATATCTAAAATTAAAACTATACAATATATTTTTATGTAGAGATACTCGAATGTACCTCCAAATATTTTAATCTGCAAGACTGCGCCGTACCTCCACATAAATAGTGTTAAAATAATTAATGGACTTCTAATAACAGGGCAATTCACCCCACTATTAATCTATAGGCGAGTGGCAAATGCGTAGGTGGAAACACCGCTTAATTATACTCTATACGATTGGCTCATTTCATTCACAATAATTTGCACAATATTGTAATATTTTGTTAAGATATAGTGTAATTATTAGCTATTAAAATGTTCTGGCATGTATTTAACTTGATAGCTGGCGTGTTCTGTTGTGGAAAATCACCTGGCTTGTCTTTCTATAATGCGAGAGGTGTTTAGTATACTTCATAGAATTATGAGTTATTTTTCATCTGATATTTATACAAGATAAGAAAAAGTAGTTGAAAGTTACGACTCGGGATTATTTCTAGTTTTTTATACGAGCATTTTTTATACGACCAATTTTTCATTGAATTTGAAATATTAAAGATATAACATAATCAAAATAAAGAAATCGACCGCTGGATTGAAAACGCCTGGATGAGCTACAGTTTCATGAAGACGTATATGAAGGGCAACCTTCCGATGGTAGTCAAACGCAGACTCATCGTCATGTGTATCTTGCCCGTGCTAACTTGCGGAGCCCAGACGTGGTCACTGACCGATTCTCAGAAGTACAAACTCAAGTTTTGCCAACGAGCTATTGAACGGCGCCTAGAGGGGATCAAATTATCAGATCGAATCCGCAACGCAACCATACGTTAAGACTGGCATCAGTGATGTTGGCAATAAGGCCGCGACATTAAAATGGGATTGGGCAGGTCATGTTTGCAGAATGGGCACATATCGCCACGTGGTGGACACCGGAGGGACGTCGTGGTCGAGGTAGACCTAGGAAACGTTGGCGAGATGAGCTGGATGCCTTCTCTAATACTTGGAAACTAATAGCTGGAGACAGGAACCTTTGGAGAAGAGTAGGGGATACCTTTGCCCAACAATGGGACAGTACAGGTTAAAAAAAAGAAAACACACAAAAACAATCATGTAATACACCCCGAAACCATTAAACTTCCAAAATAGTTGATAATAGTTGTTGTTAATAGTTGTAATTAATTAGGTAATAAATACATTTATTATTATTATTATAGTGCTGTAGTTTGAAAAAGAGTCTCCGTTATCCCGGTTGCTTTAGACACCGGCAATCATTAAAAAGACTATCGCTAGTAAGTCTTTAAGATACAAAAACATGTTCAGCCTATCTAGGCACCTAATCAAGCTAAATATCCAATCATTACCGCATAAATGCTCAGCTAAGGGACTAAACATCAAGGAAATGGATGCCGACTATCCGACCAATCCAACACATCCCATCACACATGAAGCTTTTGCTTACCATTTGCGGCAGCGCCAGAAGAAATCTTAGTCGCCTACCAACATTCTTTGAATCACCCTGTCCAATAAATTTCAGGTACGTGAGAATTTTTATAGCAAAAATCCGATTATAACTAGATCTTCGGTCTAGATGCTAAAAATACTCCATATATATCCCTCAGTAGCTCAGATTGGCTATCAATTGAAATAATAAGTGGTCTTAATTGCCCAGCTTCATTTGTACTTAGCAACAATGTTGCTGATTACAAATAGTATCGAAGATCATCAAATCGTGAAAGAGAGGTCCGATGAACTTCTTCGGGTTAAAAAGGGACAGAACGATGATGTCTATTGAAGTTACTTTGACCGTGTATTAAATTTACTTTGATTTGATAAGTGCGGGCTATTAGACGGTTAATTGTAATGATGCTGCTAAATTAAAATGCATTAGTAGGTTGTTCGATAAGGGTTAATACGGTGACTAAAAGGATGTACATTACTGCAACTTTGTAGCTGCATATTGGTACGTAATTGGACTAAGAATTTGCTGCAATTATTGCTGATAGAAATTATAACTTATGTGCAATTTTGAACCGAACAGCCACTCAGTGATAACTTAGTATGGAGATCTAGAGACTAAAGACTGGACTATTAAAAACAAAGATTCCGTCGAATTGAGAACCTCCTCCTTTTTTTGAAGTCGGTTAACAAATGTATAAACCAAGAGCACTCACCAAAGGTTATTAAATTTAAGTATATATGTAAACTTGTAAAGCAATTAACTTATACTGGAGGACTGCCTCCGTGGTCCAGTGGATAGCGTATGTGACTGCTGATCGGAGGTCCCGGGTTCGATTCCCGGGTCGGGCAAAAGTGTTACTGTGTTTTTCAGAATTCTCAGTAAACAATAATAAAATAAAAAGAATATTGGAGGTAAGTACACAAAATTATGTTGGAATTGTCTTACATTTTTACATTGAAGAAGCGTATATTGCAGTATGTTGGTATCTCTACTAAAAGACGCTTCTTCAAGAACCTCACATCTTAATATATAAAATCCTTGCGTTACTGACTGACTGACAGACAAGTTACAGCCAAAACTATTGGGCGCAGGAAGCTG
Source organism: Euclidia mi (assembly GCA_944739405.2). NCBI lineage: Eukaryota > Metazoa > Arthropoda > Insecta > Lepidoptera > Erebidae > Euclidia > Euclidia mi. Next base: position 5,819,048 of record OX123200.2, on the reverse strand, counting down.
AAATTTGGCATGTATGTTCCTTGGGGACCGTAGGGGTGCACTAAGAAGGGATTGCCTGAAATACCCACGGGATCGGTCAAAACAGATAAATTAAAAAATATGTGCAGGCGTAGCTGATAGCGTCCTCTAGTATATTGATAAATTGCTTTCTTCAATTTTCGTTTAAGATTAACTGGCCTGCTTTATCTAAACCAGCGATAACAGTCCTTATTGACCTGAATTGATAATTGCTTAAGCTTTGTAATCGATCTACCGAGATCTGAGCAATAAAGCCAAGCCGAACTTTATTGAGACAAATCTTGCAGCAATTTAGGTGCAGGAGATCAAAAGGGTTAAATTGCTTCTTGTACTAAACCGCGTCCGTGTGGTGACGGATTTAGAACACCATGGGTGTCGTAACAGCCGACAGAGGGAGCATATTATGCAGAGAACAACACTGTAAGAGAGGAAAACTTGATACAAACCCTATACCAACCCGTTTGGCCAGCGGGGTATAGTAGGCCAATTCCTCCCTTCAAAGGAGAGGCCTAGTCTTAGTAGTCGCAGTGGACTTTTAAAGGCTGATAATTACTAAACCGCGTAGCACATGGCCAAGTATGAGGACATCAAAAATTTGTAAGAAAAATCGTCACCATCTCACTGAAAGACGTCTACTGCTAACCAAACTTCCAATGTTCTCCACATAGATCGTTCTTGAGCCACGTGGATACCACCTAATCTAAAATGATCGTCAACCAAGGATGGAGCGAGCGTAGCTGAGATAAACTATTCACCCGCGACTTGAAATCATCGATAAAGCTTCGAGAAATAAGAATTAATACAGTCCCTAAAATTTTAGGTACCTACTTACATGTAAGTTTTACATTAAATTTTAGGGACTGTATTAATTCTTATTATGCCTTAAAATGGAAGGACTGCTCCGTGGTCCAGTGGATATTTCGATTCCCGGTTCGGGCCAAAGAATTACTGAGTTTGCCGAATTCTGATTAACAGCACGGAGTCTGGCAATGTGCCCGGTAACGACAATAAGCTCGCCCCATGTTAAGTGGGACCTGCAAATTCATTACATCGTGAAATGTGGGTGTAATAGTACACGTCTGCCTAGCCCATCGAGGATACAGGTGTGAGTCTATAAAAAAATAAAAAATAAAATTTTATAGACTCACGCCTGTATCCCCGAAGGGGTAGGCAGGGGTGTAATATTACACCCACATTTCGCCATGAATTTTCAGGTCCCACGTAATAGGGGGCGAGCCTATTGCCGTACCGGGCACATTACCAGACTCCGTACTGCTACTGAGAATTTCACATTTATGCCGCGAGACGAGGCAGGTTTTAAAATGTTTAAATGAACAAAATTGTATAAAAACAACTTCTTTTACATAATGTTGTAAATAAATTAATAAAATAAAATATATATGGCTGAACCAGCAGCAGAAGTATAACACCTAACAGTTGAGCAGGCATTAGACATTATATAGGACTAATACCATTATGCTTTATAAGTATGTCAGAGAAGTCGAACATTATTTGATTTTCTTGTGGGATACACAAAAAAAAGAAATAATCTGTGGGTAATCGAAGCTGTCCTAAGTATTATATAGGAAGGGTATACTTCGATATACCATTACTTATATCATAGAGAAGTATTTTAACTGGCTCTTTTCCCATCCTGTTAGCGCAATTATCGTCTCAGATATAGTTATTTCGATTGGATCGCTTAACATAGTTTCAATACCAGTTGATGGATGCCACAGAACTCAAAAAATATCGAGATATAGATGGTTCCATACAATTTTATAACACGTATTTGTCTGAATGGCTGCTGAAATATAAATAAACGATCTGAAAGAAAAATACAAATATCAATGGAAAAATGAGATTGTATTTTTTATAATGCATTCCTTTTTTGAAACGTAGCCGTAGCAGTGATAGCCTAGTAAAGAGACCGACAGACTGTTATGCAGAGAGACCTGGGTTTGAATCCACTTCGTGCACTAATGACTTTTCGAAGTTAAGTGAGTATTAAATTGTTAATTATCGCTATATTGTGATTAAGCCTGCATGTCTGAGAGTTCTCCATAATGTTCTCGAAAGACATATAAAGTCTGCCAATACGCACTTGTTCAGCGTGGCAGGCTATGACCTTACCCTCCTCATAGTGAGAAGAAGCCCGTGTCCAGCAGTGGAACAGAGTATATCTGTATAAATCTTATACTAATATATAAAGCTGAAGAATTTGTCCGTTTTTTTGGTTGAATGCGCTAATCTCAGGAACTACTGGTTCGATTTGAAAAATTCTTTCAGTGTTAGATAGCCCATTTATTGAGGAAGGTTATAGGCTATATAACATCATGCTATAAGCAACTGGAACAGAGCAGTAGCCTTAAATAACGCGGTTGTAACCGTGGGCATCTTCTAGTAATTATATATACAGGGTTGATTATATAGTATAGATGTTGTAAGATATTTATTTGTTGTTTATTTATCAATAGCTAGTTTACTCCTGATAAATCGCCATCTCACAATCCATTTGATTTCTTAACAGATGTGTTCTCAATAAAATATCGACCACACCAGATGTTAATCTTAGTTACAATTTATAGGAGCAATAAAAATATTTTTACAAACTGAGAGATAGCAATCTGCTAACTTTGTTGCTTTACGATGTGTGAAGCCTCCTTAATTAAATAGATATACATTCTAAATGTATATTTTTACGCACTTTTTGGTATGTTAATTAATGGTGTGACTTTTCTTAATTGTTTTTAGTACGTTATTTGTATCGGAAAGTAATTTGCTAACACTGCGATACAGTAGGTTGTCTACGTTTTATTTCTGTTCATCGAAGAACTGTACTTAAATATTTTTACCAACCTTTACACATATTGAAACACTAACACTTAGTGCTAATAACATGTGTTAAATTTTACACTCGACTGCCTCTGTGGTCCAGTGGATAGCGTATGCGACTGCTGATCGGAGATCTCGGGTTCGATTCCCGGGTCGGGCAAAAGTGTTACTAGGTTTTTCCGAATTCTCAGTAGCAGCATTGAGTCTGGTGATGTGCCCAATAACGGCAATAGGCTCGCCCCCTATTACGTGGGACCTAAAAATTTATGGCGAAATGTGGGTGTAGTATTACACCTCTGCCTACCACAGGCGTGAGTCTATAAATAAATAAATGAAAATAAACTTATAAAATACTCTTTTCCTCCTGTCTGAAGGTATGAAAGCGATAAACTCAAAAACTAAAGAACGGATTTTCGTACGATTTTCACCAATCGTTATTGTGATTCCTGAGGAAGGTTTTGGTGTATAATGCATGCAAGCGGCGCCGTGGGTGAATTCTAGTTAATTATAATCCGGAATATACACAATTACAAATTATGTAAAAAAATACAGACATAAATATACTCGGTCGCAGTCGAGCTAAGAATTCTTACTGATCTGAATATAGGCATTTTCAGACCATCATCAGTTTTATCTCTGGATGGAATATGTTTCTTTTGCATGTAAAAATTAATCTTTATGAAAGCAAGTAGTGGGGGAAGGTACTGGTAACAGGCAGGTATTCATGTGTTGAATATCAATGTTTGAAATTCACGGTACTTGGTAGGTATTCTCATCTCTATTCATTCTTATAATCAGTATTCCGATTACCACCTGTCCTCCAAGCCATCGAACAGAAAGTCACAAATCTTAAGGTTCTTATCACAAATCAGAGGGACCCTAAGATCCAAACCGGCGTCATACGCAGAGTTGTAAATCGATACATCTGTAAACGCACGGTTGTCGGTTAAACGCACTCAAGCTTTCAGTGTTTTAAATGGAAAATCAATTATATTTACTGTTAAAACTCTTCACGACAGGCGGGACCGACGGCTTTACGTGCTCTCCAAAGCACGGGACAAGCAATAGTTTACAATTTAATACACACATAACTCCCAAAAGTCATTGGTGCGCGCCGTGGATTCGAACACGATAGCCTCTGCAAGGCAGCCCAGCTCTGGTACGTCCACTAGTCAAACTAATTAATTGAAATTAATACCATTTCAGCAAAAATAGGTGTTACTTTACCTTATTTAATTTGACCCGACGTTTGGGCGTGACTTACCTGCGCCGGCCGTGGTCACGAGACTACTGATTGAAAGTCAAAGTCAAAATCATTTATTCATCTAGGTCACAAGGTGACGCTTATGAACGTCAATTTAAGTAAATTACTTATTGCTTCTACATTTACATTAGCTTATTATTTTCTAAGTGACTAATAGCTTAAAAGGTGACTAAATGTTTGCCACTAATAAAATAACTTGCTAGCGATTAAATATTTTCGCGACTATTATATTAAATAAGATTCAAAACTAAGGGTGTTACAAAAACTAAAAACTAGCAGCTGCGTTTAGGTAGTGAATAAACTATACAAGTCAATTGAAATATTAGCCGAGGAGCTATAAATAATGACTTGGCGACTAATAATGTTAGGAGTAGGTTATGTTACGTTTTCTTGTGACCCTGTACCCAAAAATAGGAGCCCTGCGAAGCAGAGCTCGGTCAACTTGGCTTAAGAGACGGAAGCGTCTTATTTACTTATACGAAACACTTCATTTAACATAAAATCATTTGCCCCATATTGAAATTTGTATTATTTATGACTGCCCATTTTCTATATTTTATTCATCATCAAGTTTCCGCTTAGATACTAATTCAATGCCCAAAACAAAATACTGCTAGTTTAAATTAAAACGAAGCTTATAACTGACATATTAATATGCTAGCTTTTACTTACTACCTTACATCTTATTAGCTGCCAACCCATTATACATGGTACCCACTCTAATTTTTTCTTAAACTTGTATTCGTTTTACTTAGATGCTGCATTAAATACATGCCATTTACATTTACTGCCTCGTTCGCAAAACAATAGGTAGTACCACGAGAAAGAACGGGCAATAAAACTCGTGGCCACTCTTTTCAATCGCCAGTGTTATGGTACATATTTTGTTTTTGTAAGAAGCTTCAACTGTTTCACATTGTACTTAATTAATTGTAAATAGTAACATACATAATTAATGCAGTTACCAAATTAGTGCTGTAGCAGCCTTCCAGTGTGAATCTTGTGTAACAGGGGCATCCACTTACGTCTTATAATGTAGGCAACTCGCGATCATGTTCAGTACTATGATGGAAATGTATGTTACAGAAAGTGACGGTAGGTATATGAATACACAAAATTTACAAAGACGTTTGTGTACAGCCCATGATCATACATTCATCTAACACTGCAGCAATTTTTTTAAATAAAATTCGTGGAACAATAATGCAAATGTAAATATAGTAAGTTGAATGACCTAATAATACATGAATAGTTATTTAAAAGAACTAGAGATAGTATATAAAAAACAACTGAAAAGCGAGGTATCTATATAAATTCTGAATAAGTACAAAGATCAAGAGTTGGTTAGTGCAAGTGACCATCTATCCTTATCACTGAAATAATAATCATTAAGGGTATAATAACCTTTCCTAATAAGGCAGTCTTTTATTTTACTTTTAAACGTACTTAATGGTAATTCTAAAAGACTAATTGGTATTTTATTGTATACATACGAATACCTAGCCCTACAAAATAATTATTAACTTTATGTAAACGATGATAAGGGGTATATAACTTATGCCTGTTTCGAGTATTTATGTTATGTATGTCACTTTTTGTAGTAAATAAACTTATATTTTGCCTAATATACAATATATTACCAAAAAAAAATTGCGAGGCTACTGTAAGAATCCCTATAGACTTAATATCAGAAAACAGGGCAGACGATATCGCGCAGCAAGGCGACACGCCGACGATTATAATTAAACTTCAGTGTACTCAGAAACAATGTTTATTCGCATCCTCCATTCTTTCACTTATTCGCCTCCCCCAGAAAAGCAACAGCCGGGTAGGCTTTAGTTTTTTTATTGTCACCTGTCATTCGGCCAATATGGCCAGAATAATAACGTCCAACAACTAAATAAAGGAGTCTTTACATTTGATAAACTAATTTTTTTTATTTTTTTTATTTAAAAAACTTTATATACGCAGCGTATACAGGCGGACTTCATGCCATGGGCATTATCTCCCAGTCTACCTTTGAATGGTGCAGAGAAAAAAGAAGTAGGCGCTATATAAATACCTAAAATGAAAAGAACCTTGAGTTTGAACTAACCTAGCTATATAGAGTATATATATATATAATAGACTGATATATACATATACGATACATACATGCGATGAGTAAAAAGATATATAAGCAATATATAAAACGATAATTTCAAATAATACATATTATTACTACATACTAGTACATCTACATATAATATATATATATATATATATATATATATATATATATATATATATATATATATATATATATATATATATATTTAAATCGCGGAAGACTTCTTGCGTCATTTCAAAGTCGAACCTTGTGGCGTCCACCACTGTCAATGAGATTTCAATTGTTATTTGTGCGAATATAGGTACACTTTAGTCATGTGAATTCAATTATCAACAAGAAATTTTGATTAAACATGAAATGAAGATATTCAATTTCAAATAATTCTCGCTGGTTTCTGGCGTCCGTTCATGATGGAAATAATGTGACGCACTGTATATTTCTGAATATGTTCTATGTGTATTACAGATTATCCTACATCCATCTAAATTTAAGTTTATATCGCATCCGTATATTTTCCTGTATTTAATATAAGCATTCCATTAATTAAATGACTTCCTACTACATTAGAGGTTATATTGATACCGAATATTTTTTCTGTATATAGTCCCTATATTGTGTTGAGAATGCTACTTCCTCCTAAACTGATATATTTATCGATACCGTACACTCTCGTGTTCCAGCCGTCATGACCGTTTCGAATGGTACCTATCATTAGTTGCCATATTTGATCTCAGAACTATATACTGAAGAACTGTTGCTCAAGTTGTTGTTCTTTTTACATGTAATGTTTTTGTTGAAATCTAACTTCTTTTTGCTAGTGATGGTCTTTATCAAACATCTCTCCTCCTGGGGTGTTATTCTACCCTGCACCCCACCGTGACCACCATCCGTGAACCTCCATCCGTACCCCATCCGTGCCCCCAACAGTGCCCTCACCCGTAAACCCCAACCTGTGCCCTCACCAGTGAACCACCACCCATGGCCTCATCCGTGAACCCCTACCCTTGCCCTCATCCGTCAACCCCTACCCGTGCCTACACCCGTGAACCCCCACACATACTCCAACCCATGAGTTCGCACCTGCATCTCCACTTATGTACTCCACCCGTGAACCCCCCCGTGCCCTCACCAGTGAACCCCCACCCTTGTCCTCACCCGTAAACCCCCACCCGTGTCCTCACCTGTGAACCCCAACCTATGCCCTCCACCCGTGAAACCCCACCCCCCCGGCCGCGACTTATGCACCTCCACCCGTGTTCCTCGCCGGTCCCTTCCCGGTGCCTGCCCGTTCCCTACCCTGATCCTACCCTACGAGTACTTCTAGATAGCCAAAAATATTTGAATCTTGTAGGGACATAAACTGAATTCCGAATTCTAAACCGCAAAGTTATCTTGGTGGAGTAATTAATACCTAATCCACGTACTACAAAGGTTCACAAACTTATTTGTGTAGATTCTAAAAAAATATGAAAACTAGACCAAAATTTAAAAGGTACACTTGTTTGAATTTTTCCTAAAGGTTTAAGGATTTTTTTAGGCTTAATGATGATGATCATCAAAATTACAAGCTTGTACCTATGTCTGCTAGAAATACCTTAGAATTTTATGAAGACCGTTGATTGAGTGTGAAAATCAATAATTTTAAAGTACTAGTTCGATTTGGATGAAACTGTAATATATTTTTTATCCCTTCTATTCGAAAAGTGTCGCTTTGTTCCTCTTTTAGTTGGAGCAAAATAGCTCTTTAATTTTAAGCACTTTTTAGCGGGCGGAAAAGTGATTTGAATTTGGAACGTATATCATTCATAGAAATCGAACGTAAATTGTGTAAATAACTGGCTGGTACGTGTTGGCTGCACGGGCGTGACCCGCGCTAACAAAAAAACAGCGCGCGAATTACGACTCTGTTCTCGTAATCAGTAGGTAGGACAGTATAATGATTGGCACTCTAAGCGGTTTCTACTACTAAGCAACAAATTCTCAGGAAAATTCAAATTCAATAATATTTTCTATGGTTTTGTCGGAATTGTGTTTACATGGGCATTAATAAAAATAAAACATCGTATTTAATAAAGCCGTTTTAATAGCATAAAAATGTGCTCAAACTTATTTCTTAAGAAAAGTACAATCATTGGCACCCTGGTATAGTTATTGGCAGTACCCAAAAGGTACAATCATCGGCACTGTTGGCCTAAGGCCGTGGTACCCAGACAGTCTTAAGACTTGATATCCGGATCTTTATACATGTATTCTACTTAATCAAAATATATATTTATGACTGTTTATGTAACCTTCTAATATTTCTTACATAAATCTATATTTGAGAGAAGTTTGGTTCATTTACCACGTTTTATATCTTTCTTGCGGCATATTTTTCAAATGTAGCTCATCTTTTCTCTTAGATACATTGTAGCAAATGAGCCCTGTTTCAGTTTCTCACAAGCATTTTGTTCGTAATATTTTTGTCTATACTAAGTTCTTTGTTTTAAGCGATATCTGTCCTGATTTCTGGGTACTTTGTAGAGAAAGGTTGCTATCTCTGTACGACCGTATCATAGTAAGTTGGGTGTAAGTGCAAAGAAATATACAATCTAAACTTGTTTTTATGCGAATTTGACGGAAAACAAATAAAAATCTGAAAAAAATATGATTCTAAAATGTGCCAATGCCTATGTTGTTGAACAATTTTTAAGTAAAGTTATTGGCACTATCGAAAAAGACGATCCATCTATTTAATAGCGCAAAACTAACGTTTATTAAGCTTAAATGAAGATAACATATACAAATAAATAGGTACTTTTGTGTAAAATTAATTAAAAATATTTTTTTTCGCTTCGGAAAGTAACTACCTCACCTTAACATTTCATAAATCTTTTAGGCAATTTTCCTAACATTTTTTTAAAATAGTTGTTAAATAAAAATGATTCATAGTTAAGATTTAAATATTTGTTCTGTGTATAAGAAATAGGTTAATCCTACTTATGAATGTATTTCTGTGACATAATAATATAAGATTTTCCTAATATTCAGGATAATTCAGCAGAGTGCCAATCATTGGGTGGGTGCCAACATTACTATAGTTTACCCTACATACTTAATTGAATTTTGCAAAAATAATGAGTTCTACGTCGAGTTGTGAAAGAGGAAAATATTAATTTGTAATTGTTTTAACTTATATTCACACGTCTAATTTTATTAAACATATTCATTAATTACATAACACCGTCTCTTATTTATTTTCTCATAGAAATGGGATGGAAAGTAGAGTATATGACTCGAGAGCAAATTATGTATTTTGAACCCCTCGCTGCGCTCAGGATTCTACGTAAGAATCCTTCGCTTTGCTCGTGGTTCAAAGTAGCGCCCTCGCCGTAAAAATACCATTTTGCTCCCTTGTCATACAATCTACTATTATTATAAAGATTTTCTCTTGATAATAAAATGTTCAATTGTCTAGCTTTATCCAGAACGAAGTTACAGAGACTTGAAAATGGCCTGAATGGCTTCGGTAAAAGTAAACCTAACGACTGAGCTTTTTTGCACGACTTTTTTGGGTTCAATGCCGTGCACCCTGATTAAATACGAGCGTTATCCAGGATAAAAAAAGCTTATTACAGTCATAATTGAGTTGGCATTTTTGTTCTAACCATATCGATGTACTACGTACTGCCTGATGTTAAGCAAATATGCTGTCGAGGTTGTAGCACACTAACGCAGAAGATACCTGCCTACCTATTTACTCGAGATTGGATAACCTTCTTCTCGCGTCGGTTTCCTCAATGCTGAGGGTCGTGACCACCTCGTGGAAACAGTCTATTGCGGACCACTTCCTGCCATCTATTCCTATCTGCTGCCGAGTGGAGAGCGACCCGCACGACTCTTAACACCACGGTACACGATACCGTGGTGTTAAGAGTCGTGCGGATCTGGTCGATCCAACGTATCGGGCTTCTGCCTCTCAGTCTTTTTACTTCCACTTTGCCAGTGATTGTTAACTTTTCCAAGTTATCACTGTCTTTCCTCGCAATGTGCCTGAAGTACTTTAGAACTCTACGCAGGCAGATGGTGGAAAGCCTCGTCAGGATCTTGAGCTCCTGTATGATCGATACGTTGGTGCGGTGTGCTGTCCATGGGATGTCCAGCATCTTCCTCCAGCACCACATCTCGAAAGCATTAGTGCGATCACGGTCATCTTTCTTCAAGTACCATGTGTCTGCGCCATACAAGAATATGGAGAACACCAGAGTGCATACAAGATTGATCTCGGTTTTCAGAGAGATATTCTTGACATATCTTTGACAGCAGTGCCATGGCTCCTTTTGCCATCCCGATCCTTCTTCGCACCTCACATTCACAAGAACCATTATTACTAATGCTTGAACCCAGGTATATAAAGCTGTTAACCGTCTCTAAATTGAGTGACCCAGTGGGCTTAAGCTTGCCTGTGCGATCTATGACCATGATCTTCGTTGTCGACCTGTTTAGAGAGAGACCTAGTTCACTGCTGATGCGCTCCATCCTATCCAGTAAGGTGATCATCTCGGCGTCATCTGACGCTAGCAAGGCGGTGTCGTCTGCATAACGCAAATTACAGATTTTGCATCCACCAACGGTGATGCCTCCCTCCCAGCTTTCGCAAGTACGCCTCACTATATATTCACCGTTTATGTTGAATAGGATGGGTGAAAGGACGCAGCCATGTCAAACTCCTTTTTCAAAACTGAATGGTTTAGATTTCGTACCGTCTATCCTCACCACACTTTGGTTCTTGTGATATAAAGATTGCAGAAGTGCAATCAAGTGATGCGGTAGGATACACCCAGTTGTGATAAGACCCTCCATAGAAAAATTATGTATGTACGGATTTGGTGGATCAATCTACAAGTGGATAAAATCATACTTAAGCTATCGTGACTCCAAGGTTGTATTGAATGGCTTCAAATCATCCACATGCTCCATAACTTCAGGAGTGCCTCAAGGATCACACTTAGGGCCATTATTATTTAATATGTTTATCAATGACCTGCTGGACTGCTTTCACCCCTGCCAAGCTATTCGCATATGACCTTAAAATCTTTAAGCCTGTTGAGTCACTTAATGAGGCCCTACTTCTTCAGAAAGATCTAAATTCCTTGTCTATATGGTGTCATAACAATGGTATGCAATTGAATCCAAATAAATGTCAGTTTATGAAGTTTACTCGTGAAATTGACGAAATAACATCAAAATACTCGATCAACGGCGTAGAATTAAATGAATGTGATTGTGTTAGAGATTTAGGCTTTTTGTTAGACAAAAAGTTAACCTTTGTACCTCATTTGGAAATTATCATTAGGAAAGCATCTAGATCTCTGGGCTTTATTGTAAGAAATGGAAAGGATTTTCGCAAGCCTCATTCAACATTTTTGTTCTACAATAGTTTTGTGAGAAGTCATTTAGAATACTGTAGTGTAGTTTGGCGACCGCATTATGCCGTTCATATTTTCAGGCTAGAAAGAATTCAAAAAAGATTTCTGTGGCACTTGTCGCCCCCCTGTTTCCCAAGAATGGTTATCAGGATAAACTTAAAAAATACAGGATAGAAACACTTGAAAAGAGAAGAAAATGTTTAGACCTGGTTTTCTTACATAAACTTGTCCGCAATAAAATTGACTGTACACAACTCCTTCATAGAATAAATTTTAGAGTGCCATACAAATATCCTAGAGTAGACATCAGTCTCTGTACAAGTTAGGGCCTAACCTTCGATAGCTCTTAAGTATAGCCCTAAGCTTGCACGTACCTAAACCTAGACTTATCCTAATTTAAGCCTACTGGTTCCTATATCTAGCCTAACATATCTTATGATATACCTATCCCTATTTTAGATCTAACTCTAACCTAACTCCCTAGTCTACCCTAGCCCTGAGGTATAGTGTATAGCGAGGCCGTGTACACTGTGGTCACACAGACTGTCGCGTATACAACCCTAATCCCTAGTTCCCTAGCAGTCCCTGGGATCGCTAGGCCGGGATATCTGTCGCCGGGAGACCTAAGGCGACAGACGGAAAGTGGGTAGGATTAGGGTGTAGTGAAGTGGGTTTTCTCACTGCCGGTCGAGCAGACTCACAAGACCGATCATGGTGACGGCTAAGGGTGTCTTGGCCGCAGTGAGAGGTGAGGGGTAGGGTATGAGTCAAAGCCGGGAGTGAGCTAATGACTGGTTTATTTCTTAAAACTATAATCTTATATACTAAACTTATTCTATGTACACATATACACGTATTTAGTTGTGTGCCGTCGGTGTATTGTGCCGATGCAGCATGTCTGAGCCGACCGCCGTACGTGATAAATTACATGATCTTAAAATATCACGCATCTTCCTCGGTGATAAGTTGGATGTGTGTTGGAATGCCAAGAATGTCATGTTCATGTTTGAACATTCTGGCGTCTCTCCGGGATAGGCTTCAGGAAGGTCATGTTCCGGCGTGAACATTCTAGCGCCTCTCCGGGGCAGGCTCTAGAAAGTTCTTATGTTCAGGCGTGAACAGTCTCCTTTATCCGCCACCCAGAAAAACTGTTTCAGGCTCTACCTCTCCTGTCCCTCGCATGTGCAAGCTACTTAACCTCTGCAATCACGATGTTGATATATTTGCTGATTCTCTTACTAAATATCGCAAAACTATAAAATGTAATACTTTCTTATAAATGTATTTCTGTATGCTTGGCGAATTTTTGTATCAGGAAAAGTATGCTATGTAAAAAAACTGAACTGTAATCCGTACTTTTTTAACTTGTTATTAGTAATACTTACTTATGTTTGTTATTGTAAGAGGAAGTGGTGTTTGCTTATAATTGGATGTAACTGTTACTCTAGATCGTAAGATGTTTATAATATTTGCTTGTATGACTGTTACAATTGTTAGCAAACCTAAATAAATAAAAATAGACAGTCCCAGTTGACACAGTCAAATGCCTTACTATAGTCGACGAAGCACATTATGACAGGTGTGTCGAACTCGTAGCATTTTTCCACAATTTGCCTGACGTTTAATATTTGTACACGCGTGCCTTTTCCCTTGACAAAACCAGCCTGTTCTTGCGGGATCTGCCAGTCAAGATAATACCGGACCCGGTTGTTTATGATGTCTAATAGGACACATTGCTTGCGTGACAAATCAAAGCGAGTGTGCGATAATTATCACATTTTTTGGTCGAACCTTTTTTATGGGCCTTGGGCCACTTGCCGTTCCACTATACGTGGTTGCAGATGTTGTGCAGTGTGTCAACACCTTTTTCACCCAGAGCCTTCAACACTTTAGCTGTAATTTGATCCAGACCTGGCGCTTTGTTAGTTTTTAACAATCCAATGGCCGTTACTTTCTCCGATCTTAGGATATCGGGTTCCAGGTGCAATTTAGCCCTTATGGATAACCTAGACGTCTGAATGTTTAATACCTTACTAAGAGAATATCGTATGACGAGGTACATTTCCAAATTTCATTTAAATCGTACTAGTAGTTTAAGAATTACATTGCAAATCAAAGTTATTTGATTTATAATCCACTTGAAGAAGGAGGTTATCAATTGTCCGTATTTATGCAAAAAAGAACCACCCAGCAAAAACGCACTTCTGAGATATCAATGAATTTACAAAAACATGTGCAGCTCTGTTAGATTAAGGAAAATATTACATTTATTTTATATAATTGTATTGATAAATTACTCATTTAAGTATGTGTATATAAATTTGCTCTGGATACTCTTAATTTTTCTAGATAATGAAGAAAATGTGCATGTGGTTCCTTTTAATATTTACTAATAGCTTTCCTCATATGCAAAAAAGAACCACAAACCATGGGTTTCATGTACATCGGTAAAGCCATGGATTTACCAATATACATACATGAAACTAAGTATTATCATAATAAACCTTTGATATGCAGCCTATAGCAATCCAATGCAGACATAGGCCTCTCCCAATACGCACCACATGGTTCTTAGCCTTTTGCATCCATTTTGTCCCAGCCTCGATTTCAGGTCGTCCACCTAACTGGGTGCCACCCTTACGCTTACCGAGTCGTGTTCTCCACTCTAGGACAAGCTTGGCCTATCGGCCATCAGTACTGCTGCAGATATGACCAGTCCACTGCCTCATAAGCTTACTTATTCTGTGAGCTATGTCGGTAATTCTGGTTCTTTGTCGGATAACTTCGTTGCGGATTTTATACTCGCTGCGTGACTTTAAGTTTGGGGACTAGTCCCACTGTGAGTGTCCACGTCTCGGCACCGTACGTCATAACAGGTAGGATGCATTGGTTGTAGACTTTGGTCTTCAGGCATTGTGGTAGGGGCGAAGAGAAAACTTGACGTAGTTTGCCAAACGTTGCCCAACCCAACTGGACATTTCGGTCCATTTCTTTCTCGAAGTTATTGCTACCAAGCTGGACAACAAGCATCTATCCTTGGACATAAACCGATCCCGACATGATGAGTTCGTCTAACATAATCTTGGTTTTGTTCAGTTCATGCCGAGACAAGTTCACGTCGAGAGGCTCCGTTTAGGCTGTAGAGCATCCCACTCAACTCTTCCAGGGACTTCGCAACGATGACGATATCGTCAGCAATCCGAAGGTGTGAGATGTATTCGCAGTTAATTTTTATGCCCAGTCCAAGCCAGTCCAGCATCTTAAAGATGTCTTTGAGTGCGCCGGTGAAGAGCTGATTGAAATATTAAGTCTCCCTGCCTCACACCTCGTCGCAATCGCGACGACGGGGCTGTAGTTGGATGGTCTTAGTGGCGATATCATACAAACATATCAACGCCTCGATGTAGCGCCAATCGGTACGACCGCTGCAGAGCAACCAGAACCACCCATGTTTCGATGGAGTCGAAGGCTTTCTCGTAGTCCACTAAAGCCATACACAGCGGCTTATTGTACTCATTGGTCTTCTGTATATTCTACCAAACAGTATGGATGTGGTCTATTTCCTGTGGCTGGAAATCGTCAAGTTTTTTGGCGAGGTTGTTTGTTAGCACTCTCGAGAACAACTTGTAGAGGTGGCTAAAGAGTGAAATGTGTCTATATGTTTTCAGCGAGATTTTGTCACCTTTTTTTGAAGAACAGGGCAATCGCTCTCCCGATCCACGCCTGAGCTGTAAGGCTCTGATGTATAATGGAATTAAAGAGGCTTGCCAGATCTTTCAGGACTACAGTCCCCCGTGTTTTTAAGAGCTCTTTGGTGATTTCGTCATCTTATGGAGACTTGTTGTTCTTAAGTTGCACGAGACCTTCTCGTACCTCGCCTTGGTTGACATCAGGGATGTTCTCCGTATATTGGCGTGGAAGTTGGGCTCTATAGTCATCATTGCCTGGTTTCAAGAGTTTAAACTTCCATGATGCGTACAGGTCTTTGTAAAAACTCTCAATTTCAGCTAGAATTTCAAACTTTAAGTTTACGCCTTCCGCAGTACAATAAAATCACGTATTTTGGTTCTGCTGTTTGCAATATTTATTTATACATGGTAGAACCGAATGCTTGTGGTTCCATTTTGCAAAAAAAGAATTAGTCAAATCAGATATGAATTTATTTTACGCATAATGGTACACACACAGAAACATGGTTCCATTTAGTGTATTATAATAATTTTTAATAATAGAAATATTTTTAACGTATAATGGTACCAGTATCTGTGGATCTGTTTTGTATAAAATGACATGGAATTTATATGGTTTATTTGTTTGACGAAACGAGTCCCATGGTGCTATGGTTCGGTTTTGTAATATGTATAATGTGTGTTTTTGCTGTTGGTTCCTTTCTGTTTTTTGTATAACTTGTTTCCAAGGGAAAATCATGTGACTCTTTTTTGAATAAGAAAATAAACCACTTTTAAATTAGTATTCTTCAAAAAAAGCAATAATCGAAATTAGTCGTGTGGTTCCTTTTTGCATAAATACGGACAATTCGACTGTATGTTTTTTTTTGTATTTTATTTCGCGGATTACTCCGCCAATAAGTAACCGTTTTCAATGGTTCTTTTTTTCATAGGTCATACTTCAATGTTGGTCCCTTTCAAATTGTATCGAAATCAGCTGAGCTGTTTTTGAAAAATTAAGAATAATTAAAAAAAAATATATATATATATATACTACTCAAAACAAAATAAGGGCCACTAAGATTTTTAGCTGTACCATGAAAACAATAAAGACAATTGTTTAACTTATGTAACTACAAAATAATGTTATTGGTTATAATAAAGGCTAACAATTGTTTGAAATAATGATCAGGAATTGTTTTTTAAGTCCATAATGAAATTGGCCATACTGAATGAAAAACATGAACAAAAGAAATCACCGCAAAAATACAAAATACTGTTCTTGTCACTTTTGTTTCTTCTTTTTAGTAACGAGTATGTCCTCCTCTCTTAGCAATACACTCCAGAAGCCTTGTGTGCATACTCTGGATCAAATTCCTCACTTTTTCATCTGGAATCTCTTCCCAGGCACGTTTTAAAGCGTCAATCAGCTGCTGTTGATTGTAGACCCCTTGCTCATTCACTCTAACCCTTCGTTTCAATTGGTCCCACAATTGCTCGATTGGAATTAAATCCGGACTGTTAGCTGGCCATGGTAATACCTCAATATGAGACCCTTCTAGGACAGTTTGGGTCGATCGAGCTGTGTGTGCACGGGTATTGTCTTGCTTCAGGATGAATCCAGGCCCCACTCGCTGTGCAAATGGGATCACTTGAGGCCTGATGATATCCTCGATGTAACGTTCTGCAGTTACGGTACCCGCATTTAAAATGGTAAAATGGAGCTCGGTTGTACCGTGTAAACTAATCCCACCCCAAACCATTACGTTGGGACCACCAAAATGGTCAACTTCGTGGATGCAGGACTCCGTAAACCACTCGCTGCGTGGTCTCCACACCCTAACACGCCGATCATCATTGAAAAATTTTACTTTGCATTCGTCTGTAAAAAGCACCTTGCCCCACTGATTAATCGCCCAGTTCAAATACTGACGGGAGAATCTTAAACGGTTTGCACGTTGAACCCTGGTCAGAGGAATTAGAACAACTTGTCGTCTTGACATTTGCTGGTCTTCGTGCAATCGATTACGTATAGTTTGATCACTGACACAGGTACCCGTTGTCAGCCGTAGGCGGTGTTGTAACTTACGGCCCGTAACTGTACGATCACGACGAGCAGTAAGTTGGATTTACCGATCCTCGTGCGCCGTTGTTACACGAACTCTACCTGAAACGGGTCGCGTATTTACATAGTCTATTTGAGTCACTAGTCAGACTCTAATAGAATAGCTTTTGTTTATGCATATTACACGACAATACCTCAGTAAAAAAAATTACTCAAATGGATTAGATTTTTGCCTTGATATTTTCAAAGAAAATACACATACAAAACCTAGTACAGTATGATCAGCCTTTGTCAAGATATTTTGAAACATGGTTTTGGTTTTTTAGGTGCGACTGTATGTAATTCAAGTAACTAAATAGGTAATGTTAGGTTCTCTTTTGACCCTTAACCCAAAAATAGTTTATTTAAAACTATTTAATTGGACATAAAGTCTACTTACTGATATAATATAATATAAACTAAGTTGAAGGAGCCCTGCTTCGCAGGGCTCCTATTTTTGGGTTAAGGGTCAAAAGAGAACCTAACATAACCTATTTAGTTACTTGAATTACCTACAAACAGTCGCACTTAACCAACCAAAACTAGGCACTAGGCACACTGTGTTCCCAAACCTAGACCCAAATTGAATAGCATTTGTTGCTGCAATGTTAGAATGAATTTATCCTACAAAGTCTACGCGATTTCGGTTAGTTTCTTTACTAGAATAGACTAGGGTTTCGTCAAGTTTTTGTCAAACAAAAGCTAAGCCAGTTCAGTTTGCACTTTCACTCTAATGGTATAGGCTTTGTAAATATGCAACCGGGTCTCCTGGCAGCACTGCCGGTCTCTAGGTCGATTCCATACATTTTGGACAGCTCTTCAAGAAAATCCCAACTGCAAACCCACGTAACGATGAGAACGGCCTTCTTGAATCATAGTAATGGCTCTGGTTGCCGTTATTGTATCCATGTGCCTTCGTAATGGTGGCATGATTAACGCGAGATGATAAATGAATCAATTAAAATTGAAAAGTAAAACTTTTTTCCTAAAATAACTGAGACAAGTTAGGAAGACAATCGAAGAAAACTTAAAAATAACATTTAATTTTTTTTTTCTTGGAATGATGACCAATACTTTTCAAATTAGGAACACGAACACCAGCATAAAAGAGATCAAACACCAAAGAGTTCGTAATATCAATATAATGCTACTTATCAGTCACTTTCAGTTTACTAAAGTGCACTTAAATGTAAATAAACTAGTGGCCCTTATTTTGTTTTGAGTAGTATATATCAACTCGAGTGAACTATTCGAATTTTGTACACGATTAAAATCGGTTGTGTGCCATCTTTGGTGAAAAATAATTAGTCTCCGACAACTGACCCACTCACTCCACGATCATCATAACAGGTTAGACGAGTAAAAAAATATATAAAGACAACCAGTGGATATCGGGCGAGGCATCAAGGGGAGCAACCAGAAAATAATAAGGGACGTATAGGCCGCGCCACACAAGTTGGTGAATGTGAAGTTAGCTACAAGCTGCGCAATATCCAATCCTGACTGAACCTCACATAAAGCTCCGCGTTTATTGGATATTGCGCAGCTTGTAGCTTATTTAACATCCGCTAACTTGTGTGGCGCGACCTATAACCAAGGTGGCATCAAGGGAAGTAACCAAGGGCCATCAAGGTGCCCAACTAAGGAAGCATCAAGAAGAAAGGAATTGTATCTGTAATACCATCAAGCTTTATTTTTGCCGAGTTATTAAGTACAATATTAAGACCATAATCATAAAATTACACATTTTTTCGCGATTTAATCAAGTCAATCAACAATACTCGACATATTTTTGTTGTAAATTTGACCCAAACAAACAAATAAACTGGTCAAGCTAAATAAAACCGTAAAATATGCGTAAAAATATTTGATGTAAAAAGTAGGTTTTCTTACAAATGCACCCTTTCACTTAAAGAAGGAATGTTGTTACATCGTTTGATAGTTATGTTTATTATTGTCAATTATATGTAGCTAAAGCTTTTGTTGATAGCTTTACCTAATTCAGCAAAAAATTGTTTTATTGAAGGAAGTACGAGTTAGGTAGACAAAACATACTCTACATTTCTTGGTATATTTTCAAGAAATATAATATTTATTTTTTACCGTGTGATCTTCCCGTGGATGTCGTAAGAGGCGACTAAGGGATAACACGATTCAAATACCATCTTTGCGTAGAGACGGAAAACTCGACATCAAACCCTATACGACTGCCTCGTTGGTCTCGCGGCATAAATGTGCGCGTGGGATCGGGAGGTCCCGGGTTAGATTCCTGGGTCGGGCAGTGTTATTAGGTTTTTCTGTCACGAAATTCTCAGTAGCAGCACGGAGTCTGGAAATGTGCCCGGTACGGCAATAGGCTCGCCCCTTATTACGTGGGACTAAAGTATATCTGGCGAAAAATGGGTGTAGAAATACACCTCTGCCTAACCCTTCAGGGATAAAAGGCGTGACGATATGTATGTATGTATAATATTTACTCTCAGCTTACAATTTGATTACAAGTTATTTACTTAAAGATACTCATTTACCTATTACCTATTAATCATTTTAATTGAACTTTATGGTACTAGTTACTTGCAAATGAAAGTAACCTGGCACTTCTTTTCATGTTGCTGGTTATTTTACTTCCACTTCACACCACAAGTGTTTTTGCATCCGCCCCGGCTGGCTAGTCAAAACGGTGTAAACAAAATTACGCTGCAGGCCTCTAACAGGCTGCAACCCGCGTGCTAACTCCGCCCCCTCACACTAGCCATCTCCGTATTTGCGCCGTTTTGTTGGACGCAATTAAATCGCTAATTAGAATCGATAAAAACTTTTTATTATACTGAATAAGAATTACGGAAGCAATATTATCGGCATGATGTATGTAACCTAAATAATGAATATACGCCATTAATATACATCTCTCCGTAGCGGCCTCTAATATTCGCGCGGCGCACTGCGGAACTAAAAAATACGCCGAAATTCACTCTCGTGACAAAACTACGTCCATGCCAATATTTCACCCATGCATTGTACTGATCTTTTGATGACTTCTGGCTGAATTTGAGAGATGGTCAATCTTGCGTCCGTATACAGGACGCAACATCATCGGTAAAAACTGCCATGTAGGACGCAATATCAACATGGGGATGTAAATATATATATATATATATATATATATATACATATATATATATATATATATATATATATATATATATATATATATATATATATATATATATATATATATATATATATATATATATATATATATATACATATGCACTAATGTGATTAATAAAATTATATAATATTTTATATAATATTTAAGTCTATAAAGTTAAGTTAAGATAACGTAGATAATAAGTTGGGTCTTATAACTTATTTAAATGGCGTGTTTGTGGTGGCAACGGGTCCTTGTAACATGATGTTCGGCGGCGCGAAATACGAGAAGTGCATGTTTCGTCAACTACCCATAATTAGTTTGCACAAATATATTTTCTTCGTGGAATCTTTGTATACGTATACAAGACTGCAGTTACGCCCAAGATAATTTTTATTTAACTGATTTTGGCTGATGCTGAGGGATTTTTGAGAAATGCCTTCTTCTACATGTACCCTCTAATTTCGGTGTTGCGTTGTCTGTCAGTCAATCAGTAATGGGTAATATACCTACGTATTTGGCATGACTCAAAGGTGGTCCACCCAAGACTTAGAAGGTTCAATTTATTAATAATATTTAATAGCTAAGCTCTTGTCTGTGAAACTTCTTACACGAATCTTCAGCCAGCGTTTTATCTTCTAGATACGACGTAAAATTTACTTTCCTTACTTAGTCAATAAAAGTTCTCCTGTGCCTATCTTACCTATTAAGGCAGTAAGTATTAATTCGGTTGACATAGCATAAAATTGACAATTTATTTACACATAAAATGGACGCAGCGATTAAGTGTATATTTTGTTATGTATCTGATAATATGAAAGGCTTTTAAGTGGAATAATAAAAGTCAGGCATAATGAAACTATGAAAGGCAAAAGATATTTTAGTATTTTCTTGGGATATTGCTCAGCAAAGTTAAGTTTTCAAAGGCAATGCCGAACTTAGAGTAAATTTAATACAATATCGTGGAGGGTTTTACAAACATAATCGCAAAGAACACTCAAACTCGAAAAAAAGAATGTGTGTTTTATATTCGTTATAATTATCGCTTGCTTAACGGCGAAGAACAACATCGTGAGGGAACCTGCATATTCGTGAGTTCTCCATAATGTCCTCGTAAGTCCTGTGGAGTCTGGACATAGCTAGCGTGGTGGACTATGACCTTACCTTTTTCATAGAAGTATTGAAGAAGCATGTGCCTAGCAGTGAAACATTTAAAAAACTGAGCTGATAATGTTGACATCATCACTTCTGTGTGGTTTTATCTATATTACCCCGCTGCAAAAGAAGTATTGAAATGACAGGAAAAGTGTTATCAGCGTCATAATATGCAATTATCTGTGTATGTATACTTCAGTCTACATTGTCTCAACTGCACCTATATCCCGATAATATTTCAACGGAAACCTTACCCCGTCGGTCTCTAATTCGTAGCGTCCAGGCTTCGCGGGCCGGAACCAGTCGTGAGAACCGACTGTGTTATCTCTGAGACGTGTATAGAGCCTGTTGGCATTGTCCACAAGTATTATTGTGGTACAAGCCATAGAAGAGACGATTTGAATAGTGGAAGATTAAAACATAATTGCCTATTAGAAACTTCAAGTTTCAGATCAGGTGTTCGTTAAGTTTTTAATTCTAATTGTAGATGGACAACAATATTTCTAATAAGAGTAAAATCTCTAGTAGCTAGAAGGTCTATCACACAACAACATTATCTTATAAGCATAACGTATTTTTTAAATCATATATGACCGGCCAACACCATCAGATTCCAATAGGAAGTGTGATGCAAAGTATTAAAGAAATTATGAGTACCGATGCTCTAATATTGCGCTTAAGATAATGAAAATATATTCCAAACTATTGCCAAGCAATTACTCATACAAACATACTTGTCTTGATTTCTCATATCTTGAAGGTAATATTCTAATTAGCATTTTCCAATTAGAATCTAATATGTCATCACGGTCTACCTTTCAATTTGAAGGAATTGTTGGAAAGATACAATAAATGTGCTCGTATAAAAATTATAATTACATTACATAAAAAGGCTGCTTTGTGATCAGCAGTAGTAACCAAATATAAAATGATGAAAATTTGGCTAAACATTCGCTCTCAAAAAAATTCGTAACTTATCATTAGAGTTACATTGTAATTTGTAAAACTTGACAGGGTTTTTCATGACACATAGTCTTGGGACCTAAACATAACTGGTGAAATGTGGGTGTGTATACACCTCTGCCTACCCCTTCGGGGATAAAAGGCGTGAAGTTATGTTATGTTATGTTTACATAGTCTTAAATCTTATTGTAGCAATCGAATTCGACTAAAAGAATATCAAGTTTCTAATTGGAAATAAAATCTTTTAAAATGCATTTACTTAATTATTTAAATTTACATATTACTTTTACCGTATATACTCTATAGTTTGTCGGCATCCCAACTATTACCTAGCAAATCTGGTTTATTAATGCTTTTCCAACAAAGTTCTATCCAACATTGTAACCTTTCCAATGAGTCACTGAGCAACACATCACCCATTCCTCCCCTAACTCTTTCAACTTGTTCCACACACTCTCTGTTTGTCCGCCGCGTTGACAATTCGCTTGTTGACATACAAGGTCGTCGCCCCCCCTTCCGGCTCCGTTCGCAAATATCCACCACAAACATTATGAAACTGGACATTCTGTACATAGCTGGACAAATGCTTAAGGCTTTTAAAATGTGTGCCTTGAGTTTTTATGGTCCATTAAAAATAAAGTCAACATTTCTACACGTGGAACCATTTTTACTGCGGTTCGAGTGATCCTATTGGATATTCTCTCGTTATGGCTTTCGATGGTTTAGCCTTGTTGCTAAGGTAATCGATCGCGTGATAAAAGTGTTTTATATTCTTGATTTTGTATCATCGTTGAAAAGTTTGTGATGTGCTGGACTACCGTAAAGATTTCTTTTTATATTTATCTTTTTAAAAAGACTATTACCGCGCTGAGACTCGGACTTCCTTATATCTTGTTAACAATACACATATTATCTTATAAGTATTTGAACAAAACATAGTTCAAAAATACAACTAAGCATTGTGTTTCGCAGTGATTTTGCAATGATACGAGCTCCTTTTCATATTTTTGGTTTTATGAAGATAGTTACTGAATTAGGATTAAAAACAAGCTATTAACGGTCTCAATGCACAGCCAGACTCGAAACAACAATTTATGGATCACACAAAGTGTTTTCTTGTGTGGAATTGAACCCACAAAAAACGACCAGTATGCCAACCGTGCAGTCATAACTGGCAGGTACTGTTAAAGCTTTACCCAAGTTCCAATTAGATATAGGAAGGAATTTCAAAAGTGATATTCGATTTCATCATCAATCAAAGAACTAGCATAGTGGTGAGTTACTTGAAGTGACCCTGACTCCTAAGCCGGTGGTTGTGGGTTCGATTCTCATCTAGTACAAATCTTTGTGTCATTCTTATTTTTATGAGTTATCTGGTTGCTATCGTAAGACTCTGCTTCGTTTTTAATTAAATAACCAGTGTGTGAGTGAGTTATCCTATGATATTAGGCATCACTTGATGGGAGTGAATGAAGCAAGAGAAGTCATGTCAGGATCGTTGCAAATGGCGTTCCGTAGTCTCTGCCTACCCCTTCGGGAAACAAGCGTGACTCTATGCATGTATGTATTAAGCATGAAAATTTTTTGTTACGGAAAGATTTTACGTATTGACAAAGTATAGGACCAAATACAGTGCCTTGAAGTACGCTGTGTAAAAAATATTTAAAAAGATATAAATTTAAAAATACATCTGTAGTCAAGTTTAACTCCCATATTCTACTGAATTTATCCAAGCAGGGTAAGCTTATTCAAAGTAATAAAACGTTTATTTCTCTAATTCAACTCAAGAAACAAAGCGGCCGCCGTAAACTGTTCTACCTAATAGCCGCTACCAGCTTTAACCCGTGAGCTATTCGCGAAATTGTAGTACATTGTAGTACTGAGAACTGGACACTTGTACACAGAAGTGGACAATTGCTAACCGTTAGATGCTCACCGCGACAAATGTGCCAGTGTGCTAAAGCGTAGTTCACACTGGCGGCGGACAAGGGGGAATATTTCTTTTTATAGTCTCACGCCTGGATCCCCGAAGGGGTAGGCAGATGTGTAAATATTACACCCACATTTCGCCAGATTTATTTTAGTGCCACGGAATAGGGGGCGAGCCTATTGCCGTACCGGGCACATTACCAGACTCCGTGCTGCTACTGGGAATTTCCCAACGGAAAAACGCAATTGCTCGAACCGGGTATCGAGCCCGAGACCTCCCAATCCCACGCGCACATTTATGCCGCGAGACCAACGAGGCAGTCACAAGGGGGATAATCGAGAAAAAAAGATGCGAACTAAACAAAGCTTTGGCGAAACATAGCTATACTTTGCCTCGGTGCAGCTATCTTTGCTGCGATGAAGGTCCCATCTATTTCGTTCGCAAAGATATGTCACTAGAGTAGCTATAATCAGGTTTGACAGTAATAATATTAGCTTGTCCAGAGAGTACTAGCGTCAGACCTTCGCAACCCGAAAGAATATTTTTTTTTTTATTGTAATTGACGGCAAACGAGTAGACGGATCGCGTGATGGTAAGCAATTACCGCCGCACATAGACACAAGCAACACCACAGGAGTCACAAGTGCGTTGCCGCCCCTTGGGGCGAAAAAAGGAATAGGATGAGGGAGAAGAAACAGGGGATAGGGCCTCCGGCACTCTCACTCACCGAACGAAACGCAACAGTTTAGGTACTTTACGTCGATTTTCTGTGAGAGGGTAGTACTTCCCCGGTCGAGCCGGCCCATTCATGTTGAAATCAGCAAGGCTCTACTACCTGTTAAGCTATATTATTCCATTGCTCAGACTAGGGTCAACATAATTATTCTAGTGTACTGTCTCCGCATTACGACTGTTAAAGATTATCACGAAAGCCTGGACTGACGGCTTAGCATGGAATATGCTACGCCGTCAGTCCCAGCCTTCATGGAGGCACGAGACAAGCGATATATAATTAACAATTTAATACACATAATTATAACTTATTTAACAAAAAGTCAGTGGTGCGAAAGTTAATTACCTATGTAATTGAGACAGAAATGTGACCAGTACGAGCCGGTGTTAACTCTAGCTTTGAATGAGAATCATTAGGGAAAACTTTGTTATAAGCTTTTTTTTTTTATAGACTCTCGACTCACGCCTGTATCCCCGAAGGGGTAGGCAGAGGCGTTTTATGTATTACACCCACATTTCACCCTGAATTTTTAGGTCCCACGTAATAGGGGGCAGACCTATAGGGCCGACTCCGTGCTGCTACTGAGAATTCGGAAAAACCCAGTAACACTTTTGCCCGATCCGGGAATCGAACCCGGGCCTTCCGATCAGCAGTCGCATACGCTATCCACTGGACCACGGAGGCAGTTGTTATAAGCATCCAATATTTTAGCTTTGCCCATCAATATCGTGAATATGTAAGAGTAGAAAGTGTGCTAACTGGAATAACGCTAGGAGGATGATGTAAACTTTACGTTAAGTACACTGTTGAGTTCATACAGATAGGCTGAAATAATATGTGAACACGTCAAGTGCGAATGTTTAATAATAGCCTGATATAAATTACCTGGTTATGAGTAAGAAATTTTCGGACTAAACATTATTCTAAAATCGTACACTAACAGGAAGAAATGGAATGCATTGCGTTTATTTTGCTTCGTGTGCTATCAAACCTGGCAAAGAGTAATAAATCATCATAAAATTAGAAACTTTTACGTAATACACACTACGTAGTGATAGCCGACCGATAGAGAGACCGACGGACTGCTATTGCATTCCATACGCTACCGTTGCATATTTCATCATCCACCCTATATATTGGTATAAACTAACCCACTGGGGGGCACGGGCCTCTTCTCTTCCATGAGAAAGGAACGCTTACACATCACGCTGCCAAGCAAGGGCTGGTAGACATTGAGAAAGTAGAGAACTCTCGGTCATGCAAGTTTCTTGACAACATGGAACACGTTGTCAAGAAATTTCTAACCATAATTTACCGTTATGCATATTGGCTATATTTTTATAAAAAAATCATTAGTATAGCTACTTAATGCACTCCAGAGCTCTTCTCGGTGATCACCATTTTGCTCTTTCTGCGTTTTCCCGTCCACCACTTTGGTCCTTACCTGAGAACTGCTTATGTATACTTTTTCTCCATCCGTGCTAAGTGAAGTAAGATGTGATAGTCGTAATACTACCTATTCCTAGTTTCTCATCATCATCATCACTGTACATATACTGTCCCACTGTTAGACACGGACTTTTTCTCTCTATGAGAAAGGTAAGGGTAGGTACTCTTAATAGGTACAGCTTATTTTTTTCTTTTAAAAAAAGACAACTCCCGCACTAGGACTAAATCCTGTGTCGCGGGGGACTTTACAAACATACAACCAACGGACATAATGAACACCCAGATTTGAAACAACAATCTTTGGATCACACAAAGTGTTGTCTCGTGTGGGGATCGAACCCACAACACTCGGCGCAGTGTCAAGCGGCGAGGCGGCCGCTTAAACCACTACACCAACCATGCAGTCAAACATACAACACTACAACTGCCCGTAATTGCGCCAAAGAAACGGGTTCGAAACACCATGTCACATAGTAAAGTTCTGAATCTTTTGTAACTGAGACCAAATCGGTTATTGACCCATAGTACTCATAAAATATTTCGGTTTGCGTCAGTTCAAGATAGTGTAGTAAGTCAAAAGCAATCATAAGCGTGCAAATTGTTCGTGCCCGGTGGTCTAACGTTGCGTACATCAAACAGCGGGTGTTCTAAGAAGATGGGACGCATAATTTGGTAATGTCTTTACAAAGCTCTGTGTTAAATTTTGTAGGAAGTGTTGAGTAACGAACATACTGATGCGAAGATGCCTGTATTCCTATATGCTGAAACTTTTTTATATATTTTTTTTAATTTTTATTTATAGACTCACGCCTGTATCCCCGAAGGGGTAGGCAGAGGTGTAATATTACACCCACATTTCGCCATGAATTTTTAGGTCCCACGTAATAGGGGGCAAGCCTATTGCCGTTACCGGGCACATCATCAGACTCCGTGCTGCTACTGAGAATTCGGAAAAACCCAGTAACACTTTTGCCCGACCCGGGATTCGAACCCGGGACCTCCGATCAGGAGTCGCATACGCTACCCACTGGACCACGGAGGAAGAGGCAGATCCTGAAACTGTCGAAAAGAAACCATTCTTATTAGTACTACTACCACTTACCACTATTAAAGGAGTAATTTATTGGCAATTTTTTTACCTTCTCTAGTACCTACCTACTACCTAGCATGCATACCTATAATTGAATCACCACAACACAATGCACAAAGTTCATTATTACCAGAGTGGAATGTCGAGGGCGATCTTGAGGTTGATTGGATTCATCATAAGATTCTCGAAGATCTCGCTATATAAATACGTTATCTCGTCAAACCCTACACGTTACTCCTCTTCTAGAACGTTTCGTAGTATATTGCTCAGGTACAGTCAAACAAGTCGGCGGTGAACCAGTTTGAAAAAAAAT
Organism: Euclidia mi; assembly: GCA_944739405.2. Lineage (NCBI taxonomy): Eukaryota > Metazoa > Arthropoda > Insecta > Lepidoptera > Erebidae > Euclidia > Euclidia mi. Next base: position 5,790,857 of record OX123200.2, on the reverse strand, counting down.
CCCTTGGCTCGCTCATAGAGTCGAGGCACACTAGAAGCTTGTTTTGTATACGAGGGCCAATGTGTGTGTAAAGTAGCACTGGAAGCGACGATGTCCTGCTGACCGATTCTCGCCCTTATGGTGGTCTAGCGGGAAGTTGTTCGATTGTCCATTCACCATCATCGTGATATCGCAGTCTACTGCTAGACATAGGCCTCGCCAGATTTCCTGCATAGTAACGTCGTAATTTGTCCGTGTGGTGACGGATTAAGAATACGGAATGTCACCACCCCATATCATCCCATGGGTGTCGTAAGAGCCGACAGAGGGTGCATATTATGCAGAGAACAGCACTGTAAGAGAAGGAAAGCTTGATACAAACCCTATACCAACCCGTTTGGCCAGCGTGGTATAGTGGGCTAATTCCTCCGTTCAAAGGAGAGGCCTGGTCCAGCAGTGGACTGTTAAAGGCTGGTGATGATGATGATGATGAACGTCGTGAGTCAACTGGTTTATTTGGCTGGTTTAGTTCGGTTGGCATAAGGTTTACTTACTTACTCCAATGGCTCATCGACCCAAAATCTGCCTTGGCCTCCAATGCGAGAGAATGCCACTTCACCCGCTCTTTGGCCACGTCTCACCAATCATCAGCTTGAAGCTCCCGCAGAACTTGCTCTACTACGGTTTTCCAGCGGTATCTGGGGCGACCGACAGGACGACGCCCTGTTGGTTGACCCACATACGCTCTCTTGACACCACGTTTCTCTCCCATAAGGTTTGATGTTGACTTTTCCATCTCCTCGCAAATATACTTTTTGCTTCGTGCATTTTCCTTAGTCGCCTCTTACACAAACAACCAATAAAATGGAGAAGTGACTCTGTGTATTCTTAATCCGCGACCACACCAATGAATACAGATTTACATAGAAGCGCAGTTCTTAAGGATTTCGTGTGCCGATTCCAAGTGCACGGTCTCGAGTTTAGTTCGTAGTTGGCGCCGTTGGCGGCGCTGGCGTCGTTCTCCCTCTCTCTTGCTCTCGTAGAGACAGCTGTCACAGCGCGACTACCACGCCGCCTAGTGACAATTTGGGTCACAGAAAGTTTGTCTTCAGAGCGCCCATAGGAAATGCGCCTCTATGTAAATATCTGATCTCTTTGACCACACGGAGAGTTGAAGTAAAAATTTGTATGATAAAAATTCCGTATCTCAAAATGAAATCGCTTCATAACTTATACATTTAATAGCAAAAAATATATTCAATTTACTGCCACCAAGTACCGTTATCGGTAAATAATTTAATATTCATTTTAGCCACATTAATGTCAAACGGTGCATTAGTCTTGGGTCTTAGAACCAAATTATCATTTTAATTGTATAATAATCGTGTGAATGTGAATCATTTGGTTACTTAAATTTTATTGATATGAACTTCTAAGGTGGATTGAGACTAGTTTTTTTATGTGGATCTGTCTAAGTATATTTGAAATAAGCTGTTAGCCGTGACTTCGCTCACGTGGATTTTTAAGTAAATTGAACCAACCAAAGAAGATGTAGTGACAAGCATCGAGAAAGGCATGTTAAGATGGTTTGGACACATGGAGAGGATGGATGACGAAAGACTGACGACTGAAGATATATAAGGCAAATGTGAACGGGACAGGACGATGAGGAAGACCTAGGCGGACGTTCTTTGATCAGATTGGAGACATCCTAAAAAAAGGACAGGTCAGAAGTACCCTAAACAGAAGAGCATGCATGAAAAACTTGATGGAAGTGAATGAAGCAAGAGAGGTATGTCAGGATAGTTGCAAATGGCGTTCCGTAGTCTCTGCCTACCCCTCCGGGAAACAGGCGTGAGTCTATGTATGTATGTATGAACCAACCAAACTCTGAACTCTTTTTCTTTAATTTGATGCATGATGCAACCAAAGTAGATGGTAACCTAGTGTCTAAATACATCGGTCCTTATTGCATTAACTGACAGGAGTTGTGTCAAAATAAGATATGCCGTTTCGGAGTTTTCTGGAACAGACAGATGGATAAATTGTTATATTAGGTACGTTGTTTTTAATATTCCAGAATTTTAACTGATAAATTGACTGACTTGTCAACGCAGAGTTCAAACGTATATATTAACGTACAAATTTCGCTGTCAAGTTCTTTAGGTGATGTGACCAAAAAGCTGCCCCACAAAAGCACCATAGGTATTATTAGTCGCATCTGTATACTCTGCATAACATCTAATACTAATATATAAAACTGAAGAGTTTGTCTGTTTGTAATCTCAGGAACTACTGGTCCGATTTGAAAAATTCTTTCAGTGTTAGATAGCCCATTTATCGAGGAAGGCTATAGGCTATATAACATCTCGCTATGAGCGACGGGAGCGGGTCAATAGCCTTAAATAACGCGAGTGTAGCTGCGGGCAACCTCTAGTCTCTGATATTTTGCGAACGGGACGTCAGATCATCTTGTATGCACTTCTCTATTCTTAAATTCAAGATTTTCTTGTTATTTTACTAACAAACACAAATACAACAGAAATGAGTATACCTCATAACAAGATTATTTAAAACCACTACAAGATAATCTTAATAAGCAATAAACTTAGATTTTACGGTAATATGTGATACTCCCACACATATGCGTCATGCGGTACAGTTTAATATAATAAGGAGAGGTGACTCAGGCACCAAACTGGTATACCGGTGTACACCGACTGGTTTCACCGCATGTTGACTTGAAATAAATTTTTATGTGAGGCTCGTCATTCATCGGCTAAGTTAAGACGAAATTATAGATGAAGGGCTGTGAGCAATAATAAATACCTAGCTATATACTTGTCAATAAAATATTACAATATTTTGAAGTATTAGTGTCTTAGTGACCTGATGGAGTAAGGATACAGTATCACTTCACTACACCATTTAATTCCGTGGGTGTTGTAAAAGGCGACTTATCTTCTTCTTCTTTATCTTCTTTAAAAAGACAACTCCCGTACTAGGAATAAATCCTGTGTCGCGGGGACTTTATAAACATACAACTCACGGACACAATGAACACCCAGACTCGAAACAACAAATTATTGATCACACAAAGTGTTGTCTCGTGTGGGAATCGAACCCACAACAAACGGCGCAGTGAACTTTTAACAATAAACGAATTATACAAGTCATATCCCTGTGAAAAGACAGAAACTTGATATTATTATCACCCGTAACGAAGCCATCTGGCCACCGTGGTAGGTAAAAACTTCTACCAATACCTATCAGGTGAACGGTTTGTGTATTTACCACTGGAGGAAGTAATTAAATGTAAAGGTGTATTAAAGTTATGTAGATCTATACTGTAAGTGTATGGTCTGCCAAGTCAGGTCGTGAGTTAGATTCTCTCCCAGGACCAATATTTGAGATATAAGCGCGATGTTTGGCCGTATGTGGTTGTTATTTATTCATCACTAGATTTCGTCCGCGGCTCCACCCGTGTGGGACTTTTATACCTTACTGACCTCCTCTTTACCCGCTTAAAAGTTCTCTCTTAGTGCCCCCGTACACTCCCCAAGGCGCGTACATGCCAAATATCAGCTTCTTGCGCTCTCTTATTTCGGCTGTGCGTAGCCAATTAGTAACGAAAGTTTTATATTTGACTAGAGGATGCCCGCTGCTACGCCTGCACACTGTTTCTTCGTGATCTGGTGTGAATTTCGGGATAGCCTTTCTTAGTGCACAACTACGTTTCCCATGGAACATACATGCCAAACTTCAGCTACTTACGCCTAAGTGTCGGCACATATCTGACGGAAAATGCGTCGAGCGTATCTTCGGTCGCGTCTATTCCGTCAGATGGGTCGGTACATATCTGACGGAAAATACGTCGAGCGTATCTACATCGGTCGCAACTATTTCGTCAAATTAGACCTGCTTCATTGCGCGTCTAGTCAGTTTCTGCGTGCAGCAACTACAGTGCGGTTGCTTTGTATGACATTTAATTTTAAAACGTCGCCCAATGCGTCAGTCAAAATACACGTGGTGCGCGCGACGTCGACCGATAATGCGTTGACGGAAACGGAACAGACGCTGTACGCTCAACGTACAAACGGATCATCGGTCAGGTGTGAAAGGTTGAATGTTTTCTATATATTTGTATGTTTTGGCGTTACGCGACCGATAATACACGGCGCATCTTCCGTCAGATATGTTCCGACTCTAAAAGTTTTGGCTTGACGTAGTCTGTCAGTCAGTCAGTAACGCAAGAATTTTATATATAGCGTATAGTTTATATATCAGTTATTGGTTAGCATAGTAGGAACAGTGTCTACCTCGTTAGGTAAGAAAATATGACTATATGTGAAAATAATTATTCTATGGTAAAAAACAACTTAATCTTTAGTAGGTGAGTATACGCTTTTGATATACAACGTGTATGTCATATTTCTTAAATAACGTTATTCAAACACATTTATCATGCTCGTAACTAATTAACATAGCCACCTAAAAATATCATGTTAAAACATAAAAAATTGAGAATTCTGAATAATAAATTGCTATTGCATATCGCATTTATTCAAAACACATGCGTGCCGCTTTTTAATTTAGGACGGTTACACATGGTAATAGGTACTTAGCTTAATAAATAAGTAAATCATTTTGTAAGTAAATGCGTTTGTAAAGCAGCCTTATTCATTTGACGCACCTTGTTCGTTTATTATTATCCTAATTAAGGGCATGTCGGATATAAATCAGAACCGCTATAAGTATTTCATTGTACATAATAAACTATTTAACCTTCGTATATACATCTCTACATCTAATCTTATACTAATATATAAAGCTGAAGAGTTTGTTTCTTTCTTTCTTTCGTTGAAGGCGCTGATCTCAGGAACTACTGGTCCGATTTGAAAAATTATTTCAGTTTTAGATAGCCCATTTGCTGAGAAAGGCTATAGGCTATATAACATTTCGCTAAGAGCCACGGGAGCGTAGCAGTTGCCTTAAATAACGCGGGTGTAACCGCGGGCTCATCTCGTGTTATATAAATAAAAAGTGTCTGTTTGTTATTTCTAAATAACTCTTTTAAGCAAGTAATTATAGTTATTTACATGGCACCAAGATATAAATTATAGTTTACAAATCAAAGAAAAATAACTATAGCGTTATATATTTTCGTATTTCTGTCTGTTTGTCCGTTCGTTTGACTGGGCTGATCATTGGAACGAATTAACTATTTTTGATGGAATACGAGGAGTAGAGACACTTGTTTGCTCCATATTTTAGGCTTTGGATGAATCAAGGATCATCATCATCATCGCCCTAGCGTTATCCCGGTTGCATCTAAGGCTTACACGCCTTGGGACCCGAGGTCCGCTTACTGGTCTCTAACCAGATATGACAGAATATCAACTTTTACACAGAGCGACTGCCGTCTGATCTCCGCAACCCAATAGGATACCGTTATTCCAGTACATATCTTTATTTGAGGGTACTTACTCCCCGTAACAACTGCCAAAGATCTTCATGACAGCCGGGACCGACGGTTTAACGTGCTCTCCTAGGCACGCAGCAAGCGATAATTAACAATTTAATACGCACATAACTTCGACAGTCATTGGTGCGCGCCGCGGATTTGAACCCGATACCCTCTGCATGGTAGTCCATTGGTATCTCCACTAGGCTATCGCTGGCTTGGATGAATCAAGGATATCACGGCATATGCCTGGCCAGCGTACCGTGACCTTTTGCATGGAGCTTATGTCAAAAACGAATCTAAAATCTCTAGATCTATCTATAGTTCGAATATTGAATTTCGTAGTTAGACCGTAGTGGTAAACTAAAATAGGATTACCCGAAATGCTCACGGGATCGGAGAGAAATAGCGAAATTACGTAAAATAAAATTGTAATTAAAACCAAAATAGCTGCAGGCTATTTTATTATGTATCTTCTAGAGAATCTAGTAGATGCTTAATTATCTAATACTAGAGGATGCCCGCGGTTATACCCGCGTTATTTAAGGCTACTGCTCTACTCCCGTCGCTCATATTATTATTTTATTAAGTCGGACCAGTAGTTCCTGAGATTAGCGCGTTCAACCAAACAAGGAAACAATCTCTTCAGCTTTATATATTAGTATAAGATACTGAGAGTACTTTTCTGCCGAAGTGTCTAAACACAACGCCAAAGTTAAGCGACCGAAGTTCGCCATGATTACGCCTGCAATGATATTTGAATTACTGAAGACACATTATACCGAAATTACGTTACGTTATAGCGTACAGCGTAACTTCGGTTAGGCGTATCTTCAGCGGCAACTTTTCTAGTAGAAGAGCACAAACGTAGTTCGGTCGCGTAACTTCGACATAAGCGTCTTTAGACACTAAAATATAACTTACACGCCGATCGTAAACGAGAAGCTAGTATACGACCATAAAATACGAACATTTGAAAAATATATTCTCCAAGTATGTAAAAATGTAATAATGTAAATGTAAAAATATATTCTCCAAGGCCATAAAAAATATATAGCGAAATACACTTGAATATATATATTCTAATTAGAACTGCATTTGGTTTTAATTGAAAGCCTTCTGGTCAATGCACTTCTGCTTATAATATTAACATATTATAGTATTACATACTTATATATACATAAAATGTTAACCAGTTAGCTTCGGTGACATCTACAACTGTATGGTAGGTTGACCATGATTTGTGGACACGTTGGACTTTTCCAGTTGACTCTGTAATATAAGAAAGGATTCCGGTTTTCTGAGTGACGATTGCGATGCTAATGGCTTGAATACCTGTCTTGCTTAAGTAACTGATAGTTGTGTTTTTCTGCTAGTTCTATAATATTATGTTTAGAAAACCTTCATTCATCATCATCATTCTCTTAACGTTATCCCAGTTTCAATCTGGGGTCCGCTTACTAGTCTAACCGGATTTGGTTGAATATTAGCTTGTTTAGAAAACCTTCTCTTATATATTTATAATTCTTCACGATGAAACTCTTTCAAATAAAGACTTTTTGTTTTGGATATTTATGACTTATATTTCTGATAACCACTAAATCTACTAAAATATACACTAATTTATTAGCATATCTTTTAATTTTACTTGTATTGGATTGATATATGCACTATGTGTTTTTTTACTAAAGAAATTTGTTGGTTCCATTCGATGACCGTTTATAACACTGCCGTATATTAACTTAAATATAGCACCTCTTTAAATAAACACCAGCAAGCCTGTTCCCTGCAAAGTCAATCAACTTATAATTATCCAGCTCAAACGCATTCAATTAATAAATTAGGTAAATTTACGATCTTCGTATCCCCATAAACATATAAAATACTAGTACTATTAATAGTGTTTCAACTGCAAGAACATGACAGAGATATAATCGGTCGATAACATTATGAATTGATATGATTATGGAAGTAAAATCAGTTCATAATAATACAGTATTTATTGCATTTCACTTTAATAATTACTGGATAATCTATAGGTTCGTCCACTTATTGCGATTCGTGGTTACAAAGTTATCAGGGTATTATTGGATCATTGACTACATTATGGCAACTCATTTCTAGATATATCTAAACGGTTACTGACCGTTTAAATATTGACAACTTCTCATTGATATTCTATCATACTTAAACTAAAATAGTTGTGTCATGTAATCCAAATCCGTACCTACATACTTACGCAGGTTTTCATTTTGCTATAAAATGTTAAGCTCATTTACAGTTTTATGTAAATAAACATACCTACACTAACTGAACTTAACTGTTAATTTTCTTATTTAAGAGTTCACATACTTAAAACATATTTAAAAACAGTTAATCAGCTTAAAGTATGCAACAACAAAGCAAAACATCAGGTTACAAAACAACACAGTTTACTTCAATCACTCTTAATTAAAAAAAATCATGTTTACTAATATCCTCTGCCTCCGTGGTCCAGTGGATAGCGTATGCGACAGCTGATCGGGTTCGATTCCCGGGTCAGGCAAACGTGTTACTGAGTTTTTCCAAATTCTCAGTAGCATCACGGAGGCTGGTGATGTGCACGGTAAAGCTCGCCCCCTATTACGTGGAACCTAAAAAATCACTCCGAAATGTGGGTGTAATATTACACCTCTGCCTTCCCCTTCGAGGATACATATAAATAAAACAAAAGTCTATAAATAAATAAAAAACAAACTAATATCCTCAGCACAAGTTCCATAAACAAGTCACCTCACAGCGCCAATAACGGACCATGTCCTACAAAAACTACGCTGATTGTCACCCTAATAAAGAGTGTAACACATAGGTAGGGACGGATGCAATCAGCATGTAAATGTACCTCTCACTCGCCGGAGCAAACATCGAATATTGATCGTCGTATTATGATAATGAATATAAAATGTAGTCGTGCCGACTATGCGAGACGGACGCGCTTCTACACGTAAATTTTGCCAGATATTTATACCGGTGCCATCTAGTTTGTGGGATAAGATATGTGGAGTTTGCTTTTCAATTACTGACTTGTGATTTGCTTGCTTCTTGTAAGGAGTTTCAATTAACCAGACTTAGATTAACTATATTATTTTACGATACCAGTATGATCCCTAATATATTAATAGTAGCTTGTGGGAGATGCCACCATCTCCAATGATATATTCAAAACTTGATAGAATTATATACAAGGCAGTTAAGATAGAACAACCCAAGCATAAGATGCAACCGTACCTATACATCCTCAGTACATAGAGACGTGAGCTATTTTGATTGCCGACGGGCACAAATAATGCGATTTTTGTAGTTTAAATCATGCACCATTTTTACAAATACTGTTGTTCTAAATGTGTACCACTTCTTTTAAGATCGAGAATACATCCGTTGGTAGATGTTTGCACTCAATACACCAATACCCCAGACCGATTTCCCAGACAAAAACTGTTAAGTAAATTACTGGTAACTCCTCACTGGCGACAGCTATAAATCTTTTGTAACCTACCTAGCCTTCACAGTGCTTTACTTTGATAATTTATATCTTTAACGACATTCCCATTTCCTTAAACAGAACATTAGCAAGCCATACGCACGATGTAGAAGCACTTCGATTACTAGTGATTTATACAACTATCAGGCTAATTCGGGCCCCAAATCAGAAAAAAAGGAATTGAAATGCGGAAAAACACGATGCTTCGTTGCTAATTCGGGAAATATGGAAATTATAACGGTTTTTTATTAGAAACATGAAATTATCAATTTATTTCATAATAATTATGATTAACAATTATACAACCAAAAATTATTTTAAAACACTTCATCTAATTAATGCCAAAAATCTTGATCTAAATTCACTTAGTTTCGTTTCATTATCGTACATGCATAATGTGTTATAGGCCAATGTTATAAATATTATGGTAATTTTTTGTAAAGGACGTATCTAGTGTTTAATGAAAATCTACTTTCAACTTCCTTGTTTATTACATAATCATGGTCATACAGTTCTTATGAAGCGTTTTCGTCCACCTGATAACTAATTAGATATTGTTAAATTTTATTATGCACCCAAAAACAGGAGTCTTACAATGCAGTGCTCCGTTAACTTAGTGACTTTTTAGACCAATATGCCTGCATAATAAAGCGAAGACATTTTGCAAAATGTTGCAAAACTACTTGGTCGATAACATATATTATATTATATAATATCACTTATCATAAGGAGAGTATTCATTTGAGGCAAGCTAAGGTAAAACTGTAATGTTACGTTATAAAATAATTAATTTAAACTCTTGTACTATCTCGTTAAATCTTTTATGATACAAGAATTACTTCCCAGATATACAATACTAAAATATTGGTTATTAGTTGTAATGTATATAATTATATAGTTGAATATTAAATTACTTCGTAACAGTTTTCTAATTTCGAAATTATATCGAGACATCCACTCTCAAATTAATCATCTTATACATAACAGTATGATTTACTGATAAATAGTTGTAGTAAATCAAAAACCTTTTAACTTAGTTTTGGTTTATTTGAATTTTGATATGCAATGCAATTTTATCACATGATTACAATGTATAGCTACGTAGATTTTGGCAAAAATCAAACTTAATCAAATGCATCACTCGTTATTGCATAATATGTTTTTTTTGCAGGGGCAGATACAATTTTATAAAGATAACTTGCTTAGTACAAATACCATAAATAATATGAGTAAAATCTATACTAATATAATAAAGCGGAAGAGTTTGTTTGTTTGTTTGTTTGAACGCGCTAATCTCAGGAACTTCCAGTCGAATCAGAAAAAATCTTTTTGTATATGATAGCCCAGTTATTCCGGAAGGCTATAGACTATATAACATAACGCTTCGACCCTTTGGGGCCGGGCAAAAGGCTAAAAAGGCTAAAAGATAATGTCGGCTAATCTCAGGAACTAGCAGTCGGTTTTTAAAAATTGTTATTGCCTATGATAGCCCAATTATTCCGAAAGGCTATTGGCTATATAAAATTACGCCACAACTTTTAGGGGCCAGACAAAAATAATAAAATGGTCAAACCAGAAGGGGGAGGGTTGGGTCAATGGCAAAAAAAGGCTAAACGAATAGGATACAATCTATATGGGTATCGTTTTCGAGATTTTCGGGACGCTGATTAATAATATGAAATTTATTTAGTGATCCAAGATGGCGGACGGGAAATCAAAGATGGCGGATGAGAATATTTTAAAAATCAATATGGGTATCGCCTTCGATATTTTAAGGGGTGGGGATTCGAAATAGAACATCTATTTCGTGATCAAAGATGGCGGATGGGAAATCAAAGATGGCGGCTGGGCAAATTAAAAAAAATCAATATTGGTATCGTCTGGGATGTTAAAAGGGATGGAGAATCCAAATACAACATCTGTTTCGTGATTAAAGATGGTGGATGGGAAATCAAAGATGGCAGATGGGAACAATTTAAAAAATCAATATGGGTATCGTCTCTGATCATTTAAGGGATGGACTATCCAAATACAACATCTATTTCGTGGTCAAAGATGGGGGATAGGAAATCAAAGATGGCGGACGGGATTTTTTTTAAAGTCGATAGGGGTATCGTTTCCGATATTTTAAGGAATGGGGAATTCAATATTATTTAAAAATCTATGTTTGTTTGTTCATAGTTTATAGACTCTGAAATGATAAGAGATTAAGCGCTAAGTCAATGGTAACTTTGGAAAAGGGGCTTGGAAAAAAGATAATTGAATAAAATCTCTTAAAATGCGATACGGAGTTCACTGGGTCGGCTAGTATGTACATACAAGGGCGGGCTTTAACACATAAATAGCCGTACTCATGTGCCAAATTTAGGCCCTATAACCGACCAAACCTCAAACTTGTTTAATGTAATAGTTTCTTCAGAAGTGCAGAGCTGCAAGAAACACAGAATGTCCTATGAAATTCAAAGACTTGGTCACTAAATGAAAAGATCTTTCATTGTTACAATGTAACTTGTGTAATAATTTGTTTCTATCTTTTATCTAATGTTAATATTCAAGGCTCTTATAATAACAGTAACGTAATTTACTAGATGGACTGAATGAAAGCCTTAATGTAATCTATACTAATATTGATGGCTGTAGAGTTTTTTGTTTGCTTGAACGCGCTAATCTCAGGAACTATTGTTCCGATTTGAAATATTATTTCAGTATTAGATAGCCTATTTATCGAGGAAGGCTATAGGCTATAAAGATCACACTATGGGCCACGGGAGCGCAGCAGTAACCCTAAATGAGGCGGGTGTAACCGCGGGCTCATCTAGTAATCTAAAAGTAATATATAAAGCTGAAGAGGTTTTTTGTTTGTTTTTTTTGCTTGAACGCGCTAATCTCAGGAACTACTGCACCGATTTGAAAAAAATTTTCAGTGTTAGATAGCCCATTTATCGAAAGGGGCCATTATAGGCTATTATATTTATAGGCTATATAATATCAAGCTATGACCCACGAGAGTGGAGCAGTAACCTTAAATAACGCGGGTGTAACCGCGGGCTCATCTAGTTATGTTTATAAAGTGATGCACGGACAAAGGCAACGATAGCCTAAAGGAGAGAGCGACAGACTCCTATGCATAGGGTTTCAGTTAAATTTCATGGCGTATGTTATTGTCATTTCGAAGTTAAGTGCGTATCAAAGTGTTAATTATCGCTTGCTTAACGGCTAAGGAAAACATTGTTGGGAAGCTGCATGTCTAAAAGTTCTCCATAATGTTCTGGCAATACACGTATGTATTACACATCAGATGCCTACAAACCTGCACTTGGCTCGTGGTGGACTATGGCCCAGTCCTTCTCATAGCAAGAAGAGAGATGCCCATGCCTAGCAGTTGGCTAGAATATAAAAAAATGGGCAAGTGCGAGTAGGACTCCCGCACGAAGGGTTCAATACCATCATCTATAAAAGAAAATCACGTTTGTTGTAGTTATACTTAAATATTTTTTAACTTTCTACCTGTTTATTAAAATCGAGTAACAAATTCCTTAAAATTACGTTTGTTGTATGGGAGCCCCACTTTATGATATACTTTTTTTAAATTTAATTAGGTAGGTAGTAGGTAATTAAGGTAATATACAACTACATATTCTGTGAAAATTGTAAGCGTCTACCTGTTACCGTTAGTAATTTTGAGCAAAGAATACGGAAAAAACACGTTTATTGTATGGGACCCCTCCTTAATATTTTATTTTTATTTTTAGTACTTGTTGTTATAGCGGCAACCGAAATACATAATTTGTGAAAATTTCAGCTTTCTAGCTATCACGGTTTATGAAATACAGCCTGGTGACAGACAGCGGACAGCGGAGGCTTAGTAATAGAGTCCCGTTTTTTACCTTTTAGGTACGGAACCTTAAAAATACTGACGACTATTGACAAGAAAATGCAAAATTCAACAAATATGTATAATAAATGTGTGCCCCTTTTGTGTGCAAACTTTTCTTTCTTCTTTCTTTATAAGGTATCTATTGTTATTATCTTTTTCATACACTAATATCAAAAAACAAACAAATTCGTTGAACATTTCATCAGAACTTCAAAGCCTATTTACGTTACCTCACATATATTTTAAATCTCAAAAAACCGCCGTCCTATCTTTATCTGTCTCGTTTCTCGAAACTAATCATCTCGCTCAGCATTGCCTATAATACACACACGAATGTGCACGTCCCGAATTTCTGAGAAAACTGGTCTAAAAAAACATCCTAGATGGTCGACTCGTGACGTATGCGTATCACGGCCGTATTACCATACAATAGTGCGGGAGTCGTGTCGGCCCGCAAACTTAGGGTTGCCAGATCGAATTTTACTGTGCGACACTAGCTGATGCTGTGACTTTGCTTGACGACTCCATCATTTCGTTGTGAGTTTGAGCATTGGTTATTTTAGGAAGTTGAACTAATATTAGAGAGAAAAGTACCAATTGCGGAATACGTCACTCATACGGAATACCATTATACTTACAAGTCTAAGTGCCTAGAATATTCCAAAATTTTGGAATTTCCCCTATTCCTTCTCCCTCATCCCTCTCCTCATCCTATCCCTTTTCCCAACCCCAACGGGCGGCAACGCACTTGTGACTCCTGTGGTGTTGCTTGTGTAATGCTTGTGTGGCAGCGGTAATTGCTTACCATCAGGCTATCCGTCTGCTCGTTTGCCGCCTATTACCATAAAAAAAACAATCAATGGACACAAAAATACCCAGACTCGAAACAACAATTTATGGATCACACAATGTGTTGTCTCGTGTGGGAATCGAACCCACAGTACTCGGCGCAGTGTCAAGCGGTGAGGCGGCCGCTTAAACCACTACGCCAACTGTGCAGTTTTGGTACTGAATATCGAGCTATGAATCCATGGTATATGTTGTTCAACTTTTAAACGAAATAGCTGTGTCTTCTTACCAATGCTACGGAAGATGTAGGCTTACTTTGAATAGCAGTTATCACTTTCAGGTAGGCCATTGTACCACCAACAAAGATAACCAAAGCCCACCATATTCTTAACAATACGGTGACCACTCAAATTTTATGCAGCAAGCTTTCATCACACATCCATTGAGACCATCACAGTCAAAAACTTTATAGCGTTGCCGAAATGACCATTTGTAGGCATTGCGATTACTGCCGATCTTCATTTAAATGCTAAAGCATACGCCCCCGTAAAAACAGCGGAAATAGAAATGTTTTCGATAGCTTACAGATTGCTTACAAAGTTGAAACGATAGGAGATGAGACATTGCTTACAAATGGCTAATCAATTAGTGAAACAGTGATTGCAAGCAGTGGGCTACCGATTTGGATTGTTGCAGCTTTATATATCTAAGAGCTTTCGCTGCGTAATAGTTTAGTGTGTGAGTTGACTTTAAATATGTTGAAATTATAGGCGTACCAAAAGCAGGACGCTAAACATAAGCCAGTTGGCAAGTCTGACATATGTGTGTGTGTGTAGTCGCGAGCCGGCGTCATAGTGAAACTGACACATCTTGTCAACCGAAATTAAAACAAAATATGGAGTTATCGATGTGTGCGTTAGTGTACCGTTTCTACGGACTGATTACTACGTAGGTAACGTATCTACGACTTTTCTAATTTCATTGGTTGAAATAATACATTTCAAACTCGGTTGTTAAGCACTTTCATGAAGCTGTGACTGACTTGAGATTTTAAAGCCAATAATGGCTTTTACAAAGCGTCTATTTTACGCTAGCCAGGAATATTTATCTCGCAACACAAGATGTATCTAATCTTATACTAATATATAAAACTGAAGAGTTTGTTTGTTTGTTTGGTTGAACGCGCTAATCTCAGGAACTATTGGTCCGATTTGAAAAATTCTTTCAGTGTTAGATAGCCCATTTATCGAGGAAGGCTATAGGCTATATAACATCGCACTATGAGCCACGGGAGCGGAGCAGTAGCCTTAAATAACGCAGATGTAACCATGGGCATCATCTAGTATAAAATGCTGTTGGCATTATGACCACTTACAGTGAAAGATGAAAGTAATTAAACCCTTTTATACCTAAGTATCAGATAAAATTGATAAAATTATTATTAAATTTTGGATTGTGTTTTATTTTAAGGACGAGCTGGACGTAGTCTGTTGGATCCGCTAATTACAATAAAGTACTCTCACGTTCTTTGCCCACATCTTCTTCAATATCTTAGCCCATTGTGTTTATATGATTTTCACAAAAAAAAAGAGTAATCGAATAATCGCGCGCATTGTAATAAATAAGTAGCTAGAAGCTAGTAATTTTAACAGTAGCAACTAAGTAGCCTCTCTAGGCATTGAAGTTTCTCAAATAATAAAGGCCCATCCACACGGCACAATTTTACCACTGATCAAATTTTCAGTCGAATTGGCTTTGCCCATCTACACGACACAATCAAATCACTGATTTTCATTCCGTCCACCCGATTGGTTAAAATCTGGTGGTACCGCCCACCCGATGAACTTGAGTTGGACGACTGGCGCCTACACGTCACGATTTCATCAAGTGATTTATTCAAGTTGGACGTAAAATCGTGTCGTGTGGATAGGCATTTATTCAGCTCTGAGTACTCTTTACTTCATATTAACAAAATCCATAGTTACAAGCCAATATTAATCTTTTTCTTCCATCACTTGAACTAATGGATTTTTTTAAAAGGGTTCTTCCCATGCTCTATCCAGTGAAATCCATAATAAAAAAAATAATGTTATGAATCATATATGACACCCGTGTATCATATATGATTCATAACATTAAATTCTTTATATAGAGCAACTGTTAATCATCATAATCATTAGCTTACCATAGTCTGAAGCAGTGGTTCCCTAAGTTATATGAGCTGCGACCCACCAAAAAAAAATCCAATATTGTGCACACTTAACGCTGTGCTATTTATCCAAATTAGAATCGGCATCGCCGTACACAAAGCCCACTCAATATACACACAACTGGTTCGCAACCACCATCATCAGCCCTGTATATAAACTGTCCCACTGTTGGGCACGGGCCACTTCTCACTATGAGAAGGGTAAGGTTATAGTCCACCACGCTGGCCAACTGCGGGATGGCAAACTACACATGTCTTTCAAGAACATTATGGAGAACTCTCAGACATGCAGGTTTCCTCACGATGTTTTCCTTCACCGTTTAGCAAGCGATAATTAACAATTTAATACGCACATAACTCCGAAAAGTAATTGGTGCGTGCCGTGGATTTTAACCCGGACCCTCTGCGTAGCAGTCTGTCGGTCTCTCCACTGGGCTATCGCAACCATATAGATTGGGAAATGCTGGTCTAAAAAATCGATAAGAATTTACCTATTATAGCAGGCATGCTCCTGGCAACCCTACCAACGTGCGCTAACAGTCCCAGTGCTGTCAATCCTCCGCCTACCGTCTTTGAATTCAATTGTTCATTGACCAAAATGTCTTTATCGTGACGTGTGTCGTTGATCATCTAGCCGGCAAATTGGTTTGTTGGCAACATAGAAGTACGGTAGCTAAGCGATTGTGTAGTTCAATCAAGTGGGAAGTGAATTTGCCTATGCATTGTTGATTGTGACAGAAGCGTATATGATTATGTTCGGGGCTTTTTATATTTTTTTTATACGCTCACGCCTGTATCCCCGAAGGGGTAGGCAGAGGTGTAATATTACCACCCACATTTCGCCATTAATTTTAGGTCCTACGTAATAGGGGGCGAGCCTATTGCCGTACCGGGCACATTACCAGACTCCGTGCTGCTACTGAGAATTTCCTAACGGGAAAACCCAATAACACTTTGTCCAATCCGGGAATCGAACCCGAGACCTCCCAATCCCACGCGCACATTTATGCCGCGAGAGCAACAAGCAGTCAAGGTTTTTTATACTGATTTGGTTAACATTTGCCATGGAAGAGCCTAGCCCCAAAAAATGGCTGTACAGCCAAGTTTGTCGCAGACATGTTACGGGTCAAATAACCAATCAAACGAGAGGACGGACAAACCCAGTGAGAGAACTGTTTAAGATTATAGTGAGGGTTTGTGGTACAAATTTTCTTTCTGATTCTAAAATAATAATTATTGACTTCTGGAACTAGGAGCATAACCAAGGATGCTGCTCTCATACTTAGGGTCAAATGATCAAACAGACGGCAGGCCAAACCGGGCGAAATAATGGCAAAGTATGCTAATCGCAAGCAACGATAGCTGAGTGGAGAGACCGACAGACTGCTACGCAGAGGGTCTCGAGTTCGAATCCACGGCGCGCACCAATGACTTTTCGGAGTTAAGTGCGTATTAAATTGTTAATTATCGCTTGCTAATCGGTGAAGGAAATCATCGTGAGGAAACCTGCATGTCTGAGAGTTCTCCATAATGTTCTCGAAATACATGTGAAGTCTGCCAACCCGCACTTGGCCAGCGTGGTGGACTATGGCTTTACCCTTCTCATAATGGGAAGAGGCCCGTGCCCAGCAGTGGGACAGTATAAAGGGCTGATGATGCTAATCGCGTTTCACGTGACTCCACCACTGCGGGACGTCTCAGGACACCGGAGTAGTTTTACTGTAGGAGTTAAAAAATGAATTTAGTCTTTGTTTTAGTTTAATTTCAAAGGGTCTTCTTATTGACTTCAGTAAAAATCAGTAACGATATGCAAACTGGAACAAGTTTAGAAGGTGGGATATGCACCGGCTTTCTTTTGCGTGGGACTGCAATATAATTGGTTCATTGTGGGCGGGTAACGACTGTCTATCCTCCGTAGAAACGGGTGTGATGTATTGTAATGATGACGTTTATGATGTAACAGTGAATGATAATTTGTATTCTTGACTTGGAATGCTTATAGCCAGTCCATCGATTGGTTTAATGTTAAATGGTCACATCGACGTTTCGCCCATGCTCGAGTCTTGATGGGTTCGATTCGTACTCGAAATCAAGCCTTTGTGCGATATAAATGGATAAACTCTGCCATACATACATACATAGACTCACTCCTGTTTCCCGGAGGGGTAGGCAGAGACTACGGAACGCCATTTGCAATGATCCTGACATATCTCTCTTGCTTCATTCACTCCCATCAGATTCCTCATGCATACTCTTCGGTTACTTCTGACCTGTCCTATTTTTATGATATCTTCAATCTGGTCAGAGAACGTCCGCCTATGTCTTCCCCTTTGTCCAACTCTGCTAACCCGCAAATAACCAGAGTGGTGGGTTATATGGTCTAACCCGTTTTATAGTAAGAAGAGACCGGCCCCTTATCTTATTATAAGAATTGTTAGGCTGGTGACGAATAAAGAAAATCATACTTTAGTTGTAGTAAACACTTGCCTCACAGTTGCAGAACAGAAATTGTCAGCAGCACTGGTCGATTCTGTAAAATTCAAACAACAACTCGCATGTCACGTCGCTATTCGCTCTCACTTCGCATAAGGTTCAAAATGACCTTGATTTTGAGTGCGAAGTGAGCGACGAACTGACGAGGGAATTACCTTATATAATGCCACTTTTTACGTCATCTCATACTTTATCCGTCAAAATCTCGAGGTAAATTTAGTTCAACTCGCAAACACGCTCGCAAGAGTAGCGCTAGTGTAGATTCAAATTATCAACAGAGTTTTAGAATGCCAATTAAGAAACTCACAGCGGATTCAGATTCGAAGTTTAAAATGAAGTCTTACAGAATCACACTGCAGGCCCAAGTTTTCAGCTAGAGCCTCCAGTGAAAACATACGAAAGCTAACACTACCATACTGATTTAAAAATCTACGAACAACAGTAGATATTTTCCATATAAACATCTGATCACTCAGAAGCTAAAAACGAATACTTCAGAAGCTATTGCCTCCACATATAAAATTGCCTTTTAAACACCGCATGTCACAAATACAATATTACTTAAAATGTCCAAATAATCCTGAACCCTTAATACCCAAAAGTTATTTCTCCATAAGGTTCAATGTATACTGGTGGTAATAATAATAAACAACTTTATAGTAGGAAAATTGCTATTCTGCGTTCGCCAACCATTTGTGGTCATTTTACTGATGGGATTTTCGTATTTTACTGTCGTGTCGGTTTGCTTCCTGTTATAACTTGAAGTTTGGTTACCAACTTCTAAGTTGTAAAGCTATAAAGCTACGCCAGTGGCAAAAGTATTAAAAGGTAGTTGAACAATAGACTTTCTAGTGATAAACATAAAGTGTGAAATTGAGTGGCTAATTAAAGAAGTGAGGAGACTAATTGAATGTTTTAAGACAGCTTTTGAATCATCATCGCTCTAGCGCTATTGCAAACAGTCTTTTGACTGAGTGTCTGTAGTCCGCTCTCCATCGTAATGACACTAATGACATTTGACAGAACACTAGCTTTTTTCTACGGAGCGAATGCCGTCTTATATCCGCAACCCAAAAGGAATAGCGATATCCCAAGACTTAGGCCACGGAAGACAGTTTTTTAATGTCGTAACTAGTTTGCCAAGCCCTTTGCCAACACGTCTAGCCAGCAGGCCAAAGCCTCCTGTTAACTCACAATTCTATTGTAACGATACATAAGTGGCGATAGCCCAGTGGTGTAAGTAACGGACTGGCGAGACGATGGTCTCGGGTTCGATCCCCAGGCACCCCGGGCACACACCTCTGACTTTTCGAAGTTATGCGTGTATTAAAAATGTTAATTATCGCTCGATTAATAATGTGCTCGCTAGATGGCGATAGGCTCGCCCCCTATTACGTTGGGACCGAAACATAACTGGCGATAAGTTGGTGTGTAATACACCTCTGCCTACCCCTTCGGGGATAAAGGGCGTGAAGTTATGTTATGTTTATGTTCTATTGTAACAAAAATTAGGAGAGACCTATCCAGCAGAGAACTGTGAAAATCTGTATGATAAAAACACCTGCATCCAAAGATTTTAGCAGGTATCATCATTATCATCATCATCAGCCCTGTATATATATATATATTGTCCCACTGCTGGGCACGGGCCTCTTCTCACTATGAGAAGGGTAAGGCCATAGTCCACCACAACATTATGGAGAACTCTCAGACATGCAGGTTTCCTCACGACGTTCTCCTTCACCGTTTAGCAAGCAATAATTAACAATTTAATAAGCACTTAACTTCGAAAAGTCATTGGTGCGTGCCGTGGATTCGAACCCGTACCGTCTGCGTCGCAGTCTATCGGTGTCTCCACTAGGCTATCGCTGCCTTCTTTTTTTTTGAACAGGTATACAAAACTAAAATTACTCACAAAGTTTAGATCAGTTCATATTACATTCATTAACAAAAATAAAATCGTTTCAAAACGCTCTACTTTATGACGAAAATAAAGACGTATTTACATAAGTCGGTGTTCCCGGGTTGTCTCGTGTCCGTCATAATTAAAAACTGGAATATCCGTCCCCATTAATCAAAGAACAATTAGTAGTAGTCAAGGGAATAACGTGCAGACTGGTCACACCTTTGAGCACGCGACTATTTTACCTATCATTTGATTACTATTATATTTTATGGTTATGTAAGGGTATTTATGTTTCTATAGCTTTCTGGACGGTTAAAGTTGATAGTAAAATTGCGGGCAAATTATTTATTGCCGTTTGCGGCGTATGGTGAATTGCCTGGTTGTAATTTTGCGCTGAGTTTAATTTTATCCAAACTTTCAGTTTTAAAATACTCGTAACTTTATGTTTGATATTTTACCATTTTAGATATATTTTTACTTTCCGGTTGTAAAATGTTAGGAGCAATAGAAGAACCTTCCCGAGCGACTTAGAAAAGAGAATAAGAGTCACAGACTTGATGTAAAACTGACTCAACACGATGGATGTAATTATTATAATACCATTGGTTACATTTAATGTTGGCATTCACTATCTCTAAATTCTACATCTAATACTCAACCATTTGGCTACATTTTGCCCAGGCAAACGTTTTTGGCTTCTTTTAGTCCGATATACATATTGTTTCTCGGTAAACGTAGCGTAGAGCACTCTCCGGATAGATGGTGCGTCGATTTTCGCCATGTGGCTGGTAGTGGCTGGACACAAAGGGTCGATAATCAAGCTTAGTGGAGTGCTATAATATTGGAGAGGCTTATTTCGAGCAGTGGACTGAATCCAACTGACGATGATGATATCGTTTCTAGTATTCCTCGAATTGTTCATATGTGTATATAATAAACATGAATCTGCATATTCCAATGCCACATCTGCGACATATCTTACTCTTGGTATCCTAAGAAAGCGACAAGAATATCGTTGCCACTTCGCGGTATAATTATGAATTAAAACAGTTGACGTGACTATTTTAAGCACACGTTGAAAACGCAGTCTGATATGTGTCTAATACCTACAACATTGTAAAGTTCTAGAGAATAGCTGCAGCTACGTCCGCACATTATTTATTTTTTATTTAACCCGATAGCCCCCATCCTGTAGGAATTTCAGGGCAATTTACTGTAATTTACTTTTTCCAAGGGACTTACACGTCAAATTCTTGTGTACCAGCTGTGCGTTCTTAGTCAGTCAGTCAGTCAGTGATCGAACAATGTTATATCAAAATCATCGTATGCATCACACAAGAAATACTTTTGCATGGGAATCGAACACCACACATCATTAGCCACTATACTTAGATGTCAGTCAAATACTAATTACTTAAATGGATACGTAGTGACTCGGGATCAAGTACTCGACAGTTATTGACTTCTTTGCGCTAACAAGATTATAAACACCATGCAAGGCGCAGCAGATTATAAATAACTCGGTACAGTAAGCTGTTATTTAACCTGTGGTTCATTGCAACAGATACATCATTGAGAGATAAGACAGAATGTGTAACTATTTATTAATATAATTATACGACTACACTTGCCATGCCGTGTGGTTGACGGCATAGAATACAAGTGTCACCACCCCCTATCTTCCCGTGGGTGTCGTAAGAGGCGACTAAGGGATTGCAAATACCATCTTTGCGTAGAGACGGAAAACTCGACATCAAACCCTATACGACTGCCTCGTTGGTCTCGCGGCATAAATGTGCGCGTGGGATCGGGAGGTCCCGGGTTCGATTCCTGGGTCGGGCAGTGTTATTGGGTTTTTCTTTCACGAAATTCTCAGTAGCAGCACGGAGTCTGGAAATGTGCCCGGTACGGCAATGGGCTCGCCCCTTATTACGTGGGACTAAGGTATATCTGGCGAAAAGTGGGTTTAGAAATACACCTCTGCCTACCCCTTCGGGGATAAAAGGCGTGACGTTATGTATGTATATATGTACGACTACACTTTGCCCGCGACCCCGCCAGCGTGAAATATACACCTAAGGCTTCTTTAGAACCACACTAGCTCTTGGAAATGATAGTTCATTTTACAACTTTATCATTTTAACTGACCCAGCCACATTCTTACAACCGTATCACTTCTATAACCAGGTTTGGCAGTAATGACCATAAAAGACGCCGAATTCTGGCATACCTGGGGTTAAACTACCTTAAAATTAGCAATGAATTGAGTTGGAAGTTTAGTGTATGGGAGGAGATTGAAAAAAATATCTTCCTGGTTCTCTTCTGAGTTCTCTAGTAGAGCATAGCGCTAGTAGACTCCCTATGGAAGTCTCTTTGGGTTGCTGTAGGTGGATATATAGGGTATACTTAGGTACTGTATAGACCTATGTATCTATTCTCCTAAGTTTTTTTTATGTCAATAGGCAGCAAACGAGCAGAAGGATCGCCTGATGGTAAGCAATTACCACCGCCCATGGACACGAGCAACACCACAGGAGTCACAAGTGCGTTGCCGCCCCTTGGGGTACTGTAACTTTACGTCGATCTTTTGTGAGAGGGTAGTACTTCCCCGGTCGCGCCGGCCCATTCATGCTGAAATCAGCAAGGCTCTACTACCTTTTAAAGTTTCTTTTTTTGGGTCATTGTGGATCATCTAATATACCTTTGCTTAATTTAATTTTATCTAGACAGCTTTGTTTTTCGTGAGCGTTACGTGTTACCTCGGTATCTTTGGTTACTCTTCCCAAATTTTGCTACAGAGTGACTTAATAGAAGAAATGATGAAGGGACCAGTTCAAAACAAAGAATCTGTGAGTGCAAAACAAGAGTGCCCGCTTGTTTGTGTGTGTGTGTGTTATTTTAGTGTTATATTTCTCTGCCTGTTGTTAAATTCAGCATTGTAATGAGATAGGTATTGCAGATAAAATGTTAAATCGTGATGACTAAGACAAAACTTAAAAGGCTTTACATGTCTAGTGTTTACTTAGTCGACGTTATCTACAAGTCTATCTGCTGTTAATACCTAATTACTGAGGATGAATATACAGATTCAGTAAATTGCATTCATTTATTCATCATATACCTCTTAAAATTAGAAATCAGATATACCTAAACACAGAATGACTAGGAATAATCTGCATGCACTAAGGCTGCCTTCACACTAGCATTTGTCCAGCGTAGGCGTTCGATGAACGTATGCGCAGCGCAGACGCCGCGACATCGCGGCGCGTGCGTCGCGTTAAGGCTAGTGTGAAGGCAGCCTTATAGTTCAACGGTTACTTGGTGAATACCCGACATGCCGCTTTGATACCCAATCTAGATGTGTTTATAATTTGTTATGAATGATTAAGTTTAAAAGTGGTCACAGCTTTAAGTTGGATATGGTTGGTTAGCTAATGAAATGAGGTACAACCTCATTTAATTTTAGCGTATTTTTTTTAATTTTGCTTCATTTTTGCGGAATTGTTGAATCTTCACATGATCTGTTCTGACCTTCCAACATAGTAATAATCTAGAGTATTTCCAAAAAGCAAATATTATTCAGGGACGTTTCATTTCAACCGTAGATCGAACTTATATTATAAACTACATATATATAAGACTCTGGACTTCGGCCGCGGGTACGCCCGTGTGAATTGAAGACGTAACCTTCCTCAGGAATCACAATATCTATTGCTGTAAACTTTACAAAACTACATTCTTTTTTTTTCTTTTTAAAGAAGGCAGCTCCCGCATTAGGACTAAATCCGGTGTCGTGGGAGACTTTACAAACATACAACTAACGGACACGATGAACACCCAGAGTCGAAACAACAGTTCGTGAATTACACAAAGTGTTGCCTCGTGTGGGGATCGAACCCACAACACTCGGCGCAGTATCAAGCGGCGAGGCGGCCGCTTAAACTACCAAGCCAACCGTGCAGTCATTCTGTAGTTTTTAAATTTATTATCGCGGTCTACAGACATACTGGAGGAAAGGGGGACTTTATTTTATAATAAGTAGATATTATAGATACGCATCATTGTACTTTTTAAACCAAACCTTGGTAAAACTAAATGAACAATAATCATTACTGGGAAAGCAATTTCATATTCAATATTTCAATTTCATAGGTAGATATATTAATGGAAAATTAATCTCGTACTCGAACAAATATTAAAAACATCACGGCACAAATTTAATTATTTTTATTTCATCCGAATAGATAATGAAAGCATGATTAATAAAATAATAATGTATGTAACCCGTCTACAAAGTAAGTAATTAAATTGAAATCTATATAAAATAAAACAAGTATTACAGAACAATGGGTTCGATCAGAGGAAGGTATTGAAGAATTTAATAACTTCCAATTATGTACAGGAAATTAGTACTTACGGGCCACCATGGTTGCTATACATCTATCCATATAATAAGTAAAATAAAAAAATCGGGCAAGTGCGAGTCTCACCCGCACACCGAGGGTTCCGTACGCATTTTACCTTATTTGAGGTTGGTGCTAATTACGCTAGTCCTCTAAATCTGTATGAGCGCCCATATAACTTAGAGGACTATATTCGTCATTCGTCATGGAATCCTAAATGGGGTCTACTATGTATGTATGGGGACACCCTTAAATTTTCCACTTTTTATTTTTTGTATTTTTTCCTTTATTTGTGCTGTAAGACCCTACTTTTGGCCAAATTTCGTGATTCTAGTTCAACGGGAACTACTATATAAGTTTTCGACCTAAAACTTATAGCGTACTTACGGTTGACCTAGAATTGTCAAGTTTGGTTAAAACCAAGATCTTATAGCACAAGTAAAGGAAAAATTCCGAAAATTTAAAAAAGTTGAAAATTAAGGTTAATTTTGGTACTTACAAGTTTTCGCAAAAATCTAATTTTGACCATATCTTTTTATCGGGTTGACTCAGGGCCTTGATTTTTATACACCTAATAGGAACCATAGACTTCAGTATATAGTATAAATTTCAATTTGCTAGGTCCACCCGTTCCTGAGAATATCGGTGGTGACACACGGACAGACTGACAGACAGACAGACGGACAAGAAAGTGATCTTATAAGGGTTCCTTTTTTACCTTGTGAGGTACGGAACCCTAAAAAGTATTCCAGTACATTGAATATACATATTTCCAAAAAACAACTTAGGCAGGCTAAACAGTAATAGAGCAAGAATCTTAAAAAAAATGTTGTACACGCTAATCTCCGAAGTCACTGGACGGATTTGAATGAAACTTTTTTGTTATATTGCTATTAGGTTTGGGCAACATATAGGCTATAATTGATTTTGGAAAGTGGAACACCTGATGCAGAACCACAACAGCCCAACAAAACTGTAAGACATAAAACATTGCGGTTAAGCAAAAAACATTACGCCTAATGACCATTTCTAATGAGAGATTGAAATTTGAAAATCTCGAACATCTGATGTGAAACTTCAAGAGCCCAGCTTCACTATAACATAACTGATAATATACAAACTTGACTTTGCAAAAGTTGTTCAGTCTGATAAGCATTTTCTGTTGACTAATAAAAATCGAAGATCTGAAACTTCTGACGAGGAACTATAAGAGCCCATCTGCACAATAAAATACAGGATGTCACAAGACCCAAGCCAAAGTCTACTCGTTTTGAACATCATGCCAAGTCATACTAAGCAAAATAAAACCTGGGAAACGACGTTTTTTTGAAGTATTCACTATTTTCAAGCCGCTATAAAGAAGGCGCGCGTGCAATTTTCGAAATACCTACTAATCCATGAGTGCATAGGACATCTATAGAACAGGCGGGGTAAATGCATCGATTTTGTACCTAATTACAAAAAAATCATAGTAGCTTTGAGCCTCAATATCTCCTGAACCAGTATTTTCCCAGGTATGATGCTGAAGCAAAAACTGTTCGTAAGGATTGGTACAATAATTAGGGTTTCAGTTTCCGTTAAGGGTCTTTTTAACCGACTTCAAAAAAGGAGGAGGTTTACAATTCGTCGGAATCTTTTTTTTTTATGTATGTTCCCCGATTTCTCTAAGACGCCTGGACCGATTTCGAAAATTCTTGTTTTGATTGAAAGAGTATACTTTCTAGTTGGTCCCATGATCATCAGGTCAGGATCTGATCATGGAATGCTGAGAAATCGAAGGAACTCTTCAAATTTTATAAGCAGACTTGAAGCGATTTGACCGTAACAACCCAATGCCGTCGAGTTTGGGCTCGTTTGAGTCGTCTTTTACATGGACTTTGATGCTAGATGATTTCCATGGTCTGATGATAGAGTTGGAAGGTAACCATGAGATTTTTGTGATACAATAACCCAATCTCATCGAGGCTAAGGTCGTTTGATTCGTCTTTACATGGACTTTGGTACTGGATGTTTTGCAGGGTCTGATGATGGAGCAATAAAGGTTGCCATGGGATGTTTGTAATACAAAGACGCAATCCCATTGAGCTTGGGCTCGTTTGATTCGTCTTTACATGGACTTTAGTGCTGAATGTTCACCAAACTCTGATGATGGAGCAGGAAGGTAGCCATGGGATATTTGTAATACAATTACGCAATCCCATCGAGTTTGGGCTCGTTTGAGTCGTCTTTACATAGTCTTTGATGCTGGATGATTTCCATGGTCTGAAGATGGAGCAGGAAAGTGGCCATGGCATCTTTGTAATACAAAGACGCAATCCCATTGAGTTTGGGCTCTTTGGATTCGTCTTTACATGGACTTTAGTGCTGAATGTTTACCAAACTCTGATGATGGAGCAGGAAGGTGGCCATGGGATCTTTGTAATACAATAACGCAATATCATCCTGTTTAGGCTCGTTTGTTTTGTCTTTGGTATTGGATGATTTCCGAGATCTGATGATGGAACTGAAACGAACGTGTTTAGGCTATTTAGTTGAAAACAAAAAATACTTGAAATTGCCAGAAAGGTACAGGTCTACATTTCAGAATTGAGGCCTGCCCATCATGTACCACCTACACTATCCTATGTACCACCTATTACTATTTTTTATTTGTATACCACTAAAAAGCTAAAAATAAAAATTATTTTTAAATAAAAAAAAAACCAACTTCAAAAAACACTAAGGAACTAAAAAACAAAAAATAATTGGTTTTGGAGCAAACATTTTTGAATTCGGTGCCATGCCCTTACGCAAAAAGTTACTAAATTACAAACTACCCATTCTATCAACAACGAAATTTATATAAAAATGTGTGGACGTTTTATAGTCAGATTAGAAATACTTTGCTTGGCTCCGACTCCAAAAATGTTTGCTCCAAAATCAATTATTTTTTGTTTTTTAGTTCCTTAGTGTTTTTTGAAGTTGGTTTTTTTTTTTATTTAAAAATAATTTTTACACCCTGTATATAGACTTGCCGGCTTAGCAGTAGTTGCCCAGTATGATGATATTTTTGGTTGAGAGATTAATATTTATAATTCTTCGATCAATTACAGACCCGATGATAGTTAGGATAGTTTTTATCCGGCGGTGATAACCGGCGGAGCCACGGGCGACAGCTAGTCATACAATAATCGCGTTATTACTGAAAAAAAAGTTTGTGAGGATGTATGTTTGTTGCACCTACTCATCAGAGCAGTTCTCATAAGTACAGTCAAGTACACAAACCGCTTCACACCTCAAAATGTTTGCAGTGTCTTATAAGAATTACAACTTCTCGATATTATTATTATTAGTTTATATATAAAATCCTTGCATTACTTACTGACTGACAGATACGCTACAGCCGAAACTATTGGGCGCAGGAAGCTGAAATTTGGCTAGTGTATTCCCTGGGGACCGTAGGGGTGCACTAAAAGGGATTTCCCGAAATTCCCACGGGATCGGCCAAAACGGGAAAATATAAAAACACCTGCATCCAAAGATTTTAGCAGGTATCATCATTATCATCATCATCAGCCCTGTATATATATATATATTGTCCCACTGCTGGGCACGGGCCTCTTCTCACTATGAGAAGGGTAAGGCCATAGTCCACCACAACATTATGGAGAACTCTCAGACATGCAGGTTTCCTCACGACGTTCTCCTTCACCGTTTAGCAAGCAATAATTAACAATTTAATAAGCACTTAACTTCGAAAAGTCATTGGTGCGTGCCGTGGATTCGAACCCGTACCGTCTGCGTCGCAGTCTATCGGTGTCTCTACTAGGCTATCGCTGCCTTCTTTTTTTTTGAACAGGTATACAAAACTAAAATTACTCACAAAGTTTAGATAGGTTCATATTACATTCATTAACAAAAATAAAATCGTTTCAAAACGCTCTACTTTATGACGAAAATAAAGACGTATTTACATAAGTCGGTGTTCCCGGGTTGTCTCGTGTCCGTTATAATTAAAAACTGGAATATCCGTCCCCATTAATCAAAGAACAATTAGTAGTAGTCAAGGGAATAACGTGCAGACTGGTCACACCTTTGAGCACGCGACTATTTTACCTATCATTTGATTAGTATTATATTTTATGGTTATGTAAGGGTATTTATGTTTCTATAGCTTTCTGGACGGTTAAAGTTGATAGTAAAATTACGGGCAAATTATTTATTGCCGTTTGCGGCGTATGGTGAATTGCCTGGTTGTAATTTTGCGCTGAGTTTAATTTTATCCAAACTTTCAGTTTTAAAATACTCGTTACTTTATGTTTGATATTTTACCATTTTAGATATATTTTTACTTTCCGGTTGTAAAATGTTAGGAGCAATAGAAGAACCTTCCCGAGCGACTTAGAAAAGAGAATAAGAGTCACAGACTTGATGTAAAACTGACTCAACACGATGGATGTAATTATTATAATACCATTGGTTACATTTAATGTTGGCATTCACTATCTCTAAATTCTACATCTAATACTCAACCATTTGGCTACATTTTGCCCAGGCAAACGTTTTTGGCTTCTTTTAGTCCGATATACATATTGTTTCTCGGTAAACGTAGCGTAGAGCACTCTCCGGATAGATGGGGCGTCGATTTTCGCCATGTGGCTGGTAGTGGCTGGACACAAAGGGTCGATAATCAAGCTTAGTGGAGTGCTATAATATTGGAGAGGCTTATTTCGAGCAGTGGACTGAATCCAACTGACGATGATGATATCGTTTCTAGTATTCCTCGAATTGTTCATATGTGTATATAATAAACATGAATCTGCATATTCCAATGCCACATCTGCGACATATCTTACTCTTGGTATCCTAAGAAAGCGACAAGAATATCGTTGCCACTTCGCGGTATAATTATGAATTAAAACAGTTGACGTGACTATTTTAAGCACACGTTGAAAACGCAGTCTGATATGTGTCTAATACCTACAACATTGTAAACTTCTAGAGAATAGCTGCAGCTACGTCCGCACATTATTTATTTTTTATTTAACCCGATAGCCCCATCCTGTAGGAATTTCAGGGCAATTTACTGTAATTTACTTTTTCCAAGGGACTTACACGTCAAATTCTTGTGTACCAGCTGTGCGTTCTTAGTCAGTCAGTCAGTCAGTGATCGAACAATGTTATATCAAAATCATCGTATGCATCACACAAGAAATACTTTTGCATGGGAATCGAACACCACACATCATTAGCCACTATACTTAGATGTCAGTCAAATACTAATTACTTAAATGGATACGTAGTGACTTGGGATCAAGTACTCGACAGTTATTGACTTCTTTGCGCTAACAAGATTATAAACACCATGCACGGCGCAGCAGATTATAAATAACTCGGTCCGCTTTACAGTAAGCTGTTATTTAACCTGTGGTTCATTGCAACAGATACATAATTGAGAGATGAGACAGAATGTGTAACTATTTATTAATATAATTATACGACTACACTTTGCTCGCGACCCTACCCGCGTGAACTATACACCTAGAACTCTAGAACTCTAGAATCACACTACTTCTTGGGAATGGGAGTTCATTTTACAACGATTGCCTCATTTTAACTGACCCAGCCACATTCTTACAACCGTATCACTTCTATAACCAGGTTTGGCAGTAATGACCATGGAAGACGCCGAATTCTGGCATACGTGAAGACCTGGGGTTAAACTTCCTTAAAATTAGCAATGAATTGAGTTGGAAGTTTAGTGTATGGGAGGAGATTGAAAAAAAATTCTTCCTGGTTCTCTTCTGAGTTCTCTAGTAGACTCCCTATGGAAGTCTCTTTGGGTTGCTGTAGGTGGATATATAGGGTACTAGCTTTTGCCCGCCGCTTCGCGCGCGTTAAATTCGGGGTAACACAAATCTACTTTCAGTCTCAAGTTGTGTGAATACACTTCTGATTATTTTAAAGACTTCAGAAACTCTATAGGGTAGGGTACAAACTAACTCGGTCAGTATCCATGTCATTATCTAGCGTTATCTACCGAAAGCACTCGAAAGGTAATAAATAGGAGGAATAACATCACCTTGCTTACAGTCAAATTGTCAAAGCCATGTTCTAATACATGTTCCATATATATCTCTATAAACATTTTTGCATTTTTAATATTAGTAGGGGAAATCGTTTCAGCCGTTAAAGCTTATTATATTGTATAATTATTAGTTTACATATGCGAACAATATAAATCAACGTGCACAATATTATGACATTATGTATGACGTGACAGTACTGACAGATATGTGTTAGCACATGCGCAGCACTCAATTATTAGCGCATGCGTTCTTCTTTCCAAGAGGTAAATTTGTGCCGTACAAATTTCTACCCACCCTACAATCCCACCCAGTTTAATTTTTGCAACTTATGGTAGCCTATGTCCGTCTCCATGGTCCAATATATCTCTATATTAAAATTTCAACAAAATCAGTGCAGCCGTTTTAGCGTGAAAACAGAACATACATACATACATACATACATACATACATACATACAAACATACATACATACATACACACTTTCGAATTTATAATATTAGTAGGGATACTTACTATATAGACCTATGTATGTATCTATTCTCCAAAGTTTTTTTTATGGCAATAGGCGATAAACGAGCAGAAGGATCGCCTGATGGTAAGCAATTACCGCCGCCCATGGACACGAGCAACACCACAGGACTCAGGAGTCACAAGTGCGTTGCCGCCCCTTGGGGTACTGTTACTTTACGTCGATCTTCTGTGAGAGGGTAGTACTTCCCCGGCTAAGCCGGCCCATTCATGCTGAAAGGAAGGAAGGAAGGCTCTACTACCTTTTAAAGTTTCTTTTTTTGGGTCATTGACATTGTGGATCATCTAATATAATATTATCTATATAGACAGCTTTGCTTCCCGCTCAAGTCAAACATTTGTGTGCATGAACATGGATGTTTGTCTTGGTCTGGGTGTTTCTATGTATAATATGTATGTATTTACAAAAAAAAAAAAGTATATATGTATGTTTATCCATTATTTAGTACCCATAGTACAAGCTTCTGCTTAGTTTGGGACTAGATGGTGTTGTGTGAATGTGGTAGAATATTATTATTATTATCTAGACAGCTTTGCTTTACGTGGGCTTTACGAGTTAACTCGGTATCTTTGGTTACTCTTCCCAAATTTAGCTACAGAGTGATCCAGTAGAAGAAATGATGAATAATTATGATGATGGGACCAGTTCAAAACAAATAATCTGTGAGTGCACATCAGTGCCCGCTTGTTTGTGTGTGTGTGCGTGTGTATATTTTAGTGTTATATTTCTCTGCCTGTTGTTAAATTTAGCATTGTAATGAGATATTGCAGATAAAATGTTAAATCGTGATGACTAAGACAAAACTTAAAAGGCTTAACATGTCTAGTGTTTACTTAGTAGACGTTATCTACAAGTCTATCTGCTGTTAATACCTAATTACTGAGGATGAACATACAGATTCAGTACGTAAATTGCGTTAAGTAATTCATCAAATACCAGATATACCTAAAAACAGAATGACTAGAAATAATATGCGTGCACTAAGTTCAACGGTTTCTTGGTGAATACCCAACATGCCGCTTTGATACCCATCGAGATGTGTTTATAATTTATTATGAGAGTTTAAGTTGGATATGGTTGATTGGCTAATGAAATGAGGTACAACCTCATTTCATTTTAGCTAATCTTTGTTTTTGTCCGTGTGGTGGCGGATTAAGAACACGGAATGTCACCACCCCGTGTCATCCCATGGGTGTCGTAAGAGCCGACAGAGGGAGCATATTATGCAGAGAACACCACTGCAAGAGAAGGAAAACTTGATATAAACCCTTTACCAACCCGTTTGGCTAGCGTGGTATAGTAGGCCAATTCCTCCTTTCAAAGGACAGGCCTAGTCCAGCAGTGGACTGTTAAAGACTGATGATGATGATAATATTTTTTTATTTTGCTACATTTCGAATCTTCACATGATCCGTTCAGACCTTCCAACATATTAATAATGTAGAGAAATTTCCAAAAAGCAAATATTATTCAGGGACGTTTCATGTCAACCGTAGAACGAACTTATATTATAAAGTATACTAGACGTCGCCAGCGGCTTCGCCCGCGTCAATTATACATATAAACCTTCCTCTTGAATCATTGTATCTTAAAAAAAAACGCATCAAGATCCGTAGCGTAGTTTTAAAAATTTAAGGACATACATAGGGACAAACAGAAGACAGACTTTGTTGTATACTATGTAGTGATATTATAAGACTCTGGACTTCGCCAGCGGGTACGCCCGTGTGAATTGAAGACGTAACCTTCCTCAGGAATCACAATATCTATTGCTGAAAACTTTACAAAACTACATTCGGTAGTTTTTAAATTGAGACGACCGGTTGGCGCCGCGGGAGTGTAAGCGACTGCTACGCCGAAGGTCGCGGGTTCGATTCCCGCTCAAGTCAAACAATTGTGTGCATGAACATGGATGTTTGTCTTGGTCTGGATGTTTCAATGTATAATATGTATGTATTTCCAAAAAAATAAGTATATGGCCTCCCTCACATCGGTCATGACTCATGAGCGTTCCTCGAGCGTACGTTCGGCGTCCGTTCAGCCTACGCCCGGACTTCACTTTGCACTACAGAGTGTACACCGAGCGGACGCTGGGCCTACGCTCGAGGAACGCTGACGCCCAATGTGAGGTCGGCCTAAATGTATGTCTATCCATTGTCTAGTACCCATAGTACAAGCTTCTGCTTAGTTTGGGACTAGATGGTGTTGTGTGAATGTGGTTGTTTGAAATAGATTTAAGTATTAATTATTATTAATCGTGATTATTAGTTTGGTATCATTCGTTGTCTATTTGATTTTGTCACATTGTAAGATGACAAGTCATTGCTTCCGGAAAAGTCGTTTAGAGAACACACCATTTTGATTCCCGTGTGAATTTGTTGTAAATTTGTAAAACCCTTGTAAAGCTGCCGCTTTTGATTTGTCCGGTCCGCCGATCAGTCCACAGTGTTGATAAATTCTGATATTGTATCGAATATTGACATTTGTAAATCAAAATTGTGTAAATCCGCACCTCGTGCATCGTGCCTTGAAGACGCCGCATTGAAGTCTGGTAAAGTACTTAGATATACCATCCTATATTGGCAAATTTGGAGTAGGTTTTCTAGCTAGCGTGCCTCCAGGACTCCATGAAGATATCTCCAGGTAATTGCACATATTGTTATTTGATTGTCAGCGCCGAGAAACTCGGCCATATGTCACATCTTGCCTAGCTTCCACTGCCGTCTGCAAACAATTCCCAGTCTGTCTAGGCAAGCTCTGAACAGTGGTAGAATATAAAGTTTTTAAATTTATTATCGCTGTCTACGGACATACTGGAGGAAAGGGGGACTTCATTTTATAATAAGTAGGTATTATAGATACGCATCATTGCACTTTTAAAACCAAACCTCGGTAAAATTAAATGAACAATAACCATTACTGGAAAAACAATTTCATATTCAATATTTCAATTTCATAGCTATATTAATGGCAAATTAATTTCGTACTCGAACAAATATTAAAAACATCACGGAACAAATTAAATTCTTTTCATTTCATCCGAAGAGATAATGAAAGCATGATTAATAAAATAATAATGTATGTAACCCGTCAACAAAGTAAGTAATTAAATTGAAATCTGTTGAAATAAAACAAGTATTATAGAACAATGGCACCGATCAGAGGAAGGTATTGAAGAATTTAATAACTTCCAATTATGTACAGGAAATTAGTACGGGCCACCATGGTTGCTATACGTCATACAATAAACGCGTTATTAATGAAAAAAACAGTTTGTGAGGAAGTAAGTTTGTTGCCCCTACTCACAAAAAAAATACTGAAAATATGCAGTGAAATAGCTCATCAGAACAGAGGCCGAATTCCCGAAATTATAATTGTTCAAAATACAGTTTCGATCTAATGTCAGTGTCATACTTATGACATAAATGGTATTCTCCGAAATTAATTGATATTTGAATGATATCGTGACAAGATCGTAAATTGAACAATGTGTCAAAATTTGTGTCAACGACGAACTATTTAGACGATAGTGCCAAGTTAGAATACTAATTTTATTGTGAGTCAATTCAAAATATAATCTCACTAGATGATGCCCGCGGTTACATCCGCGTTATTTAAGGCTACTGCTCCGCTCCCATGGCTCATAGCGTGATGTTATATAGCCTATAGCCTGCCTTGATAAATGACCTATCTAACACTGAAAGAATTTTTCAAATCGGACCGGTAGTTCATGATATTAGCGCGTTCAACCAAACAAACAAACAAACTCTTCAGCTTTATATATTAGTATTAGACTAGATTTCGTTCAAAATACAGTTTCGATGTCAGATATAATCGCCAGAGGAAGATGCAGGTACGCTCGCACATTTTAGTTTAATTCCGCAAAATTCGTTCTTAGTACACCGTTACGGCATAGTAAAATAAGTACTATGGTTACGGTGAAAAATACGTCTTGCGCTCAGTAGTTTTGGCTGTGCGTGGTCTGTCAATCAATAACGCAAGAATTTTATACATGTCCAACGGTCCAGATAATGTAGGTGAGTTTTATTTGTCTAAAAATCCTACAAGATTGACAATAATAATTAGTTGGGACGATATAATCCTAAATCACATAAATGTTTATGGATTTCTGTAACTGACTGTATTAGCAGTAAATTCTCATTCCACGCTCTCATAAACTACTTCACATTATTTTGATACACAAAGTACCATAGAATCTCCAATTACAATTGTAACAAACCCACTCCAATTGTACTACAACAAACAGACCATGGTTTTCTTATAAAGTAATTAATTTAACACCAACTAATGTATTTTTAATAACATTGCTATGGGAGCTTCGACCAATCATTCTAATGCACGAGGTGATATGACAAACTTATGCTACCGTTCGTCTAAACCATTCTCATCTTTATGACTTTAGAAATAGGGGTTGTCTTGGGTGTATTTTTTGCGAGTATGTTTGTAGTTAATTTCGTTTTCTAATTTGTGGAGTAGAGTCGTGTTTTCTCTGTCTCACGTGATGTATTCAAAAAGCTAAATGGATTGTACAGTTGTTTGTTTTGTATGTTTTAAGTAAGAGCCACTAATGGGAAGGGCTCCGCTGAATTTAAAATGTTATGAGTCGATTATTGTTTGAGGTGTTTTTAATTTAATTTGTGGCATTGAGATGACGTGTACGTATTTTGTATGTAAAAATGTTAGATGTACATTGTCTCATAGCTATCTATCATAATTATTATGGTACTTATTCATAAAAAAAATTACCAAACAAATATAGACAAGTGGACCAAATTTTACATCTACAACGTAAATATTTCTCCATTTTAATAGAGAGCGGCGATAGCCCAGTGGTGTACGTAACGGACTGCCGAGACGATGGTCTCGGGTTCGATCCCCAGTTACCCCGGACACTCTCACTTTTCGAAATTATGTGTGTATTAAAAATGTTAATTGTCGCTCGCTTAATATTGTGCCCGGTAGATGGCAATAGGCTCGCACCCTATTACATTGGGACCTAAACATAACTGGCGAAATGTGGGTGTGTAACACACATCTGCCTACCCCTTCGTTGATAAAAGGCATGAAGTTATGTTATGTTTTAATCAACGTTTGCTAAAAAAAATATGCCTCTATTTTTTTGTCCTTTTTCTAAACTAAATGTAACCAATGTAGGTACCTTAAGATATTTTCAGATTTTTAAATTTTATCGAAGAGCTAAAAATTATTTT
The DNA here is from genome assembly GCA_944739405.2 of Euclidia mi. Classification (NCBI taxonomy): domain Eukaryota; kingdom Metazoa; phylum Arthropoda; class Insecta; order Lepidoptera; family Erebidae; genus Euclidia; species Euclidia mi. Next base: position 5,754,389 of record OX123200.2, on the reverse strand, counting down.
TTGTCGTGCAAAGCAAGATTACCTGCATCATCAAATTCCCTACATCACACAAAAGTTAAAGTAAATACGCAGCTTATCACTCACCAAAATAAATTCAACGTCAAAAATTAAATTAACAATCACACCTGTCTCATTAAACTTAAAGTCTAAACTCAAACAAAATTAGGGCAGCTGTACACTTACGACATAAAAGTCTTGACACTTTTTGTCGCATTGTTAATAAATCGCGCCTGTCGCTTAACTGAGCTTTTGAAATGTATACGAAAGCTTTTTTGGATTTAATTGATATTTAGGAGGAAATACGCGGCGCGTTTAGTTCATAGCTGTGGTGTAAGATTACTAAATAAAAAGCGAGAAACATCTGATTAATTATTTCTTTGTTTTTTAAAGAAATTGTCAGTCCAAACTAAACGGCAAGCAGGTTGTTTCATCACTGGATCAAGCATTTTGCCGACAGAAATATGTACTGACATACATATTTCACGCAGCGAAGTCACTATAGAAATTTATTTGATTAAAAAAGTCAACAAAAACTATAAAATAAACTGACACTGGTCTAAACCGTGGAATATCGCTATCCCTTTGGGGTTGCACAGATCAGACAGGCAGTCGCTCTGTGGAAAAGCTAATATTCAGCCAAATTCGGTTAGACTAGTAAGCGGACCCCGGGTTCAAACTGCTAGGCTATCGTGAAAAGGCAAAAGGCTGTATTATGAAAAAGACGATTTCGAGAAAAAAATTAAAATAGTTCTCATACAGTTTTTGGCCTTGCCCATAATATAGTAAACATAAAATTATATGAAATTGGTATCATTGTTAATTGTGGTTACAGCCGTGTTAAAAATATAAAAAAAAATTGAGATTTTAAAATAAATTTAAGAAAATTGTTTAAAAAGAACGACGAACTTGTGTTATGATTACTTATGATATTGTTAATTCTATAAAGAAAGATTGATTATTATCTTGCTTCGTAAATCACTCATATTTATATGTTTTATGCAAAAAATGTACGTGAAATACATTACAATGTAACTTTTTAAAGCTCACTAATTTGAATCAAAGCAAACCGATCACGCAGGTACTGCTCTAACATCAGCGCGAGCCCTAAGCGAGAAAGATAGCAATAAAATGCGTGAAATGCGCGCTCTGGCCAGTTTTATATGGCAAAACACTGTATCAGGCTATACAGTCTTTTGCTTAGGTTAAGGTTGATTTTTTTATAAATACATGGTTTTTTATTTTAGTATATCTCTATAAATAAACGTCGTATAGTAAAAACAAAAATATTACGCTATAGTAAACCTCAAACCAAGCAGAATAAGCGTTGTTAAGCAAAAACACTGTATTCGTGAATACAGTATTTTGCCTTTTCACGACAGTTGGAGGATGATGATGATCACGTATCATTACTAAAGTACAGCTTTTACACTACGACTTTGGAAGTAATCCATATACTTTACATTGTTTTATTCACTTCGTTTACAAAAAATGCACGTCATGCTGTCTGCCTAAAAATTCTAAGTAATTAGACTAGATTTTTCTTGGCCTTCTACAGTTTACAGATTTTATCGCGATATATAGGTTTAATTACATTTAAACGGAATGATCTAGAAAATTCATGATTTATCACAATCCGACGTTTCGATTTCTTTACAGGAACCGTGGTCACGGAAGACTGAGTTGACGAGACAATTCGGCGGCATATTATTAGCAGATCATCATCATCATGTACTCCTCACCATGTCCGGTGACTGCGACTCTTTAAGAATCTTCTAGATTGTTGTTGCGGTGAGCGCGTATATGAATAGCAAAACCGAACTTTGTTTTAAAAGTTCGGTTGGAGTACCCACAGCATAACTACGCTGCATAATTGTACGTATAGTAATAATGTGGCTTGGGTCAAGTCATGTTCAAAGCATCAAGATTTTCCAATCAATTTTAAACACTCGCGTTGCATGTTTAGAATACACACACACACACACACACACACACACACACACACACACACACACACACACACACACACACACACACATATATATATATATATATATATATATATATATATATATATATATATATATATATATATATATATATATATATATATATATATATATAAGCGGGAATTAACGCGAACATGTCGTCAGCTTGCCACCATGGGACGTGCAACCGTCTCTAAACGTCAAGCAAAATAAGCTTTGTAAATACCTATATATATATATATACATACATATTCTAAACATTACAGTAGATTTGAGTAGATAATAATTATGTTATTCATGTACATGTGTAGGTTTTCTGTCTGCCCAACGATTCTGGGTGTAAAAACTGTTGATGCCGACCTACCACTCGATCGCCTGCTAAATCTACAATCTAGGAAAATCTGATCCTCTGAAAGGATTTTTAGTAACATTTCGGAGCAGTAGGTACGGTAATTTCCAGTCTAACTGGCCGTATAGTCAAGTAGCTAAAATTGGCGCCTCGTTTGGCACTGCGTTAAGTGTTGTGGGTTCGATTCCCATCAGGAATTATCTTTACAAAACCTAAAAAGAAATCAATTTGTCTTTTAATATAACCTAAGGAAAGTACTTTCAAAACCCTAAACCCAGGAGCACCGAGCAAGTCATCTAACGAGCCTTATCATGGCTTCCACTCTTCAGTCAACAGCCCAACCTTTAACCCCTGTCTCAATCGCCAGTGCTTTCCAGCTAAAAGATTTACCGTACAATTATTTATTAAACATGGTATTAATTACGGTGGCCACGGGATTTTCGGGCTTATTTGGTGTGATATAAGGGTGGGTGTTGTGTGTATGGTAGTAGCAGATGCTAAAACTAAGTGTCCGATATCTAAGTGCCGGGGTGATTGCGGAGTGGGCTCGGTGCGGTCACGCAACGTTGTCGTCACGTCGCCGCGGCGGGGCGTGGCATTATGATTAATTGCGCACGGGCATAAGGAGTAAGGGCTGGTGCGTAGTGGAAGATATAATATTATAAGACAACACATATGACAGCGATAAGGGCAGCGATAGTCTAGAAGAGGTACTAACAGACTTCTTTGCAGAGGGTATCTATCCGGTTGAAATCCGCGCAAATCCTCTTTGTATACAATTTGTAGCGTCACTGTTTGAAGTAATATACGTACCTACCTATTTAAAATAGTTAATTTTCGTAGACAGAGAGTGGCAAGTGCGTTAAGCCGTCGGCCCCGGCTTTCATGAAGATCTTTGATAGTCTATTTGTGGCTTAAGATATTTTTCGCTAGCCTAGCCAATCTACCATGGCACCTCTTTTGTCTGTAACAAGAAAATCATTGGACAGTGCGATACTCAAGCTATATCGCATAGCTTCCACTACTCGACGGCCCCGCGCCGTACCTCGCTTCCTTATCTTATCGCGATCGTACGAAAGCTCATTACAATGGCTACGATGAGTTATGTGTGACAAAGGTCGCGACGGCCAGCTACTATCCTTCATCTACCCGTTACAAACTTCACCGGTGAAAATCTCTGAATATTTCTGAGTACAGATCCAAGATTTGCCTTATAAGTTGGTGCAACGTCCTAATGTGAAAGAAAGTCTGAAAGAAATACGTGGTTCAACTGCTATTTTAGCATACTAACGGCTTCTTTCTAAATTTATTTTTATTTTTTATTTTTTTATAGGCTCACGCCTGTATCTCCGAAAGGGTCGGCAGAGGTGTACGAGTAATATTAGTAGTAGTAGTAGACTGCACGATTGGCGTAGTGGTTTAAGCGGCCGCCTTGCCGCTTGATACTGTGCCGAGTGTTGTGGTTCGATCCCCACACGAGACCACATTTTGTGTGATTCATAAATTGTTGTTTCGAGTCTGGGTGTTCATTGTGTCCGTTAGTTGTATGTTTGTAAAGTCCCCCGCGACAGGATTTAGACCTAGTGCGGGAGATGTCTTTTAAAAAACAAAAAATATATTACACCCACATTTCGCTATGAATTTTTAGGTCCCATGTAATAGGTGGCAAGCCTATTGTCGTTGCCGGGCACATCACCAGACTCCGTACTGTCACTGACAATTCGGAAAAACCCAGTAACACTTGCGCGACTCGGGAATCGACCCCGGGTCCTCAGCCGTCGCATACGCTATCCACTGAACCTCGGAGGCAGTCTATATTTTTAATACTAATTATTATATATTATTTAATAAATTACATAGAAAAATACTCGTGGTCGTCACACAAAGATTAAAATGTCCTTGGAAGAACATCGAACCGATGACCAGAAGCAGCAGTCAGGGTCAGTAACGAGTATTACTGATAGGTCAAGCGTTTAAGCACTTTGGTCTGCACCAATAGCTCTTTTGGGCTTCGATCCAACGCACGGGTAACATTTGCAAAATGGTACGAAAACATCGTGAGGTAACTTAGGGCAATACAGTTCTGTTGCCCAAAGTGATAGACCGTGGACTTTTCCTTCTTATAGGGTGAACCGGCCCGTATAGAGCAGTTTAAAAGTTTATGTGGTATGTAGCAATATGAAGTTCGTCCACTTGCATTAAATAATTAAATTGTATATTCATAAAAGATCATCCTCCTAGCGTTATCCCAGTTTCAACTTGGGGTCCGCTTATTAGTCTTACCGGATTCGGCTGAATATTAGCTTTTCTACAGAGTGACTGCCTCGTTGGTCCCGCGGCATAAATGTGCGCGTGGGATTGGGAGGTCTCAGGTTCGATCCCCGGGTCGGGCAAAGTGTTATTGGGTTTTTCTGTTAAGAAATTCTCAGTAGCAGCACGGAGTCTGATAATGTGCCCGGTACGGCAATAGGCTCGCCCCCTATTACGTGAGACTAAAATATGTCTGGCGAAAAGTGGGTGTGGTTATACACCTCTGCCTACCTCTTCGGGGATATAGGCGTGAGACTATGTATGTATGTATGTATGTATGACTGCCTGCCTGCCCTCCGCAACCCGAAGGGATAGCGATATTCCATGGTTTACACCAGTGTCAGTTTATTTAGAAGGTACTGACGCCCTATAACGACTGTTAAAGACCTTACTGACGACTGGGACCGACGGCTTAACGTGCTCTCCGAAGCACGAGGCATTCGAATTAACAATTTAATACGTACATCACTACGAAAAGTCATTGGTGCGCGCCGTGGATACGAACCCGATCCCTTCTGCATGACAGTCTGTTGGTATCTACATTAGGCTATCGCTGCACCATAAAAGATAAATAGATATCTTATTTCTTTTAGTTATCTATTAGAAGAGTTGAAGTTACAAAATGGTCGAATTGGTACTGGAGTGCTTTGAGTGGTGAAATAGGGTGTATAAGCAAGCTAATTAATACAACTTTTCTTGACATGCAATGCAATTTTCACAATGTCAATCCGCTAACACCTTTGAAAAGTCAAATACCCTGCCTAAAACACTAAAGCCTAATTGCACCTGTACTACAAGTAAAAATTAAGTACCTTCTTACTTTAAAAGAATGTTAACTAACTGTAAGGTGACTTTGGATTCCATTTATTTTCGTTAATAGGACGACAGTGACAGCACTATCACGACGATCGCTTCACCTTCCCCAATTACCGCGCGTATGTGTAATTTTGACACATAATACTTACCTGGTTAATTAGGATTCGTACGAAAAGGGTAAAGGTCCGGCTTTAGAAGAGTTGAGATGAGCGGGCTAGAGATGATATGTGTATGTTATAGGTATTATTAATTACTGAATAGATTTGGGTTGTTGGTTTTACGTGAAACGTTGTATTGTGAAACTAATTTGAGGAAGCAGATTTTTTATGATTTAATGTCAACACGGATGTTTCGACGGAAACTGTCACTTGTGGTCTTTAGCAAAATCTATGGAACGATTATCTAAAGAGCATTTTCTTTTTTCATTTTCTGCTCGAACAGGGGTGTCGCAGAGCTCACACGCGGCAGGCCATGTAGGATGAAAACCATGTTCAATTGCTGTACGCCCAAAAAAGGTTTATGTCACATTCTTCTCTATTTGCTGCGCACTATTGATGTACCTATCTCGTCTACCCAACAGCGGGTACACATGTCTTTGGGTCGACCCTTAACTACACTATCTTATTTACCAACGCTCGCCCTAACATTTCCGTATATTTATGCTTGCCTTCACTTCACTGGACACTCACCCACATATCTTCACTTTGACGGACACCGGTCCTAATAATAAGCAGTAATTATTGCATGGTTTACTGATAAAATAGCAGATTGAATTTAAGTGAAAACTTGTGTGTATAATGAGGACTGTTATATGCGTATGATTATGAGTAAAGACTTTGGCCATGCGATGCGTTCGTTAATTATTTCTTTTAATTTACATGTACTTGGTTTTTTGGTTTGCCAGGCCATAATTGCGAGGGAAACCCGGTGAAGCTTTGCCCGCCGTGGAGGGTGAGCCTCACCCTCGGTAACCCGGTAGGATACCATTGCCAGAGTTCGTAATGCTACTGAGAATAGGCTAGTTGACAAAAAAGAAATTATAAGTCCGTCCTTTAGATTATTCAAAAATAAGCGATACGTATTTTTTTATTTGTAAATTAAACCAAAAATGACCAAGATATAGCTCATTAAAGTTACGTATAACGTCACGCCTTTTTTCGCACTAGGTGACGTCAAACGTAACTTTAATGGGCTATATCTTTGTTATTGTTTATTTAATCTAAAAAAGAAAAAATACGTGTCCAATATTTTTTTATAATCTAAAATACGGACTAAATAAAATGTAATTATTTTGACCCTGGAAACTACCCTATTCGGAAAAACTCAATAATACTTTTATTTTGCCCGACTCGGGAATCGAACCCGAAACCAGATGCATACGCTATCCTCTGGACCACAGAGGCAGTAACGTAGAAAAAATTCAAAAAAAATATTTATTTGAGTAGTTGACAATGTATTTTGAACCTGGGTACCTACTTAAAATTAAGGGTCTAACAATGGTAATCATGTTGTCACTTTTTTAAATATCAGCTGTGTTTTAACGAGGGTTATTTTAACGATTATAAATTATTTGGCATACAATTGAGTGTTTTATTAACCTGACCACTTCGTTATGACGATGACAATCATAAAAACGCTATGAAATGTAAAAATATATAATGGAAGAAGATATAAGACAGCTGATGTAGAATATGACGAGTGTTTTCAAATTGAATAGGTAGTTGCTGTCAAGTATTTTTTTTTAATATAAATAAAATAAAAAACACACTTCAGTAATATCTACTAAAAAGCAAAAAAATCTAATCTTACTGTTAAAACCAACGCACTCTTTTTCGCCATTTTTAATTATTTCTTATATTTTTACTGGCCTAAAATATATTTTTTTACTTAAACTATGGCCTATAATTATATTGTAAAAAGCTGTTTATTTGATAGGTAGGGTGTAAATAGCACATTTTGTATAGGTATACCTAATACAATTATACATCCACCAGCTATTATTTGTATGTGGAATCACCAATTAAAAACATTTACTGTTTTAATTGTTCACGTGTACCTGACTTGCGGCATTAATTTACCGTAGATATTAAATAAATTATTATATACTATTAGAACAGATATTTAAGGATTGCCAATAATCAAAATGATACTCCAGTATAAGTTGAGCCATTAACAAGCAGACTTATAGAGCAAACCCAGCTCAACTTATAACAGATAACTAAAACTCGATATATAAGTATTATGTAAGCAACCAGCTGACTCTAAGTAAGGTAATTACAGGATATCCTTAATAAACTTGTTAATACGGTTCATATTTTACGGTTTATCCTTAATACTATCGGTAATTATCAACTATAGTATGATAGTAAGTCTTCCAAGAAAATTGTGGCTCTGGATTACCTTGGGTTAAAGAAATATGTAGCGCACGACTGCCTGGCCCTTAGGAGGATTGTAATTAGCTGTTGAACTTTGATGAAGAACCATAGACCAGTCTAATTAGACCTTAGGATAGTACAGACTTACATGTCAACAAGGATCAGAAAAAAATGCCTAGCATTTAAAAACAAGTGATTAGTAGAATTATTTTTGCATAGAATAAACGTACGCTACTTTTTTACCCGACTACGGCGAAGCCAAAAGGAAGGGTTATGTTTTTAGAAGTCTATGCATGTATGTATGTTTGTATGTTCCACCGTAGCGCCTAAATCACTGAACCGATTTTAATAAATGGGGTGTCAATAGATTTGTAATAATGACCCGGGTGACATAGGCTATATAAATTTTATCCAAATTTTCTATTACGGAATTAATTATTTCTTTCTTCTTATAATTAGACCCCTTTTTACGTAGTCGGGTTATAGTATTTTTTAGTTATAATATAAAATAACTATTTTGTACATTTATTTATGTAGTCGGGTTATAGTTTTTAAACTATTTTCTTTAATGTCTTGTTTAATAACTCATCCATTATACATCTTTTGACGTAGTGGTTTAGGCAGCTGATTTGCCGCTTGCTACTGCGCAAAATAGTTTGCTGACTACACAATTTGCATGATTCACAAATTGTTATTTCTATTCTGATTGTTTTCGTTTTGTGGTTTTGAACGAATGTTTGTTAGGTCATCTGAAGAATACGAAGACCATAACAGCAATTTGTTGGGAGGATGTAGGTATGATTGTTCCATCGAAACTCAACGCACTGAACTGTCTATATGACAACGTATACTATTTTGCTACCTGCACCAAAGAGCTCAGATATTTACATAGAGGCGCATTTCTTATGGGCGCTCTTAAGACAAACTTTCTGTGACCGAAATTGCCGTTTGGCGGTGTGGCAGTCGACCTGTTACAGCTGTCTTTACGAGAGCAAGAGAGACGAACGTTCCTCCTGTGTATCTTAACTACGAGATCAAGAGAGACGGAGAACGACGCCAGCGCCGGCAACGGCGTCAACTACGAACTACACTGGCGACAGTCGGCGCTTGGAATCGGCACAATGCGCTTCTATGTAAATCTGTATTCAGTGCCTGCACAATGAAGCCATTCACGTCAGTCACTACGACCATTAAATTTCGTCACACTTCAACCTCACATAGGTACTCGTACTTACGCTTCTAACAAAACGTCGTTTAATTTACCATTTTCACTAATAAACCATAATAACACACTCCACGTTAATTATCACCTATTACACCAACCGATCACCAACAAATACATAATTAACGACAAGTGAAATGCTATATGCTGTTTGAAATATCAATTTCATTGCTGATACTATCGGACGCCTCGGAGCGTATCCAAGCTGTTATTTCGAAGCATAATTAACGTTTGTCCAGCATATTTTTAAGTGTAGTGTTTTCAAGTTTTAGCTATAGTATAGCTTGGGGCATATTTCATAATGCTGACGTCGATTTTGGCCTTAGTGTGTGGATAATTGAGGCTCTGATGGTGATTACGGAGGCATAGAATTGGTGATTGTATGCTAGCATCGGAGTAATGAATAGATGGAGTACTAGGCTTCCAGCTTTTGACGTTGGTGTATTAAAGTTTGGATGCGGTATAGCCAGGTTCAAAGTCCTCTTTCTTGCAACGGTACTGGAATTTAAGAAAAGGTCGTACAATAGTATTTTATTGCTTTTATAGTATTTAAGTTATAAACACCTCTTTATCACCCACGAGTATAATATTTTGCGTCTTGTTGACAAAAATCAAAAGAGACAAATAGCTTTACCATATTCTACACAATATTGACCCTATATCGGTTTGAAGCTGGGCGCATTCGGTACCTACATAAAACATTTCACGGTAAATGATACTTCACTCACATTGTTTGTGAAAAGTGCACTTTCAGCCTCTCAGAGGGGGTACCCAAGATTTTGTAGGGCTTGGCAGATTTTGATTTCTAGTGCTAAAATAAAGTTATAAGCAAAGTTTCATGATATTCATATATTGCCGTCAATGCACTTATGATATTTTTCCTGTACTAACTAGTGATAGTAGATAGTACCTAAATAATATTCCGAATTCAGAATTTATAGAAAATACAAAAAGCATTACAGTATGTCATTATACATCGGTGTCTATATATCGCAGAATCCGTTCACGTGAAGGCTTCATCACACGATGGATGACAACAGCCTCTAGGAATCTTGACTAATTATTAATAAATAATAGCAATGGCGATCGTAATCAAACCGTTACGCATTAAATGCCTGTAAAAGCAAAGATAAGTAGTTTGTACATAAATATTTAGGAACCTACAGTACAGGTGACTATCAGGCTAGTATTTGTATAGACACTTTGCGAAAAGTTAAAGGCAAATAGCCACAGGACAGACTTTTCTGCAGACATTTGCAACTCGGTTGTGGCCCAATCCATATCTCAGTCTACAAATCAATTTAGAGGCTTATGGAAGCGATTGGCGAGTCCTTCGTTTCTTGGACCCTCTCCTTTATGGCAGTCACCAGTATCTTCCGTTTGCTAAAATGTGAGTACTTATTTGACATGTTGGCAGCATTGCTACGGTTACTACCTCTTTTCAAAACACATAATATCTACTACTACTGCAGCCTTTCGAATTCCTCTGCTGCATAGTAGCGTAATCGGAGGATTTGGTCAGCTATGCTACGGTGGCCCGATGGAATGATATAGGGTTTGGCGTCCAGTTTTCTGTCTCTTCGCAAAAATAATTTCGTATATTTTTCTTAGTCACCTCCGATGAATATATGTATATAATATATGATACCTATATAATAAATGATACCCATGAATTAAAATGGGATGGTGACACTTTGTATTCTTTATAAAAAAAGTGTACACCATTTTTAGTTTAAGTGTAGGTACATAATTTTTAGTTCAATCCACTATAGGACTCCTATATTTGCTATTTTGCTAGAAAATCCCTTTTGTGATAATAAAATTATAGTGTGTGTAAAGATCATAAGACTACTGTTTGTTTATGATCTAAAGCACTCTGCCACAATTACGACTATTTACAACTAATTGATTTCTCAGGATTTATAGTGCGATAATACCATCGGTGTAAAATCACTCCGACCATAGATAATTAATTAATGCACATACCAGATCTTTCTACTCATAAACTGTACTAACTTGTTGCTATTTCCAGTTAGCATATTGAATAATTATCTAAGATATTAGTGGTAAATATATGTTATATATCTTTTTTTATAGACTCACGACTGTATCCCCGAAGGGGTAGGCAGAGGTGTAATATTACACCCACATTTTACCATGAATTTTTAGGTCCCACGTAGATAATAGGGGGCGAGCCTATTGCCGTACCGGGCACATTACCAGACTCCGTGTTGCTGCTGAGAATTGCCTAACGGAAAAACCCAATAACACTGCCCGACCCGGGAATCGAACCCGAGACCCCCAATCCCACGCGCACATGCCGCGAGAGCAACGAGGCAGTCAGTGGTAAGTTATACTGTTTTTATGTGTATAAATCTAATATGTAATAGAGCCTTGCTGATAGATCGTTAATGAGACGGCTTGACTGAAAAAGTACTACTCCCTCAAAAAATTGTGATGTTATGTAACAGTAGGTATTTATACTGTTGCGTTTCGTTCAGTTAATGATGCATGCAGAATTGAATCTTACACCATCATTGTCTTGCCCTGGTCCCAATTTATTTGGGGTCGGCGCAGTATGTCCTTCGCTTCCATACTTCTCTGTCACCAGTCATCCAATCGTTTACCCCTTTCTCTTTCATATCCATCCTCACACAGTCCATCCATCTTTTCCTTGGCCGTTCTCTCCCTTTTCGTCCTTCTACATGCATATCCATCACATTTATACATACATACATCTCATCTCTCCGCATAACATGTCCATACCAGGCCAATCGACTCCCTTTCACCTTTTCAGCTATAGGCGCTGTTCAAACATGAACATGACATTCTTGGCATTCCAACACACATCCAACTTATCACCGAGGAAGATGCGTGATATTTTTAAGATCATGTAATTTATCACGTACGGCGGTCGGCTCAGACATGCTGCATCGGCACAATACACAGACGGCACACAACTAAATACGTGTATATGTGTACATAGAATAAGTTTAGTATATAAGATTATAATTTTAAGAAATAAACCAGTCATTAGCTCACTCCCGGCTTTGACTCATACCCTACCCCTCACCTCTCACTGCGGCCAAGACACCCTTAGCCGTCACCATGATCGGTCTTGTGAGTCTGCTCGACCGGCAGTGAGAAAACCCACTTCACTACACCCTAAATCCTACCCACTTTCCGTCTGTCGCCTTAGGTCTCCCGGCGACAGATATCTCGGCCTAGGGATCCCAGGGACTGCTAGGGAACAAGGGATTAGGGTTGTATACGCGACAGTCTGTGTGACCACAGTGTACACGGCCTCGCTATACACTATACCTAAAAGGGCTAGGGTAGACTAGGGAGTTAGGTTAGAGTTAGATCTAAAATAGGGATAGGTATATCATAAGATAGGTTAGGCTAGATATAGGAACCAGTAGGCTTAAATTAGGATAAGTCTAGGTTTAGGTACGTGCAAGCTTAGGGCTATACTTAAGAGCTATCGAAGGTTAGGCCCTAACTTGTACAGGCGCCAATGAATTGAATCTTACACCATCTTACGAAAATAACAAAATGCTATTATAACGAATAAATCACGCTAAAGTAGTTAATGGATAACAAACTTAATATATGTAATACAATCACAGCGATGTAAAAGTTTAAAACCCCATCATCATTACAAGCTATAAATTTAGTTTTACGAAACAATATAATATAATGATAATGTTTAAAATAAAAACAATGTTAAACGTCAATAATGAGATAATTAAATTAACATAACATAATCTACAACATAAGTGTGAGTCACAATTAATGGTATCACTGCCAGGTGTTCTTTTGGCCATTTGTAAAGTAATGGAAAGAAGTAAATTTTATTTTTGAACACTTGACGCATCAGGTAAGGTGTGCCGCAACATGTGTCAAGATTTGTGAAACTTTCAATTAACGAAGAAAATACACACTCGAAAAAGCTATATTCGAATCACACAAAATCTTCATAACAAAGGCTTGTCTCGTATAGGGATAGAACCTGCAGCATCATGATTCACATTGCACCGCGCCGAAGCCAGGTATACGGCCGATACGATATTATAGTATTATAGCTGTTTCCCGCGGTTTCACCTGCGTCCTGAGGGAACTACCTCGCGTACTCGGATAATTTATAGAATAAGTTACTCCTTGGTATATCAGCTACCGCCAGTGAAAGTCCCGTAAAAACGGTCCAGCCATTCCAGAGATTAGCGAGAACAAACGGAAACAGACAGACAGACAAAAATTTAAAAAAATTCATTTCGGTATATGTACCGTGTATACATCCATATGCATTAATTAAAAAGCGGTTATTATAATATTACAAACAGACACTCCAATTTTATTTATATGTATAGATAGATATATAGATTATAGAAGTATTATTAGGTATGCACTTAGAGGAAGCCTGCAGCTAAGCACGCACATTTTTTTAATGCAACAGTTTCTGATGGAACCCGCTAATAGGTATTTCGGAAAAGCCCTATCCCTCTCTATAAGTGCACTACGATCCCCAAGGAACATACATGCCAATTTTCAGCTTCTTGCGCCTAATAGTGTTGAGCTTGTCTGTCAATCAGCCAGTAACGAAATAATATTATACATACTGATGAAGTCATTTATGTTAGTCCGTGCCACGTCCCCAGGCCGATTCGTTTGTCGGTTTCCGTTCGGCGCATCGCTTCGCGTCTTGTCATTTTCTGCCGCTCACATACATACTATCTTAATATTCTGTTACTCGGTATAAAGCCTTAATGTCATATAATTACTGTAAGTATACCTTCAAATTGCATATGCAGTTACAGGGTGCATTTAATTCACCTTATAAACCACTAAGGTGCTTATTATTTTTAATTGATTACCGAAGTAATTGTGGAATAATACTTTGTAATCAATGGTCTGGCGTCCATTATTTCTTATTTATAGACCCATAAAAATGTTCAGGCCTTTAGAGATTGTTTGTTACGAAATGCCCAGTAGCACGTAGTTCGAACATTGTTCCCGGTATAACCAACCACATGTGTCTATTATACCTATATACATTAGGCAGCGATAGCCTAGTGGAGATACCAACTGACTGCCATGCAGAGGTTCTTCTTCTTTTTTCAGTGCTTCTCCAACTAGTGGAGGTTGGCCGTTAGCTCCGTGTACTTCTCCTTGTCTTTAGCGAGGTGGAACAGCTCGGCAGCGCTTCCGATCCCCGTCCACTCTCTGATGTTGCGGAGCCAGGATTTCTTTCTTCGCCCGACTTTTCTCTTTCCAGTGACTTTGCCCGTCATTATGAATTGCAATAGTCCATATCTATCGTGCCGGAGCACATGGCCCAAGTATGCAACTTTTCTCTTTTTAAAAGTCCGTAGGAACTCTCGTTTCTTCCCAATACGCCGCAAGACTTCGTCATTCGTGACTCTCTGAGTTCAACTGATGGCAAGCATTCGTCTGTATGCCCACATTCAAATGTTTCTAAGCGTTTTCTGAGGTCTTCCTTAATTGTCCAAGCCTCGCATCCATACAAAAGTATTGGCCAGACATAGCACTTTAAGAGACGCGTCCGCAATGGGATCTTCAGGTTACGGTTGCAGAAAACTTGGTTACCGGGTTCGAATCCACGGCGCGCACCACTGACTTTTCGGAGTTATGTGCGTATTGAATTGTTAATTATCACTTGTCCCGTGCCCCGGAGAGCACGTTATGCCGTCGGTCGAGGTTATGATGAAGATCTTTGACAGTCGTTACAGGGCATCAGTAGATACCTTCAAAATAATCTGACCCCAGATTGAAACTGGGATAACGCAAAGAGGATGATGATGTGTCTATTATACCTATGTCTATTGCATGGACAGTGTAGTGGTTTAAGTGGCCGCTACTCGTCTTAACCCTTCGCCGAGTCAGGTGGGTTCGATTTCCATATTGGACAAAAATTTGTGTGATCTACAATTGGTAACACCCATGCTCGGACGTCGGAGTGAATATAAGGTAATTCACATTTATTTTCAAAAGATTACGTGGGATAGACTAGTTTCATTAATATTTATATCTGTTAGGAAATTGAACACTCCCAAATCAAACTGATCGCAAAAATCATAGTCGACGTACCTATAGTTAGGGCATGGATTAAATCGCAATCGAAAATAATTGGCATTAAAATAGCGATGAACAGGGAGGTAATCATGGAAAAGCCAGTTAATTAACTAAATTAATTAAACTGCAACCTTTGCTGGTTTTTATGTTAATGTGTATTATGATTTAGTCCACTATTTTCAACAAAGCGTGTTAAAACCATGTTTTCTAAAAAGACTTCTTCATACGAGTTAGACATTTCTTTTGAAGAATACTCTTTAATAACACACTTACTCTACTATTACTAACATACAACTAAACATAAACCTTTCACCAGCGAACTAATTTAAAATTGCCAACATCTATAAATCAGGCGACTCAAAATTCTTGACGTAATTCATTTCTCAATCAACTCATCGCCAAGGCAAACTTATCTAGCAATAATTCATAGTAAAAACTGGATAATTCATTTAATAGCCAGAGTCTATTGGGGAATAATCAGTGCTATACAATGGACAAAGTTGACTTACCAGCGATACATCAAGTACAGTTTGACAGCTAAATTACCCAAGTACAGTCAGCATACTAACCGGTAAAGGTTGTGGTCGGTTTTTGTGAACTAGTTTATTTTAGGCGTTGAATGGTTGTCTAACCGTTTTCGGACAGCACCGACGGAGCTGTAATTGCTGTGATAAATAATACACTGTGTATTGTGAAAGTAAGGTCCACAAATAAATTCTTATCTGTTGACAAACTTTAAAGAAATTGAACAAGAAATTGTGCCGCAACTAGGCCTAGCTAACAGCCTCGTATTATGTAACAGAAACTTTGCTGAGGTACCAAAACATCTCCCCCGTGGGATCTCCACCTTGTCGTGGTGGGGGGCTCAGTAACCGTGGTTAGGTCGCCCTCGGTGAAACTAAGCGAGATTCCGGGAGTGGACGTTCCGCGTGGGCTTGACGGAGGCCTACGCAGGATGCGTCCAATGGTACGGGTGCGAGGGACAGTTCATCTGTCCCTCGCAGTCAGGCGCGGTCGCGGGTGTTGCGTTGCCTTGTACAATTGGATATCTAATTTACTTGTCTGTTAGTCTAAGAGTAAATAAACAATATAAGAGAAACAATTTACATTAAATAAAAAAAAAATGAGAATTTTTTTAGTAAGTAGTAAATATACCTTTCGTCGAAACCTAGACAGTTTGAGAACCGAACCACGAACGACTTAATGTTTTGTTAAAATGAAGTGGCTTTGATGATATATAAAATTCTGCCTTCACTGACTGACACTTAATCCACAGAGAAAACTAATCGGCGCAAGAAGCTGGAATTGGGTATGTTTTCCTGGGACCGTAGGGGTGCACTAAGAAAGCATTCCGCAAAATTCCCACGGGATCAAACAAAAACGGTAAAATTACGAGAAAATGTGCGGGTGTAGCTGCTAGCCTGTCTTACATAAAGACTTGAATGAAATGTTCACAAGTGACTGGTGATAATTAATGGCATGTCACATGGCATCTTTGTATGCTAACCAAGTTATCACGTAAGTATTAATTTTGCCGCAAAATACAAAATTTTGGATAAAACGTGTGGTAACTTTTTATCCTCAAGCTAGTTGCTGTTTATGGCTTCGATTGGGTGTCGATTAATCACGACAAAAGGTAGTATGTACTAAAAAGTATGATGTAAATTACTTTAGTTTCATTAAAATCTGTTCTTAAGATTTTGCATGCAAGAGTCACAATCTCTCCTCGTTAGTAGTCGTAGAAGAATATCTTCTTTCTCTTAGCGATATCCCAGTTTCAATCTGGGGTCCGCTTACTAGTCTAACCGGATTTGGCTGAATATTAGCTTTTCCACAGAGCGACTGCCTGTCTGACCTCCGCAACCCGAAGGGATAGCGATATTCCATGGTTTAGACTAGTGTCAGTTTATTTAGAAGGTACTGACGCCCTGTAACGACTGTCAAAGATCTTCATGACAACCGGGACCGACAGCTTAACGTGCTCTCCGAGGCACGGGACAAGTGATAATTAACAATTCAATACGCACATAACTCCGAAAAGTCATTGGTGCGCGCCGTGGATTCGGACCCGATACCCTCTGCATGGCAGTCTGTTGGTATATCCACTCGGCTATTGCTGCCTTCTTGTCATAGAAGAACATGATATATTTATTTCTGCAGACCAGCATTACCTTTTATGGCAAAAGACTATGAGAGTGCCAATTCAGAGTTTTTAAAAGTCTGGAGGTACTCGCATTTACAGCCTTTCGCAGTTTTCTGCTGGACTTCCTAATCTTCAGCACTGTAAGTCATAAGGAGGATTTTGTCATCACGCTGGCCAGAACGTTAGGCATAGGAGTTCTCAGTTTCTTACTTTTGTATTCTTAATCCATCAGCCAGTTTCAAAATCTATTACACAGCATTCACCTATCGACCTATGTTCAAGTTCTCCTGTCAGTTAATCATATATTGCCAAGAATGCTTGTTACACTGTACTTAACCGGTGGAGTAATTATCCTGAAATACTAAGAATAAAAAAATACTAAATGTGTAATTTGACTTAATGAATATTTTTGTGCATTCGCCCTGTATTCCGTAAGGAGTAACGGGTACCTTTTCCATAATTCTATATAATTTGACTAATCGCCACTGAGATACAAGAATGCCTCACGTGGAAGCGAAACGCATGCGAAACGTGTAATTTGTTCTCAAGTTGAATATTGTACATCAAATATGGGCACCTGAAAGTACTTATACTTTAAAGCTGCGACAGACGAATTAGGTAAATTCAATGTTTATTAATATCTTTTGGGCAGCTGACAGAGAATGCTACGTCTGATCCTGTAGTAACCTTCTTGATATCATGAATACCACAGTTCATGTTTCATTCACGCTATTGGTTAATTATTTTTGCGCGCTCCTGCCAGCAGTGTCGAATTCAATAAATTTGTTGGTGCACTTCTGTCTATTAAGCCTCTTAATAGATTTTTGAGTAACTGAAACTGAACGAAAAAAGTGTAAGTACTTTTACTTCCAACCTGCCTCGTTGGTCTCACGGCATAGATGTGCCCGTGGGATTGGGAGGTCTCGGGTTCTATCCCCCAGTCGGGCAAAGTGTTATTGGGTTTTTCCGTTAGGAAATTCTCAGTAGCAGCACGGAGTCTGGTAAAGGCCTTGCCACACGGCACAATTTTACCACTGGTCAAATTTTCAATCGAATTGGCTTTGCCCGTCTACACGACAGAATCAAATCACTAATTTTCATTCCGTCCACGCGATTGGTTAAAATCTGGTGGTAGCGCCCACCCGATGAACTTGAGTTGGATGACTGGCGTCTGAGCGTCACGATTTCATCAAGTGATTTAGTCAAGTTGGACGTAAAATCGTGTCGTGTGGCAAGGCCTTAATGTGCCCGGTACGGCAATAGGCTCGCCCCCTATTACGTGGGACTAAAATAAATCTGGCGAAAAGTGGGTGTAGCATTATACCTCTGCCTACCTCTTCGGGGGTATAGGCGTGAGACTATGTATGTATGTGTGTACTTCCTACCTTAACTAGATTATTTGTTTCCAACAATCAAAACCTATGGGAGAAAAATCTTTAGTATTTATTATATACTGTTCACGACATTAATTATTACCTGCGAATCATTTATCGAAAAAAAATGTTAGTTGGATGTAAGTGACGCAAAATTTTTTGAAACACAATTTCTTTGCTAGCCGTACTTTAAACCAGAGCAAGATTTATGAGCCAAATGCTTAAACGAATAATTATTGGCTCAAATTCCTTACAAAGTACAAAAAGTGGGATTGCACAATATTACATTAATATTCATTAGCGTACACCATTCAATACACCATTACATACATTTGTAAAACAAATGTATTACCGATTGCAGACAAATTGTCGATAAAATCAAGTTGCTGAGCTGATAAATGGCTGCGACGTTTGTATGTTAACGCTATTCCTTTTTACTTTACTATTATGTCATGGGTTTTCCTAGAGCCTAGAGGTTTCTAAACGGTCTTGCGATGTCCTCAACTCACGAGAAACCACTAGGAATCAGCCTTCTTTCTTCATCTTCGTCTTTAGAGATAACTATAGAAAAGTCGCTATGATGCAGGTTTCCTCAAGATGTTTTCCTAACCGCTAACAATTTAATACGCACTTTACTTCGAAAAGTCATCTGTCGGTAAGCTAAATACAATCATGTAATGTGGAAATGAATATTGATAGGTCTAAATAACATGCACCTTACCTACAGGTATTCGGTTTTGAATACCTTTTGATATCTACATAATTGTAAATGGACCGAAACATAGAAAAGTCTTCGTTTCTTGTGTTCTAATGTCCCTAGACTAGAATCGTCACTTTTAGCAAAGTTTTCAGGATGATCTACTTTTACCAAATCCTCTTCATTTTAAACCATCTATTTTGATGTATTATAACATTCTGAATCACTTGTAGATTATATCCCAGACCCATAAAAATAATTAATAATGTTGGTCAAAATGACTTCATATTAACTTCCCAAGGCAGAAGAAGTAAACAGACAAGCTACTTCGATACAGTCTGTATAGCTTCCTTGATTGAGTCATCTCTTGAACCAACCAGTTTCAAAAGGGCACATCTCCAAACAAATGTACAGGAGATATTCCCCTTACGAATGGCACTGCCAATTAATAATCGATAACTCAAACAACGTGTCGATATAACGACCCGTTTATCGACTTTTAATCGATATTATTATTTTAATTGAAAACATACACTACACTGTATTTTAATTTCAAAAACAATGACTGTATTTTCAGATTATGTAGTTGAATCGTGATGTGGTTGATGCAATCAATATTGCACTCTATTATGAACTAATTGAGTTCATAATTCACTGTCTTGTATGTGATTAAGAATGATTTGTGTGATGTTTAGCAACTATGTTGCAAAGAGCAGTTTCCTCTGCGTGTGTTATTATACCAATTATATGGAGTAAAAACAATCGAAAAAGGAACGCTAACAGCTTTGTTGGTGGCAAAAAACGTATGAAAACTGCGTATTTTAGATTAAATTCATAGTTTTTTAATTATCACACACTTTTTTAGACTACAGGAGTTTAGGTCTAAAGGTTGGCCTATACATACTTTTTTACGGTGCATTTGTCTTGTAGGTATAATTATTTACCTTAGTTACACCGCAGGGAGCTATTACGTAGATTAATAGGACGAGCATTTCTACAATCTAGTGCTTTAATTTTCAGCCATATCTTTTTTGTGTCGTCGTAGAAAACACTTTTTGTGAGTTCAGGCACCGAGGGATTCGTTGACCGTTCGTGACAGAATTCTATACGTTGAGCTCAAGCCTGGTGAGATGGGATGTCCGATTGCCGAAAGTCTTGGGCCACCCACTTTAAACACCGCGCAGTGACCTCAACTTCTCTAACTCACGGGGTCATGTAAATCTACATGAGTATGGCATGGAATTCGCGACTCTTCTGGGATTTCTGCCATATCTGTCTGTTCACGGTTTAAAGCGGGTGCGGCATGGCTATGCATTTTGACCACACCCACTAAGTAGTTTTAAACTTTTTGTAAATGCGATTGCGTTTTTTATTCGGCATATACATTGTGGCATTATAGTTTAATGTAACTCTAAGTACTGGGTTTATCGATGTATGTATGAGTATATTGTATTCCTAATTGGACTATTTCATATTTCATTTAATTCAATATGAAAATAACAATTCAAAAACCTTGTGATGGTGTTTTCCATTGGGTACGTTTTGTGGATTTTTCACAGTTTACTGCTCCAAAACATCAGCTTCAACAACAACGTTAAAAAAATCCAAACCCGATCATCATAATCAACGATATAGGTCGATTTGTACACCAAACTAATCCGCAAACAACAAATTCTATTCCGAAACCCCACTTAATCCAGTCCAAGAACTACTAACTCATAACAGTAATTTTAACAAATAAACAAAAACATTTCAACCATCAACACTGCTTGTACCCAATCTGACAGGCAATTTATTAGAACGACATGACAAATGCATCCCTGCTATTCCCTCTAAATTGATCACTACTTTGTTACTTATACGTCCAAGAAAGCAAGAACCTTAAAACAGACGCGACACAAAGCAAAATCAACTTTAATGCCTACGTAGCAAAGGTGATGAAAAACTTTCAGAAGGGTTATGTTATAGTGGTGTAGGTACAAATCGTGATGCATCATATTGCAAGCATTTTGGCTTGCTTGATTTCTTTGTAATCTATGCCAAATGCGGGTTTGGATGTAAATCTTTGTATGGTTGAGTTATAATTGTGGATTGGGTATTATACCTGTCCAGAATGACACTTATTGATGAGTGTCTTCAATTTTCTGGTAAATTGGCTGCTGCAGTGATCTGTCTGTGAATTATAACCGGTAGGCGACGATTTTAGAAATAATTGTACTGTTTCTGTGAAATGGAATGTTGATCTTATGTTTGATCTTATGTGTAACTAAAATGTATTTAAGAGGATTTGAGATAGTTTAAGATCTGTATTGACTTCAACTTTGTGCTTCTTAACTCACATAACACTCAAAATATAATATATCTCTATAGTAGATGTAAATATTTGTTTGTAAATTTGCAAAAAAATGTAAAGGTATGTAAAGGCATCTAGAACAAATTTGCCTGAAGTGCAAGTTCAATTCAACTATTAGACGATTTAAATATTGCAGCCTACTCTAATTTAATCAAACTAAGTAATTTAGGAACAAACCGCTTAATTCAATATTTTGTATCTAGCTTTTGAAGTACACGACATAACCAAAATCATACATGTAACACACCTATCATATGCATCCAATTTATTGGCCAACAGAAATCATATGCGAGAAATACTCATGTCTCATATATATCCTGTTTATGACACGTTAAATAAACTAATAAGAGCTTCACTTATTAGCCAGATCATAATTCTAGTCAACCAGCCACTTAAAACGTTCATTTTAGATCTAATTATTCAATCTGGCAACATTTTCAATCCCTGTTGGCGGCAAAAATAGCCTGGAGCAGAGACAAATGGCAAACTATAATTTGCTAGGCGGTCGTGTACTGGCCAGACAGACTTAAAAAGGTAATACAGACTTGGAATAATTTAAATTGATGGTTAAATCAACAACTTTGTATAAGCTGGGAAATGTAAATTGGCAAATAAGTAGAAATTATGTATTTAAAGTCGGCCTTTTACAAGATTATCATTAATCGTGATGAGAATATTGGTTGGGCATTAACTGATATTTTAATAATAAGATATTACTGGCCGGTATAATTGTAACGCAAAAAGCTGGCCACTTGCACGTTGCAGCCATTAATTTGAAAAGAGAATGCTGTGACAGCTTAGCTAGGTATTCCATTTGCAATTTATTTAAAATGTACAAATATGCACGCCGTTTCTCACAAAATACTAGATTAAGTAGGACCTAATACTGGTCCTTGAGTAGCACCTTTCCTTTGTAGACTATCAATAATACAAAATTTTAGAATCCTCACTAATCTTAAGTTCTAAATTATTTACCCTAAATACAACCAAACGGTCCAACTTCACAAATTACAGTACTAGTTCCACGAAAGCAGTTATACAGTGGCGCCCTTGTTAATTTTTAGATTAGAACAATTACAGGAAGCCCCCGGTGTTGTTAGGCCGTCTCAATTGAGATTGATTAACACTATTTTTGATGCGTACCAACACTTTTAATTCTGCTATTTTCTGCTGCGTCAATTGATCCAATTGTGGCCGTGGAATTAACTGTACGGTGCATGCTCTAGCAAGTGGAGTTACGGTTTTACGCAGTTTTGTTACAAATTGTATGAAATGCTTTTGATATTTTTTTTTGCTTTCTGTTCTTATTGTATGTAGGGTTAAGTTTGTGATTTTGTATGAAGGAAGCCATATCTAGAGAGCTGTACAATAAATACTTTAATTACACAGCACTTAGTCCTAGGCTGAAACTTGTATTACCTACTTCCTATCTAAATTCGCAAAAAAGATACATTATTCTCTATTTTTATACAAACCTTGGTCAAACATTAAACTTTAGTGCATAATAATAGAGCAGCGATAGCCAAGTGGAGGGACCGACAGACTGCTACGCAGAGGGTCTCGGGTTCGAATGCACGGCACGCACCAAGGACTTTTCGAAGTTAAGTGCGTATTAAATTGTTAATTATCGCTTACTTATCGGTGAATGAAAACATCGTGAGGAAACCTGCATGTCTGAGAGTTCTCCATAATGTTCTCAAAAGACATGTGAAGTCTGCCAACCCGCACTTGGCCAGCGTGGTGGACTATGGCCTTACCCTTCTCATAGTGAGAAGAGGCCCGTGCCCAGCGGTGGGACAGTATATAGGGCTGATGATGATGATGATGACATAATAATAACCTCGTCTATATAACCTTAAATAAACCACTACATAAGTAGCAGTAAATCATTTACTATATCATTACATTTCTAAACTAAATGCAGTTAAAACAACCGAGCCATTCAGCCGAGAGCAGCTGAGTACATCCGTTTCAAAACGACAATAGTTCAACACTAAATACGCCGACTCGGCGTTGCGGTTAACCAACAGCGTATTAGCTTAGTTGGACGAACAGGGTTAGCAGGAATACGCCACAAATTAACTAGATACCACAAAAATAATTCGTTTTGCCATTTATGTTTAGAAATTCTCGGTTGTACTGCAAAATACACAGCTTGTGGATGTTCGTAGGTATGTATTCTTTTAATACATACTGTTAGACAATGCCTTATCTGAAATATGTCCAAAACTTGTACATTGGTTGGTCGGCTGCAATTTTAGGATAAAACGTAAGAATTTGGACCTGAGATTAAAAATCATATTTTGTTACAAGAATATGAAAGATAATCATATACTAATATATAAAGCTGAAGAGTTGGTTTGGTTGAACGCGCTAATCTCAGGAACTACTGGTCCGATTTGAAAAATTCTTTCAGTGTTAGATAGCCCATTTATCGAGAAAGGCTATAGACCATATAACATGCGCGCTATGACAGACGGGTGCGGAGCAGTAGCCTCAAATAACGCGGGTATAACCGTGGGTATCCTCTAGTAAAGTTTTATTTCATTTTAATAACAAGGTGATATTTAAAAACAAAATAGTCGTTTTCATCATAGCATTTCAAAATGCCTCTACATTTAAAGCAATCGCAACATCATTTCATGTAAAGCACTTTAATTCAGAACCATTCGTTTTAATGTAAATTGCTCAAATAAAAATTCGTATCTGAGTAACAAACTACTATTTCAATGCGTAAATTTCGCGCATATGACAACACTACTTAGAATTTTTCTAAAAGTCTATTTTGACGTTTGTGTGTAACAAAATTCTCTCGGACGACACACACATTTATTCACGAATAGTGTGATGAGATAGAGTGTGTGTCACGCATTTATTCATTGCCAAGAATTACACATAAAACTTTTCAACAGATGCACTGTGGACGCTGGCAGTTGTAAAACGAAATGACCGAATCGTTCAAAATTTATTTCCACTTAAGATTTTACAAATACTTTACCTTTTACAGAATTTAAATATCCCGACATTATCAAAGGTCACCAAACTACTATTCCTCGACCACTTAGAACCTTTACACACTTATCTATACCCTAAATGGATTTAGACTCGGGGTCAATTGGACCCAGAGCCATTACGACGATTAGGGTCCACACGACAGGTCAAACTTTATTATAGGGGCCAGGAATTGGCCTTAACTGTCTTTCACAACTGCCCGTATCATTAAAAAAATCAGACGTCTTGGTTTTATAGCTATATTAAGAACAATAGCGGTAGTAAAAACGGTAAAGTGTTCGTTTATTGTTTTTAAATGGCAATCAGAACGAGCTGTAGACAATTGTCTATGACTAGACTGAAGTTTCATCATAAAGCGTAAGAGAAAATGCCGATTCAATTTCATATACCGATCTTGTAAACACAAGATCCATCCAATTTTGGAATGGTTTTTTTATCAAAAATCAAATGAATATTATTGACTATACTTTGTGAAACGGTTCGTGAGCCAAATAACTTTCACGTCATTTTCTTGCAAGTATACATTATTTCGTTCCAAAAGAGAACTATGCAATATAAGATATGAGACAAGGTAGACAGCTGCTGATCTCTTTTAAATAAATAAACGACTCTCTGCTTCCAATTAGGATCCCTCGAAGTCAAATGACAAGCAATGCTACGTAAGTATGTACTAACTTTGTCTTTACTCCGTTATAGCACACTTAATATAGAAAATGAGTGAATCTAGCTCATAGGTACAACGTTTGTGTTTTTGATGTTAAAAACAAAGCTCATTGTACCTCCGTTACGCAAAGTTTTGTCCTAATCCTTGACCTAAAATGTAATTACAAATCTGAGAGCTTCTCAAATTCAGAGGTTTAAAATTTGAATACTCTACCTCATCTCATAAGCTACTTCCTTCAAAATATTTAAGCTTTACATACTCAACGCTCTTAATACACTTACCGCAGAATGTAATACACTCTCAAAGGGCTTGACAAATTGTTATTTCATACGTTAACTCCAACGACAGACGTCCATAACTCCATCCTCATTACTTCGTCTCCATTTGAATATCAGCTCAGTCATTTGACATCACATCAACATAAACCTATTTGATGCTACTGACACCATGCCCCGAGTAAAACAAGACAAAAATATACGTACCGTTGAACAGCCCCAAATTGTGAACACAACAATCTTATGGTTTACACTATAAGGTAGAGTTTTGTGAGGCAGATGGTTGGTAAATGGTAAAAATAAGTTTGTTTGTGAGTAACAACTGCTCATTTGGCTCAGTGCAATTTGTACGAGGTCATCAACACTTTAATGGATTAGTACAATTCAGTTCAGAGAAACTCAGGATTGACGTTCAGTGAACAAAAATGTTACGGAATAAAAAAACATACAAGATTTCAAGGAATACGAAATTAGCTATGAGCTGCAATGATAGGTTCCCAGGTATTTCTGTGATCTCAATTGTTGAGTTAGCAGAATAGTTTTATACAAATTGCATGTTATTTGTCGAAACATGATATATCTTTATAATAAACAAGCGACCCGCCCCGGCTTCGCACGGGTGGAATGCAATATTATGCATGTGTTATACGTATAAACATTCCTCTTCAATCATTCTATCTAATATAAAAAAAAAAACATTAAAATCCGTTGCGTAGTTTTAAAGATTTAAGCATACATAGGGACAGTCAGACAGAAGACAGACTTTGTTTAATACAATGTAGTGAAGATGATTATAAGTATAACTTGGCTGTCAATAGCCAATAATATGACGTATTGCATTAATGAATTGATTACTTTCCCTCAACCTTTTTGTCTGAAACAGTTTTTTTTAAAGGCAACTCTCGCGCTAGTACCTACTTAATCCTGTGTCGTGGGAGACTTTACAACCCGGATGTACACGTTACTTCACAAGTATACTGACAATAGATGCGCAGGAATATTTACTCCTTCACCGTTAATTGGAAGAGGAAACAATCAACAAGCTACAGCAAGTTTTAAACGATAACTTTCGATATAGTATTAACAAAATCTTTACACTGAACATCGTAAAATTGTAGCGCTCATAGCGAGACTTGGCTTTCCGTTCGTAACAGATCGGCAAAGTTAAGCAACGCGTGCACAGGTCACCACTTGGATGGGTGACCGTGTTTGGCATTTACATCTGAGCGCTACCGTGCTTCGGAGGGCACGTAAAGCTGTCGGTCCCGGTTCTTGTCTAAGGATAAGGATCGTTGAGCCATGTCGGAGGACTTCGGTCGGTCTGAAAACTCCGACACCAGAGTTGGCCACACACTCGCACGAAAAACAAAACAAACAATAGTAAAATTTGATAAATATCTTAGGATTATCCACGGGAATTAACTACACAAGCTAAGATTAATAGCATGTTCGTTTCATTTCTATTTCAGAATAAGATTGTGAATGCGGTGTATATTTTATTTTATGGTGTTATTGGAGAAATACAGATCAGTCGTGGATTCTGTGTAAGCTCTTTTTTATGGTAATAGGCGGCAAACGAGCAGACGGATCGCCTGATGGTAAGCAATTACCGCCGCCCATGGACACAAGCAACACCACAGGAGTCACAAGTGCGTTGGCGCTTCTTGGGGTTGGGAAAAGGGATGGGATGAGGAGTGGGATGAGGGAGAAGGAATAGGGAATAGGGCCTACGGCACTGTCACTCACCGAACGAAACGCGACAGTTTAGGTACTGTTACTTTACGTCGATTTTCTGTGAAAGGGTAGTACTTCCCCAGTCGAGCCGGCCCATTCATGCTGAAATCAGCAAGGCGTTACTACCCTCGGTAGGGTCACGAAATTCGCGCTAGACTAGTCTCATCATCATCATCGTCTTAGCGTTATCCCGGTTGCATCCAAAACTCACTCGCCTTGGACCCCGAGGTCCGCTTACTGGTCTAACCAGATATGACAGAATATCAATTTGCGCTAGACTAGACTACATTGGAGTAAAAGAAGATGAGTATACACACATTTTCTTAGTTAGCGAATGACATTTTGCAAGCTAGAGCCGAATCTATCGACATGGCTGAAGCATACTCATTATAATTATCATCATAATCCTATTGTTGTACCATCTTTATTCGAGGAATTTGTGGTTAATTTAGCATAACATAACGTAACTTCACGCCTTTT
Source organism: Euclidia mi (assembly GCA_944739405.2). Classification (NCBI taxonomy): domain Eukaryota; kingdom Metazoa; phylum Arthropoda; class Insecta; order Lepidoptera; family Erebidae; genus Euclidia; species Euclidia mi. The sequence continues at coordinate 5,726,508 of OX123200.2, read as the reverse complement.
ATCTCCAAAGGGGTAGGCAGAGGTGTATTACACAGCCACACTTCGCCAGTTATGTTTCGGTCCCAATGTAATAGGGGGCGAGCTTATTGGCATCTACCGGGCACATTGTTAAGCGAGCATTAATATATATAATTAACATCAACATGGTCAGTTTACTAGTCCAGTTTTTAAGCGCCTTTTGCGTAGTTGTGTGGTCCAAACTATTAAGATATTTGAGAGAACTAAGTCTCCATAGCAACCGGTAAGGATTTCCCATGATAGCAGCACTGGTATGAATTTTCTATTTTACTTTGATAACTCATTGGGACACGCCTCTATTGCCTGCGCCTGGTCTGTTTCTTCCAACTTCCAGATCCAATTATATTCCAAATAAAGTCAATAAACTATTTTTACATATATAAATATTTCCGATCCAATAATTATCCAGAATATTCTCAGCAACTTTTCAGGCTTAAGCCACCATGCAACGATGCACAAAAAACTCTTATCCAAGTGCGCTCCCCCCCTAACAATTAATCTGTCGGGCTCGGTGGCATAATTACAAGTGACATCAACGGCGCCAGCGCACCGACCTTCCGACGTAACACTGCTATAGTGATTATAATTAAATTTAGAACAATGAGACAGCATCATCATCGTTAGCGTCTTTGTCTGACACCGAACTGGTGGTAAAGGTACCTGCTACATAGCAAGATAGCACTACAATAGTGAAGATATTCAAATTAAGAACAATATGGACTGCTGACAAATTCACCTATACAAATCTTAATATATAAAATCCTTGCGTTACTTACTGACTGACAGACACGCTACAGCCGAAACTATTGGGTGCAGGAAGCTGAAACTTGGCATGTGTGTTCCTTGGGGACCGTAGGGGTACACTAAGAAGGGATTTCTCGAAATTCCCACGGGATCGGCCAGAACGGGTAAATTAAAAAAAATGCAGGCGTAGCTGCTGGCATCCTCTAGTGTATAATAATAATGACACCAAGTCAAAACCCAACTGTGCTATAGACACCTTACAACTTGAAGTCGCATCTCCACCAAAGAAAACTTGCTACCTTTGTGATGACCACACAAAAAGTAGCAAGCAAGGTTTAACACTACATCATACTCTTAGCGTTATCCCAGTGTTTCAATCTGGGGTCCCAATCTAACCGGATTTGGCTGATTATTAGCTTTTCCACAATGCGACTGCCTGTCTTACCTCCGCAACCCGAAGGGAGAGCGATATTCCATAGTTTAGACTAGTGGCAGATTTTTTTTAGAAGGTTCTGACGCCCTGTAACGACTGTCAAAGATCTTCATGACAACCGGGACCGACGGCTTAACGTGCTCTCCAAGGCACGGGACAAGCCGAAAAGTCATTGGTACGCGCCGTGGATTCGAACCCGATACCCTCTACAAGGCAGTCTGTTGGTATCTCCACTAGGCTATTACTGCCTTGTTTTGAATTTATTCAGATTTAGAACAATATGGTAACATGTTGAGACAGCGTCACTATCATCATCATTAACTGCCAATCCAGAGCCCAAACGCGAGTACTTTACTGGAACGCGTTCCAGTGTTTTATACATTTCCACAAAGCCCTAAACATCACTTCACTGTCGAGTCATTCGCATTACAATCGCGTGATATTAACCACAGATATTCCCAGTACACAGTCCAGTAATTAGATAATAGCTCTCCGTTTACACAAATATTTTGTTTGTAACGTATAATTTACGTAATTTTCACCATTGTAGCTATTATACTGCTCGTATTCCGTGTCAATGTTGAACTATGAAATGGTCTTTGTTTTGTAAAGAAATGTTGCTCGCTATGTTTTTCTTTTAATTTAATTATAGGACTTATACAAGTGGCCACACAGACCGTGTATTTTGCGTTCATAAGCGTCTCATTGTTACCCAACTAAGTAAATGTTTTTAACTTTTTAGAGTCATGTCGTAAATTTCAGTTAGGATAATAAAACCAGGCATTTTAGAGATGTATTGAATTAAATAAGTTACGATTATAATAACTTAAGACAACTTAAGCACAATTATTTGATCGAAAATATGATTCAAAATTTATAATGGTACTCACCAAACAAAGATTTATCCCAGTTGGAAATCGAATACACGACCCACGGATAAGCATACTAACTAAAATTAACTAATCGCGGCGTTATTCGAAAACACCCATGAAATGTCTTAGGTATTTACTCCAACGTTTCGGCGTGAATTATACTAGCCGTGGTCATAAGACGACTCCTATCGCCAACCACCGCGAACAAAAGACGTGGCACTCATAGCGAGACTTGGATAGAAATTCATTATAGATCGGCAAAGTTAAGCAACGCTTCCACAGATCGCTACTTGGATGGGTGACCACGTGTGGCATTTATATCGGAGCGCTACAACACTTCGGATGGTACATAAACCAGTCGGTCTCATCTCATAACAAGATTTCTTTTATAGTAATAATCGGCAAACGAGCAGACGGATCGCCTGATGGTAAGCAATTACCGCCGCCCATTGACACAAGCAACACCACAGGAGTCACAAGTACGTTGCCGCCCCTTGGGGTTGGGAAAATGGATAGTATAAGGAGTGGGATGAGGGAGAAAGAATAGGTTAGGGCCTCCGGCACTCTCACTCACCGAACGAAACGCAACAGTTTAAGTACTGTTACTTTACGTCGATTTTCTGTGAGAGGGCAGTATTTCCCCGGTCGATCCGGCCAAATCATGCTGAAATCAGCAAGGCTCTACTATAGTGGAAAATCGTTAAGCCATGTCGGAGTTCTTCGGACGTTCTAAAAACTCCCAAATCCAGAAGTCGCCATACACTCACACGAAAGGCAGAAGAATATCATGGCAACAACCAACACTGTTTTTATTAAAAGTATTTATTACAACCAAACTTAGCTAGTGTAAATGGGCCAGGACGAAGTGGAAGACCTAGGCGGACGTTCTCTGACCAGATTGGAGACATCTTAATAATAACAAGACAGGATAAAAGTACTCTGAACAAAAGAGCATGCATGAGGAATCTGATGGGAGTGAATGAAGCAAGAGAGATATGTCAGGATCGTTGCAAATGGCGTTCCGTAGTCTCTGCCTACCCCTCCGGGAAACAGGCGTGAATCTATGTATAGGTATGTATGTAAGTATGTAAACTTAGCAGTAAGGGTCACTAACCCCTAGACCGACGACCCCGTCAAAGAACGAAACACCACATTTCTTATGACACAGTTTATTTATTAATTAAATATATAAAATGTAACAAAAAATGCCACAATCGCTTTTAAATTACATTAGTTATTGTAATATAAGTATAACTTTTAATTTTTATTATCATACATAATTATTTTAGTACTAGCTTGTGCCCGCGGCTTCGCCCGAGTGATTATCGGTTAAGGCGACATGAGATAGCCTATTTACATTGTGCTATATAGATTTCTATATAAGCTATTCTATATATCTATTCAGCGATAAATTAGTGGAGATACCAACGGACTGTGCACAGGGCATCGGGTTCGAATCCACGGCGCGCACCAATGACTTTCAAAGTTAAGTGCGTATCAAATTGTTAATAATCGCTTGCCCCGTGCCTCGGAGAGCACGTTAAACCGTCGGTCTCGGCTGTCATGAAGATCTTTGACAGTCCTTACTGGGAGTTATCAGTACCCTCAAATAAACTGATACTGGTCTAAACCGTGGAATATCGCTCTCCCTTTGGGTTGCGGAAGTCAGACGGCAGTCGCTCTGTGGAATAGTTGATATTCTGTCAAATCTGCAGGCCGATTCAGAATGTCACGATAAGTTATCGTACGATATGTCAAATTATTGTCCTCATCTTTTAGCCGCCTATCAGAGATATTTTGTACAAATATTCATTGAATTCGGTTTATTTATTAATTTACTACATACTGAATGCATAAAATTGATAGGAAATGCGATAGTTTTAACAAAAAATGAGGTAGCCCGTTTGACAATTAACGGAATCGAATGTCAAATGAGATATCGAAAGATTCTGAATCGCCCCCCAGGTAAGACTAGTAAGCGGACCTCGGGCTCTAAGGCGCGTAAGTCTTGGATGCATCCGGGATCTCGCTCGGGCGATAATAATGAGATGTCTGTATAAGCAAGACTGCAAAGTATTATCAAAATCCGTTCATTCGTTTTGGCATAAGTTATAACAAACATCCACTTACTAATGCATCCTTACAAACTTTCGCATTCAATAGTATCAGGTGAAATAAAAGCTTTTGATAGAAAAGATAGAACTTTTGAATACGTTAACAAAACTGAAATTTTATTAATAGTTGGTGTAAAACACTGCTAGGAAAAATAATCACGAAATTAAAACACTCAACACTACATCATATTTTATCAAGGCATTTTTTGTTTTCCAAAAAAAACCTATACAACTTTACCACAAATATCAAACTGCATGATAATAGTCTGAGTAATAGATACCTAATACCATAATACATCCTTTTCTACTAATTAGACTGCCTCCGTGGTCCACTGGATAGCGTATGCGACTGCTGATCGGAGGTCCTGGGTTCGATTCCCGGGTCGGGCAAAAGTGTTACTGGGTTTTTCCGAATTCTCAGTAGCAGCACGGAGTCTGGTGATGTGCCCGGTAACGGCAATAGGCTCGCCCCCTATTACGTGGGACCTACAAATTCATGGCGAAATGTGGGTGTAATACCTATTACGCCTCTGGCTACCACTTCGGGGATACAGGCGTGAGTCTATAAAAAAAAAAAAATATCCTTTTCTACTTATTCATAAGTCTTTAAACAAAACACAAACAGACAAACACTTAATTAAACCTTAATATAAATAATAAAAGCGACATCTGTTAATTACATCTGTGGCTAATTACTACAGTATGTTGCGCGTTGACATTTCGAATAAATGTAATCGATACCGTTAATTAGCGAGCATTCGATTAATTGGCATAAACAATAAGTTTGAAAAAAAATATAATATCATATGGAGGGTTTTGTTGTCCAAACGGGTTTGACAGGTCTTAGGGTCTCCCTATATTTGTCGATGAAGACTCGGTTCCTATTGAACAGAAAAAGCTTACGATACTACATCTACAATAAAGCGAGAATATTCATTCAATTTTTTTACAGAATGGTCTTGATATAGCAACATATTTTTCTTAAATGAAATGTTCAGAAATTGATCCATTTCTGAAAAAGAAAGGAGTTATTCCAAGTCTATTGCCGTATAAATGTTAACAGCTGTCGCGTCGGCGGATCAGCTTAATGCGAGGAGTGTAGCATAGGCACTCAGCTTAAGCCGATTCCGCGTCGACAAATGTGGTGACACCTTTAGCGGGATTAGTTTCATAAACCTCATTCTCAGAAAGTCGCGTTGTGGCTGGAGAATTCTAAAAGAAATCTATATGCATGCATCATTGAATGAATGTAGGGTACAAAAAAGAATAAATCAATTAAGTGCACTTACTTTTTTATATTGTGAATGACACTGCGCGGCTTCATACAGTGTGTCTATTTTAAATAACCTGAAAGATTTTTTATATAACTATAATATTCAGTATTATTATGGGCTGTGATAGCCTAGTGGTGATAACAACAAATTGGCAAGCAGAGAGAATATTAATCCACAAAATATTTATATTACTTTGAATATTATATATATATATATATATATATATATATATATATATATATATATATATATATATATATATATATATATATATATATATATATATATTATATATATATATTATATATATATATTATTATATACTATTCACCGTGGGAGAGCCATGCTTCGGCACGATTGGGTCAGGCTCGACCGGAGTGATACCACGGTCTCACAGAATACCGGCGTGAAACAACGCTTGCTTTGTGTTTCGCCGAGTGAGTGAGGCTACCGGAGGCCCAATCCCCCAACCCCCTCTATGATGGTGCAGTTGAAAAACGTTTTGCTACCCCAGAAGGGTACCAACTGCGCTAGCGTTGGAGAATCCCTCTCTGGACGTCCGCGTTCAGGACACAACGCATCTAAGCGTGGACGCCCAGGCCGCCCCTCGTACTCTGGGGGGGGGGGGGGCAAAACTGCGCTCGAAAATTCCATAAAAAGGAGCAAAAATGTCCTGGCACCCCCTGCCACACACACACCGTGGACTCCTGCAATATCAGGGGATTACACACCAACCTTAATGCTGTCCACCACCACCTCGAGACAACAAAGCCGGCCTTGCTCTTCTTGACTGAGACGCAGATATCGCCTCCAGCAGACACTTCCTACCTTACTTACCCTGGGTATGGACTTGAACACTCCTTTTTGTCCAAGGCCGGAGTGTGCGTGTATGTTAGAGACGATATCAGTTCTCGTCGACTTAGGAATCTTGAAGGTAGGGACCTTTCCACCTTATGGCTACGTATAGATAGCGACGACCACCCCCGCGTCTATGCTTGCCTTCCCATAGCGGTGATACCGAAACTGACCGACTCATTGAGCACATCCAAATGGCTTCAGACTTTGTGCAGCAGCAGATCCCGTCAGCAGAGATCATCTTGCTTGCCGATTTTAACGCCCATCACGCCGACTGGCTCAGTTCCAGTAAAACTGATCATGCGGGGAGATCTGTTCACGACTTCGCACTGGCTTATGGCCTGACACAACTGGTTACCACGCCCACGCGAATCCCAGACGTTGAAAGCCAGAATCCTTCACTGCTGGACCTTCTGCTGACCTCTCATCCAGACGGCTACAAGGTATCCGTAGGCGCCCCACTTGACTCCTCAGACCACTGCCTTGTACGGAGTGTGGTGCCTCTCACGTGCTCGCCGCGATCGCGGGCTACACGCAGTCGCCGTGTGTGGCACTACAAGTCAGCAGATTGGGATGGGATGTGGAACTTCTTTGCGTCCTATCCTTGGGGACAAGTATGCTTCTCGCCGGATGATCCCAACGCCGCTGCTGATTCTGTTGCTGATGTGGTGCTACAGGGTATGGAACTCTTCATTTCATCCTCTGTGGTCCCCATTGGTGGCCAATTTCGGCCTTGGTTTGGTTCATCTTCCAAAAAGGCTTCTCGCAGGAAGCAGGAAGCTTACCAAGCCTGGGCTGATGCGGTGGCGGCAGGGGATGAAAATACCAGCGCATTAAAAAAGGAGTATAACTTTGCCTCCAGGTCCTTCAAAAGAGACATTGCTAGTGCGAAGACGAAGCACATCGGTAGAATTGGCGAGAGGCTTGAGCGCCTTCCTTCGGGAACTTGTGTTTTCTGGTCTCTTGCCAAAGCTATCGAAGGGAACTTTCGTTAGCCATCCTTTCCACCGCTACACATGGGAAATGACTCCTTGGCCCACGACGCAAAGCAGAAAGCTGATCTTCTGGGCAAACTCTTTGCGTCCAACTCGACCTTGGATGACGGGGGACAGGAACCGCCTACTATACCGCTGTTGAAGGGCTGTATGCCGGATATTCGGTTCCACCAACGCGCAGTCCGTATGGCACTTCTGTCCCTCGATATCCATAAGTCGAGTGGGCCTGATGGAATTCCCCCTATTGTGTTGAAGATCTGCGCTCCAGAGTTGGCACCAGTTTTGACACGCCTTTTTCGTCTCTCTTACTCTTTTGGCGTAGTCCCAACATCGTGGAAGACAGCATTGGTCCACCCGATCCCTAAAAAAGGCGATCGCTCTAACCCGTCCAACTACAGACCGATAGCCATAACCTCCCTCTTCTCGAAGATAATGGAGTTCATTATTAACTGCCAGCTCCTTCGGTTTCTAGAGGATAATCAGCTGCTTAGTGACCAGCAATACGGCTATCGTAAGGGTCGGTCGGCTGGTGATCTTCTAGTATACCTGACACATCGTTGGGCACAGGCGATCGAGACAAAGGGGGAGGCTTTGGCGGTCAGTTTGGACATAGCGAAGGCCTTCGATAGGGTCTGGCACAAAGCGCTTCTTTCGAAGCTCCCTTCCTATGGGCTGCCCGAGAAAATATGCGAATGGGTCATCAGCTTTCTTACAGACAGAAGCATAAAGGTCGTAGTTGACGGTGAATGCTCTGACGCCTTGTCTGTAAATGCTGGTGTCCCTCAAGGCTGCGTGCTATCGCCTACTCTGTTCCTCCTGCATATCAATGATATGTTGCTAGATAGTGGCATTCATTGTTATGCAGATGACAGCACAGGCGATGCTTTATACATCGGCCACGGCAACATTTCTCGGGAAAAAGTCATCGAGAGCCGACATAAACTTGTGTCTGAAATTGAGACCTCCTTGGAGATGGTCTCAGATTGGGGAAGACTTAATTTGGTCCATTTTAACCCCACAAAGACACAAGTCTGCGTTTTCACCGCAAAAAAACTGACGATGGTCGTATGTCCTCGTTTTGAGAGCACCCCCTTAACTGCCTCCTCCAGTATTGGAATACTTGGTGTCGACATATCGAGCGAAGTCCAGTTCCGCGGTCACTTAGAGGGTAAGGCTAAGTTAGCCTCGAAGAAGCTTGGCGTGCTAAATAGATCGAGACGGTATTTCACTCCGGCCCACCGCTTGCTCCTTTATAAGGCGCAGGTCCGGCCGCATATGGAATACTGTTCTCATCTTTGGGCAGGGGCACCCCAGTACCAGCTTCTCCCTCTGGACCGCATCCAACGGAGAGCCGCTCGAATTGTCGACTGCCAAGATATTTGCAATCGGTTAGACCCCTTGACGCTGCGTAGAGATGTAGCCTCGCTATGCATCTTTTATCGCTTCTACTATGGGGAGTGCTCCGAGGAATTGTTCGGATTAATCCCTGCCGCCTCTTTCCGCCATCGTTCTACGCGACAGCATTTCCATCCCCATCATTTAGATGGTTGGCAATCCACAACGGTGCGTTTCTCTAGAAACATTCTGCCTCGCACCTCTAAACTGTGGAATGATCTGTCACCTGCGGTTTTTCCGAACCAAAACGACCTTCAAACCTTCAAGAAAAGAGTGTATTCCTTTTTAAAAGGCCGGCAACGCACTTGTGACTCCTCTGGTGTTGCGGGTGTCCATGGGCGGCGATAATCGCTTAACATCAGGCGAACCGTCTGCTCGTTTGCCCCCTATTCCATAAAAAAAAAGTCATTGGTGAGCGCCACGGGTTTGAATCCAAGACCCTCTTCATAGCAGTTCGTTGGTCTCCACTAAGCTATCGCTGCTTTATAGCAATATAATTTGTAGGTAGTAGAGCCTTGCTGATTTCAGCATGAATGAGGCGGCTCGACCGGGGAAGTACTATCCTCTCACAGAAAATTGACGTAAAGTAACAGTACTTAAACTGTTGCGTTTCGTTCGGCGAGTGAAAGTGCCGGAGGCCCTATCCCCTATTCCTTCTCCCTCATCCTATTCCTTTTCCCAACCCCAAGGGGCGGCAACGCACTTGTGACTCCTGTGGTGTTGCATGTGCCCATGGGCGGCGGTAATAGCTAACCAGCAGGCGATCCGTCTGCTCGTTTGCCGCCTATTACTATATAAAAAATAGAAACTGCAAATTCTTTTCTGCAGTCGGTTCCAATTATTGATCAAATTAGTACATTATCTCTCTAAGGTTTAAACCAGAGCAGTTATCAATCAACAAATCATTAATTCATCATCAACAATTTGCAAATACCTAAATAATTACGACCGGAACGCATCACATAGGACCTGGTTGTTAAATCGCAATCTGTTTGAAATAATCGATTTTTGATGGGGTCCCAGCACTATCTTTAGTGTTGTTACCTTCCCAAGTTTTAGGTCCGTTTATTTTCTTAAACAAAATTGTTTTTGATCTACCATTTTAGGTCATGAAACCCATTTAAAAGTGTTTAAAATGTGATTAGTACAGGCTTAATGTCTTTATTAGCTAGGTTTCCCTGAGGCAATGTGTACCTTCTTATTTAAATGTAATACATCACTGGCTGTCTAAAAGTCGTTTTACGAGGTATGCCTGTTTGTTTCTTTGTTGTAAAATTGTTAACTTGTCGGTTCTAGGAGAAGTGCAATCAATTAGTTTGTTGAGCGGAGGATGTCTTCGCTCGCTTGTAATACATAGATCACTTATTTTCTGTATTTTGGTGTTTTTGTAACCAGTTGGTAATTAGGAGTATGCTTAGTTTATGATACTTTTAGTTTTTTTTTTAGTAGAGTAATCATCGCACGTCGTGTCAAGTACTTACCACGGAATATTTTGACTTTAAAAGTTGCTTGATCATCACCTTACATAATATAAAATTGCTTTTCGCATGTCAGTGCTGAACATATGCCTCTCTTAACACATCACTACCTACTATACCTCGCTGGCCTGACTGTTTTAATGTTGAGTTTTCCATTTTTCCGTAAAGATGCTTTTTTGTATTTTCCTTATTCGCATCTTAGAATACTCACAAATTAAAATGGTGGATATTTTGAATTATTAATTATCCGTCACTACAAGGATTTCAGTGGTTCACCATCACGTAGGTAATTGAAAGTGTTACAAAAAAAACTGAATAAAATGCTCGTCACTATTTCTTGCATTATAATGTGCTTATAAACTGACCATTTAGAACCACTTTAAAAGTTACGTCAATGGCTACTTTGATCACTTAGCATTCATTTAATAAATCACGTATAAATTATATGGCCGTAAAATGCAAAGTGCTCTTGGAATTACTCCAAAATTTGCGTTCAAAATAATGTTCTTTAATTGCGTCGTCGTATAAATAAAGTGCAAGACAGATTTTTGGAACAACCTTGAAAAGAATAGGTATACATTTTTTTGATAATGCTATTTGATATTTGAGAATAGCTCAAGGTACCTTTTGCAATGTATCCCAATTCGGACCATAAGATAAAACAACCCAATGCTCTTTGCTGGCCTGTGATAAATGAAATGTTTTTTTTTCTAGACTCACGCCTTTATCCCCGAGGGGTTGCAGAGGTGTATTATTACACCCACATTTCGCCATGAATTTTTAGGTTCCACGTAATAGGGAGCGAGCCTATTGCCGTTACCGGGCACATCACCAGACTCCGTGCTGCGACTACCGACCCGGGAATCGAACCCGGGACCACCGATCAGCAGTCGCATACGCTATCCACTAGACCACGGAGGCAGTCTACAGACAAAAAGCTTGTTGTAGAATTATGGTAACACTGGGTTCAGTTTCCGTAATGTCCTATGGTGAGTGGTGACAAGGTTTTGGGTAAGTGTGAAAGGTGTATAGAATATGAGTCAGTGTTTTAACTATGCACTCTAGTGATGACATTATCACTGAGTGATCAAGCCGCTTAAAAAAAAAGAAAAAAAGAACAAAAAGCTATCCATCGATGAAAAATAACCGCCTAGCAGTTTCACTTTAGTCTGAGTGTTGAAAGTTCGATACAGGACTCAGTCTGAAATAACTGTACATGTATATAGGCAATAACTAAGGCTAAATTTTTACTAGGTATTTTATATTAGTTTCACTAGGTATTTTGTAATAGCAGCGATGTGAGGAAACCTGGATAGCTGAGATTACTCCGTAATGTTCCCGAAAGATATGTGATGTTTGAAGATAGCCTTCCCGTTCTAAGGTGTGAAGAAGCTGTAGACCAGCAGTGGGAAGAGAAAAAATTGGGCAAGTGCGAGTCGGACTCGCGCACGAAGGGTTCCGTACCATCATCTATAAAAAAAATAATTACTATACATTCTAAATTATGGTCGGGCTTTTGCCCGACCATAATTTGTTACTGGGTTTTGCCGAATTCTCAGTAGCAGCACGGAGTCTGGTGATGTGCCCGGTAACGGCAATAGGCTGGACTCCTATTACGTGGGAACTAAAAATTCATGGCGAAATGTGGGTGTAATCTTACACCTCTACCTACCCCTTTGGGGATACAGGCGTGAGTCTATAAATAAAGCTTTTTGTTCATATTTTAATTGACTGTTCCGTCCGACCAATGATTAATGTCCTGTCCAAGAATAGAAAGAATTCCATAATTGTTGATATGAATTTGCCATTTTTGTACACAAAGGTATTCACGCCCTTTTCAAAGAAGGTGTTCAGAATATACAATTGAACAAGCCTTATATAGATGACATGTGAACGATATGAATAATTTTCTGCTCCCATTCCATGTTTTTGTGTACTTTCCCTAGTAGGTGATATAAATATATTTCTGCTTTGCAGTATTTTTACTATGATAACGTGTTTTGCTACATACATAATTTTCTAACTGACGTGGCGTCATATTTTCTTTATTTTTTCGTGTGAGTGTGTGGTCAACTCTGTTAGGTATGGTTGTTCTCAGACCGTCCTACGGCCTCTGACATAGCATAACGATTTTGTTCTGATACAAGACTCGAAGCCGACAGCTTTACGTGCCCTCCGAAGCACAGTAATGCTCTGAACTTTTTTTTTATAGTAATGGGCGACAAACGAGCAGACGGATCGGCTAATAGTAAGCAATTACCGCCGCCCATGGACACAAGCAACACCACAGGAGTCACAAGTGCGTTGTCGCCCCTTAGGGTCGAGAAAAGGTATAGGATGAGGAGTGGGATTAGGGAGAAGGAATAGGGGATTGGGACTCTGGCACTCTCACACTCTCACTCACCGAACGAAACGCAACAGTTTAAGTACTGTTACTAGACTTACTGAGAGTAGTAATTCCCCGGTGGAGCCAGCCCATTCATGCTGAAATCAGCAAGGCTCAACTACCTGTAAACACCACAGGCGGTCACCCATCCAACTGGCAACCTGTGCAATTATTGCTTAACATTGCCAACCAACCAACGCCATTTCAAGTCACGCTAAGACTGCTACAAAAAACATAAAGAAGTGACCTGGCTTCATATAGTGGAGTCAAACAGAACTGACCTGGTATCATAATTAGACCTATACCTATATATATAACTATCTATCCACGGTTCTCTCCAAAGTCACCGTAGCTATTTGATGAAATGAGGGTTTAAAACAAATAAAAACTGTGTCTGGCTGTGTGGCAAATAATGGATAAAGTAACCTGATGCTACAGAGCGGGTCTCCTATTACTCCACGACAGCCCGAGGGTGCTCTGTACGCTTTAAGTTACCATGTTTTCGGTTATTTTCGTTTTGTGTGATTTATGCCGAAGGAATTTGATAGGAAATTTCACAATTTAATAAATGGACGTCGTGTGAATGGGAGTTTGAAAGACAACATTCTTGAAGTTAAGTATATAGTAGTCGGATAGAAACGAAAATTTCTAACAAACGGCCAAATCATATTTGCCCGTTTACGGTAAGCGGTCGCGGGGTGTATAAAAACACATATAAGGATTGTCATCTATGAATTGCCATCTCTTTTGCTAAATAGTTACCTACGCCGATACCAGTTTCATGAATAGGACATAAATCAGTCCTTTTTCATTCTTGGCGCAGGTCGCATATCGTCTACCAATACTGCGTTCAAAGTATGACTTGACATGCCGTTCGTAACAGTTTGGTTAAGTTAAGCAACGATCACATAGGTCACTACTTGGATGGGTTACCGGTTGAGTGGCAGCTATTTCAGAGCTCTGCCGTGTTCCAGAGAGCACGTAAAGCCCGTCGATCTTAGTTCTTGACTCAGGACAAGAAAGAAAAGTAGCCTCCGTGATGAGCAGCAAAACATTGATTCTGATATCTGGATCTTTACTTAGTGAGTGACAATGGTAATAATAATGCAGGGATGATGACGATATGAAGACTTTCGTCCATTAAGGCACAGGCTTCTTCCATCTCTTTGCTTCATAAACACCACAGCTAACAGATTTTTATTTATTTGCCAGCTACCGTTATGAACCACTACGAACAAAACTAAGCACCAAGAACATATTCAGACCACACTGCAACAAAAACTTTGTAAAATCACTTTACCCAAGCCAGGAATCGAAGCCAAGTCCTCACGATCTACCGTAAGCTACCCATCATACGTCCATTGTGTGGCAGAGCGTAAAATTACTTAAGTGCGCAAAATTACTGACCGACAGTCGTTAAACACCGTGAAGAATCGACAGCACCAAACGATGACTTAGTATTGTGAATGTATTGTTGTGTAAGGTCGTACAAACCTCACACAAAGCAGCCTCAAAGGGGTAGGCACGGATGTATTACCCTCATTTCGTGTTAGAAGAGTGACCCCATTGCTAACGCGAGATGCAATGAATTAAGTTTTGGTTTTTCATTTTCTATCTGTCCGTTGCACACAGTTATAATTGGTGCTATCCAGTCCATAAATGACGAAATGCATTTTTAAAACGTGACCTGGTAAAATTTTGCAGTCTTTTTTAAATAGTGTTTTCGCGAAAATTATCGCTATGCACGAGTTTGTACTCTGGTCCACTCCAATTTCACAAAATGTTGGCTTCAACAGAGAGGCAGCAGTTTGGTCTTTAAAACTTATAAGCATATAGAAATATTCTAATGTAACTACGCGCTCTCCAAGGTCGCCGAATTTTACCAGTCTTTGAACAGGCATAAATGTGATTCATTATTCGGATATTAAAGTGCACGGTTGGTAGTGGTAAAATGGCTTCATCGTCGCATGACACAACGTGTTGTAGTTCGATCCCCCCACGAAACAACACTTCGTGTAATCCATAAATTATTCTTTCGAGCCTGGTTGCATTTGGTGTACGCTGGTTATAGGAAGGAAGTATGTATAATCGAAATGATAAAAATAAAGGTTAAATTCAAACTCACACAAGACCAAACATACAAACCTACATACTCACACAGCCGCAAAATAGTCAGAACTAAAATGACAACTGCAGACAGGGACGGCGCGAGCAAAATTCGTTGATACTGAGGTATAACACGTGGCAACTCCGCACCCGAATTACTGTCGCCGGCGGGTATGATTGAAAAGCGAAAGGTGAGACGCAACACACCGGGGGATAGAGTTACATTAGCTTGCAGTATATGCAGCAACTTGAGATAAAAATTTTACCTATTATAAATGGTTTGGACCTTGTGAAGACAGTTTTTGATCAATGATAGTTGGGTAATATCGGATACTCGAAACAAAGATACGTTATTAGTAGATTGTATGACAAAGGAGCAAAATAGTATTTTTACGGCGAGGGCGCTACTTTACTTTACCACGAGCGAAGCGAAGGATTCTGGAATAGAATTCCGAGCATAGCGAGGGATTCTAACGTAGAATCCTGAGCGCAGGGAGGGATTTAAAGTACATTGCCCGAGGGAAAAATAATTTGCTCTCAAATCATATACTCTACTTTTCATCCCCTTCTATGAGAAAATAAATAATTTCGTGGGTAATAAGTTTTGTACGAAGTTGTTAGCTTCTTTAGTTATGGTTTCAGGAGTTAAAGCAATGTCACTTTCATAACTCGACATAGAACTCATGATTTTTTTGCAAAATTCAATATAACAGACACGTAATTCGCGCGCTTCTTTTTTGATAGCGCGGGTCCTCACGCCCGTGCAGCCAACACGTACCAGCCAGATATTCATACATTTTGCGTTCAATTTCTATGAATGATATACGTTCCCAATTCAAATCACTTTTCCGCCTGCTAAAAAGTTCTTAACAGAAAAGAGCTATTTTGCTCCCGCTAAAAGAAGAACAAAGCGACGCTTTTCGAATAGAAGGGATGAAAAATATATATACTGATAGTTTTATGTTGTACTTATCCTGTGATAATTCCTTTTGAATTCTAAAACGTTGATATTTTACACCGTTTACAGGCCGCTGCTGGAATTATGCCTCTCTTAATTTGCCCCACAGTAGCATTGTAAACCAATACGAGGATTTGACCTACTAGATCACGCTGGCTAGTCAGGTTGATAAAACGTTGATGTTGAGTTTTCCATCTCTTCCCAAATATACTATTTACTTCTGCATTTAACTTAGTCACGTAAAAAGGTAACACGAGGTCAACGCAAACCAGGGACAAGCACTTGGGCATTGCAACAAGAAGCAAGTAGCAATTGAAACCACAATACTCAGCGGCTAAACAACAACCTATGCCTATCCACCATTCTTGCAGATCACATCAAATATATATTAGATTCATAACTGAAAGTACAAAATTACACATGCAAATTATGATAAAATAATGGTGTCTGATACTGTAAAAATTACGTAACAGGCTTTCTTTCTTTTTATAACCAACTTTTTTCAAAAGGCAGTTGCTACGCCTTATTTTAATTGTCTTAAGTGGAATCTTTTTTCTGGTCTTTGTCGTTAGCTTGCCCTTACACTTGAGGTTAGCGCTCTAACTTCTGTTAAACTATATGTGATTATATACTCTCCCAGTCGATTTCAGCTACAATTTCGGTTTAAAATATCGTTAATTTCACAATAGGGTGCGCCAAAGTTCACCTAAATTTTCAACTCCGATAATTTGAAATCCGAAAATGTTCTTCCTAACATTTTTCATCATAACAATCACAATTCCTAACTACTCTGTCTCTAATGTTCATAACTCCGAAGCATTCAACTTCATAATGTCAGTAGCAATAAACATCTTCGTACTTTTATTTGTTTTCCTATATCTTCTCAGCATAAACATCTTTTACACTATTATTCAAAGTCATATCTTTTTTGTTTAGATTTCTTTTTATTCATAATAATCAGTATTATATACATTAATTTTGCGTAACTTTTTTTTCACATAACATGTATAACATATAAGAATAATAGTACCATGGTACAAATACACAATAGTACAATGGTCAAGTTCCAGAAACGAATCGGTCGTATTAATAATTATTGGTTTAGGTTAGGTTAGAACTGTGACACTATTTTATGAATTTCGGTTGGAGTGTAGCCTTGGGGGCGCTACGGAGCAAGGACTTAGAAAATTTTAGCCAAAAAAGTGTTATTTTTGCAAATCGTTTATTTTCTCGATTCTATCCTATAAAACACCTAAATAAAAGGCTAAAAGTGTCTTGGTAAAAGTTTCATATATTTTTTATTACACTTGGTAAATGTTTCTTTATGAGTATGAGTGAAAATATTATGGTAATAATGTTTAGGGATAAAAGCGTTATGATAAAAAATAGTAGGAGTTTAAATATATTTACATTAATGATATTATTAATTACAATTTTCGGAAACATGAGTGTTATGAACGTTGCCGGTTGCACTATATATAGTATGAATGAAAACTTTTGGATGAAAATTTTAGGAAGAGTGATCATTCGGATTACAAATCGTTAGGAAGAACAATTTCGGGTAAAGAACTTTAGGTGAGCCAATATGGACCCTTCACAATAACACGAGACAGAACCATTCATCATATCAGCCGAAAGACTTCCACAGCCTGCTGGACCAGCTGGATAGGCCTCGCGCAAGGCTCTCCACACGGACCGATCTTGAGCCAACCGCATCCATCCACTGCCCGCGATCCCAACAAGGTCGTCAGTCCTCGCCGGAGGCCTCTACTAAACCTCCTAAAAAAACAAAAGAGCATTTTTTTTTCTATGTACCTTGCATTTACTAGATAAGCCGAGATAATCCGGTGGACACGGGCGCTCAGTGCACGCCGCTAGCCGCCGCTCGCTGCACTAATCGATTTTACGTCTATTTCAATTAGCCGTATTATACTAAGCCTTCAACCTATTTAATATAAACACCGACTTTAATTAATTTAGTTTAGGGTTCCTAGGTTACTGAGATTGGTTTAGGGCTGCTAGTTGAACACGTTTGAAGTATCTAATATTATAAATAGAGCGAGATGAACGCTTAATCTATATAATACGTGCAGTTATATCACACACTTATAGTAAATAAAAAAATATAATATCGGTACTTCATGTGTATGTATAGTAAGTGTCATCAAAACCACCGTCCTAGCGTTATCCCGGATACATCCAAGGTTCTTTCATTCTTTGGGCGGGGTCGCGAGAAAGTATGCTAACCGCGAATCGCGTGACCCCGCCAACACACGGGACCCTTAGGGACACCGCGGTGGGTTTTAGTGGGTATGCCCCGAACGTCTTTAGGGGAGAGCCTGTACATACCTTCTCCGCCAGTCCCAAGCCCAGCCGTTTTAATGGCTAGGTTGGCGGAGTTGAGACGACTCATAAGGAGAGTTTACCACCGTAGTGAACAAAAAAAAAAAAAGGTTCTTTCATTCTTTACTTTTTACTGTTCCTACGGGATATATACCACGTACCTTTGTTTTGAGTAACCGATTTTTCGTGACTGTTGCAAGCGGCATGTTCACGGACGTACTGAGTACATACGACGATTCGATCGGTTACTCAAAACAAAGGTACGTGGTATATATCCCGTAGGAACAGTAAAAAGTTATGATAGTGACCAAGAAAGTTTACATTCCTTTACAAGGCTCTTTCTTAAGGTTATTCCTATGGTGCGTGGTTTCGAGGACGGATGTGCACCGCACCTTTAAAGCTACCCCACTCGCTACAGCTAGTTGTGTGAGAAGTCAGCTTTAGATTCCATGATCCACTAAATGCTCTAGATTTGGCCAAATATTAGTTTTTCCACAGAGCAACAGCCGTCTGACTTCTGCAACCCTTAGCAGCTATAACTAACAATTTATTACGCACATAATAAATAAATAAATAAATAAATAAAAATAAAAAAGCCTTTTATTTCTTCCAGAAAAGTGCCATTGTACAAGTTAGTAGTGTTTTTGTTCAATATTTACAATTTTTAGTTTAGTTTAGAATTTTTCGTTATGTTACTATTGTAGTTAAAGTATATATTATATGTATCTATTTTAATAAAAGATTATACTGTAAGAACCCCTCTGCGGGTGAAGGCCTCCTCCAAATTGAGCCAGTTTTCTCTGGATTGTGCTGTTTATGTCCAGTTTGGACCCGCTATGCGTTTGATTTCGAATACAAATCAAACGTATTACACACATATTATGTTTAGTATATTCAGTGACTGTACATTAGTCGAACTAGCCGAAGAAGTAATATTTCTTACCCGGATATTGTAATCAATCTCGATCTCACTAATTTGTATTTAATACTACCTATACCAGAATGACTTTTCGGAGTTATGTGCGTATTGAACTGTTAATTATCGCTTGTCCCGTGCCTCGGAGAGCACGTTAAGCCGTCGGTCCCGGTTGTCATGAAGATCTTTGACAGTCGTCACAGGGCGTCAGTACATTCTAAATAAACTGACACTAGTCTAAACCATGGAATATCGCTATCCCTTCGGGTTGTGGAGGTCAGACAGGCAGTCGCTCCGTGGAAAAGCTAATATTCAGCCAAATCCGGTTAGACTAGAAAGCGGACCCCAGATTGAAACTGGGATAACGCTAAGAGGATGATGACTACCTATACCAGAAAAAGGAGTTTTTGCTGTTTAAAACATAAATTGTATAATTTCTAGGAACATAGTTGCACTGGCAATTAATGACACTCTAAAGGTCTGAGCTGGCAAAGGCTAGCGCACACTCGCTATTTTTGATATATTAGACTGCTAGGGATTTGGTGAATGTGTCAAGATTGGACAACGTCATCAAGCGACGTAAGCTCATCTTGGCTAATACCATAGAGCATAGATATTTATATAGAGGCGCATTTCTTATGGGCGCTCTGTAGACAAACTTTCTGTGACCCAAATTGCCGCTTGGCGGCGTGGCAGACGCGCTATGACAGCTGTCTCTATGAGTGCAAGAGAGACGAACTGACGACACCCGCCAACACGCCAATTGGAATTGGCACACAAAATCCTTAAGAAATGCGCTTCTATTATGTAAATCTGTATTCATTGCTAATACTGACAAATTGCGCTCTATAGGCCTAAGCGGGCAAAGGCTAGCGCACGGTCACTATTTTAATCGCCTATGGACGCGACTTACGATATCTTGCATGCGTCCAGGATTGATGACATCATCAAGCGATCGAAAAGCGACTATGTTGCCAAGATGCCTGTGTATATTGAATTGGGTTTCCACACTCATAAAAGAACAATCAAAGATCTCACTACACATAATCGCACTATGTCAGGGACGTAGAAGGGCCATGGCTTCTCTCTTACGCAGCCACCGTGTCCCATCTTCAGCCCGGACACGGTCAGAACGAGTTCATCTAAAATGTACACATATTTCTTGAGCTCCCGACGGACTACATTTCGTCCACTTGCCAGGCACGGCTCTAATATGTATGAGACCTTTAATCTCCAGTCACTAATGTTTCAAGAGGCGTATGTGCTTCGGCCCTCAGCCTGCAACATTGTACTTTGACACAAATTGCGTACAACGATAAGCAACTGACAAATTATTCTAATTAATTAAATGCGTATAAATGCAATTTTATACCTCAACTCGGGTTACGCTGGCTATGACATAATACTAATATAAATATATAGCTGAAGAGTTTGTTTGTTTGTTTATTTGTTTGTTTGATTGAGCCAATCTCAGGAACTACTGGTCCGATTTGAAAAATTATTTCACTGTTAGATAGCCCATTTATCGAAAAAGGCTATAGGCTATATATATATATATATATATATATATATATATATATATATATATATATATATATATATATATATATAGCATCACGCTATGAGCCACGGCAGCGGAACAGAAGCCTTAAGTAGCGCGGTTGCAACCGCGGGCTCATCTAGTTAATATATAAAACTAGAGGACGCCAGCAGCTACGCCTGCATTTTATTTAAATTTACCCGTTTTGGCCGATCCCGTGGGAATTTCGAGACATCCCTTCTTAGTCCACCCCTACGGTCCCCAAGGAACATACATGCCAAATTTCAGCTTCCTGCGCCCAATAGTTTCGGCTGTAGCGTGTCTGTCAGTCAGTCAGTAACGCAAGGATTTTATATATTAAGATAGTAAAATGTAATAATATTTAGATACTGTGGATGATGTATGCAGCAGCGATAGCCTAATGGAGACACCAATGATTGATACGCAAAAGGACTGGTGTCCAAATACATGGCAGGCAATACTGACTTTTCAAAATTTAATTGTTAATTAGTTAAACGGTGAACGTAAGCAAATTCAAATTCAAATAAGTCATTTATTTGTCAAAATGTGGTTGAACATTGGTGGTAAAATACAAATAAGTCCAGCACATTTGCCATCTAAGTTCATGGCATACAAATATATGAACTTACAAAATAAAATAATAACGCAGAAGTTTCAAAACACAGTAAATATGGAAAATGGTTGCAAAAAAATATCAACACTTATAATTAAAATATTTACTGACAGAGTAAAACCCTTTTTCAATGAGCCATTTAAACAATTGCCCTTTAAATCTATTAATAGATAAGTTTCGAGTTGAACAGGGCACGGCAACGAGGTGATTGGAAATGCGTACAGCCATTGCGTAACTATTGCGACTACCTACTTATCTCCGTTCGTAATTACATTCAGCATTGTGAGGACACCAATATGTCTGAAAGTTATCCGTAATGCTCTTAAAAGAGATGTGAAGTCTGCTAACACGCACTTGGCCAGCATGTAGAACTATGGCCTAACCATTCTCATAATGAGTTGGCCGTCATTATGAAAAGGGTAAGAGCTCACTCAAAGTACTGTACTCAGCAGTGAGATAATTTTATACGAACCTGATCTGGATGGTCATACATACATACATATAGATACATAGTCTCACGCCTATATCCCCGAAGACGTAGGCAGAGGTATATTGCTACAGCCACTTTTCACCAGATTTATTTTGGGCCCACGTAATAGGGGGCGAGCCTATTGCCGTACCGCGCACATTACCAGACTCCGTGCTGCTACTGAGACTTTCCTAACGGAAAACCCTAATAACACTTTGCCCGACCCGGGGATCGAACCCGAGACCTCCCAATCCCACGCGCACATTTATGCCGCGAGACCAACAAGGCAGGCTGATCTGAATGTTCAAAGAACAGCGATTCTAGAGTAAAGAGTAAAGTATTGTTCCACAGGTGGTATTATAAACGGTGCTAAAACTACTATGCATGCCGTCAACTTTTACCATTTTACCTACCTCTTCTTCATCGTAATCGCGCGATGCTATATAAAACCTAGCGAAAGAATAACCAACACCCACTTTCAAAGGACACCCACTTTTTATTTTTAGCTCACATTAAAAGGGCATCCCATGTTCATTTGCTACAAGGTTGTCCTTTAATGCGCTCCACTGGGTTCGAGTGCCGGGTCGAAACTTAATACTTTTCATTTAATATAATAATAATAAGAGCTTTATTTGTCTTCTTTGAGATGTGAGAGTTGCGGTTGTTGCTATACAGGATGTGAATTAAAGATGTAGTAATATTACAAGAGCCATTCAAATGGATAGCAATATTTCCGGGCTTAGACGAGTGTCAGTGTATGCAAGGATACTGAAACCCTATAAAGAATGTCGAAGAGCTTCATAAGAACAGCGACCGACAGTTTAAAGTGCTCTCCTAGGCACGGGGCAAGCGATTCTTGACAATTTATAACGCACATATCAGTGCTTGGAAAGTTACGCGCCGTGGGTTTGATTGAACTCGATACCCTCTCTATGGCAGTCTCTATGTATCTTCACCAGACCATCGCTGCCTTTGAAAGTACCTTAATTCTTTTGCGTTTTCTTGTGCCTACTTCAAACGGCAGCCGCTCTAAGGAATAGCAATGAATACAGATTTACATAGAAGCGCAGTTCTTAAGGATTTCGTGAGCCGATTCCAAGTGGAGACTGTCTCCAGTTTAGTTCGTAGTAGGCGCCGTTGGCGGCGCTGGCATCGTTCTCCGTCTCTCTTGCTCTCGTAGTTAAGATACACAGGAGGAACGTTCGTCTCTCTTGCTGTTGTAGAGACAGCTGTCACAGCGCGACTGCCACGCCGCCAAGCGGCAATTTGTGTCACAGAAAGTTTGTCTATATATATATATATATATATCTACAGTATACATCTTTATGTAACATAATAATGTAGGATTCTAGGGGTTGATACCTTTGCAATCGTGTATCAATCATCATCATCTCTGGTCGCATCTCAGACTCTCGCCTTGGAGCCCGGTATCCGCTACCTAGTCTCATCAAATTTGACAGATAATAGCCATTCCCAAAGAGCTCAGATATTTACATAGATGCGCATTTCTTGTGGGCGCTCTGAAGACAAACTTTCTGTGACACAAATTGCCGCTTGGCGGCGTGGCAGTCGCGCTGTGACAGCTGTCTCTACAACAGCAAGAGAGACGAACGTTCCTCCTGTGTATCTTAACTACGAGAGCAAGAGAGACGGAGAACGATGCCAGCGCCGCCAACGGCGCCTACTACGAACTAAACTGGAGACAGTCTCCACTTGGAATCGGCTCACGAAATCCTTAAGAACTGCGCTTCTATGTAAATCTGTATTCATTGCTATTCCTTAGAGCGGCTGCCAACCCCTGCTGTATCAACCCCTAGAATCCTACATTATTATGTTACATAAAGATGTATACTGTAGATATATATATATATATATATATATATATATATATATATATATATATATATATATATATATACTAGCTTTTGCCCGCAGCTTCGCTCGCGTAAGTTCGGGGTTCTCTAGTTATAGTAAGTACATCATCTATGTTCGGGTTAACACAAATCTCCTTTATTGGGCGGATATTTCTATAATTATTGTCGTTTTAATTGTTTGAGAAATATAACTGCAAAAAGTATTTACACATACAAACTACTTAGTACTAAGACTTACCTAGTAGTACCTCTTTGGTAGTACTCAAAATGTTATCCGGTATCAGTGACGTTTCGCTAGAGTGGCCAATATGGCGACTGCGATTTATCTGTCAGAACCATTAGAATTTAACAAAACACTCGACAATCTGAATTTTGCGGATATATGTTATCGACTCGAAATCTTAATTTTTTAATGTATTATTCAGAAAAGGTTTCAATCGAGTCAAGGGATACGGTTATCCCTTGACGAAATTTTTAATATAGATTTGACACTGCGATGGTGGCGCAGCCGGTCGGTTCCAATGTGAAACATTCCAAAATCAACATCTACTTACAAATTAAAAATTAACTAAAAATACATTTTCCAGTGGACTAAACTGCGAATCTAAACCATTCTCAAGTCCCTTGAACACACACAAAAAAATTCATTAAAATCGGTTCAGTCGTTTAGGAGGAGTTCAGTGACATACACACGCACACTAGAAATATATATATAAAGATATGAACAGACCTTTGCGCTACAACCTGCACGTAATACGATATTTTAGTTATAATAAGCAATGTCGAAAGGGCAACGATGTAATATTGGATTATGTGTATAATGCTTACAAGAATAAATGCTCACTGACCTCTATATAATCATGTGGTAGGGAAAGTTTCAAAGGTCGCCTTATTTTAATCTTATTATACTTACTTTTACATGAGGTGTATATTAATAGGTATAGTAATGACGTAGTGCAGGAGGCTATTTTATCTATCTATACATATCATATAATAAAGTCCCCCGGCCGTCCTGTCCGTCTGTATAAACGCGATAAATTCAAAACAACCGAACCTGACTGATTTTTTACTGGTGTCCCCTATAGATAGTGTAATTAAATGCTGAGTAAGGTTTAACTGTAAAATTCAAGCGGGTGGAGCCACGAGCGAGGTCTAGTACCTAAACCTTAAAATTAGAATAGCTAGAGTATTATATGTTCAACATTATCAGCCTTGTTTATGATCCCGATGCTGGGCACAAGCCTGTTCAAGCAGGTTGATCTTGTTTTAGAGACAATTATGAAGAGCTCTCAGAAATTCAGGTTTCCTCACGCTGCTTTCCTTCGAGGCCTAATATACAATTTAAATGTGATCGTGAAAGTTTAAAATCGACGAAAACAAAGCCTTGTTTAAATCAAATAAGCAGCCAGTAATAACATACATTGATATGAAATTAATGTAGGTACGTAAAACTTTGGCGCAAAAAGCACCATTAACCCAGAATCAGCGAGGTGAACCAATCGTAATAAAAATCAGTACGTGGCGCGTACTGTGCGTATAATAATGATGAATAAGTCGCTACGTCACTTGCATGTGAGGACAAAGTGCTACTGTGAGCGAGTGAGAGGGCAAGATAGAGATTTTGTCTCTATCTTAGGTAGACTTGGTGTGAGCTTTCCTTTGATTGCTTTCAAATAATTATTAGTAATTACTGGTTAGCGTGATACCTATGATTTTATCTTTGTTTTTCTTTCTTTTTGGAATTCTGAAAATCTTAATGCATAAGTAATCCATCATACCCAATTGTTCGCTTTGTCCCTTTCCACTTAATGTATAATTTTGTGAATTTGTATATTTTGCAACAGTTAGAAATTAAACGCCTATATCAACCTCATTCCAAACTAACACATACAGCTAGGGAATGCAAATCTAGCGAGATTTGGGCTCAAGCGAGATCTCGCGAGTTGATGAAGCTAATCGCGAGATTGGCAGTTTTGTATGTTTTTTTTTGTAAATAATCGCAATATTTGAATAAATTAGGTCAAAAATAATAACCATTTTAAGTATTATAAGATAAACATTTTATTTTTCACGAGTTTTCAGTAGACTTTTATGCTTCCAAACATTGTTTGAAATACCTATCTGTCTATAATTTTTTAATAAACTTTTACGGACGGTTCTGTAAAATAAGAAATGAAAGAAACCACAGAGCAGATACAAAGAAAGAAACAACCAGTCTTCGCTTCTAATATGAAACAAAAATCTTTTAGTAGGTAATAAAACATGTCTTTTATAATAAACAAAACAACGAGAGGTCAAAAAAAATAAACTTATCATCTATGTTACTAAACTGAGGTATTATTATCTATTAAATAAAACTATATCTACTCAGTAGACCTTTTAGTTATTACAGATTAATTAACAAAATATACCAATAAGGCAGACTATTAGAAATTACAGATCCTAATTAACAAAATATACCAATCAAAGGAAATATTGGTTTAGTTCAAATCACAAGCCATTATTACGAATTATTTTCAAAGTAACTGCTTCAGAAGCACAAAATGTTCAAAGAATTGTCTGCTAAACGGCTTCCTTTATACATACATACATACATACGTACCTAGTCTCACGCCTATAACCCCGAAGAGGTAGGCAGAGTTGTATTTCTACACCCACTAGGCGGCTGCGCACTACGATCATCGATTCGGGAGTTGGCCGCAAAGAAATTGACAAGCAGGTCAGCTTTCTCTTGCGGCCCATGGGCCAGTGATCCATCAGGGCATCGCAACGGCGGCAGTGAAGACTGGCAGAAATTAGATTGCACGGCTTTGGCCAATCGCCAGTATCCCCGGCTGCCCGTGGGGTGCGACAAGAGTTCTTGACCAAACCGTGCAATGCGCTGGGCATCCGCTCTTATGTATGCCCTCTTGCAGACCTTGGTGGCTCTATTATAGGCTGCCTTGATGAGATGGACATTCGGATCACGACGAGACCGAGCCCTGATCCAAGCGCGGTAAGCCGACTGTTTTTGTTTAACAGCATCGGCGCACTCGCGATCGAACCAGGGCCGTACTTTGCTGCTGCTGGAGACGTCAGTGGATGGAATATAATATTCCATACCCAACATGATTTCCCCAGCAACAGCAGACGCACTCTCCGACAGATCCCTCGCACCAAAGCAGCGTTGAGACCACGGGATGGACGCATAATAGTCTCGCAGGCCATCCCAATCCGCTGACGAGTAGTGCCACAAGCGTCGCTTTTCCTTCACTGGTTGTGGAGGTGAAGCGAATGGCACTGTAGTGCGAACCAGACAGTGGTCGGAGGAACCCAAAGGGGCTTGTACCGTCACACTGTACTGGGCCGGGTTACTCGTCAGCACAAGGTCTAACAACGAGGGCGCTTGACCTGATATATCTGGTATCCTGGTGGGCTGGAGTACCAGTTGAGTCAGGTCATGCGTGAGAGCGAATGCGTGAGCAGCTCGCCCCGCGTGGTCCGTTTTGGAAGAGCCCAGCCAGGTCTCATGGTGGGCATTGAAATCTCCCAAAAAGACCAACTCGGCGGTCGGGAACTGCTCCTGCGCATTATCTGCTGCCTGACTTAAGTAGTCAAACAGTCGAGTTGTCTCGGCATCTCCGGTACAGGAACGGTAAAGGCACACGTAAATCCGGGCCAATGAACCCAGACTTACGTGTACCCATAGGACAGAAAAGGACGGGTCCTCTAGGCAGCGTAGACGTCGACAACAAATATCCGCTCTGACGAACAAGCATACCCCGGCTTTGGCGTGGAAGTTATCCTCCAGTGCATAACCGGGATAATGCAAATAAGTCGTGTCGTCAGGACGATGTATTTGAGTCTCGGTCAAGAAAAGCATGGCCGGTCGGGCCGTCTCGAGATGATGGTGCACGGCGTTGAGGTTCGAATGGAGTCCGCGGATGTTAGCGGAATCCACCTCAAAAAGTGAGTTGGTGGGGAACGAAGACGCCGCTGTTTGACCGGAACCATTTCTTGCAGCTGCCATAGAAGATGAAAAGGGGGCGTGAAAAGAGGAGGCAGTCAACGCAGCAGCGCGTGACAAAGCGCAGAGTATTGTATTGCCATTATACTGTGAGGTATAGCGGTGGCCGACCCGCCGGACGGAAGGGCCCCCGTACCCTCCCGGAAGGGGTCGCCGAGTCCCACCGTCCGGTCACCAACCGGCACGACGAGCCACCCCGAGATTATGCGCGGCCAGGTGGGGCAGCCTCCCGAGATGGTTAGTCCCAGTTGGGCCCCTATACTATGCCGCGGGCGGCCAGCGGCACCACCGTTTCTACAGGTCTCCCTGGCCGGCGGGTTGACCCACACTACCCACACAATGACTCCACGGATACTCTACTGGTCCCACGTATGCTGCGGTAACCGCCCCCTCAGCTAATCCTCCTCATCCTCTTCTCCTTCCCCATATGGGTAATGAAGAGAGGATGGGGAGGGTATGGTTGGGCCTCCGGCTCTCCCACTCACCGAACGAAACGCAACAACATAGAACATACTGTTACTTTAAGACAAAACAATAATAAAGTACTTAAACTTCTTTGTATATACGCACATAATAATTAATAAGAAGACGTAACACTACATTCACTTCAAGTCCATTTATTAAGTCACACGAGGCAACTCCATAAATATTACAACTCGCTCTCGGTCATACCTCACCCCAACCCCACAAAACAACACACACTTTTCGCATTACCTTCCAGTAGGCATCGACAAATGATAACACCTGGAATCAGTCCAAATCTTCACGCTAACTCACTGCTGGGCCCGTCAGTAATTACTTGCGGACGTCGTTATTCAAACAACCAGTACACGCACTTAGGAACTGCAGCCGGAACGGCACGGCAAAAGACAAACTTGCGACAAAGAAATAAGGACGTTAAAGACATGACAATTGAATTGATATTTCAATGACTACGAGCACATATGACTTAGTAGATGACGTCGAAGTATTTTCAGAGCGATTTCTTATGTGACAGCAATTTCGGTTTTAAGGTAATGTTTTTAAGGTTTATTTTTCCTTGAAGTTAAGAAGTCGTGCCGTGCCGTTCGTAGCAGGAGCTTACATTATGTACTCGTGTACTAATGTTAGCAGTCGTTCATTACGCAAGGCAGTTACAATTTGTTGTTGTTATTTTATGGTGGCCATAAGTTATTAATAAAAATAATGGTATGTTCATGTTTCCTGTGTTTTGTATGGTTAATTGTATGGGTACGAAATGGCTTATCGGCCGGTAGTTGGATCTTGTTTATGATTGTTGTAGATGGAGGCTTTCGAATATATTTACTGCTACTTGAGGTTTAAACATGTTCAAAATTATTACTATAGTACCTGGTAAGTACTATGAATATTCTTGAATATGCAAAGAGTTTGAAGTTGTTTTTCCGTGGATTGAGATCGAATCGACTGAAGATTTCAATAGTTATTTGTGCAACAAGAGAGCAAAGTTGTTTTTTGTTTCGAGTGCTGATTTTGAGTCCCGAGCAAGCGAAGGATTCTATGATTGATTCACTCGCCACGCTCGTGAATCAAAGTTAGAATCCTGAGCGTAGTGAGGGACTCAACGGCACGAGATACAAAAAACTTTGCTCTCGTGTAGCACGCATAATTTTTCACCACAGCAGTGAGAACACATATTACTTAGGAGACAGAAATGAACAGGAATAGATTGAATTCTGCATTAATCACTTGTTGATTTAACTCTTCTGGTGTTAAAGTACAGTCATCATCGCTAGTTTCACTCATCTTTTTAGATTATTTTATATATTCATATAATTTAACACGTTACGCTAATCTGTATCAGCATCAGCGAAATTTTTATTCCCGCTACTTTTTTAAATCGTGTTTTTAACCCTAAGTGCATAGATTATCAAAATTGATAACAAAAAAATTTAATACCTCGTCCCTGATGTTTATTTTCAAATGTATCATTGCTGTATTTCCAAATAAAAATGTATCGGTTAAATACCAATTTTATACTACTAATTAGACTTATTTTTATTAAAATCCAATTATAAATTAAACATATAAACAATAACATATAAAAAAAGTAGTTTCTTTATTACAAATATATTTTTTTATTTACGTTTCCGAAGGTGTTTTCTTTGAGGTCGAATTCCAAAATCGAATTTCGAATTCGAAGGGGTTTGTTTTTTCACTCACTTTTTATATGCATGTGAAAGAGACGGAGCACAGTAAAATTCGAATGTTTCAAATTTATGACTGAACAATGTCAATTCGTGACACTGAAGATTGAAAAATTAAAAAGCTACTTTTACTCACGCTCGAATCAAAATCGCATTTTGTTCATTGTTGTCTCGCAGCAAAAGCGGAATGTTTGAGCTGCTGTGGTGAAAATTCTATTTATCATAAAATTACGTTACGCAGAATTTCCTTACAAAATTCGACCATAAACCATACTAAAAATACTATTTGAAGATGGTCAATATTAGGCTGAAAAGTTGTCAAAGGTACTAAAGATACATGAACAGAGGTAAATGTATTCTTAATTATTTATGTTTACCCTTTCATATAAAAAGGCAAGGTTTCAAAATTGCTTCAAAGTAATAAAAACTAAGTCAATATACGCCTATAGTTGTCATCATCCACTATATGCAGTTTTACAAAATGAATGAGGTCTCTGAATGAATAGAAGTGAGGTCACATTTAATTCGAAGTCCGATGTCATAAGTAGTCGCAAATTGCATAGCATCGACTGCTGAATATGACTTTAACAACGGGAGTCAACGTACGTACTTAAAAAATAAATAAATATTTTATCATCCTCATAACACACAAAGAAAGTGTTAATGGCACCATATTATTAAACTTTATACTTTTTTCATCATTACAAAAAGACCGGTGTTGGTTTTCCTTAATCGCCACAGCAGGTTTCAATTTATAATATGAAAGTAACAAATACAGTTCTCGTTAATTTATCGCTTATTTAAAGACATAAAGACATATTTATTTCTGCATTTTGGTTGTTTACAACACTTATACATGTCAAAACCCTATTCTAGATGATGCCGGCTTTTCCTAGCTAAATGACTTCTTGAGAAGAAAAGCCGAAACAAACTCAGAGTCATTGTTTTTTTGTCACTTCAATTTCTTTAGTCTTTTCGTGATCTTTTAAAGTCCAGACAAAAAAAAGGGTTTAGTATGCAAGTACAATGCAGGAAATCATCTGACGCTTTTGACTGACTCGGCCCACTGATGGCCCGCATTCAACAGCAATCGTATGGCTCAACCTTGATTGAGGGAGCCAGCACGATCTGTATCACTATGCCTCCACGCCATCAGAAGGTGTATGCATAAGCATGTCAGCCTAAGCCATCAGACAGGTTGCCACAACTATTTGTTTATATGTTTAATAATGCCCACATCGTACTCACAACTTTACATGCTAATACATAGTAAAATACATGTTGTAAACAATATGTAAAATTATAAAAATTTAAACAATTAAATGGCATATATTTAAATGTCAGAAAATATTATTGAATGTCAATTTAAGTATGTCTAAAAAATAAAATAATAATATATTACTTAAGTAATTTTAAATGTCAAAAGAAGACTGAAGATTTAAATAATAATACACATGACATTATTAAAAGCAATAACATAACAATGGACGCTTTCACTTAGTAATTCATTTGCTTTTTTTATTGCAAAATGGCGATATTTCTTTACATCGTTAAGATAGTTTAACAAACTGAAGAGGTTTAATAGCTTTTCGTTTACATGTTTTATATTTATTTAATCTTAATATACAGGGTGTAAAAAGACCCTTAACGAAAACTGAAATCCCATGTTGTACCAATCACTACAAATGTTTTTTACTTCGGCACCATACCTGGGAAATTACTGGTTCAGGAGATATTGAGGCTCAAAGATAGTATGGTTACTTTTTCATTAGGTACAAAATCGATGCATTTACCCCGTCAATATGTTCTTTAGATGCCCTATGACCCCATGGATAAGTGGGTTTTTTGAGCATTGCATGCGCGCGCTTTTATTTGCGGTTTAAAAAATGTGAAAACTTAAAAAAATAATCCTTTCCCAGGTATTATTTTTGGTTAGTATGACTTGGCATGATGTCCACAACTAGTAGACTTCGGCTTGGTGATGAGTCTTGTGACACCCTGTATAAAATCCTTGCGTTACTGACTGACTGACAGACACGCTACCGCCGAAACTATTGGGCGCAGGAAGCTGAAATTTGGCATGTATGTTCCTTGGGGACCGTAGGGGTGCACTAAGAAGGGATTGCCCGAAATTTCCACGGGATCGGCCAAAACGGGAAAATTTAAAAAAAAAATGCAGGCGTAGCTGCTGGCGTCCTCTAGTCTGTAACTATTTATCCCATAATTGACAGCGAATAATATGAAATTTTTCTGAAGGTCGCGGGTTCGATTCTCGCTCAAGTCAAGCCTTTATGTGCGCAAATATAGATGTTGCTCTTGGTCTGGGTGTTTCTATTACATGTATGTATTTACAAAACACTCTAAAAATTTTATGTGTATGTTTATCTATTGTCCATACAAGCTCCGCTTAGTTTACTAGATGGTATTGAATACATGGCAGAATATTTTATATTGTTTTTTTTTTAATTTTTTCATACACGGTGTCAAAAGACCTATCACCAAGCCGAAGTCTACTCGTTTTGGACATCATGACAAGTCATACTAAGCAAAAATAAAACCTGGGAAACGACTTTATTTTTTAAGTATTCTCTTTTTTCAAGTTGCTATAAAAAATGCACGCGTGCAAATTTCGAAATACCTACTAATCCATGGCTGCATAAGATATCTATAGAACAGGTTGACGGGGTAAATGCGTCGATGTTGTACCTAATTACAACAATTCCATAGTAACTTTGAGCCTCAATATCTCCTGAACCAGTAATTTCCCAGGTATGGTGCCGAAGTAAAAAATGTTCGTAATGATTGGTACAACATGGGGTTTTAGTTTTCGTTACGGGTCTTTTTACACCTTGTTTATATCTATAAGTATTTTAAATATATCTAAATCTACATAATATAATACTACTAGCTGACCCGGCAAACGTTGTTTTGCAAATTTTTTTTTTTTTTTGAAAAATAGATGTTGGCCGATTCTCATAGATACCGGATAAGCACAAAAAATTTCATCAAAATCGGTCAAGCCGTTTCGGAGGAGTATGGGAACGAAAACTGTGACACGATAATTTTATATATTAGATATGTGCAAATTTAACGTTAATATTAACTGTGAATGATAAGGCAGCGATAGCCTAGTAAAGATACTAACGAAGTGTCATGCAGAGGGTATCGCGTTCGAATCCACGGCGCGCACTACTGACTTTTCGAAGTAATGTGCTTATTAAATTGTTAAATTCTCGCTTGTTTCTTACCTCGGAGATCATGTTATACCGTCGGTCCCGGCTGTCATGAAGACCTTTGACAGTCGTTACGGGGAGTCAGTACCCTCAAATACACGAGCCTAAACCGATAAACGCTATCCCTTTGGGTCAAATATACGCTGTCCCTTTGGGTTGCGGAGGTCAGACGGCAGTCGCTCTGTGGAAAAGTTGATATTCTGTCAAATTCCAGGTAGTAGAGCCTTGCTGATTTCAGCATGAACTTGCCGGCTCGACCGGGGAAGTACTACCCTCTCACAGAAAATCGACGTAAAGTAACAGTACCTTAACTGTTGCGTTTCGTTCGGTGAGTGAGAGTGCCGGAGGCCCTGTCCTCTATTGCTTCTCCTTCATCCCCGTCCTCATCCTTTCCCTTTTCCCAACACAAAGAGGCGGCAACGCACTTATGACTCCTGTGGTGTTGCTTGTGTCCATGGGCGGCGGTCATTGCTTACCATCAGGCAATCCGTCTGCTCGTTTGCCACCCATTACCATAAAAAAGAAAAAAAAACTGGTTAGACCAGTAACCGCTTACTTGCATACACGATTGAGATATTTTGAGAGCGATTGGAGCTTAGAGTCCGGGTCCGCACCCAAGGCTCCAAGGCGTGTAATTCTTGGATGGAACCGGGATAAGGCTAGGACGGTGATGATTATTAACTGTGAATGAAACTAATGGCTTATTCGTTTACACAGCTTAACACTGCATCGACGTATTTCAGTTCGATCCAGGACGCACAGGCACTCTCCCGTGTGGGACCACTCTAGAGAGGCCTTCAAGTTTTTGTTTTAAAACCCCTTTCTTTATATTATTCGGTAAAATATTTGTCCTAAAGACACAGTATTTGCTCAGGGCGGGCCTAGTGCTTAATAATTATAATATAATTTAAATTATAATAATTATGTCTTAATAAAAAAAGCGGCGATAGGCCAGAGGTGTACGTAACGGACTGCTGGAAGGATGGTCTCGGGTTCGATCCCAAGGTACCCCGGGCACACACCTCTGAGTTTTCGAAGTTATGTATGTATTAAATATGTTAATTATCGCTCGCTTAATAATGTGCCCGGTAGATGGCATTAGGTTCGCCCCCTATTACATTGGGACCGAAACATAACTGGCGAAAAGTGAGTATGTAAATACACCTCTGCCTACTACTTCGGGGATAACAGGCGTGAAGTTATTTTATGTTATGTTAATAAAACCGTATTAACAAAACCAAATTTAAAGAATTATAACATAAACGTAATCTAAACCTAGCTAATCTAATATTTCTTGTTTTTTTATTTTCTGTTCATCCATGTGCCAGTCAGAAAAGGCCTAGTGCGTATCCAACAGAAAAAAGATAAATACTTAATATTCCCAAAGGCAGCGATAGCCTAGTGGAGATACCAACGGACTGCCATGCAGAGGGTATCGGGTTCGAATCCACGGCGCGCACCAATGACTTTTCGGAGTTATGTGCGCATTGAATTGTTAATTATCGCTTGTCTCGTGCCTCGGAGAGCACGTTAAGCCTGCGGTCCCGGCTGTCATGAAGATCTTTGACAGTCGTTATAGGGCGTCAGTACCTCTTAAATAAACTAAGACTAGTCTAAACCACGGAATATCGCTATCCCTTCGGGTTGCGGAGGTCAGACAGGCAGTCGCTCCGTGGAAAAGCTAATATTCAGCCAAATCCGGTAAGACTAGAAAGTGGACCCCAGGTTGAGACTGGGATAACGCTAGGAGGATGATGTTTTAATATTCTCAAAGTATCTAATATAGTCATATATTTAATATTTAGTTTTATTAAAGAAAAGCAGTTTCCTTTTGATTGTAACGGTTACCTCAAACGTCAGTAAATTGCACCCAATGAATAAACAATTCTAACACCACTGCACCGTATGTACTTTGTGCTACGCAATACCAAATGACTTATTACCAACTTACTTATACCGGCAGCTAGCCTGCACCAAACAAATCTTAGAAAATTAAAGACACAATACAAAACAGCACTTAAAGAGAATAATGGCTACCTAATGCCACAAAACTACGTAGGTACATTCTAAACTGCAGCACATAACATTTAAAGTAATTTACATAACGCAGGACTGAGTGGTTCTAAGTAGACAAAGACTTCCTTCATCAACACTGGTAACTAACTTAGAAGCCCTTCTCACTGGCTGCGGTTGTTGAGCGTTTTCTCTGCAGTAAATTGAATGCAACATCGCGTATGCGCACGTCTGCGCTGATAATAACAAGACAAAGGCTACTTCCTTCATCACTACTGATAACCAACTTAAAGCCCCTTTAGCTATCTGCGTTTGTCGACCGTCCTCTCTGCGGTAAATTAAACGCGACGTCGCGTATGCACAGCGTCTGCATTGTTAATGAGTAGACAAAAACTTCTTCTTTCATCACCACTGATAACCAACTTAGAGTACCTTCACGTTAGCTGCGTTAGTTGAACGTTAATTAACGCCTGCGTTAGTTGAACGTTAATTAACGCAGCTTCGAGTATGCGCAGCGTCTGCGCTGCTAATGAGAAGATTAAGGCTACTTTTTTCATCATCACTGATAACCAACTGAGAGTCCCTTCATACATGCTGCGTTAATCGAGCGTTTTCTCTGCAGGCTATTGAAAGCGGCGTCACGTATGCACTGCGTCTGCGCCGCTCTCAAGTAGACAAAGGCTACTTACTTCATCATCATTGATAACCAACTTAGAACCCCTTCACACTAGCTGCGTTGGTCGAGCATTTTTTTTGCAGTAAATTGAAAACTGTGCTAGCACCGCGTGAAGACGGAATGTCGCTACCTCATTTCATTCCGTGGATGTTGTTCACTAAGAAAAACACGTACAATAACTACGTATCGCACGTTAATTTTTCTAGCGAAGAGGCAGAAAACGCGAGATCAAACCTTATTCCAACCCATCTGGTCAGCGTTCCATAGTAAGCGAAACCTTCTTTAAATCACAGTACTACTGTGACGCAAATTAGGTAAGACTTAAGTCAGTCTTAAGCAGTGGAATGCGAAAGGCAGGCAAAAGTCGCGCAAGCACCGCGTTAAAATTATAAGACGAAATTCTGCGCAAACGCTAATCAAAAGTTTATTTTAAATTGTCTTTCGGGATATATACCACGTACCTTTGTTTGGGGTAACCGATATTTCGGCACTGTTGCAAGCGCCATGTTCACAGATGTACTGAAGGTATTGCGGGTCGATGAATGTTACGAACATGTATAACGGTCTACCCGCTTTCTTATTCGTTTTTACGTACAACACCACTGCCACTGTTTTCACTATCGCACTGTACCCGATTACGACATACTACACTCACTTCGTCAGCTCGCGGTTTGACTTTTTTCTTTTCATGGGTTTTACATAGACGTACCATGCCAGATACTCGATAGTTGAAACCCATCCTCTCTATTGAAATTTTTGAACTTTTTAATTACAATAGCTTCCCTAACCATTCGGGGTATGTAGTGGCGTCCTGTTAGAAGCACCTGAGGGTTGTGTAACTCAATGGATTGAGCTACAAAACCCTCAGGTGCTTTCGACAGAACGTTACGCGTAAGTTTAAATGACCACGAAAGTTTAAATGCTCATCAAATGCTTCAAATCGCCAACGCTAATGTAAAGGGCCTCTTACCCTTAAACCTGTTCGAAACATAAAATCTAACGGTCGCTAATATATGTAGGTACTTTAACATTTACATTTCGAAACGCAATCTCGATGCGTGGACGCTGACTAGCCAGCAAATCCAGTAGTCGATTTTTCAGTGTTCAGCCCTAAGGCGCTTGTCGATAAATTCTGTCGACTAAAGAATGTTTTGACATCACTAATAATTCAAAATGTGAGATGGCGAGCGTTAAGTCCGCTACCTTGTTTGGTACAGTTGGGTGGAAAAGTGTTTGCTTATTAGATTTTTTATTTGTAGGAAACTACTCAAATGTGCAAAAGTTGGTTTAAGTGGTACAACTTTTAAATATTTTGTTTCAATTTTTATAAACTACAAATTCTCAAGTTCCTAATGAACTATGGCAACTATACCAATTTTTGGCAACTCAGCACTAGAAATAAATCCTGTGTCGCCAGTGGCAAACAAAACAAACAACCAATGGACAACCATACAACCATCATCATCTTGCCGTGGTCCCAATTTATTTAGGGTCGGCGCAGTACGTCCTTCGTTTCCACTATTTTCTGTCACCCGTCATCTGATCATTTACCCCTTTCTCTTTCATATCCATCCTCACATAGTCCATCCATCTTTTCCTTGGCCTCTCTTTCCCTTTCCATCCCTCTACTTTCATATTCATCACTTGCTTACTATGCCCATACCAAGCCAAACGACTTCCTTTCACTTTCTCGTCTATAGGCGCCACTTTCAGACCACCTCTCACGTATTAATTTCTAATCTTATCCATTCTCGTAACTCCATACATCTTCCGCAACATTCTCTCACTCAACATTTATCCTTTTTCATCCACCTTCTTAGTAGCCCAACACTCGGCTCCATACAATACAACAGGCCTTATAACCGCCTTATATATGCGTCCCTTGAATTTCAACGGCATTTTAGGATGGCATATTGTGCCCGAGACCTGTCGCCATTTCATCCATCCTGATTTGATCCTTTGCCGAACATCCCGATCAATTTTGCCCTCGTGTTGCAGGAGTGAACCGAGGTAGTGAAAGTCGGAGCATACTGGTAGCGGTATACCGCCGAGTGTAACCGGTATTGGATTAGAGAGGCCGCCAAATTCACAGAACATGTATTCAATTTTGGTTCTGCTTATCCTAAGGCCTACGTTCTCCAGTCTCTGCCGCCACTCCTCCAGCTTGCTCTGCACGTCCTGTCCATTTTCTGCTACCAGGACGATGTCGTCGGCAAATAGCATGCACCAGGGTGTCTCTTCCTGTATGTCTGATGATATGGCAGCTATAATCAACAAGAAGAGGTAAGGACTAAGAGCCGACCCTTGGACAACCATACAACCAACGGACACAATAAACACCCAGATTCGATAAAACAATTCATGGCTCAACAAAGAAGACAAAAATACTTTATTTATTATTCTATTCTAAACGCTACGGTTAAAAAGGGTAAACCGGTTTGATGTAACATACAACCAAATTTCCCCGTGTAGTTTTCAGACACCAGTACTTAAAAGCAGATAACCTACTTCCAAAGTTATTTTAATTTGTTTAAAGATTATTTAAAGTAGCTATCGATTACAGCCGTGACTGTATCACTTTCAGTACAGCAACAAAGTTTCGTCCGGTTGCGACAATTGTCCATAAATAGAGGATTGTTAACTATAACTTGTGGCCACAGCTGGAACAGGAGCCCTCATTACAGCATGTGAGAATCGATACCATTACGAAAAGGATAATAATTTTGTTGAAAGTGCGAAGTTTTAGTCCAGGTGCTGGGTATGCGTTTTCAAGGTACAACAATTTACCGATGGAGCATGGCTCTTTCTAAAAATAAATGTTTGTATGTTGGTTATTTGTCTTGGCAGAATAGCTGAGCAGATTTTGATGAAATATTGCTTTTGGATTAATTGAGATTGATTGAAATGAGATGATAAATATTTTTATCTTTTGAGATTACAATACATATAAATATTTTCATATTTTATGTTGAGTGTTTTGGTATAGCTTGCTGCGTTGCTTGTACTCCACTCATTTTGTCAGTACAAATGTCAAAATAGTCAGTCATCATTATGCTTATCATCTGCCTGCCTGTAGTACACTTCTGGATATAAGCTTCGCCTCTGGTACGCCACTGACTCTGAATTCCGACTCTTTGAGATCAATTACTCCCAGCCACTTTGCGTAAATCATCACTCCACCTAGCCGGAGAGCCTTCCAAGCTACGTTTGACAGTGATTTCTCAAAATTCTAAACTTACATACATACATACATAGACTCACGCCTGTTTCCCGGAGGGGTAGGCAGAGACTACGGAGCGCCATTTGCAACGATCTTGACATATCTCTCTTGCTTCATTCACTCCCATCAGATTCCTCATGCATGCTCTTCTGTTCAGGGTGCTTCTAACCTGTCCTGTTTTTAGGATGTCTCCAATCTGGTCAGAGAACGTCCGCCTAGGTCTTCCCCTTCGTCCTGTCCCTTCCACACTTGCCTTATATATCTGCTTGGTCAGTCTTTCGTCATCCATCCTCTCCACGTGTCCAAACCATCTTAGCATACCTTTCTCGATGCTTGTCACTATTTATTATTTTATTTTTGTTTATTTAATACTTTATTGTACACTATAAAGAACATTTACAGGAATTTTATAATAAATAAAGTACAAAGGGCGGCCTTATCGCTAACAGCGATTTCTACCAGGCAACCTTTGGATGGAGATATTATTGGTAGGAATGAAATGGTAGTTGTAAGTGTACCAGTAATAGGATGATAAATACTTTAAATATATACATTTATGTAATATTATAACAATATACTACACATATATAAATAATTATACATACATACATACATACATACATGCATACATACATACATACATACACACATACATAAATAATACTTAAAATTATATTAGAACAGGAAATATCATAGTGATAGGTAGTGATCCTTGACTAAGGATTTGAACCTTGTTACCGTCTGAGCCTGTCTTATATGTAATGGGAGTGCATTCCATAGGCGAACAGCAGTGACACTAAACGTCATCATCAGCCTTTAACAGTCCACTGCTGGACTAGGCCACTCCTTTGAAAGGAGGAATTGGCCTACTATACCACGCTGGCCAAACGGGTTGGTATAGGGATTGTATCAAGTTTTCCTTCCCTTACAGTGGTGTTCTCTGCATAATATGCTCCCTCTGTCGGCTCTTACGACACCCATGGGATGATATGGGGTGGTGACATTCCGTATTCTTAATCCGTCACCACACGGACAGACACTAAACGATTTATCATAAAAATCCGTGCAATGTGCCGGCATCTTCAGCTTTAAGTTTTCTGATGACCTTAAATAACGATTATGCGTATCATGAAGGAATTCGAATCGTCCTTTAAGATAGGAGGGAGTAGAAGGGTTTAACAATATATTGTATAGTAGAGAAAGTGTGTGGGTATTCCGGCGAAATCGTATTGGTAACCACTTGAGTTGTTTGCGAAATTGTGACACATGATCGTGTCACTACATCTTCTTTTACCCCACAACACTCTCTTATCACACAATTCTTTAATCTGTCAGTCAAAGAAACACCACACATACTTCGCAGTGCTCTCATTTCTACAGCATTTATTCTACTTTCATGACTCTTCTCTTCTCCTTCATGATACGCACATGAAGGAATTCGAATCGTCCTTTAAGATAGGAGGGAGTAGAAGGGTTTAACAATATATTGTATAGTAGAGAAAGTGTGTGGGTATTCCGGCGAAATCGTATTGGTAACCACTTGAGTTGTTTGCGAAATTGTGACACATGATCGTGTCACTACATCTTCTTTTACCCCACAACACTCTCTTATCACACAATTCTTTAATCTGTCAGTCAAAGAAACACCACACATACTTCGCAGTGCTCTCATTTCTACAGCATTTATTCTACTTTCATGACTCTTCTGCCATACCCAACTATCACTACCATACATAATAGTAGGTACTAACACCCCTCTATGGACAGCCAAACGTGCATTTTTGGACACGTTTTGGCTATTCATAAACGCCTTCAGAGCTCCATTCACTCTATTACCTGCATTAACTCTTCTTTCAATATCTTCTACATTCTTACCATCTATTGTAAACAGCGTACCTAAATATACAAACTCATTCACTTGCTCCACTCGCTGTCCATCGATCATAACATTACAAGCCGTAACGCATTCCTCCTTTTCAAAAACCATAACTTTCGTTTTACTTACATTTACTTTCATTCCTTTCCTCTCTAACGCACCAAATTCTAAACTTATTCATTTTTAAACAAAGTTCTTTTGTAGCCGAATGTACTATCATGTAGGAAAAGTGATAGCATCTAAGTATTCCGTTGATTATTTCATATCACTTTATTATAAACATGTTTGCGCGGGCTCCGGGCGTACTCGTTATACAACCTCTTCATTACATAAACTAGGTATAGGTACTAGTTATAATACAAAAATATATTTAAATATTGTAATTGAATGTTGATTTATGTAACGTTTTACATGCCTAATTGTTGCGCCTAGATTTGTTTATGTTTAGAGGTCATTGGACTCTGTGTTGTTTGTACATTTTATGTCCAACCACCATTGTTTTCTAAGAGCACAATTATTATATGCAGAATAACTTGTACACTCGAACAACTTCTCGCTAGACCACCATAAGGGTGAGAATCTGTACACCGCCGACTTATTTGATTGTACTTTTCATCACAAAAACAAATTGAGTGAAAATCAGATTTGGTCTACTATACCACGCTGACCCGAGATGTTGGGGTCATGGGATGTGATGTCTTAGTAGACTAGTAGAGGTAGTGACTCTTTGTATTCATAATCAATCACCATATCTACATTGAAATCAAACTACGGTTTACGGATTCTATCGCCATATCGTCAATCGTCAATCCATTGTCTAGTACCCATATAGTACAAGCTCTGCTTAGTTTGGGACTAGATGGTTTTTTTTATTTATTTATAGACTCACGCCTGGATCCCCGAAGGGGTAGGCAAAGGTGTAAATATTACACCCACATTTCGCCAGAAATTTTTAGGTCACACGTATAGGGGGCGAGCCTATTGCCGTTAACGGGCACATCACCAAACTCCGTGCAGCTACTGAGAATTCGGAAAAACCCAGTAACACTTTTGCCCGACCCGGGAATCGAACCCGGGACCTCCGATCAGTAGTCGCATACGCTATCCACTGGACCACGGAGGCAGACTAGATGGTGTTGCGTGTATTATATGTATTGTGTCTATATTTATACTTATATAAATATATTGAATATAATATATTGGTTTTAGTTAAATTACATTTAAAGCGACTGATCTGTTTATCATTTAGGTACAATGCTTATAATATGCATTGTTAGTAACAATGCATACTAGGGGTCGCAATATCGGCCCATTTTCTCAATCTCGGTATTTTCGATATTCAACATTTTATAATTCCGGAATTCGATATTTTCGATATTTCCGATACTAGAAGTCATGAAAAATGGGAAATTGAGTCTAAAAATTAAATTAAAAAGAAATATTGAGATCAAATAAGTAAATTATAAAACATTTTTAATAATTATTTTAATTTTAATAACAAGCAAAGCTAACTCTCGCTCGAGTCTCTCGAACATATGAGGCGAGGAAGGGGAATGTCATAATTATGCGCAAACGTGTTCGACGGATGGAGGAAACCTAAACCGGAAGATCCGGAAGCTGGTGTGACGTGACCTCCGATGTTTCAATGCCCGCCCCATTACGGCTGCGATTGAACATAATCGAGGCACCAAAGTCTTTGCTCGCCAGCTCGGTAGAATTCATCCGTCGAAACTCAATACTGCGCATGGCAAAACCGTAACCTGCAAGTTCAAGATTCTCGCTGAAATTGAGTTTCTACAAGGACTTGTACGCATCACGGATGCCTAAACCCACGAGACCCAGCGATGATGACCACAGAGCCCAACTCACGCGCCATTACACGGAGGACATCCCTGATGTCAACCAGGGCGAGGTAAGAGTGGCTCTCGAGCAGCTTGAGAACAATAAGTTTCCAGGCGTGGAGTGGGAGTGCGGTGGTTATGTTTTTCAAAAAAGGTGATAAAACATTGCTGAAAAACTATAGACCCATTTCACTCCTGAGCAACGTCTACAAGTTGTTCTCGAGAGTCCTAACAAACGGCCTCGCCAGAAAACTCGACGATTGCCAGCCACCAGAACAAGCCGGGTTTCGAAAAGGCTAAGGCATCATAGGCCACATCCATACTGTTCGGCAGATTGTACAGAAGACCAACGTAAACATAACGAAACGGAACCACGAAAGCCTTCGACTCCATCGAAACCTGGG
Source organism: Euclidia mi (assembly GCA_944739405.2). NCBI lineage: Eukaryota > Metazoa > Arthropoda > Insecta > Lepidoptera > Erebidae > Euclidia > Euclidia mi. The sequence continues at coordinate 5,683,670 of OX123200.2, read as the reverse complement.
CGGTTCTGGCGCTACATCGAGGTGTTGAGATGCTTGTATGACACGGCCATTATGACTGTTTAGCTCAAGGAGAGTAAAACCAGCTCCAGGAGAGTAAAACCAGCCCCATCGAGTTGCGAAGAGGGGTGAGGTAGGAGGATGTAATATGCCCTAAAAGCTCCTCACCAACGCACTCGAAGACGTCTTTAAGACGCTGGACTGGACTGGACGGGGCATAAACATTAATATTAATGGCGAGTACATATCCCACCTTCGGTTTGCCGACGATATCGTCATCGTGACAGAGAGCCTGGAAGAGCTGGGCAAGAGGCTGAACAGCCTAAATGGAGCCGCTCGACGGGTCGGCCTCGGCACGAACTTGGATAAAACCAAGATTATGTTCAACGAACACATTGTGCCGGGACCGGTTTATGTCGACGGATCGATTCTCGAAGTTGTTCAAGAGTATGTCTACCTTGGGCAAATAGTCCAGCTTGGTAGATACAACTTCAAGAAAGAAATCGACCGCAGGATCCAGTTGGGTTGGGCAGCGATTGGCAAGCTACGTCGAGTTTTCTCTTTGCCCCTACCGCAATGCCTGAAGACCAAAGTCTTCAACCAATGCGTCCTACCTGTTATGGTACGTACGGTGCCTAGACGTGGACACTCACAGTGGGACTAGTCCACAAACTAAAAGTCACGCAGCGAGCTATGGAACGGGCTATGCTTGGCGTCTCTTTGAAGGATAAAATCCGAAGTGAAGTTATCAGACAAAGAACCAAAATTACCGACATAGCTCACAGAATCAGTAAGCTCAAGTGGCAGTTGGCTGGCCATATCTGTAGAAGGACTGATGGCCGATGGAGCACGCGTGTCCTAGAGTGGAGACCACGCCTCGGCAAGCGTAAGGTAGGGCGGCCCCCGGCTAAATGGGCCGACGACCTGAAAAAGGTGGCTGGGACAGACTGGATGCGTAAGGCTGAGGACCGTGTACTGTGGCGCGTGTTGGGAGAGGCCTATGTCCAGCAGTGGACTGCGATAGGCTGATTGATTGATTGATTGAAGTAAATATTAATTCACCTCTTTGGTCTCCTGCAAAAATGAGTGGCCTATTACAAACTGGTGCAATTAAGCAGTTTGAGTGCAAATGGAACAACTTAAAAAAGAAGTTAGTTAGACTAATATTACCTATATTGATTTGCCCATTACTAGGATATTTTAAAGCTAAACTAACTTTCCGTTATGACAGACGTAAATGTTCCACTGGGACCGATAGCTTAACGTGCTCTCCGAGATATGAGACAAGCTATAATTAACTATTAATTACGTACATAACTTCTATAACAATTTTAAATGAATTTCGAAAAGTCATTGATGATCGCCAGGATTCATACCCGAGACCTTCCGAATTGCAGTCTGTTAGTCCCGCCACTGGGCTATCAGAGCCTTGTAGAAACGACTGAGATATTATCACTAAAACTTATTGAACAAAAACACATTTTGGTGGCTAGGTAATTATTTTATAACAGGTAGGTAAATCAAAAAGGCATGTCTATCATGAAATGAAATAAAACTATATAACAAAAACTACTAGTTACGGATCAATATCAGTAGGTAGTTAATTACTGGTAAAATGGTAGCCACGAATACTCGCAATATTACCATATTTGGTGCGCTAGACGCACTCAACGCAATACCGCAGGCTTATTATTATTTATTGTTCTTAATACTCACATGCACGGGTTATAGCGCGCTTCGAGTTATTGATTTTGAAAAAGTAATATACTTAATAGAAATTCATTGGTAATGATTACTTGAAGCAATGTCGTAAATATCGAAAATCCCGGTTTTTACAAATCTAATATCGATATTTTCTGGCACAATATTTTGTCCGATATTCCGATATTTTCGATATTCGATATTCCGATATTCATGCCCTAATTGTTACAGACCAAGGATCACTTGAAGACTCAATGGCTTACTTCCCTTTCATCCCTAAACATCAAACTCAGCTAAACATTCTAATACACCATAAGAAGTTAAGCTTAGTGCACACTATTTATCAATCACTGTACAGCGGGGTGCACACTCAATAACTGAGGATTATACCGTCAAACGATCGACGCAATACAAAAAGTGTTTAATAACACTTAAGGGTTTTAAACTATCAATCGATTGATGTGCACTCGGCTTAAAGACTGATTGATTGGCGGGTGGGCTTTATACCTAAGTATTTAGAATTTTTGCCTTTCTGAGTAAAGTTTAGTTTAAAGTGTGGTTCAATCCTCTGATAGTGTAACAGCGAGTAGAAGAAAACCTTACGGAACTTGTAATATGACATGATAGAAGATGAATCAACATTAAACTTAATCAAGGAGATAGATACTTATTTTTAAGATATAAATTATTTCTGACTGCCTCGTTGGGCTCGCGGCATAAATGTGTGCGTGGGATTGGGAGGTCTCGGGTTCGATTCCCGGGTCGGGCAAAGTGATACTGGGTTTTTCCGAATACTCATTAGGAGCCCGGAGTCTGGTGATATGCCCGGTAACGGCAAAAGGCTCGTCCCCTATTACGTGGGACCTAAAAATTCATGGCGAAATGTGGGTGTAATATTTACACCTCTGCCTACCCCTTCGGCGTGCGACTATAAATAAAAATAAAAAATAAATATTTCTTATAAGTCTTTCTTATAACTAGATGCAGTCGACCTACCCGTGACCACGTCCGATATTAACGATTCAAAATTACAAAATTTCAGGAGGGGGAACTATGTATATGACCATACGCGATTTCTAAGGTTTTCTACACTCAAAATAAGTACGGTGACTTACATTAAATAAATATCGTATAATGCTGATATAAAAGTCGCGAAAGTGGAAATCAGTTTTCTTTACATTGTAAAATGTGACAATCAATTCTTATTCCCACATGCTATACCTTCAATTAATTCATAAATCGTTGCACAGAACACATTAAAACACGGAGCTCCAACATTGTTATTACATCTTTTAATAAGTGGGTGGTCTTACTATATGAGCAGGCACTTATAAAAACGGATCCATCCTTAAGTTAACAGCTAGTTTTACAAATAAGTAAGTAACTATACGGTCACAAACAAAAGAAGTTAACTACTTTTTAGTAATGAGAAGTGACAGTTTCCTTAGAAGACTTCTCATCAAGCCAAGCATGAAATGCCATAACAGAACACTGCAAACCATTAATTACCTACAACCATACAAGGGCCCTAGAGCGTCTCTACTGCTTTCGGGAACCAACCAGTGTGGTAACAGCCTAAGATAATTGAACACACAAACCAAATTGCACTTTATTGATTGACATTACGGTTCCATATCGAATGCAGTCAATCCGATGACAACAGCCACACATGGTTGACCACCGTGGGAAAAGACTATAGTGATACGCTTACGGTGTCCCGTATATTCCGATATGCGATATGTTGCTTTAAATTTGTGTCATTAAAGTCTAATTTGCATTACAATTTTCGTGTCACTTTGGACAATTAAGTGGAAAGTGGCTTGCAAATACAAGTGGCAATTTAGGTTCTTCACAGACGAGACCAGAACTTCTTCGGACGTTTCTTTTAGATTTCAAAGATTTGTTTTAAGGGCAATATTGCTATTCAAATGGTAATCTAGCTAATATATAGCTTTATAGGTAGTAGAGCCTTTTGGTGATTTCAGCATGAATGGGCCGGCTCGACCGGGGAAATACTACCCTCTCACAGAAAATCGACGTAAAGTAACAGTACCTAAACTGTTGCGTTTCGTTCGGTGAGTGAGAGTGCCGGAGGCCCTATCCCCTATCCCTTCTCCCTGATCCCACTCCTCATCCTATCCCTTTTCCCAACCCCAAGGGGCGGCAACGCACTTGTGACTCCTGTGGTGTTGCTTGTGTCCATGGGCGGCGGTAATTGCTTACCATCAGGCAATCCGTCTGTTCGTTTGCCGCCTATTACCATAAAAAAAAAAAAAAACTGAAAGCCTATTTCGTATGGATATTGTCGTTTTATTCCTATTTTACCTGTTTTAATTATTTAAAATAGTTGCTAGTTATATAGTGGTTGCGGTTTAGTATGCTTCGTTAATTAGATGTTTATTCAAAACAGGAAGCTTTATCTATGTTTCAATTTATTTTAGTAGTGACTATCATAATTAATTGGGTGGGTTTTCCACGGATAAATTTTATTATAGGAAGTATTATATTGGCATTGTTTACAGCTATGGCGACTTGTTAATTAAATTATATAAACAAATTAATATTAGCATTATGCTAAAGCCTTATTCACTTAACACGCACGGAGGTGATTCTAAAAATATACCGAAATCATAGTTTTTTCTTTCTGTCTTTTTCATTCTCTGTCTTTTCTTTATACTAATCCGTTAAATTTCTTCAGTACCTTGTAGAGTTTCTATTGCTGGTATTGTCCGACTTTCTTTTTTATTATTTAACCTGCACGGCAGACCTGCCTATCGGCAGGTTAAAAATAGTGACCTTTAAAAATTATCTGCTAGAGAGGATCTCTAGCAGGAATGCCGCAACTCACGGTAATAAGTCTGAGAGGATAATACGTCACATCACAAAAGCAAGTTAGAGCGTTCACACAACACAGCCGGTCAACCACATTATGACCAGTCAGAGGACACAGTATAGAAATATGTTATTACCATGAATCAAAACACGCTATAGTATAATCCATTAGAAGGGTGAAAACGCAGTCTAATCGTAACATAGAGATAAGATATTTTTGCTCAAAACTTCGAGATCATCTTCAAACCAGTAAAACTAAATTTCATGGACACAAATCCAAAATTCCAATCTCTAGACCTTCTACCTTGTACTAAAACCAACGTTCCTATTTTAGCCAATCTTTTTATTTTTTTTATTTAATAACTTTATATACACTGAAGCGTATAAAGGCGGACTTAATGCCTTGGGCATTCTCTCCCAGTCTACCGGATCTACGTACGCATCCCAGTGGTGCAGAGATTAAAGTAGGTGTATTGAAGAAGTGAGTGAAGAAGAACTTTTTTAGCATAAACATAATACATATTATATACATAGTTTAAAATACATACATTCGATAGTACAAGAACATAATAATAAATAAGTAGCTATACAAAATATAAAATATATAATAATTATAAACTAAGAATACATAACAAATTATAAAAATATTAAGTCATCAATTGTGGTAGCAGACTCCATGGGTTCCCAGTTGATAATAGCCGCATCTTCGCGGAGTTTGCTGACATCCATGCGACCAAAACAACGTCTGTGCAAAACTTTAGGTGAGGATTTGGGAGGTTTGAGGCGGTATGATAGGAATATTAGGTCATGACGGGAAATACCGGGAGCAGGGTGTTGGCCGTGGGAGGAGGATAGGGTTGTAGAAGACGTGATGATTAAGTCTAGCCAGGTATCCTCTGCATCATTGTTGTGGTGAGTGGGTTGTAGAGGCAAGATGTGGAGGCTGGCTGACTCAACAACATCACGAAGTTTACGGGAACGATTGGATTGAGGAGAATTAAGGTTGTTGTTGAAGTCGCCCATGATAATGATATGTTCATACTCTGACCCTAAAGATTCCAGTATCGGCTCGATACTGGAGAAATAATCTAAGGCTGGTGGACAGTAGACGACGCAAATAAGGGCCTTAGCTCCTCTGACGTCAATCTCCAGGAATAAATATTCTGCAGGTGTAGCAGCCGGTGAAGAAGCAAGAATTCTTTTTCATTCAACACGACCAAATAAATCACTATCCATAGGTAAATAAAGTACATTTACCTGTTACACAGAACAAGAAACCATAGCAGAAACCGGTAGACTATATTTAGCCCTACGGACAAATATTTCACTTACAATCTCGAAACACCATAATTATAGTTTCACCATCATTCATTTCATTTTTCTGTGACATTGGTTTCTGTGAAAAACGTTAATGCTTCGTATCTTGATCTCTTTGTTGTTAAGAGTAGTGTACACGGTAGATGTATTGAAATGGCAACAGCAATACAGTATCGCAAAGTGACACCCTAGTGGAGACCAACATACTGATACGTAGAGAGTCTCAAATACTAACCCTCGGAGCACATCAGCAATTGTTAATTATCGCTTGTTAAACGGTGAAGGAAAATATTGTATTACTTATAAACAGCTACGTGGTAAACTCATTTGAAACGAAAAATTATAATTTTTTCAAAAAATTAATAATTTGCAAAATCCTTTTCCTAATGTGCTGATTGTGTTTGGTTTTATTCAGAACCAGAAAACTGTTGTCCAGGTAAGAAACACATTATTGTTCCTGTAATCTGGATTGTATTTATAGTTTACGATTTAAAATTGTCAACGCATCTACAATATATGAATGGTAACACAAAGTTTTGCTAGTTTAAAGCAAGAGAGCTTTTTTTAATACACTTAAAACATGTAAACTTAAATACATAGAACACTTTTAATCCACAAAAATATTGATACTTGGTGCTCTTTGTACCGGTTACATAGCTATAAAATGACTCGCGATACAGATTGTAAACCATATACAAGAATTTCAGGAATTGCCTCTATGACTTCAAAATATTAAAGTCAATATGATTGTAGGCAGAATAGCTTATCATACATTTTACAGAATAAAGATTCATCTCACTGTTTAAAATGTAATAGCTAAGAAATTTCCACTTCATAAATAAACTAGATTGCCGCTAGACAGCAACGTAGTACCTACAGTGTACACTAAGCTTTACAAGACCGCTTCTAGGAATAGCCTACAGATGCTTCGAGGAAACAATCAGAGTTGCTAGTGATGCTATTATCAACACAATTATGTGTTCCCGGACTAAATTCTGTGGTCCTGACTGGTGCAGTATATATCATTGGACAAATGGTCCGAGAACTTGGTCTATAAAAGTTGTTTTGAAGTCAGATGGATAGTGGATTTGTGTTTTGGTAAGACGTTTTTGAAATGATAACTTTTATTTGAATAGAAGTGTGAACGGAACAATATACATAATATAGAGTAGAAGCTTACTCTGAATACTTAATTAGAAGTGTATTATGCTGGAAATGGACTAAACTAAATTCAGTTAACTATTTTTTTATGGAATTGGAAGAAGATGCAAGCACAACATTTTCTACGTAGTTTTAGGTGATATATTGAGATATGACCACTTAACAGAATGAGATGACCGTAAACTCACTGCTGGATTTTTATTTGGACGTTATAAAGCGAGCATATTGTACGACATGCGATTTAAAAGTCAACAATTACAAGTTAATGGCTGGATTGGAGCGGTGCCGTTGCGGCGCTTGCAGAATGCGCTTTCCTATAATACTAAATAATTGTAAATTAATCGACGAAGTTTCTAAAGCATGATCTTTCCTTTTCTCGCGTTGCGTGTCCTTAAAATACAACAATAGGCATATAATTATACTTTAGTGAGTCCAATCTTTTGCATAGACAAAATTCTTGAGTTACTGCCGGCTGACAGACACCACACAGGCAAAACTTTTGGGCGTATGAAGCTGACATTTGACATGTATGTTCCTTGGGAACCGTCAAGGTGCACGAAGAATAAGAAGGGATTTCCTGAAATAACCACCGAATCAGTAACAAACAGTTACAAAAACAAGAAACATGGAAATTATATAGTATTTAAATGTTGTGTTTAACTTTTACTTTTGTACTTAGTCAATTTACGAAAATAACATAATTATATTATACAAAGTCTTTAACGAGGCGAAAACAACATCTGACCGGTTAGTTCTGATCCGAGCGTTGTAGAATTTTTTTAAAGACTATCCTGGTGAAAGGAGCAGCAATTCTGTGTTGCGGAACACTTTACAAACAATAAATCAAAAGACACAAAAATCACCCAGAAACAACATATTTTGTGGCTTCTTTATTTCTCTTAATTTTTTGTTTCTTCGTAATAAGTATTCAAACTTTTCTTTACCGAACATTTTCAATTGGTATATAAAATAATAAATACCTATACGATTAGTTACAAAAAATATAGGTCCGTACGCATCGTGTATAACACGCAATAAAAGAAAAGAAATAAAGTGAAGCAACTTCTCAATAAATGCATTTTTTTGTATACTTGCTAACTCGAAATTATAAACCATTTGTATTCCGAGTATAATTGAACGAACTGCTAATTACATATCGTTGCAAGTGGTTAATATTTGCAACCATTGTAACCTATATTTAAACCCACGGTTGCCGTATTCGTAGTAATACCATAAATGTGTGGCCACTAAACCAGCGATTTAATGTGCTAATGCATGTAAATGAATGTTCATATACTTTTATTTATTATTTTAGTATGCTAATGGCTGGTAAGTTAACAAGCTGCTTGAACTATGCAATAGTGATTAATAAAACTTTTATAATACCATAAAATTTCTACTTTCGTAAACTGTTGAAGTACATTTAACCCTTTCATTACTTACTTTGGATCCGGCATATATGATTATGGAGTTTAGTTGTAGTATGAGGCTTCGAATTAAAACGTACATTAATACTCAGTACGTTTATTTGCAATCCATACTAAATCATTATGGAGCCTGTTCAAGAAAGTTGGATGTATTCCACCGTTAATTTCAGGAGACACTTTTAGACATTAATGTCATTGTTGACGTGCTCAATAGAAGCGAATAGCGATTTGTTAAGTAGGATTAAATCATCTGTCGTGTTCTAGAGTGAAAACAGTAGCTCGAAACAAACGAACTACAAAACGAAGAGCTGAAAATCGGGCATGCCATCGGAAATATTTCCTTGTCCTTGATAGTATGTTTAAATGTTCATTGCAACAAAAAAAATAAAAACCTTGGTCTACAAATTTTGCACAAGTACTAGAAAATGACTTCAAGGGACACAAAATATTTCCCACCAAAACTACAACTTATACATGCTTACTAATATTTATGTATCGGTCTCAATTATTTAACTGAAGTGCCCTTCCAGTTGTGCCTACGTTTCAGCATTAGTAAGCTCTGCCGTCTTCGAAAAGTGCAGATCTTGGCATCTACCCTCACCTAGTCTTCTCTTTTATATAGGTAAACATGAATCGTATATTAACTGAAACGCTAATTTTATCGCTTTTGCTTATCGCTACTCTTTTACCACCACTTATTTCATGGCCTCATAGTCCATACAACAATTATGTACCATATCAGTAATCCAATTATTTGTCATTGAAACCGAGAAAGTGTTTTTTTTTTCTTTTCATTAATTTCGCACTATCAATAAAAATATTTTGCCCCGGGATGTACGCTCGACCTGTATTTAAATGGAATAAAAACATTTACCATGGAAAACGTATTTATAAAAGCGTTTAAAAATTCACCAACAAAATATTACATCACATGACTAGCCCGGTGTATAGGGTTCCTTTATTTTTTACGGGTTTAAAAGTTTTGTTTGTTAAAAAATGTAATATTTTAATTCTGTAATATTCGAATGAAATACGTTTTATGAAAGTTAAAGAGGATGATTTATTTTATTTGTTATATTTGATAACAAAAATACTTCAAATAACAGCAGTATAAACAAAGATAAGGGTTTTAGATCAGGTTTGAATTAAAATAAATTTATTAAGAAAAACACAGGAATAGAGGCAGACTCTGAAAACGACGGCGTTATGATCTAGATGACTTCGACAAGAACTGGCCTGACCTAGCACTGGATAGAGATGCTAGAAGGAATGTAAGGCTCTACATGTTTTCCGTGGCACGCAAGGGTGTGTTTATTTGCCAATGACCATCCATTTATAAATCAGACGCGTATAAAGTTATAAATTGATAGATTAGTATGGTCCTACCACCTCGACTGCCAACCAAAGACGCCCTACGGGAAGAAGACAGGGTACGGGACCTGTCCAGTCTCCTCCCAAGGCGCCATGTTCTACTAAACCCATTCCCAGGTGAGGCTACAAGCTCTCACCGGCCCTTACTGACAGCTTCCCGGAGAGATTAGTATGGTCCACCCTCGCCTCCTCTCTATTACATATGTTAGTAATAAACTACAGTGACATTTAGTTACTCAAGTTCGCTTTAGTTCTTTATTCAACATCGTGTCTTAGCCAAGGTTCTTCGATTTTCATCTCTTAATCGCGGTTTATAGAGGTCTAGGTGATGCCTGAAACAAAAGAAAAAAGCGTTGAATAAAATATATTTTGTCAGCTGAATACGTATGATCGATTTTGAACTTTCGCGATTTGTATAATTCAGCCAAGTTTATTGAAATGGTATTGATTACGCTAATTAACTAGATTAAGGTATCAAATACATAGGTAGGTAACACCACCTCTGTTGTGTTCTACAAAATTAATACTATAAAACTGTGTCTATATTATAGGTAGTAGTGCCTTGCTGATTTCAATATGAATGGGCCGGCTCGAGCGGATAAGTAGTAATAGGTACCTATACTGGGGTTTGTACGGTGAGTGAGAGTGCCGGAGTTCCCATCTCCTTTTCCTTCTCCCACCCATTCCTCCTATTCCTTTTCCCAACCCAAAGGGCAGCAACGCACAAGCAACACCTCTTGTGTTTCTTGTGTCCATGTATTCGCTTACCATCAGGTGATATGTCTGTTCGTTTGCCGTTTATTACATAAAAAATGTATATACTTTGATCTTTAACCGTCATCCTATCATAATATGATTAGAAATGCGAAACCTTACGAAGATTGAAAAAGTTGGTTACTTTGAGCTTTTCAGTATTAATGCTTAGACATAAAAATAATAGCTACGCTACCTTTTATCGTAACTAGTACCAAAGCGGGCGGCGCCGCGGACATAACCTAGTTGCTTCATAAAAAGTAATTATATTAAATTAGTAGGTACTTATTTTGATAACCGAATATTAAATTGCATTATTTATTAGATCGCATCGGATTAGCTGAATTATTCAATTGTGAACACGGTAATTTTAATTAGTCGATAAAACTAATTATTTTTGATACCGTGCAATTAATAAATGTATGCATTCAAATGGTGGTTGATACTAATAGCTTTTATATCTATATTGTATGGAGTAATTAGTATTGGCTATGATTATTTTATTTTAATAATAAATGCCTGGATTTCAAAATAGGTTCGTGAGTCCGACTGTGTTTGTGTTAAGATTAAAGTTCAATTTCCAATCAAACATGTTTTTTACGAAAATTATGCGTTTATTTTATGCTTTGGCTAGGAGCTTATTTGTGTACTACAATAATTATTATATGAGTTATCAGTAGCGTCCTAGAGTTATCCCAGTCGTATCGATGACCTGCTGATGTGACGGGAGCGTAAACGACTGCCACGCCGAAGGTCGCGCGTTCGATTGCCGCTCAAGTCAAACATTTGTGTGGGTGAACATAGATGTTTGACGCTGGATCTAAACACTCCTTCCTATATCACTATTTAATTTCCAACTAACAGATTTGTGAAATTAAACGTTCCCATCAAACCCGAGACCTCTGCGTAGCAAAGAGGTCTTAGCTATCACGGTCAAGCCTTACATGTATATTAGCATAAAGATTGCGGCACTGAAGCAAATACATTATTAGAAATTCTCCGTTTAGACTACTAGTATTGGTATAATTGGTGTCAAAGGTCTGCATTAAGTTTTCACAGTCAATAGCTTTCATGAGTAATAAATTGTATGAATATTCAAATGACCTATGTAATTGTGAATTGAAGATATAAATCTGTGTTTGGGATGTGCCTCTATTTGCATGTAATTATGGTTCAGTTATTGTAGCGGTAATAACCTGTTTATTGTTTGAGCGTATAATTGTTAAACGCCTGCGAAACAGCGCTATTAAAGGATTTTTTTATAGACTCACGCCTGTACCCCCGAAGGGGTAGACAGAGGTGTAATATTACCCCCATTTCACCATGAATTTTTAGATCCCACGTAATAGGTGGCGAGCCTATTGCCGTTATCGGGCACATCACCAGACTCCGTGCTGCTATTGAGAATTCGGAAAAAACCCCAGTAACACTTTTGCCCGACCTGGGCATCGAACCCAGGACCTTCGATCAGCAGTTGCATACGCTATCCACTGGACCTCAGAGGCAATCTAAAGGAAAAATATTGTAAGAAAATCTGAAATTCTCCGTTACATGTTCTCGATATATGTGTAAATTCTAAGCCTTCTTGCTTACTATGAGATAATCTTTTGGACTGGTAGAATAGACGTGCGCCGTCACAAAAATCCCTACTAATGTTATTAATTCGAAAGTGTGTCTGTATGTACCTATGTTCCATTTTCACGCTAGAATGGCTGTACCGATTTTGTTGAAAGTTACTATAGACATATATTGAGATATAGGCTACCAATTGTTGCAAAAATTAAACTGGGATCCCTTCCAGTTTAATTTTGTAGGGAGTAGGGTTCCTAATTTTGTAGGGAGGGTAGAAGTTTGTAGGGCTCAAATCTAACTGTTGGAAGTAAGAATGCATGCGCTGCAATAATTGAGTGCTGCGCATGTGCTATCTGTCATGTGTGTATATCTGTCACTTCATACATATTTCCAAAGTAAAGTAAATATTAAAGTATCCGTATAATAAAGGAGATTTGTGTATTCGGGGAATAAAACGCGCGCAAAGCCGCGGGCAATAGGTAGTTTTATATAAACAGACAGTTAGATAACGATATTATTTTTATTTATTCAGAAGATATAGCGACGAGATATTTAGCAATAAGCTTATCTTATCTACTCTTATAAGCTTATCTTGATAGGTAAACACGAAAAAATGTGCCATCCACGACAGATTAACCCTTAAAACAATAACCGGCAAACTATTTTATCATCTAATTATTTCACCACTTGGAATGCTGTCTACCCTCTACCTTTACTAGCGAAGAAATCGATAAAGTACACAATGGATTCTCGCCTCCCGCGGCGGCATGGTACCCGGTTCGATTCCCGGCTGCGCTAATGAACGCGACGTTGAGAATGTGCCATGTGCTCGTAATGGAATTTTTAAAGATTTTTGATGCTATTCTGTAATGTTTACTTAAGCGCAGCGTAGTCTATGTACTTGTCGAAAATAATGTTATCGTAGGTAACTATTATTATAATAATTAATTTGTAAAATATTTATCTTCTCTCATGATATTTATTTAATATTTATTTATTTAAAAACTTTTTGCACATACAAATTGTACAATGGTGGTCATAATGCCTTGAGGCATTCTCTACCTGTTGACCCTTAGGTAGTGCAGAGATAAATGTGGTAGGTGCACAAGAGATTTGTGTTTTTTACACGTTTTCCAGTAATTATGAAATATAATAGATAATATTGGTTATAACAATATACCTAACTAAAACATGGGATACTATACATAATATAATAATATAGTACATAGATAAGGAATAATAACATATAATAATAAATTATAATTATAATAATATGATACATACGTTTAAATATATACATACACAATACATATAAATACATACTTATAATAGTGGATGAGAGTGATGTGCTGATTACTTCAATCTCTTAAACAGGAGATCACGTACTTTCATTTGATATTTGGTTATAATAAGATTTGCCCGTGTCATTGTGGCTGTCATCATCATCATCAGCCTTGTTAATTATCATTTCATTTTCAAGAAGATTATGGAAAACTCTTAGACATGCACGTTTCTTCGTGATGTTTCCCTTTACCCCTAAGTTAGTGATAATTAACAATTTAATACGCACTTAACTTAGAAAGTCATTAGTGCGTGCCACGGGTTAGAACATTAGACCCTCTGCGTAGCAGTTTGTGAGTCTCTCCACTAGACTATTGACGCTATTAAGCGCTAAGCAAGTGAAAATTTACAATTTAATAAGCAGTAAACTTCTGTCTGTCTGCACCAACTATGTTACTAGATATCCAGTAAAGTTCAAATCCCTTAGTTTCTGCATAATAATTTTCACAATTGCATTTGCGAACGACCGTATAAAAGCATATTACTTCTAAATTCAACGGTTGATCATCGAACCCACGACATTCTCAATACATTTACCGCTACACCACTTACAACTATAACTGTATCATATCGTCGGCAAGTCGTTGTCGTGTCGTGTAATACAAAAAAGCCTAACAGGCTATTTGCAGTAAACTTTGAAAGACCGCGGCTATTCCAAAGAAGCCTATTTCCTTATTTAGTGAGGTTTTAACATTGACAACGTATAGCTTTTACTGTCGCGGTGAGACACCAACTAAATGCATTAGCTTGTAGTACTAAGGGTCTGAGGAGTAACTACTGTAGTTTTGTAGTTAGTTCAAGTGTGTTTCGTTTGGTGAATGGAGTAATTCAATATACTGCTCTAGTGTAAGAAACACTGGAACATAAAATAAAACATTAATAATACATGGTGAGTACGTGTGCGCCAAAGACCGGGCGATAAAGAGACCAGGAAGCGGACCCTGGGCACCAACACAAAGGTGCTAGAACGCAGCCAGGACATCGCTTGATATATTGTGGTGATAGTCTATATTTATGTGAAATGTGTGAATATTAAAACAACGTTTTATCGCAACTCCTTAGAAATTAGGTGAAAAGTAAAAAAAGAAATATACCAACTAGCGACGTTTCCCTTTGTAATCTGAAATCGATTTTGAGCATAATGTTTCACAAGCTCATGCAGTGCAAATACTACAGTTTTGCTAACAAATATTGGTGTAGTCCCTTTAAAAAATCGTCGGATTTACTCTTAGCAGTTGTTAACGTCCTTTTAGACCTATCCGATGTCAGTACGTTGTGTAGTAGATGTAACTACAGTGTCTATCGATTAAGTACAACAACCAATAGTACGGTACTAACCAGGTTTCTACTAACCAGAGTGTAACATTTTAAGTAACAATGTTTAAGGCCCTTCTTTTGAATGAGATACTTATCTTTCTAGTGTTTCCAATAATGCGTACTTTCCATTCAGGTTGAACGTAAAGATGTAACGAATAAGGCAACGCGTGTAAAGTAACTATGTTTTAAAGTAGAACTGAGGTAACGGTAAGCCTTGTATGGGATTAGTTTGAAGTTATGTTTTGAAGAGCTAGTTGTGAATAGGATTTCGACGTTGATTGATATAGAGCTTTGTTATTTTGACGTAGAAATGTGTTTATTATATCTGTACCTATATATTCCTGAATTAAGTACTTAAGCTAGAAGTACGAAATTAGGACATTGCGTTATTTTGTGATATGGGAAGCTAGGTACTATTGAAGGATTTTTTATTTTTTCCCACTGAGAGGTGATAATGGAATAAAAATCTGTTTATTTTGGAGCAAGTATCATAGAAATATACAGGGTGACTGGTTGTTTGTTAGTGTATGTAGTGGTAGACAATGGCGCTGAGATGCCTAACAAAAGCACAAATTATGAACTAGGCTGATGATGATGATGTTATTGTAACAATGCTTATGAATCAATCAATTTTGATACGCAGGCGTATCTAAATATATATATTAAATTATATATATATTAAAGTACTGAATAATAATTTTTTTTTATAGACTCTCGGCTGTACCTATCTGCGAAAGGGTAGACAGAGGTGTAATGTTCCACCCAAAATGCGGCATGCTATGCATTTTTACATCCGTGGTTACTGTGCGCATTGCCAGACTCCGTGCTGCTACTGAGAATTCGGAAAAACTCAATGACACTGTTGCCCGACTTGTTTTCCGATCGAACCTAGGACTATCAGCTAACGTAAACGCTAGCCACTGGCCCACGGAGGCAGTTTCAGTAATAATCTCACGCTTGTAAAAGTAATAAAATATATACCTATTTAGTTTATTGTCCTTACAGCTTCAAAGCTCACATTTTTTGGTCACGAATTTTATATGCACGATGAATACACGTCGGGTCCTTTAGGTTTGCGCCGTCACAATAAGAATATAAGAGGTACTCAAGACACCCGCCATGTCGTACAAAATCCGAGTGCATGCACGCCCAGACAACAGATTTTGAGTCAAAGTTAAACAGGAATACGAAAGCTTTCGACTAAGACGATTTTTTTTGTGCTTTCGCCAATTCTCGTATTTATCTGACATCGACACTGTATTTAGAACGAAATGCGATTAGATTTTGAATTTGCTCATAATTGGTATTCTGCTAACTTAATGTCATTATCGTCTAATTTGACTTACATATTATGTAGTTCGTCGTTGACACGTCATTGTTCAATTTACGATCTAGTTGCGTTAAAATTCAAATAACAGTTAATTAATTTAAGAGAACTATATACTATTTATGACATAAGAATGACACTGACATTAGATCAAAACTGCATTTTGAACAAATATAATTTCGGGAATTGGTCCTCCGATTTCGATTCTGGAGTCGAATAAGTTGCTCCTCCAAGGTAAGATAGATTGTTGTATCTTCAGACTCATCATGATTATCATCATCCTAGCACACGCAAAACTTTCGTCGAGGTCGGGAAGTTTGTAATTTGCCCACTAGTTAAACCAGAGAACTGGCAGAAAATTATTATAATTAGACCTGTGAAAGTATATTCAAATACTGACTCCTACTGCCTTTCTATTATAACTATCAAAGATCTTGCCACACTACTTAATAGTATGCGTAATAAGTCATTTAAAAATAGTCTATGCTAAGCCATTATCGCAAAGAACGTCACAGTTCATTTGCATCCACTCTTTACCGAAGCGAACACGCTATAGGCGTTACCACTAACAGTCGATCTAAGTGCTATGCCCGTACTTAGTCCACGTCATATCTCCGTACTCCTTACAATTATATCTCGTCATCTAACCAACTTAACAATGGACGATCACGATCGTACCTTATCCGATTACGATAACGATCTATATCGAGCGATTATATCGAAGCCATTGTTGTTATATCGATAATTGGAAACATTCGATACAATAAATTAGATCGGTTAGCACAGTTACATTTGGGGTCGTGATATATCTTTACTGATATGGTGAAGTTTGGGATTGTTTGTTTGTCCGTTTGAAGCTATATTATTATAACTAGATGAGCCCGCGGTTACACCCGCGTTATTTAAGGCTACTGCTCTGCTCCCATCACTCATAGCGTGATGTTATATAGCCTATAACCTTCCTCGATAAATGGGCTATCTAACGCTGAAATAATTTTTAACATCGAACCAGTAGTTCCTGATATTAGCGCGTTCAAACAAACAAAATAAACAAACAAAGTCTTCGGCTTTATATTATAGTATAAGATTAATTTGACCTGTAAAGAAGAAAAGTGTCAGTTTCGTAAGAAAACCAATAAACTGTCATGCCGAGGATCTCGAACTTAAATCCACTGACTTTTTGAAGTAGCGTAATAAATATTGCCGCTTGCACCAAGCTTCCGACAGCACGTGAAGCAGTTAATCTCGGCTGTCATGGAAATCTAACAAAGTGTTACATGGACTCGGTGACATATAATATCATATGCAAGTCTCCTCACAATGATCGAAGCCATAGAATAGAACCATTCCTTTGCAAATGGCAATTGTACTGCAACAGTTGTAAAAGTTAGTTACAGACAATAAATTTTTATTGAGATGGATGGACTGTGTGGGATGGATACGAAACAGAAAGGGGTAAACGATCGGATGACTGGTGACAGAGAAGTATGGAAGCGAAGGACATACTGCGCCGACCCTAAATAAATTGGGACCAGGGCAAGACAATGTTGAAGTCCGACTAACAAACTAAACAATATAAAAGAATAAGTACAGACACAACTAACGAATATGGACGCCGACAGTAATAATCAACTAGGTCTATCTTCTCAACAAGAGTATTTTCTTTCACCAAACGATTACGTAGAAAGCCCAGAACTCAACTGCCAAGTAACTACCTACAACACAAAGTACATTGCACTTACTACGGAATTCAATATTCGAACTACAGATAGATCTGAAGATTTTAGATTCGTTTTTGACATAAGCTCCATACAAAATATGTCAAACACGAATCTCGAATCTCAAAATCCATGTATGGATCGAATATTGAAAATGGCCGTAAGTCAGAATCACGAAAACCAAAGTCGCTGCCTAAACTCTCAGGATATCGAAGCTGAATTGTCATTGAAAAGTTGCAAAGCTGCTCTATATATGCAAACAAAAATTTCTATGTTTTTCTCTTTTAAAAAGACAACTTTCGTACTAGGAATAAATCCTGTGTCGCGGGGGGCTTGACAAACATACAACCAACGTGTGCTGTAAATGCTTTTGTACTTTGTGTACAATAAGCCTTAACTTACCATTTTGGTTTGGCAACGTACAATTTAAAACTAGGAAACCCATACACCTACAACACAGAAGGAAACAAATCGTAAACTTATACACCTTGAGCTCACATTAACACCCCCATTCATAAAACTAGCAGTTCTTACTAAAATGGTTACACTCCAAAAACGGGCATAGCCGCGGGCAGCACCTAGTTACAATTGAAATATGTGCTACGCCTGTCTTCGTGGGTTCTGTCTCTCGATAACAGCTTATATTTATAACAATAGTTATTAATTGTTATAAACAATATGTAATTTATATTATTTAGTTTTGATTGTTATCTATGGTTTTATCCATATTGGCACAGGTTATTAATAATGCTTATGGTAGATATATTATTATTAGTATTTATAATTGGTGGTTTTGCTATTGTTTGCGTACGAATGTTTATTTTATTTTATTTATTTATAGTCTCACGCCTGTATCCCCGAAGGGCTAGGCAGAGGTGTAAATATTACACCCACATTTCGCCATGAATTTTTAGGTCCCACGTAATAGGGGGTAAGCCTATTGCCGTTACCGGGCACATCACCAGACTCCGTGCTGCTACTGCGTATCCGGAAAAACCCAGTAACACTTTTGCCCGACCCGGGAATCGAACCCGGGATCTCCGATCAGCAGTCGCATATCCTATCCACTGGAGCACGGAGGCAGTCAACAAAGGCGTACGAATGTATAGTTAATAAAATATATTAGCTGCATAAGGACTAAGACATTTAAAATAGAAATTATCAGAGTATTTAAGCACTCGCTATGTAGTCCTAAAAATAATTAGTACTATATTATCCAAAAAGTCTATTAAAAGTACCTACTTCACTACTGGGTTTGAACCGCTTTCACATTAAGTTGCAATGATGCCATCTAATCGTAATTTACAATGGCCGGTGGATTCATCTGCGTATAATAGGGAATTAATTGAAGTATCTATGAAAGTATTAAAGATCCATTAAGTTCTCATGTTCAAAGATTCAGTGGCCACCACTTTAGGTACCCAACATCACAGCTTCCACCATTTTCGCATTCAACATTCCCATTTTCTTTTTCGCAGCATTAATTTTTCTTTTTAACTTATTTCTATACCACTCCATGTGCATCCAAATTAAGAAGACCTTTCAGACGGTACTTTGGGCGGGAAAAATGTTTGTTGGGAGAGTAGGGAGGGAGGTCTTGTTAGGGTGGTTTATTTTGAAGGCTAGTCAAAAACAAAAGGTGGGATATATTGCTTGCTTTCTCGTCGGGCTGTAACGGAGCCCTCTCATTTGTGCCTCTTTAAAAATTCACGACGTCCTAAAAAGAGCGGTAGTGATTTTTATGTTGGCCCTGTGTAGCATTAAAAATCGTTTAGCTTGCTTGATGTCATGTTTGTTGTGAGTAAACTGGCTGCTGTGTGCCGTAGGGTTGAACTTTCGATACAGCTGGCTATTCAAAGTTGACATTAAACTGTGAAATGAATTTTACTTTTGCTCCATATTTTGTAAAAGAACTTATGTGTAACGGTATGTAGGGAATAGTGGCTTACGTTTATAACGATTATGAACAATATTTTAGACATTACTTATATTAAAACCGTCTAGTTGTCTTGTTAGCCACCCAGCTAAAAATTGATGGTAGTAGCTGAATTAAGAGATCCTCTACATGACAATATCTTAATATATAGAACCCTTGCGTTACTTACTGACTGACAGACACGCTACAGCCGAAACTATTGGGCGCAGGAAGCTGAAATTTAGCATATATGTTCCTTGGGGACCGTATGGGTGCATTAAGAAGGGATTTTCCGAAATTCCCACGGGATCGGCCAAAACAGGTAAATTAAAACATTATGCAGGCGTAGCTGCTGGCGTCCTCTAGTTGTATCATAAGATGGGCATGTTTTGTGCAATAGTGATTGGTTAGACTTGTCAATGTTATTTCTAAACTTTCGACAGTTTAGTCATTATTTCGTAAATATGTCCTAATATTTCCTAAAATTTTCTTATCCTCGGCGACTTCACGGTATCCATATTAGTATTTTCACTATGGGTGATCGATTTTTATCACGGCAACACTGTAAGCCATACAAGATAGTACACCAAAATCAATCCATCTTCCCATATCCAAAATCAATAAAAAGCAAAACCTCTTTTAATTCACGCAAATCCTTTGAGAGCTTCCAGAGGGATTAAGCTGGGTTTTTACTAAGATATTGTGATCATGAGAAGAAATTCGTGACGAAAAAAGCTTTGAGTATTCACGTATTTCACAAAAGGTGAGGAGGACTTACCCCTTGTGACGTACGGGGGATGTTTTAACATCTGTCGTGGAGTATGTAGCTATGGATATGATTGTCCATTGTTCAGTTATGAAGGGGGTTTTTAAAGAGGTGTTGTGCTGTATTCAAGGGCATGAGCAGAAATGTCTTTTGATGTCGCTTAGAATGGTTAAGTGTGATTACCATTTACTATGCGTGTATATTTGCGATACCGTAATGAGCTTCTTTTAGTATCAGATTTGAATACAGGTAATGATTTTTTAAACCCTGACTTCGCACTTATCAAACATTCAATTAAATAAACATAGAAATTAAAAAAATATACCGAGCAAAACCAAATAGAAATCTCTAATATTTATCAAAAGCTTTATTTAACATTTTAGGCAACCGTAACTCCTTTTACCAGTTTAGATACCCTTGTAGAATTATAAAGGTTTCCTTCGTATTCGATAGAACATGTAAGTAATTTCTGAAAAAGATTTTGTCTTCATAAAGTAGAGCAATTGACATGATAATTATCTATCACTAGCTTCAGCCCAACGCTTCGATTGTGTAGGGGTCGGTTAACTGGACAAAAAGTAGCCCATGTGTTGTTTAAGCTTTGCAAAGTTTCATCACAATCCTAGCTCATGTACTGTTTACGTGACAGAGGATCAACCAACCATTCATCCATCCGTGCAAGCATCTACTCATCTTCACAAACTTTTACATTTATATTAGTAGTACGACAAGTTTCTACTCGAAAAAGGGCTACTGATTCATTATAAATTCAGCCCAGAACTTGCCCAAAAATGTTGCACCTTTTCTCAAATCTTCACTACATGGCGACTCATTTAATTTTACGTTCGTTGCCCGGGTGTAGGGGTGTGCCTCGATGAGTGCGCAGTCAGGCGCAGTCGTGACCTCGCATCGGAGGTGACAAATCCCGCCTCCAGAGGCCCTTGAGCTACCCCAGCGAATGTTTTATATACGACGTATTTTGTACGGGTTTAGGTTTTACTGGTGAAGTGTTTTGGTCGGTTTTAAGTGTTCTAGTTTTGCACATCATGCCAAGTCATACTAAGCAAAAATAATACCTGGGTAACGACTTTGTTTATAAGCCGCAATGTAAAGTGCGCGCGTGCAATGCTCAAGATATCTACCTATCCATGGATGCATATAGGACATGTATAGAACAAATTGCAAAGACTGCCTCCGTGGTCCAGTGGATAGCGTATTCGAGTGCTGATCGGAGGTCCCGGGTTCGATTCCCGGGTCGGGCAAAGTATTACTGGGTTTTCCCAAATTCTCAGTAGCAGCACGGAGTCTGGTGATGTGCCCGGTAACGGCAATTGGCTCGCCCCCTATTACGTGGGACCTAAAAATTCATGGCGAATTGTGGTTGTAATATTACACCTCTACCTACCCCTTGGGGGATACAGGCGTGAGACTATAAATAAAAATAAAAAAGAACTAATTGTCACGAGAAATACATCGATTTTGTAATGATTATAAAAATGTGACCTTGGGCCTCAATATGTCCTGAAGCAGTAATTGTCCAGGTATGGTGCCGAGGTTAAAAATGTTCGTAATGGTTGGTACAAAATGGGAATTTAATTTTCATTAAGGGTATTTTACATCATGTATATGAATTTAAACTTTCTTGGTCGTTAACACATCCGTGAACATGACGCTTACTCGAAAAAAATCGGTTATGCCTACTATTGATAATTAATATCGGTTACTGGAATCAAAGGTACTTGATATATATATACACACATACATAGACTCACGCCTGTTTCCCGGAGGGGTAGGCAGAGACTACAGAACGCCATTTGCACCGATCCTGACATATCTCTCTTGCTTCATTCACTCCCATCAGATTCCTCATGCATGCTCTTCTGTTCAGGGTTCTTCTAACCTGTCCTGTTTTTAGGATGTCTCCAATCTGGTCAGAGAACGTCCGCCTAGGTCTTCCCCTTCGTCCTGTCATTCACACTTGCCTTGTATATCTGCTTAGTCAATCTCTCGTCATCCATCCTCTCCACGTGCCAAACCACCTTAGCATACCTTTCTCGATGCTTAATATATATCCTGAAAAAGATTTTAAAATGATTTTTTGATTACTGAACATATGAGAATGCAGACGATAAATTATTTAATTAGCTTTAGTTACAGGGATATTTTATACATCATATTTGCGATGGGGATCTTAAACTGCTTATCTCAAAGTATTGAAGCTGTTTTTTAAGCTGATAGAAAATCCCGACTGCGAAGGTTATGTGTTTGT
This sequence comes from Euclidia mi, assembly GCA_944739405.2. Classification (NCBI taxonomy): domain Eukaryota; kingdom Metazoa; phylum Arthropoda; class Insecta; order Lepidoptera; family Erebidae; genus Euclidia; species Euclidia mi. The sequence goes on along the minus strand of OX123200.2, from coordinate 5,660,886 downwards.
AGCATTGTCTATATACATATGTAGGTATGTGATAGTATATAAATTTTATTAAACCCAGCAGCTGATGTCATTAAAATAAGTTGATATATTTAGATTTATAATTCTTTTTCAGAATGCAGGAATAATTTTTGCAGGATTCAAACAATAGGGGTTTATTACAACTTCTCAAACATTTGGACATTCGTCGATCAAATTTGGGACGTCTTGAAAAACTGGAAGGTCTGTAGTACCCGAAACCGGCGAGCATATTATATGTAACTAGAGGACGCCAGCAGCTACGCCTGCATTTTTTTTTAAATTTACCCGTTTTTGGCCGATCTCGTGGGAATTTCGGGAAATCCCTTCTTAGTGCACCCCTACGGTCCCCAAGGAACATACATGCCAAATTTCAGCTTCCTGCGTCCAATAGTTTCGGCTGTAGCGTGTCTGTCAGTCAGTCAGTAAGGCAAGGATTTTATATATTAAGATGAATGTAGAGAAAGCTCGTGAGGTTACACACCTCTGGAATAGAAGCAACTAAAGTTCTGTTGTCGCCGCCTACCCCGATGGGAAAAAAGTGTGTATTTATGTACAGCATTTTACGTCCTAGGTGTAGAACCTAGATCCCCATGAGTTAGCACTTGCTGCCTCAAAATGAGGCGTAAGAAAAAACAATAGAAAGAAAGAAGAAGAAAGAAAGAAAAAGCGTTTATTTCTAACAGACGAAAGACATGAACAAACAAGACAATATGAACAAAAAGAGATTACAATAATCTGTACACGCCTGTCGCCTGCATAAAAATAGGAGACCAGTTCAGCAATAGTTCCGCCAGTTTATTTAAATTGTCTGTTATTTACTAAAACTATCAAACTCTTATTATCTGACGTTTCAATAGATGTCTAAATTATAATTCGTGCCGTAAAATGTCATTTGTCCACACAGATGACATTTCACATAATCTAGTTTGACATTTCACGTAAAAAGCTATGCACCTCAGTTACTAGTAGCTATAAAAATCAAAATTATTTGGACATCTATATATTCTACTAACTGTTGCTTGTGGTTTTACAAGCGTTATTTTCGGTATCTCGACATCAGCACCGCCTATGGGGTCTGATTACTGACTACATTTAGCCCTTTTTTAAACTTTCGCGATTTGTATAGGTACATCATACAAAATAATTAAGCGGGTCTTAATCGCGTTAACTTAACTTATTTAGGGTATAAATACCTATTTGTTTCCGACGCTTCGCTCGTCTTGCACGGAGCTTGGTCGCGGAGAGACTGATGAGAGCTCAGCGCCGTCTTGTGGAAGTGCGGGTTTCGGCACCTACCCTCACTTGGTCTTTATTTAAGTTCGCAATATCGGTACTCTGACACACTACACTAATGACGTCTACACACTGTTGAGATTTAGAAATCAAGAAATCAAGAAATATAACAATTTCAATCGGGAGGATGGATATAGATTATCGGCTACTTGGAATCCAGTCATCAGCAAATGTAAACACCGCCGCAGTGATAAATCTCAACAGTGTGTAGTCGTCATTAGTGTAGTGTGTCGGAGTACCGATATTACGAACTTAAATAAAGACCAAGTGAGGGTACCTACCCTCACTTGGTCTTTATTTAAGCTCTCCGCGACCAAGCTCGGTGCAAGACGAGCGAAACGTCGGAAACAAATAGGTATTTATACCGTAAATAAGTTAAGTTGACGCGATTAAGACCCGCTTAATTATTTTGTATGACATTTAGCCCTACCAACTTCTAAAAGTCCTCTATCTCCAGTGGAAGTCCTTTTAAAATTAGTGCAGCCATTCCAGATATTACCCCGGATACACAGAAAACATACAGATATGGACTTGAAAATACATACAAGATATTTTGAAATCACAGACAGACCCTTCAATTTTATTTATATGTACAAATATAGACGTATAAATACACAAATGATTGACATAGACAAATGATTGCTCTCGCTCTGCTAGCGAACCGATACCAATCATTTGTCTAGGACATTAGAAATATCTCTATCTGCATGCTGCCAAGCATTTGGACTTTTTTATTTATGTGTATACATAAATAAAAAATACACTAGGTACACATATACTTATAGGGTATGTAGGTACTTATGTTACGGGTCTCAAGATATAAATATAAATCTAACGTATCCTTAAAGTTTCTATTGACCAATCGCTTTATAAAATTTTCAAGGTAGTAGAGCCTTGCTGATTTCAGCATGAATGGGCCGGCTCGACCGGGGAAGTACTACCCTCTCACAGAAAATCGACGTAAAGTAACAGTACCTAAACTGTTTCGTTTCGTTCGGTGAGTGAGAGTGCCGGAGGCCCTATCCCTTCTCCCTGATCCCACTCCTCATCCTATCCCTTTTCCCAACCCCAAGGGGCGGCAACGCACTTGTGTCTCCTGTGGTGTTGCTTGTGTCCATGGGCGGCGGTAATTGGTTACCATCTGCCAATCCGTCTGCTCGTTTGCCGCCTATAACCATAAGAAAAATATATATAATTTTATAATGTGTCGCTTGCATTTTCTTACTAATATTTATACACTTTTATCATTTTCATTTTACTTTAAGCCCGCATCGAAACCGTAAACATTACCAACGAAATCAAAAAATCCAATTTTCTCGTTATAACCGAAGCGAAAAATTTCACGTCCCGCAAAATTGAAGTGCAGACTAAAATTAGGAACATGCACTATCTACGGATCGCGAGACGGAGTTCCGGATCCGTTGTCACTTCGAGTACCACGAAAGTACCGTAAAAGTACCCGGGTAGTACCACCGAGAGCGATGGAGTACATTAAAGTGTACTTGAGTGAGTTTCGTAGCGCTAGTGATAGACTTTGGCAAGTCACTTTAAAATCTCGTAAAATATGACGGTATAAATAGAGGCAGACATAAATTATACGATAACTAGAGGATGCTAGCAGCTACACCCGCATATATTTAGAATTTACCCGTTTTTCCCGAGCCCGTGAGAATTCCTTCTTAGTGCACCTCTACGGTCTCCGAAGAATATACATGCCAAATTTCAGCTTCCTGCGCCCAATAGTTTCGGCTGTAGCTTGTCTGTCAGTCAGTCAGTAACGCAAGGATTTTATATAGGTATACAGATTGTACGGTACTTAACGATCCGATTGCAAGAATGGTGTAGTGGTTAAAGCGGCTGCTTTATCTTTCAGCTTGCTTTAGAGGGATTTCGATCCTCACACGGAACCACACTTTGTGTGATCCACATATTGAAATCTAGCTGTTATTTGTGTCCGTTGCTTGAAAGTTTTAAAAGTGATGGTTTTGACTAGTGTAGTATTTGAGGGTACATTCTCCAACCACTCAAGAGCCAGAGTTTTACATGCGTTAGGCTAATACGTGAAATGTATGACTAGTAAAATATCATAGCGTTGTCGGTCATATGACAATTTTGTCGCCAACTCTTGTTATTATATATTTTTGATTAATGTCATTGTGAAGTCCTATTAGATAAATAAAATTCTTGCGTTACTGACTAATTGACAGACAAGTCACACCCAAAACTATTGGGCGCTAGAATATGTTGAAATTTGGCATGTCCCATAGGGGTTCACTGAGAAGAGATTGCCAGAAATTCTCACGGGATCGGGAGAAAAGGGTTAAATTTAAATAAAAGTGCATGCGTAGCTGCGGGTAAACATAGTGCAGACACTTAACCAAACAAAAATAAACATAGGCACTTAAACAGGATACGTAATAAACGTATACACCCGCATTTATAGATATCTAGGTAAAATCTAAACATGTACGGTTGTTTCAAATAAATGACGTTATTATACGAGTATTTTAAATGTATTATGTAAATTTTATTATAATTTAACTTAAAACATTTTTACAGCATTTTTATAACTCTTCTCATACATATAGTTCGATTTTTATATTCATTCATACATATGTGATGTTATTTTTACTATTCATTTAAATATTTGCGTACAGATACAAGTTTTAGTACTAAACCGTTTTGTCAATAAATACAAAAATAAATAACATAAAAAATTTGGAATTTTAATTCATGATTATTTTATGTTTTGGCTCGTGGGCTGAAGTGAAGCCATTGCTGATTGGTATCCAGAGGTTTGATTACCTAGTTAGATACACGAGTGCGTCCTGTGTGATATATATTTTACAACTTAATCTTTCTCAGTAAACACCCTATCTATTGATAGAAACCGTACAAAAATCCGTTCGGTAAGTTTTGAGTTTATCGCGATCATACAGACAGACAAGAAGAAAAGGGGACTTAATTTTTCATTTTATAATATGATTTTCATTTGCAAAATATTTTAAGGGGTGAATATGCTACTATTACTGAATACAAATACATGAAAAATTAAGTCACTAAAAGTTGAAAAAATGTTTCGTCATCGTACACTTCGTACGCCGCTCAGCTGATCGCCATTGCAGTTGCCTAACACACTGCGCGATACAGTCTTGTTTTGAACGATTTAACAGTTTATTCTTATTAACTATCTAAGTAAAATTTAATGAAAATAGGGTCTTATATCATCGCACACTGTTTAAAATAATTTTAGGTGAATAAGTATACTGTCTTTCTAAAGTCAGGGGGTGCTTCTGTGTAGTGGTCTGTCCGACCATTACACAGGGCTTCGGGTTCGCGATCCCGGCTCTCCGAGCTGCTGTAGTCACTACCCAATATCCTTTCCAGTGATTACAGTACCCCCCACCTACAAACCCATTTTCCTTGTCATACATCCTATCCATTTACCCAGTATCTCCTACCCTTCTTCCTTTATAACGATAATATTCCCAAGGAGGGTTGGCGTCAGGCAGGCGGCCGGCTGGTAAAATATATGCCAAAACCTTTTGTAGTATGGCCACGTATGACAATGAGTGCGAAAGGATTAGGGCGTTCCCCGCAGGCGACGCGCAGGGGCAGCACCCGGCACCTGCGAGAAGTATGCAAGGGTTGTTGCACTATTCCGGGCGAGTGCAACGTAAGAAGCGAGCCTGTGATGTAAGGGTGAGGTATGCAAGTTGGAACGTAGGTACGATGACTGGAAGAGCTAGAGAGTTAGCGGGTGTTTTGAAAAGAAGAAGAATAAATCTGGCATGCCTGCAGGAAACAAGATGGAAAGGTACGAAAGCTAGAGAGATCGGAGAAGGATACAAGTTTTATTATTGTGGAAGTGATGGAAAAAGAAATGGCGTGGGAATTGTGTTAGACGAAAATATGAAAGATAGTGTGACAAGTGTAAATAGAATTAATGATAGAATGATTGCTGTGAAAGTGATGTGGCAAGGTATTATTTTGAATGTGATAAGTGTGTATGTCCCTCAGGTAGGATGTGAGGATTGTGAGAAAGAGAAGTTTTGGATGGATTTCGATAGCATGATGACGGGTATACCGGAGAATGAAGAGATTATTGTGGGAGGTGATTTTAATGGACATGTGGGACGAACAAGTGGAGAGTATGAAAGAGTACATGGAGGTTGGGGATTCGGCAGCCGAAATTGTGAGGGAGAAGCAATTCTCCAAGCTGCTGCCGCTTTTGACCTCGCAGTTGCAAATACTTGGTTTCAGAAAAGAGAGCAACATTTAGTTACATATAATAGCGGCCACCACATGACCCAGATTGACTATTTCCTACTAAGGCGAAATCGACTCAACTGGGTCAAAGACTGCAAAGTGGTACCAGGAGAAGATTTAGTCTCGCAGCACAGGCTCCTGATAGTTGAACTTCAGATTCGACTAAGCTCTCAAAAAACCAAGCAGCAACTGCCTCCAAAAATAAGATGGCATATGTTAGAGAAGAATGAATGTGTAGAAAAATTCAGAGATAGAGTGGTGGATAAAATGTTAGAAATGGGCGATATGAATGATAGCAGTGTCAATGAGTGTTGGAAAGAGATGAGTAAATGTATAAAGTGTGTAGCAAAGGATGTTTTAGGAGAGTCGAAAGGGACGCGAATGAAAGATAAGGACACGTGGTGGTGGACAAAAGAGGTACAGAATGCGCTTAAGGAAAAGAAAGCAAGATTTAAGGAATGGCAGCTGGTGAAAGGAGGAAATGAATCTTTGGAAGAAAGTAAGAAGAAAGAATACGATGAATGTAAAAAAAGAGCCAAAAAAGCTGTAGCCGTTGCTAGATCCAAAGCCCTAGACCACTTGTACGGGTTACTGGAAAAACCCGAGGGTCATAAATATTTATACAGCATGGCTAAAGCTAGAGAGAGAAAGGCGAAGGATGTTTCCCATATTAAGTGCATGAAAGACGAAACAGGAGTGATTCTTATGGACGACGATAGAATAAAAGAAGGATGGAGGACATACTTTGAAAAGTTAATGAATGAAGAGAACGATTGGAGCGGAAAACTTGAAAGTGAGGAGATGAATATTGGTTTAGTGAAGGAAATAAGTAAAGATGAGGTAAAAAAGGCTGTTAGTGGAATGAAGAATGGGAAAGCGTTAGGACCAGATGGAATACCAGTGGAAGCATGGAAAGCGTTAGGAGATGATGGATGGACGTGGCTGGCTTTATTCTTCAATAAGCTGTTGCACGAGGAGACCATACCCGAGGAATGGTGCAACAGTTACCTGGTGCCCATTTTTAAAAATAAGGGTGATATCCAAGAGTGCAACAATTATCGGGGAATAAAGTTAATGCCTCATAGTATGAAAGTATGGGAGAGAGTAGTTGAGCGACGCCTGCGAGACGAGAGTGAGATTTCACGAAACCAATTCGGTTTTATGCCTGGTCGAAGTACGGTGGATGCTATTTTTGCACTTCGCCAAATGTGCGAAAAATACAGGGAGGCACATAAAAACTTGCACATGGTATTCATCGACCTTGAAAAGGCATATGACCGAGTGCCTCGTGAAGTCTTGTGGTGGGCCCTTAAGAAGAAAAGAGTGCCTGGAAAATACCTGACGTTGATTCAAGCCATGTACGCTGAATGCAGAACGCAAGTCCGATCCGCGGCCGGTATCACAGCCAGATTCGATGTGGCCGTAGGCTTGCACCAGGGGTCGGCCCTTAGCCCCTACCTCTTCCTGTTAATTATGGATGCTATATCATCGGACATACAGGAAGAGGCACCCTGGTGCATGCTGTTTGCCGATGACATCGTTCTGGTAGCAGAGAATGGACAAAAGGTGCAGAGCAAGCTGGAGGAGTGGCGGCAGAGATTGGAGAATGTAGGCCTGAGAATAAGCAGAACCAAGACAGAGTATATGTTCTGTGACTTTGGCGGTCTCTCCAGTCCTATACCGGTTACACTCGGCGGTACACCTCTACCAGTATGCTCCGATTTTCGCTACCTAGGTTCACTCCTGCAAGATGACGGCGAAATTGATCGGGATGTTAGGCAACGAATCAACGCAGGATGGATGAAATGGCGACAGGTCTCAGGCACAATTTGCGATCACAAAATGCCTGTGAAGTTAAAAGGCCGCATGTATAAGGCGGTTATAAGGCCTGTCGTACTGTATGGAGCTGAGTGTTGGGCTACAAAGAAGATGGATGAGAAACGATTGCATGTTGCTGAGATGAGAATGTTACGATGGATGTGCGGAGTGACAAGAATGGACAGAATTAGGAATGAATACATTAGAGGTAGTACGAAAGTAGCGCCCATTGATGAAAAGGTAAAAGGGAGTCGATTGGCCTGGTATGGACATGTTATGCGAAGAGATGAGATGTACGTAGGTAAGAAAGTGATGAATATGCATGTAGAAGGACGAAAAGGGAGAGGGCGGCCAAGGAAAAGATGGATGGACTGTGTGAAGATGGATATGAAAGAGAAAGGGATAAACGATCGGATGGCTGGTGACAGAGAAGTATGGAAGCGAAGGACATACTGCGCCGACCCCAAATAAATTGGGACCAGGGCAAGACAATGATGAAGTATACTGTCTTTATTGTATTACTAAAATATTTTGCAAATGTAAATCAACACATTGAATAGTACAGATAATGTTAGGTCACGAATAAGTGCAAGACAGAGGCTATTCGAGGTCCCAACAGCTCGCACTAATTTAGCCAAATATGCGCCACTTTTTTTTTTTATGAGCCTGTAAAGTCCCACTGCAGGGCAAAGGCCTCCCCATTCTTCTTCCACAACTCCCTATCTTCTCCCTCCTGGAACCAATCCACTTACTAGAGCTATAAAGCTTATTAATAAAATTAGCTGTAAAATTGATACTTTTAATTGTACACTGGCGGAATTTGTAAATGTAGCTATTCAGATACTTACAAAATTGTATTAGACAAATTTTATATTTCATTATCTTGTTGTTTATTTGTAATTTTGCTCTTTATCTTTTATGTTGTTGTTATAATTTTGCTTTGTACATATGCTTATAATTATGTTTGTAACAATATCAATCGCATTGGGTGAAACCTGTTATGATTGTGTTGTCTTAAATAAATACCTAAATAAATAAATGTTTTTAGACACCTTTTTTACTTGATGATCCATCACTGTTATCTATTCAAAGTTAAACACTTCATGAGTATGTATTAAATACAATCTTCTACTAAATAGAAACTAGAATCTATAAACTTTGATAAGTTCCTTGTTTTCTATTAAGCTTGTAGGATTTGTACCTTGGCACAAATTGAGTATCCGATCAAATATATACTACCATCATGGTAACTACCTTTTAAAAGCTCGAAACCTATGATCAAGCCTAATATTATTTTAAGTTCTTGTCTCGTAAAAAGCAATTCTAAAGTTACGACTGCAAGTGCAATCGACATCTTGTAATAGGTACATATTTATATTCAGACGCATCTTTGAAATATAATAAGTAAGCATTAAGTTTATGCTTGTAATTTTATGTCTATTACTACAAACTTGTTTAATAAATTCCTCATTTTACCTCTGACATTGCAGGCTGTATTTTATACTATAGAAAATAAGACATCTTCTTCAAACTCCACCATAATTTATTAAGAATAAAGGATTAATTTACACAACTGTCCATATGTCAACATAAATATGTTACTTTTAATAAGAAAATTATTGTATATTACCATGTAATTATTTCTAATGATATATTATACAACATGTAGTCGAGGAACTTCGTGAATAATTATTTACGTACGTGCGAATCCGCGGGCGGTCTGTATGCCAATGGCTTTAGCAATAATTTATAGATGCACAATAATAAAAACATTGTATTATTTTTTGAAGAAACAGTTATGTAGGCTGACGAAATAGATTCGACAAACTTGGGTAATCAGCATCAATTGAAATAGAACCTTAACTTCATAAAGTCTAAGTCGATTTTTGAACTTGGTGATTGTTTTTGAAGTGTTTGTAGGTACTATCGGTTCTCACTTCTCACACATTTCTCACGGTGTCTGTGATTTATTGTGAATGGACATGTAGGCGTCCGAACATCTACATACATATGTAGTTACGTAACATATGCAATACACGATCGTCGCTATTAAAATATTATATATATTCGTGTTGGATTTGTGGGAGATGAAATATTGGGGAGGTTTTAAATCACTGAACGTATTTCTTTTAATAGATAGTTAATCTATTTTTATGTTCGATTTACAAATACCGTTGACAGGTTTAGTTATTGCTTTCGTATAATCTGATTTGATTGCAGTTATGGTTCAGAGGTTAAAAGATGGTTGAACTATGCAGATTGCTCGGTTTTGGGGATTGTCAGTGTATTCATATATGCTACTCCTACCTTTAAGGTTGGACAAAACTAGACATTTTTAAGCAAAGCACTCTTACCTGTAGATATGCAGTCTTTACAAATTTTAAAGAACGGACATAAAGAACACTCAGATTCTGATCAACAATTTGCAGTAATCTACTAATTGTTGTTCCGAATTTGTGTTCTTTTGTGTCACACAAAGTGTTGTTTCATAATATAAAAGAATGTACATTTTAAATTTTCATTCAATAATATAATCTTATCGCAAATATGATTGAAAATGGTGTTTGTTGTCGGCATTTCTATGTAACTGATCCCTTTTGAAACCGAGCATCTAGAATCGGTGATGTTTTATTTATTTATTGGTTCTCCAACAAAGAATACACATTACATGATAGATGAGATGTTACACAATCTTGTTACCTTGTGTTTCCTCATTTACAGGAGAACACAGCATGCATTTATGTTAAAAAACAGGTTGTTACAGCTTGGACGGAAAGGATACATAATGGTATAAAAACATACTAAATATATTAAACTAGGTAAAAAAAACTTTAAAATATTTTATGCAGGTAAGTAGGTATATATTTAGGTATTTTATCTGAAAGTGTGAACATTAGGAATCAAAATTTCAAACGAGTCAGGTCAACCCTTGCTATGTAGTAGGATGTGAAGTAGGTTTTTGAAAGTTACAGGAATATCTATTTACGGTCATTTTCAATATTCGATCGATACATGGATTTTGAGATTCGAGATTCGTGTTTGACATATTTCGTATGGAGCTTATGTCAAAAACTAATCTAAAATCTATAGTTCGAATATTGAATTCCGTAGTAAAAAAAATTATATTTGAACTAAGGATTGATCTCACGACATGCAGGGCAATAGCAGTGGCAACGCAAATAAAATACCATTACAGACTTTAAGCACATGTTTCTAACTATAGCTCCAAACCTTTCCATATGTACAGTGAGTGAAAATCAAATAGGTATCTGATTACAAACAGGGGTTCAGCCGGGGGCATTATTGGGGTAAAGTCGGCTGGACAAGCCGATCGATTCCGATGCGGTCTGCTCGCTCTGAGCTTCTAAAATGTACGACACATTGTGTGTACTTAGGTACATAGGTATGTACCTATATCGATTTGATTTTAAAATATCGCTGAAAGTTAGCTGTGTCAGGTTAGGTTGAGAGGTAATTCCACCTATTCCTTCAAGGAGATTATGTTTGAAGTTATTTGTAACTAATTGACCCCGTCAAATAGGGGTCCAAAATAACCGGTTTCTGAGATATCGAGCATTAGAAATTTCTTTGAAAATATTCCACTTCGACATCAATACAATCGAAATTAAAAATAATTCCTCATTTTTGGTTGTATGGATAATTAGACAGCGCCCGCGGCCCCCGTCACGTAGAAGTTAGTGATCACAGTAAAAAGTCAAAGCCTAATTATGTCCACACACAAAAATCAATCCATTACATAGCTTCGTTGTGGCGTGATAAAATAACAAGTTATGAATTAAACACACATTCGCATCTAATATACTAAAGGATACCCGCAGTGACGCCCGCACATTATTTTTTTTTTTCTGTTTTTCTTCCCGATTTGTGTTTCTTCCCGATCCCGTAGGAATTTCGGGAAATCTACAAGGAACATACATGCCAAATTTAAGCTTCTTGTGTCCAATAGCTAGCTGTGCGTTGTCAGCCAGTCTGTAACTCAAGACTTTTATAATCTTGGAGTAACTACCAGCACCTACATACCAGTCCTAGATGGGAATCGAAAACGCGATCTCCAGCTTAGCAGTCAAAATCAACCACTAAACCAACAGGCTAATGAAGCATTTTTCCATCCCTCTCACACCTACCACAATCAACAGAGAAGGCTATACCCAAGTTATTTAGAACATTCGGCGCCTACATTAGGCACCACCTACGCATTCAAAGAATCAGACATTATTGGAAACACAATTGTTACATTCCACTGTATTTCTAACACAAATCAACACAAATGTCTCTAGCATGAATGATTTATTACTCGTTAAATGTTAAACAATTATCACCGAGTGTCAGATATTGTAATGGCAATCGTGAATGTGACAGATAACTTATGTTTTGTTGACATGTTGTATTTTAGTTGCAATGGTACTGTAAGGGCCTTATCATACTAGCGGTTTGGGAGCGGTTGCGGGGCGCAGCGAATGCGTCGCGAACACGCCGCGGCTGCGCAGCGAAGACGCCGCGGCTGCGCAGCGAAGACGTTGCGGACGCGTGGCGAATACGTTACGTTTTTGTCGCGTGTTTGTAGCAAATTATCGACGTACAGTACATCCAGTAACTGTACAGTGTATGTCCAGTAACTTCTAAAAAATTCTTGGTGCACCTCTATGATCCCCAAGGAACATACATGACAAATTTCAGCTTCTTGCACCTAATAGTTTTGGCTCTACTTTGTCAGTCAGTAAGGATAGAATTTTATATAAACAGGCAAACAATAGGTAGGTGGGACGGACTGAATGCGGAAGGCTGAGGACCGTGCACTTTAGCGTGTGTTGGGAGAGGCCTATGCCCAGCAGTGGAACACGATAGGCTGATTGATTGAGACAAACAATTTGTTTATCACTCAAAGTGTTGTTTTGCCTGAGAATCAAACCCACTCACCTAAGTCACCTCCTACTAACGAGGTGTCTGAGCCAGTACTGGCGGACAGTCACATTAGTCGGCCGTCACACAACACGAGATAAGCTTATTGGATGAGCCACACGTTCGCGCTAATCGTAGTAGAGGGAAAGGAGCGTTTGAACTGATTTAGTTGTAAACACCTGACTTGTACTAGTACTAGCGTCTGACTACTTATGCATAACGAAAAACCTAAGATCATTAGTATTCAAACCAAAAAACATCTGTTCATCATAACAAACATCAAACCAACAACATTAGAGCCATAAACAGTAGCGATTATAAATTTTAATATATATATCATCTTAATATATAAAATCCTTGCGTTACTGACTGACTGACAGACACGCTACAGCCTAAACTATTGGGCGCAGGAAGCTGAAATTTGCCATGTATGTTCCTTGGAGACCGAAGGGGTGCACTAAGAAGGGATTTCCCGAAATTCCCACGGGATCCTTCAAAACAGGTAAATTTAAAAAAAATTGCAGGCGTAGCTGCTGGCGTCCTCTAGTATAATATATCTCTCTTACCGACCGAAACGCAAGAGTAAAATAACTGTTACAGTAGAATATTCTATGAGTCTCTGGGTCTCAAATACCATAAGTCAGTAATGCTATTTTACCAAAAGCTCTACTTTTTCAACCATAAAGAAGTGAAATATAGATTCTTGAAGTAAAATGGGTATAAACAAGACACTAAGAACTAGTAATCATATTGCCGTAACTGCCTCATCCTATCTGTGACAATAAATTTTAATGCTATAGCTTAAAACATTTTTTTTACTGTCTCACGCCTGTATCCCCGAAGGGGTAGACAGAGGTGTAATATTACACCCACATTTCGCCATGAATTTTTAGGTCCCACGTAATAGGAGGCGAGCCTATTGCCGTTACCGGGCACATCACCAGACTCCGTACTGCTACTGAGAATTTGAGAAAACCCAGTAACACTTTGCCCGACCCGTGAATCGAACCCGGGACCTCCGATCAGCAGTCGCATACGCTATCCACTGGACCACGAAGGCTAAAATGGAATCGAAAATAATTATTCTATCACATATCTTACCTAGACATTCCAATAGCACTTCGTCTCACAGTAGCATAAACGTAAGAACCATTCTTAAAGTAATAAATTAAAACAACGCTTTAACTTATAATACTTTATCCATGCACGAACATTTAAGTTATAGATCAAAGGCTTCCGTGCAGGAAGACATTTTAAATTATCCAAGTGACAGCGTAATAGTGTGTGAAATACACTAGGATTTCGACTGATTTACGATTATGAAAATAAAACTTATTTATTTACTGCATCTGATTTAATACTTCATTTAAATATATTTATTTTTAAATGAGCATTAAATCAGTTGTAGAATTATGGGTGGGAACGTTTCACGAATTATGATGGAATGGTTTTAATATCCGGATTTATTAGAGATATGTTTTGATAGACAGCTTTAAATGACATTTTAATGACTAGGTATGCATTGAGTATTGCTATTTAATTGAAGATAGCAAATCACAGTCTATTAATTATCATCTACGAGAGACTGCTACGCTCGTCTCTTGTTTTCAAACCACTGATTTTTTACTAAAGTAAGTGCATTTTTCTAAGTAATTAAACAGCAACTTGTGATTCACACAATGTTCCTCCTATAGGGATCGAACCTACATTACTCGCCGTACTTCAAAATGGCAAGGCGACCATTAAAGTCATTATGCCATACTGCATAATAGACAACCTATGACCAGCACGTCGATTCTGTAAAATTCATACAACAACTCGCATGTCACGTTCTCACTTCGCATAAGGTTCAAAATAATCTTGATTTTGAGTGTGAAGTGAGCGTCGAACTGACGGGAGAATAACCTAACCGAGTTTTAGAATGCCAATCAAGAAACTCACAGCGGATTCATTTTCGAAGTTTAAAATGAAGTCTTACAGAATCACACTGCTGTACTTACTAAGCAAACAAGTAAGTATAGTTGCATATATAGTATTTCTTTATATAAGTCGAGTGCGTGTAAGCGGGGCACAGCGTGGGCCCGAATAGTGTCAACGCGATCGCAGGCGCAGCTTTGTGTAACCAGTGTCGTTGTGTTGTTGGCGAGCCAGTTGTCAGACAACACTCGTTAGTTATTAATGATGAACTCCACACACCCACTAATCTGTGTCTCATGTTTATGGGAATGGATGGCAGCTTGGTAAACTTCTATACAAAAAGTACATTACGGTTTTTGACGAAAATCTGCAGTAACATAGCTTATGCATCAGAATATACTCTCGTTTACTATAGTCAGCACCCATGTGAGCAGAGCGGCAAGAAACTAGTAAAAAATAAGTAGTATACGATAATTATTGACGGGTCGGAAATCCATGGTTAGCTATTTTACGCCGCTAAATCTTTCTTTTTTCAACTGTCCCACATAATCCATGGTCACGGGAAACCAAGTAATAAGTTGATGACCAGTTTCGGTCTGAAGCCAAAAATTACAACGAACAGAAAAGACAAATAAGGATGTCCAAGGGCAATAAGGGTTTTCCTTTTACATTGCTAAGACCAATGGGACACGAGTAAAATGACTGAAGACAAAAGTTTATGATAAATACCTCACAACCTGAAGAAATCAATGACCGTTTCACCTGAGTTTGTTTCGGCCTTTCTTCGCAAAAGCTTAGCTTAGAAAAGTGGGAATCGTGTGTATGAGGGTTTTGACTTGTACAAAAAAAAGTATACATTGGTTGTTTACTTTTTTATGCAGAAATAAATATATCTGTCTTTAACATTTTACCTATGGCTTAAAAAAGCTTGAGATATGCTAAGTACATACTGAGATATGCTGCATACGTTTACCCCAAATACACATATGGGTAGGTATAACATATCCTTGGTGGCATCCACGCCCTTTGTCGTAAGAAAGTACAGAAGAAATTGAGGAAAGTTGATAAAAATCGACGAATGAACGCACGCGTGGGGTCCGCATGTCAATGTACATGCGTGGGCGGGGCTAAACACCCTTCACGTAATTTTTCTTAGTGATCTACCCCTTCGTAAGAAAGCTGATAAGTATAAGTGCAGGCTTACCTTTAAGATTATATTATCTTAGTAGGTTTTGCCCGCGGCCTCGTCGGTTGTTAGTTGTCGCGACAAACGTTGGCATGTGAGCTATTCTGACTTAAAAACCATTCAGCAGTTTTGCGTGAAAGAGTGAAACATCCATCATCTATCCATTAATAAAAGTTTCACTTTTAGAATGCATAGGAGTGGGGCTAAGAAACTGCAGTTATGAATGGAATTTTAACGGTAGTAGAGCCTTGCTGATTTCAGCCTGAATGGGCCAGCTCGACCGGGGAAGTAGTACCCTCTCACAGAAAATCAACGTAAAGTAACAGTACCTAAACTATTGCGTTTTGTTCGGTGAGTGAGAGTGCCGGAGGCCCTATCCCCTATTCCTTCTCCCTCATCCCACTCCTTATCCTATCCCTTTGCCCAACCCCAAGAAGGCCGACGCACTTGTGACCTGTGGTGTTGCTTATGTCCATGGGCGGCGATAATTGCTTACCATCAGGCGATCCGTGTGCTCGTTTGCCGCCTATTACTATAAAAAAAATGGATGCCACTAGTTTGACAAGTATATTAGGTTGCATGTGTCTTATATCGACAGACTTACTTCTAAAAATGCAACGGTGTGTTCGATACCCATATGAGACTTAGTGTAATCCATAAATTGTTTATAAGATTTTGAGTTTGGGAGTTCATTGTGTCTGTTGATTCCAGTAAAGTCCTCCGCGGCACAGGATTTATGCCCAGTGCGGGAGTTGCCTGTTGAAAATATATATATTTTTTTATAGTAATAGGCGGCAATCGAGCAGACGGATCGCCTGATGGCAAGCAAATACCGCCGCCCATGGACACAAGCAACACCACAGGAGTCACAAGTGCGTTGCCGCCCCTTGGGGTTGGGAAAAGGGATAGGATTAGGAGTGGGACGAGGGAGGAGGAATAGGGCCTACGGCACTCTCACTCACCGAACGAAACGCAACAGTTTAAATACTGTTACTTTACGTCGATTTTCTGTGAGAGGTTAATACTTCCCCGGTCGAGCCGGCCCATTCATGCTGAAATCAGCAAGGCTCTCATCATCATCATCAGCCTTTAATAGTCCACTGCTGGACTAGGCCTCTCCTTTGAAAGGAGGAATTGGCCTACTATACCACGCTGGCCAAGCGGGTTGGTATAGGGTTTGTATCAAGTTTTCCTTCTCTTACAGTGCTGTTCTCTGCATAATATGCTCCCGGCTCTAGCAAGGCTCTACTACCTGTTAAAATATAGACGACTTGCAATCGAAACATACCAAGCAAAACAAGGACAGAATAGTAACATCGTTTTAGTACATAAGTTACGACACACATATCAAATGCAAGTGCAATCCTCAAGCTGTAAGAATGCTGTTAACGATTGTCATGATGTGCCTCTAGACCGGTCGTAAATTGCAGCTGGCAACACGGGTGCAACAATGTTGCCAACCGCATAGATCGATCGATTTGAACGCTTTACATTTGTTAAAATACCCTCATAAAGCGAGGTAAATGAGGAGCTTGACTGCGTTTACAACTTAAAACCATATTTTTTTTGTTTTACTTTAATGTGCTTGAGCATGGCAACCCTCAGAATTGAGATGGCGTGATATAGGTGTTTGTCATAGTTCGGCAAAGTTAAGCAACGCTAGCATAGATCGCCACTTAGATGGGTGACTCTGTGTGGCATCAACACAGTGCGCCACCGTGCTTCAGAAGGCACGTAAAGCGGTCGGTCCTAGGACAAGAATCGTTTGGCCATCTCGGAGGCCTTTGGAGAGGCTGTAAACTCCGACACTAGCGTTGGTAACATACTCACACGAAGAAAAAGAGTAGAAAGCAGAGTTTAATATCATTCCTCAACACAAAGGGAGAAAGAGAAGATAGCCAGAGCTCTAACTAGTGTAAGCATTTTCAAGGGCTACTGCCCTTGGGCTAGTACCCTTGCTAACTTGCTTGCTCCTTGCCGAGGCACTGTGCAAGCGATAGTTAACAATTTATTTGAAACCGAACTTCGAAAAATCAGTGGTGACGGCCGTGTACATGAATTTGATACCCTCTGGTATACCTATGCACTAGGTTAGCACTGCCTTCAATGTTTGCTTTTTGACCATGTTCCTTCATACCGAGTTCGAATCTCGACTTGAAAAGTCTCAATAGATGACTAACTACGGAATTCAATATTCGAACTATAGATAGATCTGTAGATTTTAGATTCGTTTTTGACATAAGCTCTATACAAAATATGTCAAACACGAATGTCGAATCTCAAAATCCATGTATTAATCGAATATTGAAAATGGACGTTAGTAATCGTCGAGTGAGGATAGTTTACATATATATACACCAGTACTTAGGTCTTCGCTTGAAATTCTAATTCAAACTCATAACAATCAAAAATAACAGTAAAATTATGCTTTAGCAGACGTAATGATGATACGTGATAATGATAGTACTAAATTTAGCTACTGCTTTAAACAGTTCCAAGTTAATAGCTAATTATATTTATATTGCGCTTAATTTAGTTACAAACTATACAAGAACCTGCTTTCGAGTTTATTGACAAATAAATAGAGAAATTTATTTATCGTATGAAGTTACATAGTACGCAACTTATGGGGAAAAATTTATCATCATCATACTATTAATTTATCTACACGGTTTATAAGATGAAGTCCCCTTTCCTCAATAACTACCGAACAAATTCTTGTACGGTTTTTACCAAAAGATAGAGTGGATTCTTGAGGCAGGTTTTAAGGTATATAATTCACGCAGGCGGAGCCGCAGGCGAAACATTTTAAGGTTAATCATATATAGATAACTGCCTCCGTGGTCCAGTGGATAACGTATGCAACTGCTGCTCGGAGGTCCCGGATTCGATTCCCGGGTCGGGCAAAAGTGTTACTGGGTTTTTCCGAATTCTCAGGAGCAGCACGGAGTCTGGTGATGTGCCCGGTAACGGCAATAGGCTCGCCCCCCATTACGTTGGACCTAAAAATTCATGGCGAAATCTGGCTGTAATACCTATTACGCATCTGCCTACCCCTTCGCGGATACAGGCGTGAGTCTATAAAAAAGAAGATAAACCTTTTAGGAAGTGATTTTGCATATTATGAATAACTTTGTTCCAAGACATTACTGAAATCGCTCTAGCTGTTTCATATATTTTGTTGAGGTCAAAGTTCAATTTTGTATAAAACAGCTGATTTTCGCTTTTCGCAACTTCAGAAAACTTTTCATTATAACGAGTACAAAACTTGATAAGTGGTTTGCACTAGAATATTAATTGTGTAAATGTGTATAAAGTAACATATTGTGACTAACACAAAATCATCGCAGATCCTATATTTTTGTTTACCAACTGAGCTAATAAAACGTTGCAAGAAATGCTTAGACCGATCTAATATGTAACGAATAAACAACTTTCTCTGTTAATCGATAATAGGTACAGTTAGCAACAAGTCGCTGCACCCTTCAAAATCATTGCTCAGACATTTATGAATTATAACATTTATAACTAATTAATTATTTATCAATTTATAAATTATGATTTAAATATTTTTTATGTCCAAAAAACCTTCAAGATATTGAAAATAATAATCATTTAGGGTAATAAAACTAAGTAAAACCAAAATGTATATCGACTTATGCTGCTGACGGTACATACTCATAAAAAGAAAACTTCAAAAGTGAAATTTCTCAGATGAATGCTGTTCCAATGATTTATTCAATTATATTCTTTAATGGGAGTTAAAGGGCTTTAAGAGTTAATGTTTATTAGTGATGATGATAAATATGTTGGTTCATTATCGACAATTTATTCGGCACATATTATACTTGACAACTTTCTAGTTACTAGTTAGTTGAGACGCGTCGAGTGTGTCGGTCTGAAGTACAATGAAGTCTGCTTTTGGATGTAGTGTAAACGAAGGAAGAAAAATGTATGAGCGTTAATTAGTCTGAAGCAGCGATAGCCTAGTGTAGATACCGACGGACTTCTACGCAGAAGGTCCGAGTTCGAATCCACGGCTCGCACCAATGACTTTTCAGAGTTAGGTATGTACGTATTAAATGGTTAATTATCGCTTGCTAAACGGTGAAGGAAAACATCATCGTGAGGAAACCTGCATGTCTGAGTCCGATATTGCGCAAAATGTGAAAAGTCAATGTCTAGCAGTAGAAAGAGCAAAAGGCTGTTATGAATTAAAAAATAATGAGACACACTATAAAGGGTCACGGTCAAAATGGGCGTAAAACCAACAGCTTTAAAATATATTTTATGTGAAAGCTAATAACCATTACTTAATTTTATACTATGACGGCAATCACCCAAACAACCGGTGAGCAGAGATATTCAGTGATGTTCAAACGTATTTTTTATAGAATCCAAAACAATCGCTAATACAACGGAGATAACACGACACGATGTTGTGCAGAGCTAGGCCAATGAAACCAATCTGTTGGTTGGTAACCTAACGGAATTACTACAATCCATCCCTTTCTAAGAGGGGTTAGCCCTCTCTTACTCAGGCGTCGACCAATAAACAAGCGTGCGGGCAGGCCGGGCAATGCGTGTCAGTCGTTATGCATATTTAATTGAATTATAAGAGAGGAGTCATTAGATGATTTAAGGCGAGGACATATGTGAATTGGGCGTCATTAGGGGTAAATTAAAACCGTTTTTCTCCGTAATTGTTATAGAAAAAAGAATCCAAAAATATATGTTTTAATCTACATCATATAAAGCATTTTCTTTTTGGTACCAAATCATAAGATTGTTTAAATTAAATCAGCCTCTTATATACCTACAAGAACACCAAGGGAACCTTCAGCTTATTTTTGCAAATAACTTTACTTATTATTTTCTAAGGCTTTTTTTACGTCACCGATACTCGCAAATGGCGCGTGGACAACTAACCAGTAGTACGAGCAAGGTCAACGGCGTATATCCACCTCTTAAACAGATGTAATATTCTGCAAACTAATGTGTGCTTTCTTCGAATTAAAAGTCAACAGTCGCGGCATGTCAGATCGCTCACATATAATACTTACATTTTGATCGATAGGGACCAAATCGGTAGAAATGCGATAGTTGAGCATTACTGTACTTGCTTAACAGGCAGAAGAACAGTAGGAAGTTGTGTCCACATAGTTTCAGTTTTGTGGTTTTAGGGTTAGGACGGCACGAGCCTTTCATTGCACCCGCAGAACATTTATTAGATGTTATAGTTGATGATAACCATTGATATTTAAATAAAAGGTATCAATATATAGTAGTTTTTAACACATATGTGTGTTTTATTTAACCAATCTTTGGGATGTTTTTGCAGTGATACCCGGTCGATATTGGGGTTAACAAGTATATAGGGGGTATTAAGAAGTACAATAAAGTAAATTACAACACATTTTATTTCTGTTGGTTTTACGCCCAGTTCTCATACAAAAATGCCCATGATCCTTTCAGTGCCAAAAGATAATTTTGTATTATGGTCATCAAACCATGCCAAAATAAATCCGAAGAAAGGTGAAACAAGTTAATAACACAAGTACATATTACAACTACTTAAATTGGCCTTCTTTGATTCAAGTTAAGCATCTCCTTGCTTCAATTAAGTATTCTTAAATTCACATTTGTAATAATATTGATGTTAAGTGAGAATTTTTACGATTATTGGCGTTAATATGAGCTATAGAAACGTTCGCGAAGTAAATGACAATAATTAACAGACATATGGTATTGCTGTGACACTGATTGCTTTTAAGTTTTTGTTTATTGGCCTGGCCGATACACCTGAGGGCCTGCAGGAAAGTGCTCAAAGAAATTGGCCATAACTCAGGCAGTTCCAAACTGCACTACGGATACTGAAGCGGGTATTTTTATTGTTTTTATTTGGTTTTATGGTATAGGAGTCAACTGAGCAGATCGATCGCCTGATGGTAAGTGATTACCGCTGCACCTTCAGAGGGTCTAGTACGAGTTTTACCTGGTGTCGATAGACTAGTCGACGGGAACAATTTTCATACATTTCATAAATGCGCCCCCTAGCGGACTCTGTCGACCCTGTCGACCGCTACTCTCCGATAGGGGTGCTTTTAGAAAATGTATGGAAATTGTTCCCGTCGACTAGTTTATCGTCACCGTGACGATCGTGTGTAAAACTCGCGGTAGAGGAGGAGTCACCGACCTGGATGGCAATAGGAATAAGATGAAGAAGCGGGATGAGGAAATAGGCAAAGGAGTCGGGGCCTCCGGCACTCTCACTCTCCGTACTCCGACTCGTCAGTAGGTATATACAGGTTCCTCGATTAAGCCGGCCAGTTCATGCTGACTGCAAGACTCAACTACTACAAAAGACATTTCTAATATCAGTAATAATTAATGAGAGGAAAGGGACTGATTAGAAATAAAAGACCGATTAAAGCTTTCTTTAGTCCAAAACTACTATGACATATAACAATATTATTATAGGCAATCAGGGGCGTAATTATTGTTCAAAAATATAGTCTTTTTCTAATAACGATATTTACTCCCAATAAATATTATATAAGTAGTATACCTAATATTTTACTACATCACTCCCCAAGGCAACCATCAAACCCCACACAAGACATCGAACCCCGTAAATTCAAGTCTAAATCGTATTAATTTAGGTCACGACGTGACTCTTAACCATGAAATAAGCACTCTGCGCCTAGATTACATTAACACTTAAACCACTCCTTCATACATACATCGAACTCTAAGTAAACATTTGTAAACACACATTCACCCACTCCCATAAACCCATTTATCAGTACTTATCCAAAGTCCAAACATTCGACAAGCCATTCTAAAAAACTACAAAGCCCTACTATCTGATCACACCATTGCTATCCCACAAACTTAGGCAAGAATTTAAACGTGACTATCGAAATACGATACTTACAAGAATTTACGACGAATCGTAAAAATCTTTGGCCATATCGACAGCCAATCTCACGAAATTATTCATTAGCGACACTTACTTAAGTACCTTTCAAAGCTCATCCAATACTCAACCTTCACACTCAAAACCTGCAGTTCAATTCACATTGTGCTACATTGTCAGTTATGTCTTTTTGCTTGTAAGTGATACATTTAACAGGAATGTGTGAAAGGGGAAAGGCGGGGGGTGGGGAAACGTATGTAGGCGGGTTACGTTAAGAAAAATCGTGATACACACATCTCTTCTATTGGCGAAGATGGGGTTACGTAAAATACCTACACATGTGGCTACATATGAAGGGAGGCTCTGTAGGTATAGTATGATAGTTGATTCGTGGTAGGTAAAAGTTAGTTCCTATAAAATAGTATCAGAATTTTTTACAAAAATGCCACTAGAGTTATGTGTTTACTGTATCTTGTTATATACTTAATTACATAATAATATGTTCTGTTCATTGATACTACTGGAGTCTTACATACAATTTCAACGAGACATGTGTATTGAAAATAACATTGAAGTACTAATAATTAAACGTTAAATCAATCACAATAAACATTACAACCAATTAAATTAAACATTTTCATTCATTGCTACACTAATCCGTAATATTCTAACCACGATCGGTGAAACCCACATGGAAATTTCGGAGCGAATACTAATTTCAAAATAATTTCGATTGAGACCATTAGGTACACAAATTTGAATATTAGTCGATTTTTAATGTTAATATGTACCTATATTAACATTAAAAATATAAAAATTTAAAAAATTTAAAAATTTAAAAATTTCAGATATTCGCGATTTTTACTTCGTAAAAATCGCGAATATCTGAAATTTATATTACAGAAAACCAAAATTGTTCCAACAAAAAATCTAAACAAAATATATTTATCATTCTATTAAACATAAGCACTTGAAATCACTCCCTCCCATCTTACTTCCCTAACTATTTTCGTTCCTGCTTATCCCATGGAAAAATTCTTACTTCAAATAAAAATATAACAAACCAAACTTTTTATCTGCTGAGATATATTAAAATCTCTTAGCGAATATCGAAATCATTTCATTCTCAATACATTTCATATTTTTCGTACTGAGCGGATGACATATCACGGTGGCTCATAATTTAGTGAATTTGTCAAGGGATATTGGATTTAAAGTCGAAAGTTTAAGGTAGAGTTTTGAATGGTTGTGAGAACAATCCCTCCTTTGCGATTCCATACGATTTCACCCAGTAATGATTTGGCTCGTAATGAGGGAGCCGGGCGAGTAATATTCTGAGAGTACTGGCGTGGATTATGTAAAACTTGGATAAGAAATCTTGTTTACCTACAGCGAGTACAAAAATGTTAAAGATTAAGTGTGACTGCGTCACAGCTAAAAACTTATTTCACAGGTGTAATATCTATGACATCAGATAGCTAATAACTTAATGGCTAATTGCTAGACATCAATAAACAAATAGGCAAAACTTAAAAGCCCGTTTAGTTATTTTTAATAAGTCCCGTTTTTGATATTCAGAAAAGTTAATATAAAATCGAAGTTATTATTGTTTCATTCCATTCACGACGTTAGACCCAGCTTTAGATATATCCATAGTTGAGCACTTGGCCAGCGTGGTGGACTTTCTTGCGTGGTGGACTGCCTTTGCCTTCCCACAGTTAGAAGGGGCCTGTGCCTAGCGGTGGGACAGTATACAGGGCTGATGATCTTGATGGCCATATCAGAATTATTTAAGACATTTCGCTGTTACAATTAAGAGATTATTAAACTTTATAAAATAATGAAATCTTTCTTCTTTTCTCTAAAGTCGCAACCTTAACTAAGCAAAGGCAAAGTAGCCTCACTATTCCCTTTAGAGTACTTTTGCCATTTACTATCCACGTTATAACAATCCAGGGAGGAAAACATTCGTCCTTCCGGAGTTTATTATTGCTGTTATTGCTTCCATACTTCAAACAGACTTCTTTGCTCCACTTAAACTGTATATACCTACTTATTATGATATACAAACAAACAAAATTAATGAAATTACCAAGGCTTAAATGGAGCTTGTAAAAATATTTTTTGTTTTTTTAATACAATTGTTAAGTAATATCTAATAGAATGATACTCGTTTACTTCTTTCTTTTATGTAGGATTTATTTAGATTTAAAGGCAGCAATAGACTAGCGGAGATAAATACTGTCACACTGAAGGTATTGGTATAGTTGATTGAATCAGGCGTTACTTGACGTAACTCTATTTTTTTTATGGTAATAGGCGGCAAACCAGCAGACGGATTGCCTGATGGTAAGCAATTACCGCCGCCCATGGACACAAGCAACACCACAGGAGTCACAAGTGCGTTGCCGCCCCTTGGGGATGGGAAAGCGGATAGGATGAGGAGTGGGATGAGGGAGAAGGAATAGGGGATAGGGCCTCCGGCACTCTCACTCACCGAACGAAACGCAACAGTTTAGGTACTGTTACTTTACGTCGATTTCCTGTGAGAGGGTAGTACTTCCCCGTTCGAGCCGGCCCATTCATGCTGAAAACAGCAAGGCTCTACTACCTTGAAAATTTTAACCTGATGGAAGGAAAGAGGAACCCATCACGCACCCTCGGATTGACCACCCCAACTATTGCAATAGAAAAAGGTTGACAATACCGAACTCCTCTAAAAGGATAAGGGATATAGGAATGGTATGGGTTCAAGGAAGATACCTGACTTGCAGTATCCAGCTGTATGCGCCGACTATTCTTCGACACGCGTTTCGCCTCTGCACGTGGTATCCTCAGGAGCGATGGGCAACGACTGAGAAAATTTGCTCAGGTTGAAGGTATTGGGTTAGAATCCGCGAGCACTACTGACTTTTTGGAGTTGTATATATATTTCTTTTAAAGTCTCACGCCTGTATCCCCGAAGGGGTAGGCAGACGTGTAATATTACACCCACATTTCGCCGGGAATTTTTAGGTCCCACGTAGGGGCGAGCCTATTGCCGTACCGGGCACATTACCAGACTCCGTGCTGCTACTGAGAATTTCCTAACGAAAAAACCCAATAACACTTTGAGGAATCGAACCCGAGACCTCCTAATCCCACGCGCACATTTATGCCGTGAGACCAATGAGGCAGCCTTTGGAGTTATAGGCGTGTTAAATTCAGAATAATCATCATATTTTTTATTTTTTATTTGTTCAGTATCTCAATACAACTATTATTACAGGATTTACCCAGGATTGGTAGTAATAGCTAGCCCCGTGCCTAGGAGAGCACTTTTTATACATTAGGTATATGATAGCAATTATTTTCTGAATACTTTTCTCATTTTCCATATCAACTTGACCCCCTCCCCCTCCCATAGGACATGGGCGTCCTTGCCCCTCCGCCCCCTAGACAATCGGCTGGCGACGCCCTTGCTTACTACTATCAAGTATTAATATAAAAATAGTGTATAGTCTCACACCTGTATCCCTGAGGGGGTAGGCAGAGGTGTAATATTACACCCACATTTCGCCATGAAATTTTAGGTCCCACGTAATAGGAGGCGAGCCTATTGCCGTTACCGGGCACATCACCAGACGCCGTGCGCTACTGAGAATTCGGAGAATTCGGAAAACCCAGTAATACTTTTGCCCGACCCGGGAATCGGACCTGGGACCTCCGATCAGCAGTCGCATACGCCACCACAGGACCACGGACGCAGACAAATAATTAGAAAAGTAATATAAAAAGGAAATCTAAATAAAATGAAATTCAAGGTAATACTAGAATATACCCATTTTTAAGCCGAACTCACTTTAAGTTAAAAAAGTCAAATATACCCATTATCACCTTCTCCAGCAATTCTTTTTGTACTGATGAAGATATCTCGGGTCTAGCTATAAAATAATATAGCCTCTGCAACACATATACAAAGCCTTATTGGTAGATCATTAGAATGTATTTTTACATACTTTCCCGTCGAGACTTTAAAAGTGACTGTGGGTGTTGGTGCTTAAAATATCGTTAAACTCTACATTTTTATGTTGTGCTACTTTACGGTTATGTAGATAGTTCATTCGATAATAGCAAGGTAAATAAGGAAACTCCGTTGGATGAATTATGTGACATTATGTGTTTAGGTTTGGGCTGTTTTCAGCCATCCCGTGGCCATGGTTTTTTAAAGCCATATGATGCGTAACAGACTGGTTATTTAAAGCAAACGGCGAGTAAGATATTTTAACCGTCTCCACTGTCACTAACAGTGAAAAGCTGAAAATTATAATTTCAATTCTGACTTTTCGAACTTATTTATTATATTGTTAAGTATTGTTTTTAATGCTGAAGGATTACATGGTGAGGAAACCTCCTTCTCTGAATGGTGAACATTAGTTCTTGAAGACATATGTGCCAAACCACATTTCGTCAGCGTGCTGCGCCAAACCTTAGCCCTTCTCGTGATGAGAGGAGGCCTATGTTCTGCAGTGAGGTAGATTGTAAGCAAGGCTGAAGATGGAGAAATTTAGTTTCACTTTTTTAGGTAGATATGGGATTTACTGTGTCTGAAAAAATGACAAAACTGACGGCTTTAAATAATAGCTAATACGGAAGAAGGGCCATTAATCAATATACTATTCTGTAACATGTCATAACTGAACTTACTAACGAATTCCCATCGAAAACAGCTATTACTTACGTTAAACGCCAAGATTCAAAACTATCTTTAATAATAATCTTACCAGTTTTGAAGAAAGTCTTGGAGGTTTATGCGTCGATCTCTTACCGTTAGTAAATTTATATTATTAACATTTTACCACAAAGTGGACTGTACAGTTTAAGTACACCTGCAACAATGTTTATCATTTTATATCCAGTAAATATGGCTTATGAGCCGTAAATCTACCCATGATCTCGCTAATAAATATTCATAAATTATAAACAGAGAGTTTATTTACTGCGGTGTGCACCGGCCTTATAAATATCCGTCCTTACGTGTGTCCATGGCTTTCGCGACCGGTGGCATTTCATCTCATTAAAGATGACAACAGACGCATTGCTTAAAAAGCTTGAAGCATTGTCACAAAGGAGGTTACATTTTTCATAAAATACTTGTCGAAATACCTCCCACGCAACGTCTCGGCCCGAGGCCATGACGTAACGAGAGCTCGTGTATGGAGAGTCTTAACACGAAAGCCACTCGACGTAACACGACATCCCACTCTTCCCCCCAGCGTTAGAAAAGGACAAAACACCACTACTCTCCGTCATATTTTTCCCTTTACCACCCTCGCTCTCTGAAGCGTTCTTTTACATAAAAGAGGATCTTGAGAAAATAATAACGGGAATGTTCAAAGGGCACCCAAGTTTCGCTATTTGGCCGCTTTGATTTTCGACTCGGCAAAGAATTTTTGTAACCACAAAGGAAATTTCGATGCGATATTAAGCAAGGATATAATTTTCAAGTTAATGCAGTACTCTTTCCAATCATTTTTGCTTTTATTAAATTTATGTATGACG
Organism: Euclidia mi; assembly: GCA_944739405.2. NCBI lineage: Eukaryota > Metazoa > Arthropoda > Insecta > Lepidoptera > Erebidae > Euclidia > Euclidia mi. The sequence continues at coordinate 5,633,005 of OX123200.2, read as the reverse complement.
AAAAGTTTCAATAGCCTGGTGGCAAAATAAAGGACTGAGAGGTTAAGAAAGAGGCCATGCCACCATTCTTTCGGAAAATTTTGAAATCCATCGTCCTGTCTTGTTTGAATGCGTTTTTTAGTCGTAAGGTCTCTGACCTGTACCGAGTACTGAACATTAGGTGAAAATGTTCCTTGATAAGGATATCAATTATATATTTTATTTTTATTAAATATACCTACTTACAATGTCACCAAACGTGACAGCAATAGGAGGTACATTGTGTCCTTTTTCTTAATTTTATAACATGGGAGATTACCGTGTGAAAATAGGTATCCCACAAAGTAATCTTTCCATTAATTTTTTCTTTTTTTTTTCAAATTCAATGTTATCAGCGATGATATCCATTACGCACAAATAGATTCAAAAATGATCTACTCAAAAATAAATTTACCTATAAACTTGGGTAAGGCTTTGATGCAATAATACAATCCATAAGCATCAAATTTATTGGTGAACAGCTCGGTTTTATATCATAGATTTACCATTGATAACAAAACTTTCTAATATTGCATTACGTGTTTTTATTTATTATAATGACCGCCTTAACGCAGCTTTTCGACAGCCCTATGCCAAAACAGCAACTGCTTAGCTTATAATATAATTTACAACGACTATAGAAGAGAAATGGTCAATAAATTCGTTTTATGAACACACGAAAGCCTGGTTATCTTCAGTCATAACAGTTCGCGTTATCTCATTCGTTACTTATGGCATAAGAGTGCAAAGTATGCATTATGCTGTTAAATAATGTGCTAGTTATAAAATCATTAGTTTTACCATTAAGGTTAGACAGAGATATGTAAAAATGTTGTTGGCATGTTATTGAAAACCTTTCATGCTTTGGATATATATGACTGCACGATTGGCGTAGTGGTTTAAGCGGCCGCCTCGCTGCTTGACACTGCGCCGAGTGTCGTGTTCGATTCCCACACGAGACATCACTTTGTGTGATCCATAAATTGTTGTTTCGAGTCTGGGTGTTCATTGTGTCCCTTGGTTGTATGTTTGTTAAGTCCCCCGCGATACAGGATTTATTCCTAGTGCGGGTATTGTCTTTTTACAAAAGTAAAATATTTTTTATGGACCTGTGACGTCCCTCTATTCTTTTCTTCCATATATCCCTTTTATTCTCTTCTTGGACGGTAACTTTCTTGAATGAGTCCAACTCATCCCACTGTCTCCGCTTTAGACGGCCGTGATGCTACTGCCTGACTGCTTTTAATTGCTCTTTTATATTATAGCATATACCATAGTCCATACAACAAATTCCCTTATGCATTAAAGGAACAATATTTAAGAGAAGTATTTGCTGTGATGCCTCTCAAAGTATTTTGTCAGTTTTATCCGTTTAAAATATACTATAAATATAGTATACTACTTCACTATAATCGATTCTGCAATTCAAAGTTCACATAAAGCTCAAAACGCTAAAAACGTCAGTTAATATACAAAGATAACTATAAAACTGTTAACAAATAATATGCGTTACAATGTCATACGAGAATAAAAAAATCCAACACAAGAATCAAATCCAGGCCCATACAACCAGCTATCATCAAATTTCCTTACAGTAGGCGAACGAGCGACAGAGGTTCAAGTTTTTAATAGCGGCAACCCTCTCAATAACAATACAACATTATGAACCGAGGGTCAAAACACAACAATCGATTTTCGCTTTCGCAGTCGGAAACAAAGGACTTAAAAAGTGAGAGACCAAATAATAATGGATTGTAAATTAGGAGTTTTATTTGATACAGGACTTAAACTTGCCACCTAGACGAACCGAGCGAGGTGGGTAGGTGACACCACATCAACGGACACAAAGTCGAAATTATTTACTCATTTAGGTCACCATGTGACGATTATGAACGTAATTTTTTTCGAGTTAAGTACTTAATGCATCTACATGTACAGTCAAACAACTTCCCGCTTGACCACCATAAGGGCGAGAATTGCTCAGCAAGACATCGTCGCTTCGAGTGCTACTTTACACGCACATTGACATTCGTATACAAAGCGAGTTTCTAGTGTGCTTCGACTCTATGAGCGAGCCAAGGGGTTATTTTTCAAAGGGGTCCAGCGCCGACTTGTTTGATTGTACCTACATTTAGTGCCTCGTTCGTAAAGCAAAGGCGTGAAACCACAAGGAAGAACGGGCAATAAAACTCATGGCCACCAAGAACACCTAGAGTCCTTACAGTATTTCTAGATTACGGTAAGGGAGGTGTCTTGTGGGAATTAACGGCACAATACGAGAGACACTGATACTACTAATACCAGTACTGGCAAACTGTCTTGACAACAAAAGTTCCTTAAAATTATGGAACAAGCAACTGAGCACCACCTTAAGAGCTGGTATATGGTATTCAACCTTTGACCGAAGATTAAGTAATTTGTGCATTGAAGTTGTTTGTCTTAGAATCAAATTGTCCCTTGACGTCTTATCCCAATCACATGCCATCTTAAGAACAGCGCAGTTGGGAGTTATAAAACACGCTACAGTACATTTACCCCCACCAAGGTTTTATCAATCCTTGCATAATTTATACAACATTCGTGCTTATAGAAACAACAATTTTATAAACATTTCTTAAAACTCATAACTCCAAGTCAACGTAGATTTAATCTCTTGCCTCAAGTTGCAATATTAAACTTAGTTGCTTGTTCTACCGTAAAAGTACCTAATTACATTTTTAATTAATTCTATGCTTTATTCGTAAAACGCTCGCCTCAGCCAGTAATCATGGTACGCCCTCTACGACGATATTAAAACTTTCATATGCAGTAACTCCGACATATCTCTCATAACTTGAGAAAGGCGAAAAACATTTCAACGCGAATTTTTCTTTAGACGAGAGATTTTATGACGACAAATGACAAAAATACTCAACGTTTCATTGTGAAACTTGGAAACGACGCTGCGAGCATTTTTGTGCGCCCTCTACGCCTCCCTATACATGTGTACAGAAGGGCGAAGTTATTTGCTTTGCTTCTCTTCCGTCCATTTGCCTCCCCCCCTCTCACCCCTGAGCTTCCGGCTGGGACACGCCGCCTACCACCCGGCGCGTCCGACTAGCACACGACAAACAAATACCTACTCTAACACCTTCGCGAAAGGATTTCATTCTCGAGGCGCCGCTGTCACTATTTTTCTTTTACACCCGAGAGCAACGTGACATCTTTCCGCGCGAAAAGAAATGCAGCTCTGAACTCTGGGTGACACATTCGAATTTGGAGCATTTGCTGTTCGGTGCTTACGTCTGTTTGGATGTGGGGTATTTAGAGGGGGCGCGGGGCGACGGCGACCGTACGAAAAACATATTTTTCAGATAACGACAATGAGAAAGGAAAATATTCAGATGAAAATTCTCCGATACGGCGCGCCTGGTGCGGCCGCGTGGAAGATATTAAGGGGAGGGCGTGTGCTACTTAACGATATTTTTCGACATGCTTTACTTTTATTGCTAACTCACGGCTCCGATATCGGATACGGTTTGTCGTATATCAAAAAAGAAACTCGATTCAGACGTACATAAAAAATATATTACGTATTTAGTAGAGCGAAGTGAAATCAGCGCAGATAGCGGCGGTCTGCTTCCACATCAACGGATCCTTTGAATCATTTGGAGTTGGATCGTTTTCATGGAAACAAAAGAAAAATTCTTTGAGGAATTACAGGAGCAATAATATTCTGAAATTATTATCCGGACGATGTCCCAGTGGGATATTAAGTAACACGATATTAACATCCCCGGGGGTGAGTGGGACGGCTTTATGGATTAAATGGTTAATTGGAGAGGGACGGAGGTAGAGAGGGCGATCTTGTCTAAAGGACGTTGGCCTCCGGGGCACGCGACCGTTGATTCGAACTCCTTTTTAATTCTTTTTTATTAATTATACCGCGACCGTGTAGTCTTGAACGTTTCATAAAATGCATTCGAACAAAGAAGTTATTTATCAAGCTTGCTTATCTGCTAAACAATCTTTTTATAGATAACCAAGTTTGAATAATAACTTCTTTTGTTTTCAAGAACATGTTTGAATATTTAAAATAGTTTTAATGGAGTAGAAATTGTGACGTAACTTCAGTCACAGTAGAACTTCAGCTGTTTGCAATTATTGATTTGATAGCGGACGAAACTACTATATAGTTTTAAATTTATTGTAAGCCTGAACCTTCATGATTAGAGTTTGAGTTTTGTAGAATCCTGATGTTTCGGCGTAGATTACACCAGCACAGTCGGTGTAAAGTGGTTATACTGGAGTCAAAAAGAAGACATTTCACTCCTATATACAAATCACTACGCGTACAAAACGTGTACAAAATTTATAAAGTATTCATCAAGAATCAACTCATGTAATTCTCGCAACAAATCTTAAACGTTACAGCTCCCTCTCATTAAAAAGCTTTTTCTCAGCGTCGCCGGTTTATAACACTTAATGGCCGTTCGGTTTCTTCGGTAAACTTGGCAATGAACGGAGGGAGAGCCCTCTCAAATTGGGTCACTCTTTGACTTAATTTTTTTTCATCAAGGTCGTGTATAATCAATAGGACGATGCTCCAAATTTACGCCTGCCGTAATTAGATTTTGACATTGATTTTAGGGCAGGTCGTGGCCAATCGATGAACGCGATTTGTTACGCAATTAGGAGGGGGATTATGGTGGGAGATAAATGATTTTGTATAATGTTGTGTGAAATGTTGGGGTTAGTTTGTTGGGCTGTTGCTGTGTTGTGTTATGAGATTGGACGGAGAGAAAATGGTCTTGTGTGTGTTTGATCCAAGCCGGTAGAAATTTCCGCAAAGGTATATATTTTTTTATAAACTCACGTCTGTATCCCCGAAGGGGAAGGCAGAGGTGTAATATTACATCCACATCTCGCCAGGAATGTTTAGGCCCCACGTAATAGGGGGCGAGCCTATTGCCGTACCGGACAAATTACCAGACTCCGTGCTGCTACTGAGAATTTCCTTACGGGAAAACCCTATAATACTTTGTCCGACTCTGATCAGCAGTCGCATACGCTATTAACTGGACCACGGAGGCAGTCAAAGATATATGTTTCATGGCTTAATGCTCACACGTTTATATTTAGACATATTTAATCATCATCAAAGACAGTAATTGTTCTAAAACTGTAGATATTTTTATGTGTTCGTCCTGTGACATCATTATTACCCAAATGATCATTATTCTAAGCGCCGTCACTTCCATAACGTACGAAATCTGACAAAAAGAAATCAATCTGTCGGCCATGGAGGCTGCATACTAAGTAGACGACGCGACGGAGAACAAAGGGACCGATGAATTTTAAAAAGACAATCTATGGTAGAGCAGGATTGGGAGGGAATTCTTATATTGGGTGGCTGATTCAACATATCCGGTGATTTCATTGTTTGAAACTTTGTTATAGAGAAGCTGACTTCTATAAAGTATTCAATTATAACTTGTATACTAGCGGATTTTCCTAATATTTGATCTCCACATGGGTTTGGCTGCTAGAGTTAAACATTTGACATATTTGGTACTAGCTGTTTCCCGCGGTTTCACCCGCGTCCTGAGGGAATTACTTCGCGTACCCGGTTAATTTATACGCCTAAGTTACTCCTTGGTACATCAGCTATCCGTCAGTTAAAATCCCGTCAAAATCGGCGAGATTAGCGAGAACAAACAGACAGTGAAACAGACAGACCGACAGACAAAAATTAAAAAAAATTTCATTTTGGGATATGTACCGTGTATACATCCATATGCATTAAGTAAAAAGCGGTTATTTTAATATTACAAACAGAGACTCCAATTTTATTTATGTGTATGTATGTGTAGATGAAGTTTATATAAAATATGTATTTCTAGTAGGTACATAATAAATCACAGTATAGTAATCAAGTGTCAGTCAGGTCACTCAAAGTCAAAGTCAAAATTCTTTATTCATTTAGATCACAAAGTGACACTTATGAACGTCAAATTTAAAACATTATTACTGTATGCTTCTACATTTACATTTACTGCCACGTTCGCACAGCAAGGGCGTAGAACCATGAGAAAGAACGGGCTTTAAAACTCACGGTCACTCTTTTTCATCGCCAGGTTTTTAATCATACATAACAATTAAACTTTTGTAAGGTGCTGCAACTGTTATACCTTCTATGTTACTTGTATATATTTACTTTACATGATACTCAAGCATAATCAAGTTCAATTTTGATGTTCATTTAGTTAGCCTACTGAACATAGACATGGTGAAACAGGAGCATCCACTTACATTATGCACCTAACACTGAGTGTAGGAGGTTCGATCCACACACCGAACAACACTTCATGTGATCCAAAACTTATGCAGGCGTTGTCTTGCCCAAAAGTGAAGAGATCTGGCTAAATCTCTAGTATGCCGCATATTCTATTACAAAAAAAACACAGACTGAGCGCATTAGTGCAATACATCTCTATATCCCACTCAAAGATCGCACAGGCATGAAACTACATATGAAAGACAAACACTATAAAACATTTAAATACATAAGCACCACTTCATAGATCAAACTTGAAAAATTCCATAGTCATAGAAAAATCCCACACGATTTGACTGCAAAAGCGCCAAATCAACAAAAGAAATAATCTTCAACCCACACAAAATTGTACAGACGGACAATGGTCCTCGACAGCTATATCTTCGCTTATCCACTCGTATGATGCGTGTACGGTCAGCAAAAAAGGCGCGTGTGTATTGAACGGCAAGACTACTTACAATATTTGTTCAGCGGCGGAATGCGGTAGTCGCAAATATACGTATTGTACGGAAGGTCAATACACTCACGGGTGAAGCTTAACCGTTGCTTGGATGGTTTGTTTTGTAGGGTCAGCATGACAACATTTTAAACTTATATATGTATTAATATAATATTATAATAATATACAATAGGCTCGCCCCCTATTACGTGGGAGCTAAAAATTCATGGCGAAATGTGGGTGTAATATTACACCTCTGCCCACCCCTTCGGGGATACAGGCGTGAATCTATAACAAAAATAAAATAAATATATTTATTAATTAAACCTAAACCAATTATTGTACCCTGTGGATTTAAATTCACTATAATTTTGTCCAGAACAGCGCCATGTCTAACTGTTGTTCCAAGTCCTGTAGCTAAATCAGAAGGCCAATTCTCGTATTTAACAGACACTGACACTGAATTTTGACTGAAATGCGATTTAATTTTGAATTGAATCACAATTGGTATTCTGCTCCACTTAATCTCCTTACAGTACAATTTCGATATAATCAATTTATAATCTCTTGTTAATCTCAGAGGTAATGTCAAAAACTCAAAAACAAAAACATGAATTTTGCCATTGTATGGGAAAATACATTAATAGGAATGGTTATTGGATGCCAATACGTTTACATGCCAAATTAAAATTAATATACAACTAAGTAATAAAATTTCGGTAAGTAAATATATTGGTTCCTTGGATCGTGTGAATTATTTTCAATAGGTATTCAATAATAAAAAAAATTAATATTCAATAATAGAAATAATTCAGACATTATAAAGATTTTAACGATGGTAACGTACAATTGGGTTTTTTAATTAGTTTTTTCCTCCTGATAATTTTATCTCATTTGTTGAATTTCTCGAGCAAAAGTTTCGCGAATATTTCGATCTTGAAATAAATATTGTCAATGCTGGCAACGAAATACTTAACATGTTTGCATGTTGTCCACCAGGATCTCCTAGCCAGATCCCCCAGAGGATCCTCTTGAACTCATTAGTTGTGGAATTGTATAAAAGCAATTAACGTTTACAAAACCAGTGACTATCAGAAAGTTATCAGCCATCGATAGGGATTACAAAAATCAGGTGCATGCGATTTTCGACCTTATTGACGTAACTCAGAATTTATAATTTTACTAACGTATGAATGTCAGAAAGCAAGAAAATACCAAAAAGAAGTTTGTCATGAATTGTCAATAAGGTCGAAAATCGCATGCACCTGTTTTTTGTAAGCCCTATTGATGGTTGATCATTTTATAGTCATTTGTTTTGTAGACATGAATTTGTCTTACACAATTTCTTTTTAAACTTATTTTAGATACCTATCCCCGTGGTAAAACTAGTGACACATAATAGCTAAAGGAGATTCCTATGTTTATTAGCAAAATAGATCATAAATATTACCAGAAAAATATTCAACACTATTAGTGGTATCGTTGGGAATGTCAAATAAAGCACGTCATCACGTCGTGTCCTTGGTAACAAATGTATATTTTTATTCCGTGCTTTTAAAAGTTTCAGGTGCATGCTTTTTTGATTCCACTCGCTATTTTATTTACAACTGTACTTCTGCCGTATAGCGAATCGGTCGAGTCCAAGAATCTGTCCAATTCACGAATCTGTCGAGTTGGGAATCTGCCGAATCACGAATCTGTCCATTCCAGAATCTGTCGTAAACCGAACAAGCGATTTGTCTTAACCTATTGTGACAACCCTACCAAAATAGGTAACAAATTTACAAGCTCTTAAGAAGCTGTTTCTCTGTTCGGTTTATTTACTCATGTAGTTATATTATGTACGATGGTATCACTGTGAAAAAACTAGAAATACCTTACCTGCTCTACTAATAATTATCAGAATACCGTTCACACTAGTTCACACTTGGTTCAACTTTCGATGTAGTCCCGATCTCATTCAAGTGTCAGTTAAGTTATGAGAATACCATTTATGACGCCGAGACTAGATCGATATTGGAATTTGAACAAATAAAATTACCAGAATTGGCCTTCAGTTCTCAGGTGTTACATTTCAGTTTCTGAGATCAGGTACTTTTTAGACGTTCCGTGAATGTGGAACAATTTTTTTTTACTGACTCACGCCTGTATCCCCGAAGGGGTAGGCAGATATTACACCCAAATTTCGCCATGAATTTTTAGGTCCCACGTAATAGGGGCGAGCCTATTGCCGTACCGGGCACATTACCAGACTCCGAGCTGTTACTGAGAATTTCCTAACGGAAAAACCCAATAACACTTTGCCCGACCCGGGAATCGAACCCGAGACCTCCCAATCCCACGCGCACTTTTATGCCGCGAGACCAACGAGGCAGTCTGGAACTAGTTAGAAATAAAACAATTGCTTACATACATTATACATTCTGCTCGCGACAGCAAGACTTCATTTTTAAAGTAGTAATTTTAATAGTCTACAATTCTACATGACAACAGTTTACAGTTTTTGGAAACTATTTTTGGTAGTTACATACGCTCTAAGTTGAAAGAAACTTTTCTGTGTAAATAATATCTGCACATGCACAGTGCTAAATTGCAAAATAAATAGTAGTATTCAGTAAATTCACATAAAGTAAAATTAATATATAATATAGTACACCAATAGTACAATTAATGACCCAAACCTAACATCTCATCTCCTCATGTAAAACCTCATCACTTAAACACTTCAAACTGCGCTTGCTAACGCTACCTGTCACCTTAAATTTCTCCAGCAAGCAAACAGTCAGGCATACGCAAATTATTATGTCTAATACCGACTCTATGGGTAGAGGAGAGTTAATGTGAGCTTTGTGACTCATCACTGCAATACTGTTTACACGCCTCATACGTATACCAACCTAATGGTTCATATAACAAATGTACATAATAACCACTTACTTATGTAAAAATCTTTGTTGGCCGTACGAATTCTCAAGGCGATTTTTATTGAGGTGGGACTTAAATATTTTTAGTTTTAACCCACGCGCTAATAGGCAAGTACCTAAATATTGTTTCTTTATAGACTGCTTCTTTATATAGACTGTATCCCAGAAGGGGAAGACAGAGCTGTAATATTACGCCCACATATCAGTATGTTATGAATATTAGGACCCACGTAATAGGGAACGAGCCTATTTACGTTACATTGCTAGACTCTATGCTGCTACTGAGAATTTGAAAATCTTAGTAACACTTTTGCCCGACGCGGTACTCGTACTTAATCGAATCTGGGACCTCAGGATCAATAGACAAGTAGGTAAATAATGTTCTATTTTGGTGGTATAACTGGAATTCTGAAGCTAATATTCCGTCAACTCCGTTTAGGCTAGTAAGCGGACACCGGGTTGCAACTGGAATAACGCTAGGAGGATGATATTATGGCTTTTTGTGGGGTATGATGAATCCTAATATTGCAGTGTAGTTGCATATTCCCATAAATATTTTGTGTATTCATTATTAAATAAGGAGTTTATCGTCAGACATCTAGCGTTTCGGTGGAGTATGTCACATCGCCTATCCCTACAATTTAAATATTGTTAACTACTTTACTTCGAAAACACAAAAATGCTGTAAAGCATTTCTTTGGTTAGTTGGCCTCTCAATCCTTAGACCTGAAAGATATTCGCACGAAAAGATGATGAATAGTACAGAATATCCGATCGATGATCGTACGAGATTGAGCATATTATGTAATATATTAGATTTATATAAAGTTTGGGGTAAAGTGGGGTGTTAGTGCCTACCCTTATGTATAGTGGTGAAAGTTGGGTATGGCAGAAGAGACCTGAAAGTAGAATAAATGCTGTAGAAATGAGAGCACTGAGAAGTATGTGTGGTGTATCTTTGACCGACAGAGTAAAGAATAGTGTGATAAGAGAGTGGTGTGGGGTAAAAGAAGATGTACTGCCAAGCATCGAGAAAGGCATGTTAAGATGGTTTGGGCACATGGAGAGGATGGATGACGAAAGACTAACAAAGAAGATATATATGTATAAGGCAAATGTAAATGGGACAGGACGAAGGGGAAGATCTAGGCGGTCGCCCTCTGACCAGATTGGAGACATCCTAAAAAAAGGACAGGTCAGAAGTACCCTAAACAGAAGAGCATGCATGAGAAACTTGATGCAAGTGAATGAAGCAAGAGGGGTATGTCAGGATCGTTGCAAATGGCGTTCCGTAGTCTCTGCCTACCCCTCCGTGAAACAGGCGTGAGTCTATGTATGTATGTATGAATATAAAGTTTTATATCAAAATTACCGTAAAGTAAAACATAATGAAAAGGTAAATTCGCATAAACTTGTTTAATAGAAAAACACTTGACTACGACCGTTGAAATCTCTATTAAATATATTAATATATGCATTATATATCAATACATTCAGCATTACTTATGTACTCAAAAACTTATGTACTTAAAACATATCTATTTATAAGGCAAGCAATATTACCTTAGTATAAAGTTGATTGCTTTTTAATTAATGACTATGCCAATATTTGTCTGGCTCTGTGTGGTAGGCGTAAAGAGTATTTTAAGTAAAAAGATGACTCTGGTTAAGTGTGTAAGTTTTTAAATTAAGTGATGGTGTAGGTCATGTCCAGGTAGAAGTGTCTGTAGATAAAAGATTTACAAGTAAAACTATATAATATGTATGTATGTTTATCCATTGTCTAGTATCCATAGTATAAACTCTGCTTAGTTTGGGTCTAGATGGTGTAGAGTGTACCTATATGGGAGAATAGGTATTATTATAAAAAACGTGTTTTTAAACGAAGACCCGCGGTGTGGATTGGTTGAACGAGAAGTGGAATTCGAACTCCAACATGTCTGCCAATTTTAGGTTAATTAAAAGGTCTAGAGTAATGCACAGGCGATTTTTTTTAATTTAAGTATATATGCACAAATCATCTTCTTAGCGTTATCCCAGTTTCAATCTGGGGTCCGCTTTCTAGTCTAACCAGATTTGGCTGAATATTAGCTTTTCCACAGAGCGACTGCCTGTCTGACCTCCGCAACCCGAAGGCATAGCAATATTCCATGGTTTAGACTAGTGTCAGTTTATTTTAGAGGTACTGACGCCCTGTAACGACTGTCAAAGATCTTCATGACAACCGGGACCGACGGCTTAACGTGCTCTCCAAATATGAAACTTTATAAATTAAGAATACTAACAGCTTTTTCTAGTCTGCAAAACGGATAAAATTAATTCTCATTGGCTAGTAATATTACTAGGGATGTACATACATCTTTTAGCGTAATTGTATAGGAAATTTATACGTGTGGTGACGGATTAAGAATACGGAATGTCACCACCCCATATCATCCCCATGGATGTCGTAAGAACAGCCGACAGAGGGAGTATATTATGCAGAGAACAGCACTGTAAGAGAAGGAAAACTTGATACAAACCCTATACCAACCCGTTTGGCCAGCGTGGTATAGTAGGCCAATTCCTCCTTTCAAAGGAGAGGCCTAGTCCAGCAGTGGACTGTTAAAAGCTGATGATGTATAGGAAATTTGAGGCATTGTATATGTCTGTTAAGTGACAATATACGCAAAGTGGCTGGCAGCGACTGGACAAAAAGAGTCGAAAATCAGACTCAGTGGCGTGCCATTGGAAAGGACTATATCCAGCAGTGAACTACGGCAGGCTGATGATGATGATGATACGTCTATCACTTATTAACTCTCACCACGCATCGGAGCAATACACACATCAACAAAGTCTAGGGATATCTTAATCCTAAATTATTTACGAGTTTATAGTTTAGAACCTTGTTAGTTTCCACAAAAAGTTTATATACAGATTAAAACCTCTTTTATTCTATTTTCAAAATTTGAACATGGAAAGAAAAAAAACAAAATAATAAACAAAATATGGCGGCAAATTTGCTAGTAATTCGTTACATTAAAGAAAGTTAAAACTGTTTTATTATAATTATTAATGAAAAGGGTTTTTAATTGTTTTTCTTTTTTAATTTAACGTGACGTACGAACTTTAAAAGTCATGTCACGTCGTCATTTGAGTCGAGATGAAATGTTACGAGCCGTGGGCATGTTAGAAAATGGTGCAATTCAACGCGTCGTTGCTGAGGCCCTACATACCAGTCAAAATGTGATATCAAGGTTGTGGTCACGTTATCGCAGTACTGGAGATGTGGCCGAACAGCACACAGGTAGATATCGTGTTACTACGCAGAGACAGGATCGATTTCTCCAAATGACCGCCAGAAGACAACCCAATATCACAGCGCTGCAACTAGTGCAAAGGCTCCAGGAGGACCACCAGCTGCTGGTAAGCGACCAAACCGTGCGAAGAAGGTAACATGAAGTTGATCTTCATGCTCGAAGACCATTGCGTGTTCCAGCATTGCGACGTGGCAATCGCGGTCGGCGGCTTTCGTGGGCTCGGGAGCATTTACCATGGAGTGACGAACAATGGTCTTTGGTGCTGTTCACCGATGAGTCCCGGTTTGGGTTTCACCCGGATTCACACTCACAGAACACGCGTTTGGAGAGCTCCAGGGAGAGTTAGCCGTCTACGGCACCCTCAGGAGGTCCACCCATACCAAGGCGGGACAATCATGGTGTGGGCAGGAATTCGTCTTGGCGGACGAACCCAACTCGTTTGGATCCAAGGCAGCATGACTGCACAAAAATACCACGAGGAGGTAGTAGAGCCCGTTATTGTCCCACACAGAACTCAAATAGGCCATGAATTTCTACTCATGCACGATAATGCTCCTTGCCATACGGCGCGGCTGGTATCGACCGCTCTCCGAGAGCACGATATTCAAGTTTTGGATTGGCCTGCACAGTCGCCCGACTTAAATCCTATCGAGCATGCCTGGGACATGTTACAACGAAAAGCTTTGAGAGATTTTCCACCAAATTTGACGACTGAACAACAACTTTACGAACACTTGCAAAGGACATGGGACCTCATACCGCAGCAAGACATTGACAATTTAATTTTAAGTATTAACAATCGATGTCGATGTGTAATCAATGTAAGAGGTGGCAACACTGATTATTAATGATTAGATTTTACAAGATTTTTTTCCATTTTTATTAAAATTAATCGTTTTTTAAGAAGAAATGTTTGTTGTTATCATACTAATTTTCCATGATGATTAAAAAAAATATTTTTTTTATTTAAAACAAAAAAAAACACGAAATGTTTTTTATTTTTATTAAAGACCTTAAAATAATCTATGATTCTTCTATTTACTGTATCAGAAAATTCTTCATAGATTTTTAGATATTTGATGAAATATAAAATATCCCTAGACTTTGTTGATGTGTGTAGTTAGTGTTATACTAATAGGTATTTTGTCAGAAAATCGTACTCTAGCTTTCTGATTGTGATGTATTTTAGATACTAACTAGAGGACGCCAGCAGCTACACCTGCAATTTTTGTAAATTTACCCGTTTTGGCCGATCCCGTGGGAATTTCTGGAAATCCCTTCTTAGTGCACCCCTACGGTCCCCAAGGAACATACATGCCAAATTTCAGCTTCCTGCGCACAATAGTTTCGGCTGTAGCGTGTCTGTCAGTCAGTCAGTAACGCAAGGATTTTATATATTAAGATTGATATCTGAGCCCGATTTTCGGCTTTTCTTGTCCAGCCGCTGCCATCCACTTGGCGTAGGTATATCGTCACTCCACCTAGCTGGAGGGCGTCCTACACTACGTTTGGCAAGGCGCGGTCTCCACTCTAGAACACGACTACTCCAACGTTTATCGGTTCTTCGACAAATGTGGCCGGCCAACTGCCACTTCAGCTTGCTAATTCTTTGAGCTATGTCGATTACCTTGGTTCTCTGTCGGATCAATTCATTACGAATTCGATCCTTCAGAGAAATTCCGAGCAAAGCCCTCTCCATAGCTGGCTGAGCGACCTTAAATTGGTGGACCAGTCGCTAGTCGCACCGTCAGTGTCCACGCCATTGGAGAAGCCTATATCCAGCAGTGGACTCTTGCAGGCTGATGATGATGATGAATTGGTATCTAAAAGCACACACTCATAGAGCTAGACACTTTGACCTTTGTGTCATTCTTATGGCGTAGAAAATAAGTCTCAAAATTGTACTTGTCTTGTCACTCTTGACTTGTCGCTGTGTGTACCTATTCAAAACTTGATTCGCAATTGAATATCACCTACTAAATTACACGTAAACTGTATTTAATTAATATAATATTCAATTGATGTTAGCGGGACCATTATTTAAACCTACACGGGACCTTCGTTGACCTACACAATATCAGTAACTGCTGTTTACATAGACCTTGGTTCATAAATTACTTACATTAGCACATTGTACATAAGTAATATTTACAATATTTCTGATATTTTTTATATCATTATCATCATTATTAGCCCTGTATATATACCTACTGTCCCCCGGGCTACTACGGCCATAGTCCATCACGCTGGCCAAGTACGGGTTGGCAGACTTCACATGTCTTTCGAGAACATTATGGAGAACTCTAAGAAATGCAGGTTTCCTCACGATGTTTTCCTTCACCGTTTAGCAAGCGATAATTAACAATTTAATACGCACATAAATTCTAAAAGTCATTTGTGTGCGCCGTGGATTCGAACCCGTGACCCTCTGCGTAGCAGTCCGTCGGTCTCTCCACTAGGCTATCGCTGCTTTTTTTGACACTACATGAGCTCAAAATCCTAACTAACAATTAAATTAAGAGAAGATCGCCAGTTTGATTTTATATTTGTAACCTATGTAAATTTCAGTTGGGACCTATTAATTTTTAATGTTTCAAGGAAACAGGTTGTAATAACAAAAGTCGAAAATTCGCCACAAGACATGTGCAAACGATTCACCGAACTCATTAATTGTATAAATTTATACAATTAAAAAGCTTCTTGTGGATTTTTGACAAAATAACAGTACGACAAGTTTTAAAATTAGCCTGCTCTACTTTGGCAACATATCAAAATGTATCCTTAAAAAAATATTTTCCAGTGCCTAATGAAATATGGTCGCTAGCCGTACAAAGTGACGTAACTGGTTTTTTTTGCGAAAATGAGTTATTGTCGTCATTTTAACCTAAACCCTACAATACGAAAGCTATATGTAAAATAGGTCTAAAGTTAAATAATATACTCAACTACCGAGCATTTTTATCCAGTAAACTAGAGAATGACACCCGCGTTATTTAAGGCTACTGCACCGCTCCCGTCGCTCATAGCGCGATGTTATATAGCCTATAACCTTTCTCGATAAATGGGCTATCTAACACTGAAATATTTTTTAATCGGACCAATAGTTCCTGAGATCAGCGCGTTCAACCAAACAAACAAACAAACTAAGAAACAAACAAACAAATTCTTCAGCTTTATATATTAGTATAAGATTATTAAGCAGCTATCATATGAAAGTGATGGCTAACCGAAAATTGCTTGCCCTGTATGATTTGCTCCACGACAGTTACGTCACTTAGTACGGCAAGCGACGATATGAGTGAATTTAATTTTAAAAAAATTTGACAAGCCAAGTCTTTTCTGTGTTTCAAAAATTCATATCGTAAACTGATTTGCGATGAAATTTTGGTGTAGATACTATTATAATAAGTAGGTATGTGGTCACCGCTGCCAACTACTTAATCGAATAAGTAGGCCGACTTATAAATTCCCTTCTACAATAACTATGCGCTTAAAACCGACGCTAAGGTTTTCTTTATTATAAGCGATAGTGACTGCACCGATAGTTTAGTGGTTCAAGCCGCGTTTAGCACTCCACCGAGTGTCAGGGTTTGATACTCACACGATACGATTTGTTTATCCTTCATTCACAGTATCTACTAGAGTAAGAAGGCTAGATAGTGACAGTTGGTGGGGCGGACAGAAGCGGGCAAAGTCTGATACGTCTCTATCTATCTATCTATATCGTCACGCCTGTCTCCCATTGGGGTAGGCAGAGACTATGGAACGCCACATGCTTCGGTTCAAACATACCTCTTTCGCTTCCTCGACATTCATTAACCTCATCATGCATGCGCGTCGGTTATGGGTACGTCACCTATTTGGTCGGCGTAGGTCCGCCTAGGCCGTCCCCTACCGACGTTTCCATTCATTCTCGCACGATACACTCCTTTCGTATTTCTTCTTTCATCCATCCGTTCCAAATGTCCAAACCAACGCAACATTCCTTTTTCAATCTTTGTCACTACATCTTCTTTTAGACCACACTTCTTCACAGTCTGATATTTATGTTCTAAAAGTACCTATTAACTTTTAGAAGTCATATTTCCTACTGGTCCACGGGCCGCGCGTAGTGGATTCGAATGTACCGTGCAAAAGCTTGACGTTTTGATCGGCCGCAAATAAAAAGCCAACTTATGTCGACGCAGCAATTTGAGAGTCTCGCCACTCTATATAAACGTTTATTACAAACTAGAGGACGCCCGCAGCTACGCCCGCATTTTATTTTATTTTACCCATTTTGCCCGATTCCGTGGGAATTTCGGGAAATCCCTTCATAGTGCACCCCTACGGTCCCCAAGGAACATACATGCCAAATTTTAGCTTCCTGCGCCCAATAGTTTCGGCTGTAGCGTGTCTGTCAGTCAGTCAGTAACGCAAGGATTTTATATATTAAGATATTTGACCGTACGTAACGTCTGCATATATTTAATTAATCTTGAAGTTTCATCGGCATAGTATTTAAATAGGTAGAGTCAATTAACATTCAGTCTGAAGCAAGTGCCTCGTATACTATGCGCCTGCTTCAGATTCTGTTACTTTAATGAACAAGCTAAGTAAATAGGTAATTTACTGGTTATAAAATGAGCAACGGTACTTACAATTACGTATGAATGTCAACCTAAAAATAACGTTGAACCACATCATTCAACATTATGTACCTAGCTAAACTAAATTTCAAATAAATTATAATCAATTTTGGTTTTAACAACAATCGAAGTGAATTTCATACCTCAAATCTAAGTGGGACCAATAGAAAAGTAGGTATATCTCACCGGATTAATAATTTAACCGGAACTCGTTGGGCAGTGGCTATTAGGCATATATCAAAAAAAAAATTAATTGACTTTCAAAGTAATAAATAAAACATATATATATGAAAACTACACGCTATCTTTACGCGTCTAAAAAGTCTGAAAAAGGCACAAAATATTAAATTCTAATCTTTATGTAGCAAATAAAGTGTGATGCACACTATAAAATTTTAAGTCTGTTACAAGTAAAAAAAAAAAGAAACTTGAACGGAAAAAAGAATGATAATTCTTGAATGTGATTTAAGAATTAATATCATTCCTTTTTCAGTTAACTTTCTTAGAACAACCTCATAATAATTGCTTGATAAAAACAGTCTTTGTCGTGAAGAGCTGGCTCGTATTATGAGACCTTGTTTGTATATTTAACCCTCAGTTGCTAGAATCAGTTAAAAACCTTTTACTTAATTTTTTTAATACTTCTACCGCACCAAGAATAAACGATGTGTCGCAGACGACTGTAGAATCATTCAAACAATAGACACAAAGAACACTCAAACCGCAACTTGTGGAGCACACAATGTGTCTAATCGGATATAATAAATCAGAATCACAGCCTTTGGCGCAGTGGCGGCATAGATGCCAAAGCGACCGTTGAAACCACTACGTCGTATGTGCAGTCATCAAGCCAACCAACCTATGAGGATATTAATTTACAAAAAAATGGGTCACGAGATCTTTAAATGTATTATATTATCATTTTCCACCCATACTTTCGAACCACGAATAATATTTTCCGTTTTCAACCTAATTGTTATTCCGTATTCCATCCAAAACATACAAAGTTGGTGGTATATGTTGCATACCACCAACTTTGACCTTACGTATAGAATAGCCACAAGTTCGAAAACTAAAAATTAAAAAATTGTAATGGGCTTAAAACGATTTTTATTAATTATTTTAGCTTATTTGCAGAAAATTGGGTTGCAAACTCAAAGCACCATCGAGCCAATTATTTGCCGTAAAGATGACGTCAAATATATTTTCTACTGTGAATACCCAGAGTTGGTCGTACAGTGTAACAAGCACCTAAGCGCCACGGTGTCTAACAGACAAAGTTGCTTATTTCTCCAGAACTCTCGTAAATTAAATGCCAAATATTTTTGCCTATAGTTCTCATATTAAGTTTCACAGCTAATATCCAAAGACGGTGAGGGTATGGCCACGAAGTGAGAAAATATTTTGAATTTAAGTTTTGTTGACTGATTTTGTTTATCTATATATTTTGTTTTTTATTTTGGATTATAATGTTTTTAACAATATTAAATTGCAAATAGTAGTCGCAGCAGAGGTAAGCAAGATGGATGGACGATTTCGTTTAAATCGCGGTTAGCGGGTAAGTTGGTTCTTGTGGAGAGCTTTAAGTTATGGTGGAGGTCTAAGTTTAGCAGTGGAAGTCTTTTGACTGAGATGATAACGGTGCGGTACGCTATGCAGTAACTTCTTGATACTTTGGCATATAAGAAAGAAGTTTTACACTATGATAGTGTTAAATTACTTTGAGTGGAAAGTTCCAAACGTCACACTTCACCAATTCTGATAGGATGGTCTACCAGCTCCGTCAGTATTGGTCTATATTGGTCTGCATCAAAAGGTTCATAGTGGGGTTATGTATGCGATTGCACTATTTAAACAAATATCACATGATATAGATACAGAACCGTTACTGACTGCTATCAGTTATATTATATGTATATTTGTCTATACATAGCACAGCCAATTGGACACAAGCAGCTGCAACTTGATATGTATGTTCCTTGCGGACCATAGCAGTTCACTAGAGAAATCCTACGGGATTGCAAAGAAAAGGTCAGATTAAAAATAATGTGCCGGCGTAGATGAGTGCACCTATTTTAGCATACTTACAATTTTGACCCAATTTTAAGCAATTTAATTCTTAGTATAACACAAAAAATCACAATGACATTTCTTACTGCACTCATGTCATCACATTCTTCATGAGCGCTCGTCGTTTTAGTATATTAATAGTCCGTATTACGGCCATTTCTGACTTCAATCCATAAATACTTGGAAATGTTGTTGAAACATTAATTAAAGAGATTAATTACCCCTGTGACACGTGTTGGCAGTCAGTTTAATGACTTGTTATTTTTAGATTCGTACCTACATATAATTAAGTTAACCGACAAAGATTTTTTTAGTACAGGTATCTATAAAAAATCTGTGATTCATTGTTATGAACCTTGTTTGACACGTTTAAAACAATACCTACGTACAGTCAAAACACTTCCCGCTAGACCACCTTAAGGGCGAGATTCGCTCAGCAAAACATCGTCGCTTCCAGCGCTACTTTACAGATACATTAACACTCGTATACAAAACCAGTTTCTAGTGTGTCTCGATTCTATGAGCGAGCCAAGGGTTTTTTTTTCAAACTGGTCCAACGCCAACTTGTTTGATTGTACATTTATTGATGCGTAGTGACATTTTTGTACTTTGCATACAACTTATGCATCCTAGTGTGGTACTACACTCACACACATGTGGTTTACTTGCTGGTACGTGGTCGTCATATCTTACAGACGTCGAAGATTTTATATGCTTTAGGCGTACTTAAACCGACGACGGGGTCCATTGAGGCATAGCCGCCGTTTCATCCGTATAGGAGCGACAATACCCATACATTAAGCTAATTCGCCATAAAGGCCGATAGATAGGCCATCTATTCCAAAGAAAGCAAAAACAGGAGTTCAGTGGATAAAGGGGTTATTTCGACAAGAATTCGATTATTAGTACATAAATCTATGTGTTCTTTTCTTGCAACATAATAGTAGTAGAAAATCTGCACAAGTCAAAAGCTTCAAGTGTTTATCCAACTTTTTATTAGTCTGAAAGCCTTCTATAACACTAAATAAATTATTAAAAACGCTGTTATTTGCAATCCGCTGTTCTCATAGCCACAAAACAAAGTTCACGCGTCGAAATCAATTTGCGTAGCGCGCCCGTCCGCGCGCGCCGTCAAAGAAAGAATTTCTCATAAGTTAGGGATGTGTGACGACGCATATACGAGACTGACTGTATGTGCGAACATCTTATATTATATGCAGAGTGCGGAGAAAAATGGAGCTAGGCATTCTGGAGCAATATTTTTCTTTGAAAAAGAACTATAGTTGCTACTTAGGCTTTCTCGAGGAATTATGATATAATTAAAAAATAACTTTGTTTACTAGTTCGCTAGAAGTAAATTCTGTACTGCAAAGGACTCTACAAACAATTAAAAAGGTCACAAAGAACATGTAGACGCATAAAAACTATTTATGGATCACGCAAAGTGTTGTTCCGTGAGGCAATTGAACGGCGGCCATTGAAACTGTGACTCCATACGTGTCTCTTTGGATATTCTGTGGTATCTTTTTGAATAGCCCCATTCTCGTACACGTGTGTAGCTAGGTTCAGCAGAAGCAAAAACAGAAAGTTCCTGAGAAGTCTCGAGAAAAGATAAACTGCCATAGAACCACAACAAATTAAATTAAAAGTTTATTAGAGAGGTTGAAAATATTAAATCCACTTCAATAGTAATTATAACAATATCAGTCCTGTTATATAAACTTTGTCTTCACTGAGCTCTATGACAATGGTTAGGCTACAGTACTACGCTGCTCAAGTGCGAGTTTGCAGGCTTATCATGTCCTCCAGAGCATTATTAGAACTATCAAGCCTTTAAGGTTACCTCGAGATATTTTTTTTATAGACTCACGCCTGTATCCCCGAAGGGGTAGGCAGAGTTGTAATATTACACCGACATTTCGCCATGAATTTTTAGGTCCCACGTCATAGGGGGCGAGCCTATTGCCGTACTGGGCACATTACCAGACTCCGTGCTGCTACTGAGAATTTTCTAACGAAAAAACCCAATAACACTTTGCGTGACCCGGGAATTGAACCCGAGACCTCCCAATCCCACCCGAATATTTATGCCGCGTGACCAACGAGGCAATTCTCGAGATAATTAAATCCAAATTATCAATAAATCTTTGTGAATCGATTATAGTTTTGTTCCTTGTAGAGATCAAAACCACAACACTTATCACAGTGCTATTTTACAAGGTGACCGCTCAATCTACTGCACCATTTGTGCAGCGTTCGTATCTTAACTTCAGTATAATACCTTATATTTACTCAATACCTATAGATGATAAAATATACTACAATCTCAAATACCGCAACATGGATCACTAGTACACAACTATGACTTCAAAAAGAAACATTTCAGACTACAGCAAAGCATTAAATTCTTCACATGCGATCCGCAATAAAAATACTTCAATCGCTCACAAAGGGCTGTAGAGAAAAGTACATCAGTAGCGAAGAGCTAATAAAACCCACTACATATCGCAAAGGATACTCGCATGTAAGAAAAGAATTTGCAATATAGGTCCTTTTAGCCCCGCCTTCCCCACACACGGGTTCTATTGGCGAACACAGCTATCGGAAAAATGAGGGAAATGGGGGAAAACGTACGAAAGAGTTGGGGGCGGGTAAGATATGTGACTAAATATCCTACGAGATGCTTTACTTGAGGAATGCGTTTGACGTTTGATTTATAGCTGGCGCAGTAAGATTGGCTTTATCGGTTATTCACATGTGGGAGCATGATGGTACCCTTATGCATTTGGCACAGTTGTATACACATGTTCTATACATACATACATATATGCTGGGTACCTTTAGACGGCAGGAATAGATTGTATAGATTATCATTATCAGTCTAGCCTCATCCCGATTGCATAAAGACTATCCTCCTTACAATCCAAAATTATTTTTTTGGTCCAGCCATATTCGGCAGGATAGTTATGAACTTTTCGAACAGAGAGTATATAATATATGTTTGTATGTTTCCGATGGGTGACTGCTGTCAACTCAAAGCGATACAGGACTGATCATAAGAGGATTCTATTCGATTCCAGTTAGAATATAATATGCAGTATGTACTACACAAAGCAACCCTCACTATGCAAAGGTTCGCTCTTTAAATAACCGTAAGACATTGCAAAACTTGATTTTTCCTCCGCTTCACAGCTACACATGAAAACTAACTGTACAAATAAAAGAACCGGTACAAATAAATCCAAATGTTAATTGCACAAAAAAAAACATCAACGACTTGATTGCTTAAAAAAGTAAACGAAACCAAAGAAACCAGCACGAATGGATTTTTTTTATGTCTTCCGAACGATAAAACCGAGCTAGGATTAAACACTTACTTCCGAATGCAAAGTGCACTGTTTAAAAAGTCAAATAAGTGCAAAACATGGCATTACACGGACGACCCTGTGCTTCGAAAAAAAAAAGAATTAAAAACTTAGTTCCATGACTTGATATGAATGAAGGTTCCCTCAGACTATTGCAATATTACGAAAGTTTTGCTTGGCGGGAAGTTTTTATTAATGGACGCAAAGTCAGGCGCTTTTGTTCTACGGTACTCTTTTAAACTCTGCTGGCACGAAAGCCGTAAATTGTACACTTTATAGAAACTCCCTTTGCACAAAATACTACAGGGTGTTAGGCGGGTTGTACACTCTGGGTGATACGTCTAACCTGTCCGAAAGTGTAATGAAAAGCTTGCGAATATTCAAATGAGTTTGTAAGATTTAACGGGTGTAAATTTTTTTAGACTCGGGCAAAACTTGATCCATATTTTGACGTTCCTAGCATACGGAAAGTTGTTCATAGCATGTCACCCTTGCTTGTTTTATAATATGCTGTATTCCTGGCACCATATATTCTTGTTA
Source organism: Euclidia mi (assembly GCA_944739405.2). NCBI lineage: Eukaryota > Metazoa > Arthropoda > Insecta > Lepidoptera > Erebidae > Euclidia > Euclidia mi. The sequence goes on along the minus strand of OX123200.2, from coordinate 5,609,403 downwards.
ACACTACTGCGTGAATGACGCAAGTTCGCAGAAGTATTTGCTCCAAATTCGAAAATTTAAAATTCTATTTGTTATATTATGTTTTAATCTTATCCCACGCTTCAAAGGATCAACTGTCAAAGTGGACAGTTGCCATTACAAAAAGAAAAAGTTCCCAAGTTTTTAATGGCAACTTGAACTATGCTCGTTACAATCTTCTCAGAAATACTTATCCAGCAATCGAACCTGGTTATTATTGGTCGCAAACACAGCCTAAGCAAACAGTAGTTACTTAAGTTAATTTCTAGCATTTGTAAACATTACTTAGTATTCGAAACGAGGTATAAATTCTTTGAATAATTAATTACATATTATTTAAAACGAAATACCACGGCATGACGGTTATTTTTATAGTATGCACATAGCCTTACTTACCATTTCTAAAGGCATGTCTAGAATTAAGAACCTTTAGGTTTCGTCAATATACATTAATTAATATGTATAATTAATTAAATGAGGTATTATCACGAAATGTCTTGTGGTATTTGGAAACAAAAGAAAGTATAATTAGGGCTGTGTTTGTTCGAAGTCTGGTATATTTGGCCTTTAGGATATCTATTTAAGATAGTGCCTTGTATTGTAACCTGTCGTTTTAGTAAAATGTTTTGACAGTTTGTAAGGGCTAAATGTTAGGGTAAACTATGAACTGTGGGAGGTCTATATTACTTGTTTTATTTTTACTCAGACTAATGGAATGAACTTGACATCGATTACCGGATAAGCATTAATTACAGAATTAATTAACGGGTATTAAGCGCGAATTAAAAGCTTAAATACGTCTTTGTTTTGCGAAGTTTCGTGCGTTTTACATAGGTGTTGGTCGCGGGTACCCGACCAGAAGGCCAATTCTCGTATTTAATAGACACTGACACTGAATTATGACTAAACTGCGATTTAATTTTGAATTGACTCACAATTGGTATTCTGCTACACTTAATCTCATTACAGTATCATTTCGATATAATCAATTTATAATCTCTTGTTGATCTCAGAAGTAATGTCAAAAACTCAAAAACAAAAACATGAATGTTGCCATTGTATGGGAAAATACATTAATAGGAATGGTAATTGGATGCCACTACGTTTCCATGCCAATTTAAAATTAATATACAACTAAGTAATAAAATTTCGGTAAATGTATTGGTTCCTTGAATAGTGTGGATTATTTTCAATAGGTATTCAATAATTTTAAATGAAAATAGAACATTATAAAAATATGGGTGTTTTGATTATGCCGCAAAATTACCCCACGGAAAATATTTGACGTTTCGTTCGTTTTGAATTTTTGATTTCAGCGAAACTAAAGTTTGACGTTTGTTGTACGTAAATAATTAGCAGAATACCGTCCACACAAGTTCACACTTGGTTCAACTTTCGATGTAGTCCCGATCTCATTCAAGTGTCAGTTAAGTTACGAGAATACCATTTATGACACCGAGACTAGATTGATATTGGAATTTGAACAAATATAAATACCAGAATTGGCCTTCTGACTTACTTATAGTAAAAAATTTATCAAATGTATCTACTTTTTAAGACTAAATTTTTATCGTTTCCCGAGCACACACATTTCACATTTGCTTAATATGCAAAGCGGGTAGAATTTAGCTTGTGGTTGGTATTTTGACACCATGTATAATGAATTAAAAGATTATTTGAAAGAAATCTCTCCTCAGTTTTCAAATACCTAAAAATACAAAGGAAAAAGGCATAGACAGACTTAGAACACAATGATGCATAAGCCGACAATTTTTATACATATTCCTGCAATGATTTTTATGATGATGATGAATTTTAGTGTACTGCATTAAGAATAGTTTGTTAGGCAGCGATAGCCGAGTGGAGATACCAACAGACTGCCATGCAGAGGGTATCGGGTTCGAATCCACGGCGCGCGCCAATGACTTTTGGGAGTTATGTGCGTATTGAATTATTAATTATCGCTTGTCCCGTGCCTCAATTATCACTTGTCCCGTGCCTCGGAGAGCACGTTAAGCCGTCGGTCCCGGTTGTCATGAAGATCTTTAACAGTCGTTACAGGGCGTCAGTACCTTCTAAATAAACTGACACTAGTCTAAACCATGGAAAATCGCTATCCCTTCAGGTTGCAGAGGTCAGATAGGCAGTCGCTCTGTGGAAAAGGTAATGTTCAGCCAAATCCGGTTAGACTAGGAAGCGGACCCCAGATTGAATCTGGGATAACGCTAAGAGGATGATAATGAATTAAGAATAGTTTGCCGCATCAGTAACAGCGTAACGGTTTAACCACCTCACCGCTTAACACTACGCTGCGCGAGTGTTGTGGGTTCGATCCCCCCGCGGGACTATTATACCTTGTGTATGTCAATAATTATAGATCCGAGTCTGGGTGTCCTTTTTGTCCATTGTTCGACTGTTTGTGAAAGTCTCTTGCGACACATGATTCAATCCTAGGGCCGGGTATTGCCGTTTAAACCAAATAATTCCGAGGCAAAGCAAGTCTTTCATCCGAAATACAAATCTCCAAGTGTTTATAAGTAAAAATTGCGTCACAGCTGACTTTCAAACCTAACTTAGTATACATCAGTCAATACCCTTTTATTAAAAAGCAATCTAAATCTTGTACCGTTCACTAATTAACATAAGCATAAATAAATACTCTTAACTAAACATAAAACTACTAAACTGGGTACGTTAAGCAGGTAATTTATAATAATCTACAAGATATTTACGTGTTTACGACACAAGTGCGTACGTATCTTTATTAATCATTTTTGTTCAAAGACACCGCTAATTTCAAGCTACTTGTATCTAGCTAAGGAGCGGCCTGCACTAGGCGGATGGTTAGTATCCGACTGACATTCGTCTGCCTGTAACTCAGGTAAAGGGTAACAAAAGAAGGTTATTTTCATTTAAATATTTTCTTTAAGCGTCTGAGACTCGCTACACAAATATAAGTATAGTTATCGCTGGCTGTACGCTGGTAGTCTTAGCGGTATTCACACGGTATTCGAACTTTTACAGACATATGTAATGTTGCCTCTTATTATGCCATGAGATTAGGTTAATTTTTGTGACTATATGGAGCGTATTATTGAATTTTGGGCTACTATATTCTGATAAAAAATTAAAGTAAACTAAGTTATGTATTTGAAAGACAAAAATAAATACATATAACGTTATCTAGTATCTTGTCACATCTTTATATTCATTTCTAATCCATTGTATAGGTAACCCTGTTTCTATTCTTGTATATACAAAGGAAAAGGTTTCTGGGACTTTCGTTTCATTTTGTATTTCGGACGGGCATCTGGTGAAAAGCGTTAACTATCTAATTTTTAAAAAGCAAATACCTCAAAAATCCTCAGTTCCTGCTTAACGTGATAGACATACCTAATGTTCGCTTAATGTGAACCAATCCTTAGTTGTTCGGTGAGTACAAATCTTTATCCATCTTCAAAAGACATCTAGTTCCAATCCACTTACAAGAATCTAAAAAAAATAAACAGCCGCGGTTTTCTGTAGAAAAAAATCATTGGTATTCATGAACCTTTGCTACAGAATTCAGTAAATATTCGATATGTTTGTATCTCTTTCGCTCTAGATTCAATATCAATATATTGATAATTTGTTATCCTGCTCTATCTGACGCTTTATTTTAAGACAAGGCTTTAAAATTATATAAATATAGGCTCGTAGCGAGAAAAAGCTAGAAGCCATTTTAATAGATTACTAGCTTTTGCGAGTTTAATTCCGTATTAAACAGACTTTATATAAATCAATTCGATATCGAATCCGTTGCAACGAATTTCTACCTCACAATTACCGAGCATTGTCTGTGTCTAATAACTTTTACGAAGAAGATAAAACTAAAAAGGCTTTTAAAATCAAACTTCAATCTATATATAGAATTCACAGTCCTTGTAACTAAAACATTACGATTTTTCGAAAATATGGCTAACGACTCATATCTCTTAAACTGACTGCTCCTTTAGTCGCGCTCTAAAAGTATTTCCTTCACCAATAGAATTGAACACAAAGAATTTCCTGCGAATTGTTTTCTATCTCGAGCTACTTATATCTACAATCAATCTACATAATATACCGATCTCTATGTACATGTATACCATTTACTCGGCATCGGCTATCTCACTCTGGCGCATCTTTTTTCTCCTTTCCCTAGATTTCCAAGCGCCAAATCCTACTTATAACGTCTCTTGGTTGAGCTGAAATGGATTTTTTCTGGTGTATGTCACTCGATGAGTTTTGATACTTAGCTTTTGAAACGTTTTTTGAACTGTTTTCTTATTTTACTACTACCAATACAATAATATTTTTATCGATATAAAATAAAAAATGATAATTTGTGTCAAAAATATGAAGGTTAGTCGCGAAGTCAATGCCCGGACGAATCAATTTATGGGTTCACTTTTGGAATACTCATTGAGACCATTTGAAGTTTCTAAAGATACTAGACGTTGCCAGCGGCTTCGCCTGCGTCAATTATAAATATAAACCTTCCTCTTGAATACGTGAATGTTACACATTGAAATTAAGCTACACTTTACGGATTTTATCGCGTTATATTGTTTTTTTTTTTAAGATACTTACTAAGCTGACTGGTTGGTGGCTGGCTGCCTGTGAGTTCCATTCCTACCTTGGTAAATTTTTTATGTGATGGACACAATGATTTCTTCTCTTTATTTATTTATTTAAAAATCACAGTACGGAGGAAACAAAAACATTCAAATATTGATAAAAATACCTAGTACAAATGCTCTAATAACAAATATGCGTAGCGTTCGCATACAAAATTGGAATGAAATTCTATGTCTTTATTTAATTTATCTCAAATGGGAGGGTATAAGAACAAATAAGTTTGTTATCAGCGAATTATCTATTAAAAGCACGTCAATAACCTAACTGATATATTTTATAGAACCTTAATAGTAACATCTTGTTGAATAGAGACATAAAAAATAGAGAAAGATAACAACATACGTTGTCTCAACTCAAGCTTGACAGCTATCGCACAGCAATAGTTCAGAAACTCAATCAAACGCCACCCTAAATGCATAAAAACCAAAAAGAAGTCTGTTTCAAATTTCAAACACTGATTCCGGCAACCGGTACACAGCGTTCGAACTCGTTATTTTCAAATGAAATAAAACAAAGACCAGCGTTCCTAGTAAACTGAAAACGTATCGTGTTTTGTAATACGAGCCCAAAAACTTTGTACAATTGCACACGTGTAGGCATCGGGCCAAAATGTTATTTATCCAAACAAAAACATACCATTAGAAGTTGTTACTGGCGAAACAAACGCCATTTTTGTTTGCAATCGTCTAGAAATGTGATGGCTGATTTACGATTGTGTTACGGTATTATATGCACTTGAGTTATTGACTAGTTTTTGACTTCGCGTGGTATTCTTTGTGGCATGGCGGATTGATTAATGATATTTACAATGTTTTGGATCACTTGCATGTGTGTAAGTTGCGTTTTATTATTGCAGCTGCTATCTGTTGACGTGAATGTCATACTCATTATGACACTAACGGCCATTTTCAATATTCGAATTATAGATAGATCTATAGATTTTTGATTCGTGTTTGACATATTTTGTATGGAGCTTATGTCAAAACGAATCTTAAATCTACAGATCTATCTATAGTTCGAATATTGAATTCCGTAGATTAACAATTCACTCAGTGCAAGGTGCAAGTGCTAGCTTATGAACGAAAAAGCAACATAAAATATTTTAGTCCATTCCCAGGTCATTCCTTTCATTTATTATCCATAATATTATTGTTTTGCATTTACACGAACGTTTCAATAAGTAAATTCGTTTTAAGAATCTCACGATTTGTTTTCGCTATTTATTTTAGTCTTGCAATGGTTTATATTTAAACTTATAAACTGAAGTTTATGGTTACAGGTTGATCGATGTTCCATGTGTTTTCAACAGGCTTGATCACGCGGGATTTTAAAAGTAATAAAAATGCTTTCAATGTATTACAAACTTAATAATATGTTATCTGTATATATAAAACTAGAGGATGTTTGCAGCTACACCTGCACATATTTCTTTATTTAGCCGTTTCTCTCCAACCCTGTGAGAATTTTGGGACTTCCCATCCTACTGCACTTCTACGGTCTCCAATTACGAACATCCATGCCAAATTTCAGCATCTTTCGCCAATGGTTTTGACTGCACGTTGTCTATCAGTCAGTCAGTAACGGCAGATTTTTACAATTTTACAAGTGCCCTAAGAAGGGATTTCCCGTAATTCCCATGGAATTGGACATGTCCGGAAATGTCCGGTCGTAGCTGCGAGCATTCTCTCGTAATAGTATAAAATAACGGAGTACGCAAGCTTTACAGTGTAAAGTGTTACCTTCTTATTTGAAGTCTGCTCCGTACCAAGTTTTATCAAATCTGGTTAAAAGACATAAAACAGTCACTACAAAACGCAGAGAATTTAAAATGAATTAGTATTTTTTTTTCTTTTAAAGAAAATGTTGTCTAATAAGTATAGGTGTTTGTGATGGACTCTTCAGTCCATTATTGTTAACGATTATAATATGGACGTGCATGTCATAACAACTACAAAAAATACAATTAATCTTAATATATAAAATCCTTGCGTTACTGACTGACTGACAGACACGCTACAGCCGAAACTGTTGGGCGCAGGAAGCTGAAATTTGGCATGCATGTTCCTTGGGGACCGTAGAGGTGCACTAAGAAGGGATTTCCCGAAATTCCCACGGGATCGGCCAAAATGGGTAAATTAAAAAAATGCAGGCGTAGCTGCTGGCGTCCTCTAGTATATAATAAATTAAAATGCAGTTATCGTAAATTATCATTTACAATTACATACTGCACTATAATTTATTTTATGCTATAATTTTTATTATCAAATAAGTAAGTTATCACATATATGTGATAGCCAACCAATTAAATTTTATTGCATAATAATAAGGTATAATAACTGGGTAATGATAACATATTAAGATGATGTATTATTATTAGTCTCTATAGTAGAGCTGGTGAATTATAACAAGTCCGTAATATTGTGGTGTTGCATTTTTTGTATTGTCTTTGTCCGAGTAAATGTGCAAGAGTTATAATATTACTGGCCTATTGATGCATATCTCAAATATAGTTGTAATCACAGGTAGCAGAGCCTTGCTGATTTCAGTATGAATGGCCCATTCATGCTGCCGGCCCGGCTCGACCGGGGAAGTACTACCCTCTCACAGAAAATCGACGTAAAGTAACAGTACATAAACTGTTGCGTTTCGTTCGGTGAGTGAGAGTGCCGGGGGCCCTATCCCATATTCCTTCTGCGTCATCCCACTCCTCATACTATCCCTTTTCCCAACCCCAAGGGGCAGCAACGCATTTGTGACTTCTGTGGTGTTGCTTGTGTCCATGGGTGGCGGCAATTGCTTACCATCAGGCGATCCGTCTGCTTATGGCAGGTTTATACAAGATTCCACCCAGTGGTCGAAATCAGACAAATTTTGCATAATTTATTGATAGATCATCAGATAACGATAACTTGTAAAAATTGTCTTGACGAATATGAATGAACATGATAGTCCAAATTTATTCACTTAAAAGACAGTGTAACACCTATGAACGTCAAATTCGTATAGGTAACATTTAAAAGAATTTTATGGCAAAAGGGTGTAAACTGATTTATTTTACATCTTTATGTACACCTCAACGAGAAGACATACTTAGTATTAAATGACACGAAAAATAATAAAATAACTGACGTCAAAATCTTCCCAAATACCAAAACCGTTCGCTCGCAGTTTCAAAGGAGCGCCACGAAACGCACTCCGAGTGATATTTCTTTATAGCCCACGACATAACCACTCCTGGGAAATTTACGGCAGCTGTCTCATTCTAATGTGGCGCTCAGATGAATTTTGTATACGTTTTACTGTTAAATAAGCCCACTCTGTTATATGTATAATAATTTTTCGTCTATAAACTCTTAAGATTGAACTTTCAAGGAATCTGATTTAAACTAGACCATAAGTTGCGTTGTTTTACGAAAATCCAGTGGACGGATCTGCCAGAATGTTACGCTAAGGGCTTCGAATCCATAGCGCAATCACTTATAATATCAGTAAAGTAAATACAAACAATTCATAAGGTAGGTGTTATTGTTACAGCTCCTTACAAAACTCCAGCTATTACATTGCTTGTTCGTTCTCACAGTTCTAGGCCCTTGCTTTATGTACTTGACACAAATGATAAACATAGTCATTAATAAGTAATCTGTATTAATTAATCTATAAATTTGACGTTCATAAGCATCACATTAGTACCTAAGTGAACAACTGATTTTAATTTTGACTCTGACAAGCCTATCCGACAATGTACACGCATGCACCACGGATATACAGGAATAGAATTCAATCTGCTTACAATCTCATTTACAGTACAGCCGCGTTCTTTCCCACAACCAATCAATTACCCTATCACTGTCTCAACTCCTCATTCTATTATTCACATAAGTAATGGCCATTCCACACAGATTATTTCCTAGTAATGTCATTGTGTTTTTATCGATATTCTAAATATCGTCGTGTGGCGTATACATTATTTTTGACGACGCACATATTCTTAGAAGTAGGCGTGAAAAAGTCGCCAATGGTCTCTTAAGAATTATAATATTGTGCTTGCAAATTATTTGGGTTCCGCAGTGTATGCGTTCGTTTATTGCAAGCAACGGAAGACTAGACGAATTGTCAGTATGAACTGCAATACCTTATACGATAGGTATTTTAAACACAATCACGCAAACTTATTTCTTTCTAGTCGTTCCCTCAATGATGAGGATCGTGATTTTATCTGGATGGTGTCCGGGTTTTGTTATCTACAAGATGCCTCCATACACCACGGTCTCTTGCATATCTTGCCGCCTCGTGGAAGGACAAATTCAAGGTGGTGAGAATGCGATCAGTCCAGCGACCAGGTCTACGGCCTCGCGGTCTTGTCCCGTTTCTTTTTCCGCTCAAAATAGTTCGCTCCAGATTACTGAGAGATTTTCTCATTATGTGTCCAAAGTAGCTTAGTGTTCTCTTTATGACAGTTGCCACGCAAACACTTGTTTATAAATCTGCTGCTCGAACCATTGACGCAGTTCTGTAAGTTGAGATGGCCGCATGAACTACTACTACAACTTACACCTAAACCTAATCGTTTCTAGTATTCCTTAATAACGGTCTCAGTATAATGTGTCTTCTTCTTAACCAAAGATCCGCTACGATCCTTTTTATTAATGGCTGGTGGCAGTTGAGCTGACGCCCCTCCTGATGGGAACCGCCGCCCATAGACTTTGGCCATGTTAAGGACACAGCCGAGCCGCCGCCTACCTTGCGAAGTACTAAGTTATTAAGTCTTCTAATGCCTAGTAATTTGACTAGCTACGGTACTATTCAAACCGCAACTTATTAATGTACACTTATTAGTTACTACTGGGCGGCAAAATAACTGATACTGCGGTGCTACTTAGTCAGCCCCTGCAATAAGAGGCCCCATCATACTTATTCCGAACCACGACCCATTAAACTTAGTAACAGTTCGTTTATGAATCCAGCCACTCGTTTATCTATCTATTGTATTACCTATCCATCAGGGCGGAAGCCCGTGCAGTTCAATTTGTTTCCATTTCCACTGAACTGCACTGACTTCTACCCCCTGCACCTGAGTCCGGTGCAGGGAGTGGCGAATGGTCTCAGGGGTAGCGCAGGTCGTGTAGATCCCTAAGGTAAGGCTGGTGGACTATCCTTCTCGAGGTTGCCGCCCGTTCTTGGTCCAGTTCCTTCAGAAATGGATGCAACCAAAACCTCCAGCCGAAACACAAATAACAGGCACTTTACACACGCATACACACACACGTACACACATGCGCGCACACACACACATTCACTTACACATCTCTTCACCACGCCCCCTCGTGGCCAGGTGGGCTTGGGCCCGTAGTAAACAGTCACGGGTAAGAGAAGTTGACCACCTGCGCTAGGACCTGCGCAGTCGAGCACCGTACGCGGGGATGACGGAGTCCTGGGGGGTTGAGCCGAGCGGCGCTGGCGGTAATGTGACCGTGAGGCAACACGCCCTCTTTGGTCCCGATTTCACGCTAAACGGTAGCCCCCGCTGTGAGCCGCAGCGGGGGAAATGGCCATCGTGTCCCGTCAGAGGGCCACGGGCTAGGGACGTGGGGTCCACATCAACAGTCGGAATTTATTTCGGCTGTTGACGTGGTTGGTGAAGGCTATACTGAGGGCGCAAGCGAGGGTGGACGGCTAGAGTTGGTAACTCGGCTCAGGCCGTTAACCCAAGCGGGCGCCCGATGTCGTGCTGTAAGCCAGCCCCGCGTTCCTATATCCCTCTGGTAATCCTAACGTCCGGTATGACGTTCCCTGTTGCGGGCTCCATGGAGGGTGGGAAGCCAGAGGGATGAAGTCTTGTAAAAACATTTATGGATACCGTTATCCCTTTCACTACCCCAACTGCGACGGTGGCAGCGAAAGCTGTTCCCGCCGCAAAACCAAAACAGATGGTTGACGCTGTGGCCTCGGCTGCAGAGGTTATATCATCCCCCAAGGACGGGACTTCAGCGCTGGCTAGCACTAGTACTGGTCCCGTCCTTACAATCGTCAGCCCGTTCGAGATCAAGCGGGAAGACGACTCCTCCTTCGCGGGCTGGCAATTGGTTGGCCACAAGAAGGGCAAGGGTAAGGGCAAGACCACCAATCCTGTTCAGCGCCCGCCCACTAGTGGCCCCGCCACTGTCGGCCCGTCGAAGAAGAGGAAAAACCTAAACAAGAGACAGCGCAGGGCGTCCAAGCAGAAGGCTGCACAAACCGCTGCTGCTGCCGGTGCTGCCTCTACAAAAGCAGCTGAGCAGGCTGCTGTCGCAGGTCCCAGCAATGTGACCAGTGCGCAGCCCACACTCAGCAGTGAGGGGTGCAAGAAGGCCGGAGGCAGTACAAGGAAGCCGGCTGCCGCCAAGCGGCGAGCTGGCCACCCTGGACGGCAACCAGCCACTGCACCACCGAGCAACACAGCAGGTAAAACTGCCGGAAACAAGGACAGAGGTGAGGCCAAACGTGCTCTCAACGAGACCAGTTCGCCTCGGGGAGACCACAAGAAGCCCCGCCTCGAATCCTCCAGGACGACAGTAGGTAAGTCCTACGCACAGGCCTCCAAGGCGTCCCTGGGTGTTGCAGTAACATGCAAACGCACAGGGAACTTGCCGAAGGAGTTGGTGGACCAAGTACTCCGGGAGCTCCAGAGGAAGATCCTGAGTGACGCCTGGTCGACCAAAACCCCCAAACGCCCCGCTCCAGCGTTCACCGGGAAACCCGTGCATGCGGACGGGGTCCTCAAACTTTGGTGCGCCGACGAGGCAACGCGCACCTGGCTGACGGAGGCAGTCTCTCTCCTGGTCCCACCACCGGGCTTCGAACTGGAGGTCAGGGGCCAGGAAGAGACCCCGAAGAGAGTGCGGTGCGGCATTGTCGTGCCCGACGAACAGGGGGTCTGGGACGACGTGCGCGACGTGGGTCGCGCTCTGGAGTTCCAGAACCCCTGGTTGGAGGTTGACAAATGGTCGATGCTGCACTCCGAAAGGCAGTCAGGTGGGTGGTTCCTGGTGGTGGGCGTCCCAGAGGAACAGGTCCCGATCCTGTTGAAGAACGAGTGCCGCCTCGCGTTGGGGGTGGGTGCCGTCTACGTCAGGTTTCGGTACCCCTCAGGTAAGTTTGTCGACCATCCTCCGGGATGCGACGACAACTCCATACGAGTCAAGCAGGACTCTAACACCAAGCCAGGGTGCGACGCAGAATCCGGCCCGTCAGAGCCGGCCGCGTCTGGCTAGGGGGCTGGCCCATCAGCCGAGGGTAACTCGGAAGATGAGTGCCTGCTCCTGAGTCCGGTGCGGCGGGACGACGGGGTGGAGGCTGGCGACATCCTGGCCGGCCTGACGCAGCTGACGATTGGGGAGAAGGGGACATCATCCAAAGATGAACCCTCCGCCTAGTAACGTCAACTGCCTTCAAACCAACCTCCACCACAGCCAAACAGCTACTGCGCAACTGCGCAAATGGATGGAGGTCCAACATTCAGCCATCGTGCTCATCCAGGAACCTTGGATAAGGGGTGGCCTCATTAGAGGCCTCTCCAGCCTGGGAGGTAAGATTTATTCTTCAACTGACCACACACATCCAAGAACCTGTATACTAACTACTAAAAACATCAGAGCCCAAGTTCTAACGGAGTTCTGTTCCAGAGACATCACAGCGATACAAATTGAAATAACACAGCAGCCTAGGAGTATAGCGGTTGTTTTCGCATCGGTCTACATGCCCGAGGCCGAAGACCCACCTCCGTTCGACCTCACGCGTCTGGTTAACCAGTGCGAGAGAACCAATACGGAGGTCGTAATAGGAACGGACTCCAATGCCCACCACCAAATGTGGGGCATGAACTGCAATAACAACAGAGGTAAACCACTTGTTGAATACCTATTCACCACCAATCTTACCCTATTAAACACAGGTACGGAGCCCACCTTCGTCACAAGACGTAGTCAGACAATTATCGACTTAACTCTCGCAACAGAAGGAGCGGCTGAACTCATCAAGGGATGGCACGTCTCGAAAGAGGCATCGTGCTCAGACCACAGATGGATCAGCTTCTCCATGGAAGTCGTTATACAACCCACACAGCCGCGTAGGAAACCACACAACACTGACAAAGTAAAGTATGTCCACTTACTTACAGAGAAACTTACCCTGACTGCTACGCCGACAGTACTGGGTAACAATGAACAGATCGACGAGCAGGTATGTACACTGACGCAGTCGATGTTAAACAGCTACCACGCAGCCTGCCCTGAAACCACTATACCATCAACCCCAGGCAAACAACCCTGGTGGGGCGCTGAGCTTGAACGCAAGCGCAAGAAGGTAAGAAAGGCTTTAAACAGGGCAATGAACACAAGCGCAGACGAAGATTGGGACGCTTATAAAGCGGCCAAATCAAGCTACAAGAAGTGCCTCAGATTCAGACGTACCATGGGATGGAGGAAATTCTGTGGGAGCATTGAATCTTGCCAACAAGCAAACCGGGTAAGGAAATTACTGGCTCAGCAACCAACGGTTGCACCAGGTACTCTCCGTAAACCGGATAACACATACACCACATCGGAGGAGGAGACAAGACGCGTCCTACTCGAAACACACTTCCCAGGCTGCGTCCTCACCCCGGTAATAACGTGGTACGATACACAAACAGTGGCGACCGAACATGAGTGGAGACATGCAAATACCGTGGTCACAGAGGAAAAACTCCGATGGGCCATCGACAGCTTCCATCCCTTCAAAGCAGCCGGACTGGACGGCATCTTCCCAGGGTTATTACAATGGGGGGGTGAACCTGTCCGCAAAAGACTTCTGGCAATCATGAGGGCTAGCCTGGCCCTCAGATGTGTACCGAAGAGATGGAGGGAAGTCAAACTAATTTTCATACCAAAACCAGGCAAAACAGACTATACCAATGCAAAGTATTTCAGACCAATAAGCCTGACCTCCTTCATGCTTAAAGCCTTGGAAAGGCTCTGCGAGAGGGAACTAAGAAGTGGGGCACTTAAACACTTACCCCTACATGCCAATCAACATGCATACAGCTCAGGGAAATCGACGGAATCGGCCTTACATCAGGTCGTGAACCAGATAGAAGCTGCTATACAACAAAAATGCATCTGTCTGGGCACCTTCATTGACATAGAAGGAGCCTTCGACAAGACAAACTTTTCCAGCATAAGCAACGCCCTAGCCAGGCATGGTGTGGATCAGATGCTCATACAGTGGATCCAAAACATGCTCAGCAAAAGGGTAGTGCGCCTGCACGGCGACACTCAGACAGCCTTGATAACTAAAGGGTGCCCGCAGGGAGGTGTACTTTCCCCGCTATTGTGGAACTTAGTCATCAATGAACTCATAGACAAACTCAACGCGAGAGACTTCTACACAATAGGATATGCAGATGATCTAACCATACTCACCTCAGGTAAGGTAACCAGTACAGTGTACGACCTAACCCAACAAGCCCTACGCATAGTAGAGTGGTGGTGTAATGAGTACGAATTATCTGTAAACCCGACCAAGACCGAACTAGTTATGTTCACACACAAACGCGCGCTGGGCACTTACCGACTGCCCAGGTTATTTAATACAGAGCTTAAGCTGTCTACCGAGGTCAAGTACCTAGGTGTCACTCTCGACAGCAAATTGACATGGAACAGCCACATGGAAAATAAGCTCAACAAAGCCAGCATTGTCTTCTGGCAGTGTAAGAAGATGATAGGCAAACGCTGGGGCATATCCCCCAAAATTGTCTTATGGCTTTATAAGACAATAATACGTCCGATGATAAGCTACGGCGCAGTAGTGTGGTGGCCTCGGACCAACCTAACAACGGCCGCCAACAAGCTTCAAAAGCTTCAAAGACTTGCATGCCTAGCGGCAACGGGCTGCATGAAAACTACACCTACAGCGGCACTCGAAGTGTTGCTGGACCTGCCTCCATTGCACCTGTTTATACAACAGGAAGCAACGATGACGGCGGTCCGGCTAAGAGCTCTGAAGATCTGGAAAGACACCAACACACCGCACACTAGCAATTTAAATACACTCTTTAAAGAAGTTCCTCTCACACAAGCCATTGGCGACCAAATACCGAAACAATTTGTGTTCGACAAGAAGTACAAAATCCAACTGTACGAGGATCTACACGAAGGAGCGGTTAATCACAACGAGCTCACGATCTTCACAGATGGGTCTAAGACGGATACAGGTACGGGTTCAGGAGTATTCTCCGAGGACCTAAACATCAACATCGCAGCACTACTGGGAGCCTACAACACGGTCTACCAGGCCGAATGTTTTGGCATAATCCTAGCTGCCACAGCAATCATGGCACGTGAGGTAAGGGAACGATCTATTAGGATCCTCTCAGATAGTAAGGCGGTCCTCTCAGCCCTCAAAAGCCATACTATCACCTCGGCACTCACGCTTGAATGCCACCAGAAACTAACAGAGGTAGGTAAACAAAACAAATTAACACTGCAATGGATCAAGGGCCACAGTGGCTCAAGAGGGAATGACGCAGCCGACGTACTTGCCAGAAGAGGGGCCACTTTAGAGGTGGTGGGACCCGAGCCCATTATTCCCCTCCCTTCTGGTTTTTATCGCAACCTGGTAAGAAATAGGACCAGGACCCAACACAACCAGTCCTGGATTGGTATTGAAACATGTAGGCAGGCCAAGGAGGCTCTTCCCGCAGTAGACGGTAAGAGAGCCAAACAAATCCTCCGGCTGTCCAAACAACAACTGCGGACAGTCACGGCCGCCTACACAGGACACGGATTCTTTAATAAACACCTATTTACTATAGGTATCACCGACAGCCCGCTGTGCAGGGCCTGTATGGCAGCAGACGAGACGGCAGCCCACCTGCTCCTCGACTGCCCTGAGGTCGCACAGTACAGGCAGCAGTACCTGACGAGATACAGCACCCTGAGAGAGGCAGTGGGCCACATCAAGAGTCTGCTGGCCTTCCTCGAAGAGCTGGGGTGGCTCGAATGAAGACACCATTCCCACCCGCACGCAAAATACGCGCCAAGACGTGGAGTTGCGGAAACAGCCCGTGCAATCAAGTATCAAGTACCTATCCATCAATCGAAACTATCAATAAATCTACAGCAATTTCTCCCTAGCGAGGCAATTGCGATGTACGGCTAACATTATTTAGTAAACAGTGAAGTTCTATGCCAAACAAACGGTACACCAGGCTTTGAAGCGCATAAATATTGGCTACAATAAACCTGTCAATAAAAGCCCTACTATTATTGTAAGGTTTGAGAGTTCACGTTTGATTCGACTTGTATATAATAGGTAATAACAAATATAAATCTACCTAGGATATTGAAGATATTGATAGTCGTAAGAAGTTCAAAGAACACATTTCTCTGTCATCTCATGTGGTCATGCGGCTGTTAGCAACAAAAACTATAATATCGGCCCGATTTATAGATCTGTTAGCATCCTTTTTATGTAATAGACGACAAACGAGCAAACGAATCGCCTAGTGGTAAGTGATTGCCACCGCACGTGGACTTTTAACTCCAGAAGAGTGTGCGATGGCGGCCTTTGGGATGCGAAAAGAAATAAGAATAGGGTGCGGAGTAGGATGCGGAAGAAGGAAAAGGGGATGAGATTTCCGGCACTCTCACAGACTCTCACTCACCGAATGAAACACGGCTCTATAGACACGCTTACCGTACGTCGATGTTCTGTGAGAGGATAGTACTTCCCGGTCGTACCGACCCATTCATGCTGAAATCAGCAAGGTTCTGCTACCTACTAGCTACATACCAACGACAACCCAGCCTACTATGTAGACACCTAATAATTTCATTTCTACAAACAAACAATTCTGTCAAAGCGGTAAGGTATGCGGAGCGAAGGGGGCTACAAAAATGCATTCTAATTGGCCAGTTCAAATTTGCGTTACGTCATAATTCATAACTAGTGTTGGGATTGGTCTTATGTAAGACGTATAAGTCTAACATGTTGTCAGAAAGTGTTTGCCTTACGTCTGCCGTCTAGTAGGCTGGGTTGTCGTTGCTACATACCTAACGAATTTGATACCGGGCCATGCTGCAGCCGTGCGGTGCCGGTGCCGATACATGACCATTACTTTAAGTCTCTCCTTATCCCATTTTCGATCAAGATTGCCACTCACTGACTAACTTAGCACTGGAGCTATTAATATCAAAGTTCTTATTATTTAGTATACAGAACCATTGTCTACTTTATCATGCACACATCAAACTGATAACTCATTCAGTCATTCACCATCCGTTTTACCGATTAGCATACACTAAACGAGACAAATTTTAATCGAACTTAGTTCTATGCAGTTCGTATTCATTTTGTGCTACCCATTGTATGTAAATATTAAGGGGAGTGTCCACTTGTAAAATTTTGCGCAACTATTTGTAGCGCAATACAAAGTGGCGTATTACGGTCGAGATAGATGCTGTCACTACTGAACTATCGTGGTATAATGTTTATATATTAATTTTAGTCTAAGACAGTAGCTAAATGTTTTGGTAGTATAAGTTGTCATGATGCCATGCAATGTTGATAAGGTATGTGCAACAGAATTATAAAAGAGCGGCATAACTCTTACAAGTTCTACTCATAGCCCTGCTATTCGAAGTTTAACATTTATTTAACGTCCATAAGTTTTACTCTGTGGGCTAAATTAGACAAAATAGCGAAAATAATGATTACGTATTCATGTGAATGTGTTGCCAACTCTGGTGTCCGAGTTTATAGACCGCTCAAACAAACTCCGCCTTCCACATGGCCTGACGATTCTTGCATTGAAACAATAACCAGCACTAATAAGGTGCCAGCCAAAGCACGATAGCTCCAGATGTATACCGCAACAATTGGTCACCCATCCCTATCTGTCAATCATTTCCTACTTTTTTTTTTATAGTCTCACGCCTGTATCCCCGAAGGGGTAGGCAGAGGTGTAATATTACACCCCACATTTCGCAATGAATTTTTAGTTCCCACGTAATAGGGGGCGAGCCTATTGCCGTACCGGGCACAATACCAGACTCCGTGCTGCTACTGAGAATTTCCTACGGAAAAACCCAATAACACTTTGCCCGACCCGGGAATCGAATCCGAGACCAACAAGGCAGTCTAACGATGCTATGGGCGCTACAACCTCAACAAATGATAGTAAGACTACATTTCCTTGCGCTTGTGCATGTTGCACAACAACTTCACCAGTGTACACACTCCTTAACAAACGCTAATTCCTTCAGCGAAAATAATTATTTGCCGCACTATTTTGGATTCATATATTGTTCGTCTGAAGTTATGGCTACTGGGTTTTAATGTTAGCTCTTGTTAATTCTAAGTGCCTATTTATTTGTCTTGGTACGTGAAGTAAGGTGTAGTGTTTAGTTTTTTGGAGTAAGTTCGTGTGCTGAATGGGTCTGTGGTTTTTACATACCCTATGGTTTTAAAGTTTATGCGCATGATATATTGCAGCGATTTAAATTTTATAGGATTTTATTAAGATTAGTTTATGTATTTATATATTGAAATTCCATTCCCAGGTTGGGCAAAAGTGTAACTGAATTTTTCCGAATTCTTAGTAGCAGCACGGGAGTCTGGCAATGCACCCGGTCATTACCGGGTTATTGCCGTTGCAATAGGCTCCCCTATTACGTGGGACCTAAAATTCGTAATATGGCGTAATGTGGGTATACACTTCTGCCTAACCCTTAGGAAATACAGGCGTGAGTATATATATAAAAAACACAATACAGCCCTGTATATCCCTTTAGGATGATAGCAGCATAATGTTATACTAATCCGTCAGTTAATCCGATCTCATCTAACCACCCTAACCCCACATTGTCAGGTAAAACTCTTGAGTTTTTTATTAAACATGCAAAACAATTGTATGGCAAAGTGTCGAGAAAGTTCTCGGCATCAAAGGCGTGTTTGATGCCAGCTAAATTGTTTGAGTAATTTCTGTAGCAACTTACTGGTATAAAAAGTATGAACACCCAACAAAAATAGGCTGACGTTGCAGTACGAAGCGATATATAGCGCGATGTATCTAAGGTTGTAGAAGACTATTTTGCCATGATTATAAATCCCGATCAAGTGCATGTCGAGCCTCGCACAATGTAGAGTTCCGTAGTATAAGGATGCCTTGTCGTTTTCCTCGGAATCATAAAAAGATAAGGGTTGCGCTATGGAAGGGCCACTATGACCTAGTGTGGATTGCCAAACTTCATATGTCTTTGAGAACATTATGGCGCACTCTTATAATTATAGGTTTCCTTCACTGTTTAGCAAGCAATCATTAACAATTTAGAAATTTAAGTTATCCGTATAATATAAAATCCTTGCGTTACTGACTGACTAAAAAACACGGTACAGCCAAAATTATAAGGCGCAAGACACTGAAATTTGGCATGTTTGTTCCTTGAGGACCGTAGGGTGCACTAAGAAGGGATTTTCCGACATTTCCATGTGATTGGGTGAAATTGGTGGGCGTAATTGCGGGCTTATTCTAGTTTCTAATATAAGTAAGAATTTTGTATCTTTCAAATAGCTCATCGTTTCGCTCTCCTGTGTGTCACAGTCCTAACAGCTGAACAAACTGAAGCGTACGCTCGCAATATTGATCTTAAAGTTTAAAGGCTGTGCGCTTTAATTTTTATTGTTTTTAACAACAAGATTGTTATATGCACGGAACTTATGCTTTGAATTGCTTTGTTCGCAACTGTTGAGCATTATTATTGACGACCGGTTGGCGCAGCGGGAGTGTAAGCGACTGCTACGCCAATGGCCGCGGGTTTGATCCCCGCTCAAGTCAAACATTTGTGTGCATGAACATGGATGTTTGACTTGGTCTGTGTGTTTCTATGTATTATATGTATGTATTAACAAAAAAAGTATATATTATAATATTTCTATACGTCTCTCCATTGTCTAGTACCCATAGTACAAGCTCTGCTTAGTTTGGGACTTGATGGTGAGGTGTGTATGGAAAAAAAAAATTCGAAGTCTAGTTCGATGTCTAGTTATTTTAATTGTAAGTTGGAAATTAAAGGAGTTTTATCTTTTTTACCGATTAAGTCGAAGTACCAAGTCCGTGTGATGACGGATTAAGAATGCAAAATTTCACTCCACCTTTTCATTCCGTGAGTGTCTTAAGAGGTGATTATGGAAAATACACAACGCAATTTTTTGCGAAGAGACGTAAACTCGTAAGCGAACAATATCATCATCATCATCATCAGCCCTTTATACTGTCCCACTGCTGGGCACGGGCCTCTTCCCATTATGAGAAGGGTAAAGCAATAGTCCACCACGCTGGCCAAGTGCGGGTTGGCAGACTTCACATGTCTTTCGAGAACATTATGCAGAACTCTCAGACATGCAGGTTTCCTCACTATGTTTTCCTTCACCGTTTAGCAAGCCATAATTAACAATTTTATTCGCACATAACTCCGAAAGTCATCGGTGCGCGCCGTGGATTCGAACCCGGACCCTCTTCGTAGCAGTCTGTCGGTCTCTTCACTAGGCTATCGCTGCTTTTTAGGGTTCCGTACCTAAAAGGTAAAAAACGGGACCCTATTACTAGGCCTCCGCTGTCTGTCTGTCTGTCCGTCTGTCTGTCTGTCACCAGGCTGTATCTCATAAACCGTGATAGCTACAAATCTGAAATTTTCACAAATTATGTATTTTGGTTGCCGCTGTAACAACAAATACTAAAAATAAAAAATATTAAGGGGGGTCCCATACAAAAACCGTGTTTTTTTTTTCGTATTTTTTGCTCAAAATTACTAACTGTAACAGGTAGACGCTTTGAATTTTCACAGAATATGTAGTTGTATATTACCTTTCAAAATAAATAATTAAATTTAAAAAAGTAAATAATAAAGGGGGGCTCCCATACAAAATACGTGTTTTCTTTCGTATTTTTTGCTCAAAATTATTAACTGTAACAGGTAGACGCTTTAAATTTTCACAGAATATGTAGTTGTATATTACGTTTCCAAATAAATAATTAAATTTAAAAAAAGTTAATAATAAAGGGGGGCTCCCATACAAAAAACGTAATTTTTAAGCAATTTGTTACTCGATCTTAAAAAACAGGTAGAGACTTAAAAAGTATTTAAGTATACATACAACGAACGTGATTTTCTTTAATAGATGATGGTACGGAACCCTTCGTGCGCGAGTCCGACTCGCACTTGCCCAATTTTTTTAACCAACTATATACTTTGATGTATTGTTGGTTTACGCTACATACGGCATACGGTACGGTATATTTGTTGCTGGATACTCCTATTTACTAACATTGCTATAACTATGAAGCTAATTAGTAGAGGCTTAAGTTAAGCTGTGGACGGTCATAGGCTATCAAGGTAAGTGACACATAGATATGTGAATTTTAAATTGTTAATTATTGCTTGCCCCGTGCCTCGGAGAGCACGTTAAGCTGATGGTCCCGGCTGTCATGAAGATCTTTGACAGTCGTTATAGGGAGTCAGTACCTACCTATAAACAAACTGATACTAGTCTAAACCATGGAATATAGCTATCCCTTCGGGTTGCGGAGGTCAGACAGGCAGTCGCTCCGTGGAAAAGCTAATATTCAGCCAAATCCGGTTAGATTAGAAAGCGGACCCCGGGTTGAGACTGGGATAACGCTAGGAGGATGATGATATAGATATGTGAATCTCAAAGGCATAGACTTATTCAAACTGCAATAAAATTATAACAGTTAAAAATTACGATCGATGCATTTCGTTCGCAAAGCATCTGTATTCTTGTCAAGCTCGACGATCTAAATAGAAGTACTTACAACCAAAGACAAATGAGTAAATTATACTAATAGATGAAAGGCTGTTGCAGTTACTTAGTAATGCATAAGAAATGTAGTCTCGAGTCTAATTAATTAAACTGAACGTTCAAGAATCTTCATTTACAAGTCGAGAAGGCACGACCGCTTAGCTTTCAGTCAATTAAATTATCATAAGACAATGTTAGCTGAACTTGTTAAGCTCATATGAGCAGATTGCTTTTTTGTGAGGCTTTCTATGTTAAGAAAATATAACAGTACTACACTGCGACCGCCCGCGTAAATTATAAGTCTAAAGCTTTGTAATAATCGATTTTAAACTTTCGCGATTTGTTTACATCATACAAAATAATTTAGCGGGTCTGAATCGCGTTAACGTAACTTATTTAAGGTATAAATATTATCTCGTCTTGCACCGAGCGTGGTCGCGGAGAGAACCTCGCGGAGAGCGAAACGTCGGAAACAAATAGGTATTTATACCTTAAATAAGTTAAGTTAACGCGATGAAGACCCGCTAAATTATTTTGTATGAAGCCTAAGGCTGCCTCAGAAGTCATACTACTTAGTGAAAACCGTAGGTACCTAAAAAAATCAGTTCAGAAATTTCTAAGTTTATCAGTTTGTATGTACGACAGTAAACATGTTGGTGGTGTAGCGGGCGTGTAAGCGACTGGTTCGCCGAAGGTCGCGGGATCGATTCCCGCTCAAGTCAAACATTTGTGTATGTGAACATGGGTGGTCGTCTTGGTGTGTTTTTATGTATTAACAAATATGTATATCCATTGTCTAGTACCCATAGCATAAGCACTGTTAAGTTCGGAACTAGGTGGTGTTGTGTGTATTATAAAAAATCTCTCACGCTCTTATACGATTCTTAAACATTTAAAACCAATAGAGTACTAGTTATATACGGTACATTGTCACGATAAACACCACACTCAGACGGTGGCAATAACTTCATTTATCCAATAAACAAAGTAAAAAGCCACAAACAGACTGTCGGCCATAATTTATTACATCAGACGCAATATTGAACTAAAGTCAATACTTAGGAATAGGGCTGGCACATTTGAATATTGTAGGTAATTTTAAACTTTCGTGTTTTTCACATATACAAAATGTTATGTAGCAGATCCAAATCACGGCAATATTAGATAATAAATATCTTGTATTTGCTCTGAGCTTTCGGCATGGGCTGCACCTGCTAAGTTCAAAGACTGACTGGGCTGAATTGAATGTCTTTATGAACGGAAAAAAGCTTGGTTTAAGCAGTAGCCTTGCTACTGAACACTGCGCTGGCTGTTGTGGATTTGATTCGTAAATGAGAAAACACTACGTGCGATCCACAGAATAGTAAGTATACGGTTTGGGTTAATGTACCGTTGGATGCAAGATTGTAAAGCCTCCTACAAAACCTCGGAACGTAATAAAATATTATTATGTAAACCTGCACTGGATAAAAAGTACCTCGTCGAAATACTGTTCTAATCGAGAAATTATAGAAATAAGCATATAATAATTTAAAAAGTTCGCTCTGTGTCTTAGCACATGGCTTATGTCTGAAAAAGCAGGTATGGACTGTAAATTAATTGATTTAATATTTGAATTCATACACACATGTCGAAGATTTGCCCAAATTTAACCTTAAAGGCTGCGTAAATCCGTAGGTTAGTTGTTGAATAATCTTGTAGTCTTTCAATGATAATTCATAATTTACAAGCAACACAGCGGATTAGTAAGCTTTGATCTCTTGCAATGAGCATTAACCCACGGACACCTTTCACGAGTATTGCAATTAATACAGCTTACCACTTGTAATCAGAGCATCAAACTAGGCTACTCAACAATAGTTTTTATTTTATTTTGATGTTCGTTGTTCAGGTTTGTTAACCCTACAGAGTCGGTACAGTCGGGTAGAGTAATTTTATAAAAACGTAACTATTGGAGCAATTTGTGCTGGCGACTTCTCTGCGAAGGCTCGAAGCTTTTTCTCTCGTTCCTTTTAAATTTCATTTTACCCTCGACAGACGTATTGGTAGTTGTGTAAAATAGTTAAGGAGGGTTATAGTGGGCGGAGTTATCGAAAAGTTTTATGTACTTTGGCGACATTTTACGCAGATTTAGATTTTTCAGCTGCAGTGACAACTGGCAACGAACTGATGAAAAAATGCTCTCAAATATATTGAAAGACCTTTCAATATATTTGACAGCATTTTTAACAATTTCATTCACAAGGAGAAGACGTCTGATTGCCTGTATAAAAAACATAGTAAATAGGTACATGAGTGTTATTTTGTTTCTAGTTTACATTAAATTTATATGCGTGAACATGAATGTTGCCTAAGTCTGGGTGTTTCTATGTAGTATGTATTTATTTACAAAAAAGGTATGTGATGTATGTATGTTTATCGATTGCCTAGTACCCATAGTATAAGCTGTACTTATTTTGAGACTAGATGGTGCTGTGTGATGTGGAAGAATATTATTGTTATAATCGAACATATACGTATCACGCCGGGGCAATAGATATCTGGATGTTCCCATGTGTTTACCTTTTTTACGTATATAAGTTCTATAGGTACGTAAAATCACTCTTAATGTTTGATTTGATGAAACTTAGTTTGTCAGGAATAGCTCGACGTTTACAAAATGCCCTGTTTTTACAATAATTTAGACACAGCTCACTATCAAATAAACAAACTTTTATAGCAAAGTACAAAACTTATTCATTAAGATCATTCACACTCGCGATTATTAAGATGATTTCACCTTAGTATTTTCCGAATTTGTCGGCAACGTCGGAAAGTAAAAAGGTATCTATGCCTGAAATAATCTTAGATAATGCGAGTTAGATCCGCTAAATAAACTTATACAACGTACTAT
This sequence comes from Euclidia mi, assembly GCA_944739405.2. Lineage (NCBI taxonomy): Eukaryota > Metazoa > Arthropoda > Insecta > Lepidoptera > Erebidae > Euclidia > Euclidia mi. The sequence continues at coordinate 5,584,997 of OX123200.2, read as the reverse complement.
GCCTGAAATAATCTTAGATAATGCGGGTAAAATCCGCTAAATAAACTTATACAATGTATACAAATCGCTAAAATTTTAAAACGTTTCACAACATCACTATTCTGAAAATATCACTTTCTGTAGTCCTGCTCTTTTCATTTTCTTTATTGTCTTTCATTCGAAGCTAGAATTATGATGTAAGTGCAAAATTTTCGTCTGGCCGAAAGGTATTGATTTCTGAACGAACTGGCAGCAGAAAAATATGCTTACATCACACTGCCTTTGTCTCCGGCTATGGAGATGTGGAGGATAAGTAATTATGGAGGAAGCTTCACTTCATTTATATTATTCATTTAGTTTATCATTATTAATATGGGTTAAGAATTACGGATATTTCTGATAACTGATGTTACAGAAAATACATTTTTGTTAAGGATTGCTATTGAATAGCCACAGCTGGCTATGTCCAGTTATTTATGTGACTGACTCAGTGATTTTAACTGCCAAACTGAAGTGACTGCCAAATGATTGCCAAGAAACTGTCTTAGGTGGAAACCGTACCCTCGACGGTTCAATTCCCAACCAAAACATTTTCTTATGTGATGAGTATAATTTTTTTGTATTTCTCAGTGTGATTTATTAATATGTAAGTATTTATATTATATTAGTTGAATGAGATGACAGTGTGTGATTTAATTATGATTTTATTGGTTTAAGAAATCTTTATTCTTATTATTCGTGATAGACACATATCACATTATATTCTTTCGTATAATTATGTCTTTTGGCCGTGTTTGAAAGCTTACTGTAGCTATAAACACGCTCTTTGGGAAAATCCCTGATCAATGTTTTTGTAAACGTTGCAATTGTACTGTACAAAAATAAACAAGTAAAATCTGTACGTATAGCATCTTTGCGTTACTGACTGACAGACTAGCTATAGCCAAAACTATAAGGCGCAGGCAGCTGAAATTTGGCATGTATGTTCTCTGGGAACCGTAGGACTGCACTAATAAGGGATTTCCTAAAATTTCCATGGGATTTGGCGGAAACAGATAAATTAAAAAAATACATGAGCGTGGCTGCGGGTGTCCCCTAGTTTTATAATAAATACATACACAAGGATTCAGCCGTTATCCATATTAGTATGAGCTCTTTAACAGTTAAATACCTCGCTTGCAATTTTACGATTATTTTATAACCTTAACATAATTTTATGTAATAAACATAGGAATTTAAATAAAATGCTTGGGCTACTGGTTGTATTATACTAGCAATAAAAATTAAAGTTCAAGGAACCCTGTTAGTGTGGTAGAAATAAAGATATGAACAGGATAAGCTAACTAATATAATGGTGCGTTTCCACAACTTCGTAACGTCAGGTTTTCGTGTCGTTTACGGTCCATCGACGAAAAACTTCGGTAGTTGGCATAGGTAGTGATTTCGAGATGTTCACACACTAGTGTCAAAAGACCCATCACCAAGCCAAAGTCTGCTCGCTTTGCACATCACGCCAAATCATACTAAACAAAAATGAAACCTGGTAAACGATTTTTTTTAATTAGACAATTTTTACACGCCGCAATATAAAGTGCGCAAGTGCAATGTTCGAGATACCTACCTATCCATGAATAGGACATCAATAGAACAAATTGTTCCGTTCCGTGTGGTGACGGATTAAGAATACGAAATGTAACCACCCCACATCATCCCACGGGTGTCGTAAGAGCCGACAGAGAGAGCATATTATGCAGAGAACAACTCAGTGAGAGAAGGAAAACTTGATACAAACCCTATACCAACCCGTTTGGCCAGCGTGGTATAGTAGGCTAATTCCTCCTTTCAAATGAGAGGCCTAGTCCAGCAGTGGACTGTTAAAGGCTGATGTGAGAGAACAAATTAGTGCGAGAAATTAGAGAAATTTAACGGTGACTTTGAGCCTCAATATCTCCTAAACCAGTAATTGCCCAGGTATGTGCCGAAGTAAAATAAAATTGTAATAATTGGTACAGAGACGACAGTTGCTCAACGATAAATTAATAATATTTTATTGTACAGCAGATAAAAAATCAATATACAAAGTCTTAATCATAAATCTACAAAAGGCGGCCTCAACGCAAACAGCTATTTATTCGCGTAAGTACTTGTGCTACGGGAATGCGTCTTCTAGCCCCGAAAACGCCGAAGATGCCAACGGCACAAAATCACGTATCACCTAATATAGGCCTCGTAATATCAAGACAATGACAAGACAAGTGAGAGTCAATGCCCAGAGGCAAGCCAAAATATAATGGTGATAGGAGAGTTTGACTACAACTATCTTCAAACATGGAAATCTTCGAAGATTGTTTCAATAAGAACTGACTGCCCAAAGATCAAAATACTATCTTGAAAAATGGCAACCGTACAGTTTTGAACAGGTGAAATTCGTCTGTTTACAATATCCTAAGCTGATATTACTTATTTATACTTATCTTAAATACTGTCTCGCAAGCTTCATTCACCGATAAATAAAAGAAATAAACAAATTTTCTTCAAACATAATGTATTGCCGCATTCCGAACACGAAGTAATCGTGTGCAAGAAATAATTATTTGCGCCAAGGAAATTATCAAGAATATAGCAACGGAAATGATGCATTTCCTTAATCGATAAGGGAAGTACTAAAGGTACCTAATTTAAATGAATCTCTTCAATGAATTATTGAATGAAATAAATGTACACGCAGTAATATTTATCACTCAATTATGTTTATATTTGTTTACAAGTTATTACCCAATATAAATCACCATATTATATCAAGCTTCACTGTAATCGCGAAGCAATTACAAGCACTCAAATTGATTTATGTATTAATTATATGTCTAAGTAATTATAAAATAACTAGAGGACGCTAGCAGCTACGCCTGCATTTTTTTTTAATTTACCCGTTTTGGCCGATCCCGTGGGAATTTCGGAAAATCCCTTCTTAGTGCACCCCTACGGTCCCCAAGGAACATACATGCCAAATTTCAGCTTCCTGCGCCCAATAGTTTCGGCTGTAGCGTGTCTGTCAGTCAGTCAGTAACGCAAGGATTTTATATATTAAGATTAAAATTGCTTCTACAATTAATTTGTTAAACATAAAAAATACCGTAAAAAGCTCTCTCCATACTATGGAGCTTACAACATTTCAGGATTTGGGACAAAGGACGGCGCGCTACGTTAGAGTGAGAGGGGAGATATAATCCACTTATACGTCACGCTCGGGTTGGTTTCATACATTTTTACTGGAGAAAATTCGGGAATACCCTTAATGCATATTAAGCTGGGCTCTGGAGTTATTTGCAATGAGCTATCGAGGCACTACCTATTGAAATGAAATTTTCCGGTGTGTGGACTTTAGGGATAACGAAGGTCGAATATACTTTTATAGGTAAGAATGTGACCCTTTTCCGTTGGCCGTAGGGATTATTGTTTCAAGTACTATTTTAGGATACCGCAAAGTGGTTTTTGAAAACGGTATTTATTTCTTTAGCGGTGAAGTATTTTATTACTTTCTGCGGGAAGTTTATCGGGGAATATTAATTTATTATATAATGCTTTATGCTTGGACGTTTTAGAGGTTTGTTTACTTGTTTTGCGAAAGGGTTTGCTAATCACCAAGTATAATAAAGTGGTAAAGGAAGTGACCCTTTATAATTCTTGCTTCATAATGTTGTAGCGTTTTATTTATCCTACTGTAATTTGTGACATAAGTGTATGACAGACAGAATGTAATTAGAGACATGAATGTAATTACCAACTAGAATTTCAATGTAATATTATGAAAACATATAAAAATAAACTTGTTCTTCTACCTATTACTTTACACGTAAAACAGCTGTGCATGTAGTTGTAGCAATATTATAAAATCCCGTACCTACATATCACAAGACGTGTCACAAGACCCATCACCAAGAAGTCTACTCGTTTTGGACATCATGCCAAGTCATACAAAGCAAAAATAAAACTTGGGAAAAGATTTTTTTTACAAATAAACACATTTTTAAGCCGCAATTAAAAGTGTGCGCGTGAAATTTTCGAAATACCTTCTTATCCATAGGTGCACAGGACATCCATAGAACAGGTTAACAGTGTAATTGCATCGATTTTCTACCTAATTACAAAAATTGTACGGTAACTTTGAGGCTCAATATCTCCTGAGTCCTGAACCAGTAATTTACCAAGTGCCAAAGCAAAAAATGTTCGTAATTATTGGTACAATATGGGGTTTCAGTTTTCGTTGTGGGCCTTTTTACACCCTGTATATATTATAGGCGCAGCATGTCAGCACTGGCTCTATCGTAACCGACTTCAAAAAAGAGAAGAATCTATTTTTGACGCCTGCAATTCTGTTTATGTGTGTCTTTAATTTGCGCACCGATTTTCAAACACTTTTTGCGAAGTTTCTGTTTTCGAAACCTGTATTTTTCTTTCAAAGATTTCTCATTTGTATACCGATTTCCAAAATATGTTTTGTTCAAAAGAGCATAATTTCTAAGTTGCCTCATTACCACCAAGCCAGGCTCCCATAATGGATACCATGGATAGTCGTGCGAAACCCTCAAATGGGCCTATAAATTTATACCTACACTAGAGGACGCCAGCAGCTACGCCTGCATTTTTTTTAATTTACCCGTTTTGGCCGATCCCGTGGGAATTTCGAGAAACCCCTTCTTATTGCACCCCTACGGTCCCCAAGGAACATACATGCCAAATTTCAGCTTCCTGCGCCCAATAGTTTCGGCTGTAGCGTGTCTGTCAGTCAGTCAGTAACGCAAGGATTTTATATATTAAGATATACATATTTTCTTGATTTTCAATTACTTACTTAAGCGAATAAAATAAACAAAACTGCCTTAAGTGGACAATTTATAACTTAAGCGGTCCTCAAGCAAAATATATTAATAATCTGTCGCTATTATAAATTGCTTATAAGGCAATAATTCTCTTAACATTCAACTTTTACATTGCACAGGAAGAGGTCCATCTTCATTAAGTTACTAAATAGCTGCTATTACAAGCTAGGTGTAGCAAATGTTATTATATTCGCGATAGAACTGGTCTTGCATATTTATATAGTTTTATGGAAATTGCAAAGACTTCTTAGATCGAGCTGCGCTGTAAAATATCCGTTGAATACCTATAAAAAATGTATAAAAACATATAATCTATTCTTGTGTAACTGACTGCCTGACAGATAACTAACTGTCGAAAATATAGGGCGTAAGAAGCTGCAATTTGGCATACATGACATTGTATGTTCCTTGGCGAGCGTAGAGATGTAAGTACATACTTAGTGAGTGTTGTGGGTTCGATCCCCACACGAGGCAACACTTTGTGTAATTCACAAATTGTTGTTTCGAGGTGTTCATTATGTCCGTTAGTTGTATGTTTGTGAAGTCCCCCGCGACACAGGATTTAGTCCTAATGCGGGAGTTGTCAATCAAAATCCCGAATCAAAAATTTGTACCAGAACGACCGGAGCGGTCGGCCGGCAGCAGCATCGCAGTGTGAATAGAAACTCCTTTCTCATACAAAGTTTTGATTGCGATCAGGCGCACGGCTGGCCGCATTCCGACTAACCGCATAGTGTGTAGGAGCCCTAAGAAGGAATTTCCCGAAATTCCCACGGCCAGTAACAGTTCATTAAAAAATAAGGCATAGTCTAATGCAGATACCAATGACAGTCATGAAGAGAGATTCGGATTCAAGTCCTCAGCGCGCACCACTGACGTCACTGACTATTTGAAGTTATGTGCGCATTCAATTGTAAATTATCGCCGTACCTCGGAGAGCATTTTCAATTCCGTAAGATGAACAACAATGCAATAAATAACACCAAACTAAAATAAATGCACAACTTAGGCATTGAATACCGTACACAATATCTCTCTGTCCCTCTTTACCCTTTGAAATCCACCCAATATAAACAAACACGTACCTCTCTTTGGTGTAGAAATCCACAAACCAAATCATTTGCTTCTCAAAGATCACTAACAAGTTTTGAAACACAATCCACTCTTTAATTTGATTACTTCCGAAATTGTATCGGTTTGCAAGAACTTTTCACTGGTATCAAGCCATACTGTAATGAAATTTAGATTGACCTTTAAATGGCTTAACCTTGAAAATGTTTTACACCGCTTCTTGTCTAAAACATTGTCAGTCTGACCTAGCAACGAGTACAGCTTGGTTGAAGACGTTTCTTCAGGTACTTTCAATCCAACGTAGTCTTTAAACAGACTCATCTGTATGCGATATTCCTGATCTTACTGGTACAGTTACACAATTCATCACAATCCAAGGGCACTTTCCACAAACCGAATAACACATCCCAAATCTTCTAATGGATGCTGATTTAAATAAATTTAAAAATTATCTTTTAAACAGGCAGTGCGCTCAGTACGGCACCCCAGCTTGCACTGGTGAGCTAAATGAGAAACGTTTTCCTATTTCTTCCCATTCGAGAGAGAATATAAAACTCTTTTTCGCCTTTTTTTACTTCCAACTTCATCTTAATATGCCACCCGCTCGGACCTTGGGGTTATGGCTTACGAAGATTTAGAGGAGACATCGATGTAAAAATGTTTTGGAGAATTTAGGGTGAAAACATACAAAAGGCAAATTTAAAATATTTTTTCATGTATTGTATTTTTTTTTTTTCAATCTCCTTATAGTATTCCGTTGTCTTATGTGGAATGTCTTCTTTTGAAAGGTTTGGCTATATAATGTGCCAATCGAACATAAACTGCATTTAACGCATCACTTCCAAATTCTTGCAATGAAATTCCAATGCCGTAATTCAAGCATTCTGAACTAACGTTTAAAGACGCTATTGTCAAACATTGCGTGACTTTTGAGCAACCCACGCTAGGTACAGCGTGTTAAGTACTAAGTACGAGGTGCTATTGATGCTGAGATGTGTATAATGTAAATGAGTATCGTACGGTCAATATATACATATAGGTACTTCGCACATAGATTATCATCCATCAACATTTTTAAAACTACATCCAAAATATTAAATAAATTTAATTTTTTTTAATTTACTGTCTTTTTAAAATGATGAATAAGCAGCTTATTTGAATTGATTGTAGTTTCGTCATTAAAAAAGATTTAGATACTACTATATAAGAAACAAATTAGTAAAAAAAATAAATTCAAGTTTGGTTATCGTATAATTTACGTAAACTATACTATACAATATTTACTTTCATAAGCAGCGGCCAAAAGTAGGGTACACAATTATCGTAGAAAGGCTACATTTAATGCACTTAAAACAGCGAAACGAAGCGAGCTCCACTCATCTTCAATAGCACCTCGCACTAACCCACTTGCGAACAACATTACACAATCAATCACTTCGCCACTAAAACATTTTATTGAAGAACACTTAACGTCCATCCATATACTCCTAGCGTAGGACACATTAAACTAAGAACAATGCCTTTACGACCTTATTTACATTTAAATAGTAAAGCTTAACGTGGTTTTAAAGTTTACATCCGTTGTTCAGATTTTCTTGGTACTTTTGATAGCGTGGCACTTTGTTTCTCACGCGTTTATATGGAATGGTGGAATTGTGGATGTTTACCTAGCAGCAAAAATAGCAAAGAAATGTACAAACTAAAGAACCTAACCATTGAGACAAATTATTTCTCATCCATTGCCTGGAAAGATTTGACATCTTCCAGTGCACAGGATATTCTTTCCTTTTCGCTTCCCTTGCTCAATAAAGTATTTCGTCACGAAATACTTATAGAGCATCGATATAATTGACATTATCCTGTAAATTTTAGTACTATTATTAGGAAAGCACTTTTTCATAGCTTGTTTGTTAGGTTACCTTTGTAATATAGAGCTTATCTTATTAAGGCCTATTGTCCACGCAAACCGCACGTCATGCGCACGCTTGCGTCAATTGACGATTGCAAGACGAATGCTTGCATCTTGCGTATAAAAAATCAAAACTGTGTCCACGTCTCGTCATGCGGTCGTCATGCGATGCACGCGGCAGCATGCCGCACCGTGGACACAGTTTTCATTTTTTATACGCAAGATGCAAGCATTCGTCTTGCAATCGTCAATTGACGAAAGCGTGCGCATGACGTGCGGTTTACGTGGACAATAGGCCTAAGTCAAATAAATGAGGACTCTTTTTTTTCGATGAGTATTACAAATACTAATCTTAATATATAAAATCCTTGCGTTACTGACTGACTGACTGACAGACACGCTACAGCCGAAACTATTGAGTGCAGGAAGCTGAAATTAGGCATGTATGTTCCTTGGGGATCGTAGAGGTGCACTAAGAAGGGATTTCCCGAAATTCCCACGGGATCGGCCAAAACGGGTAAATTAAAAAAAAATGCAGGCGTAGCTGCTGGCGTCCTCTAGTGTGTTATAAATTCTTTACTTCATTTTAATTGGGCATTTATTATATCTTCTCACTTCCTATGAAAAAACACTCAATCAAGATACCAGCAATGTAATGCTTTCTTGGCACTTACATATTATATATTAAGAAGATTAAGTCCCAGTGTCACCATCTCTGGAATATAACTGCCAGATAGTATTCGAAATTGGAACGAAATATGCATGAGTTATCTGAGAAATAAATTTAAGAGGTACTTATCAAACACCAGTAAAACCGACTATAAATATAATTATGCCTACATACGTCAAAAGCATTCAGCACACCACATTTATTTTTAGGTAATTTAAATTTTAATACTTTCATAATTAACACAATTAATTTGTCAACGATCTTATTTAGCCATCGTCCCATCTAAACATTTCGTAGTCTGTAGCAGAGGGGTGGTTGTGTTAATCGCGGGGTCTCCCTCGTTCTTCGTTAGTCTAGAATTAATTCGTTGATAAGACGCCTTGCCTCCCAGCGATGTCTTGAGATCGTAGGGTTGATACTACGGGGAAGTTTAAAGAAAATTAGGTTCATGACCTTCTATTTTTGTTTCGGTGAGATTAGGTACTTGTATGAAGGGCAATGATTGCCATATATGAAGGATACAATGTGTCCAACAGTATGCGCGCTTCGTCTCCTATTCCTCTAGTGATTTCTACCCGAACTGTGATTTATTTGCTGATGAATGAAGACTATCTTGTTGGGATCACGGCCAGCGGATGGATGCGAGTGGCTCAAGATAGGTCCGAAAAGTCAGAGGTGTGTGCTCGAGGTACCTGGGGATCGAACCCGAGACCATTGTCTCGGCAGTCCGTTACGTACACCACTGGGCTATCGCCGCTGTTACCGTAAAAGGTTGGCTATTTACTGTTGCCCATATGGATATGGGAGTATGAATACATTTTATTACAAAAATAGTCAGCATTACGTTTTTGTTAAGCGTTGCACGTATACTTACCCGATTTTGTAATAAACATGCATAAATAAAATTTAAATCATCTGCAACAATTACCTTACATATAGTTCGTATCAACTTCATAAAATGAAGCCAAGATTTTACATTATGTTAGTAATATTAGTTTTAGCTTCTGTTATAGCTTTTAATGTTAATAATCGATTCGATCGAACTATCTATTTCAATGTACTGTTTTCATAGAATAACATACATCCACATATCCGTCCTCTCAAACCTTTACGATTATAAAAGTAGTAATATAATAGTAACATTAATATTTGGAAAGTAGTGGTCACTTTATGGAATATGTACAGTCATGGTAACAGCGGCAAACAAAAATCCTCTTTCACAAGAAATTGGCTACTTCAAATGCATTCAGTAACATTCGTCTAAAGTGTAGAAAAAATGAGCACTATTTCAAATCCAGTAACTAGCCTCTATCACTTCGAGGCAGAGAGAAAACGCCCGACAAAAACGTCTCTCAAAATGGTATGGCGGCAAAAATATTTCGTTTATTTTCACATCAATTTTCCGAATGCGGCCATCCCTGATATCCAAGAGCAAATTAAAAAGACGACCACAAGATCGCCTAAAGGGAGGGAGGGAAATTACACCCCCAAGCCTACACTGACCCTCTTTAATGAACATTGCACTGTAAGCTATCTCTTTCCACCCTGGAGCATCCTCGGAAGACACCATTTTCCATCCCTGTCTAACAGTGGAGATTTCACTAGGACATCAATTGTCTGCGTTGCATTTTATACGAAAATCTTTTTGTAGGGTTTTTTCTTTTAATATTTTAATGGGATGTTTTAAATGAGAATACTAATTATGCGTGTTTGCAGTTAAGTTTGTCGTAAACATATGTAGGATGTTACACTCGAAATAGGACAGAGCCATTTGACATTGTAGGTGATATTTTATGCAATTTTTGCCGGCAAATGCGAGAAATTGTATATTTTTAATTATTTTTACTATTTTTTTTATAGACTCACGCCTATATCCCCGAAGGTGTAGGCAGAAGTGTAATATTACACCCACATTTCGAAATGAATTTATAGGTCCCACGTAATAGGGGGCGAGCCTATTGCCGTACCGGGCACATAACCGGACTCCGTGCTGTTACTGACAATTTCCTAACGGACAAACCCAATAACACTTTTCCCGACCCGGGAATCGAACCCGAGACCTCCCAATCCCACGCGCACATTTATGCCCCGAGACCAACGAGGCAGTTGTATATTTTGTACCTACTTATTTCTTGTCCGACCAAAATATCAAGCCCTGAGACCTACAATATGCCACCCCTCTTTTATTTCACACTTACTTATACTAAATAGTTCATATCAAATGTATACGCCTCTTCCTTACATACGAATTATTCTTCTTTATTCTTCACTGTAACGTTCATAAATTGGACAGTTACGTTCTTCGGATCTTATTATTAAATAGAGGACGCCAGCAGCTAAGCCTGCAATTTTTTTTAATTTACCCGTTTTGGCGGATCCCGTGGGAATTTCGGGAAATCCCTTCTTAGTGCATCCCTACGGTCCCCAAGGAACATACATGCCAAATTTCAGCTTCCTGGGCCCAATAGTTTGGGCAGTAGCGTGTCTGTCAGTCAGTCAGTAACGCAAGGATTTTATATATTAAGATAATTTTCGTAAATAGGAAATGTATTTTTAAATTACTAACCAAATTAAACATTAAGCGTTACTGCACATGAATATATTTACAAATCACAGTAACCTGACAAACATAATTATTCAAAATTGCACTTTACATATAATAAATTAAGACACATAAATGAAACGCATCGTCAACTGAAGACCGCTATAATTATTCACAAGTCAGTCCAATTGATCAATATAATTTATAATGACCAATTATAATTAACAAACTTAATAGATAAACCCGTTAACTTATAATTGTGGCGACCACTCGACGTTTACCAATTAGCCCAAGTTCCCACGAGTTCAAGAATTAATTAGAATCAAATAAAACTTATGTGTAAGCTAGCTAGCTACTAATTTGAATTAATAGCTATCATCATCATCATCATCAGCCTTTAACAGTCCACTGCTGGACTAAGCCTCTCCTTTGAAAGGAGGAATTGGCCTACTATACCACGCTGGCCAAACGGGTTGGTATAGGGTTTGTATCAAGTTTTCCTTCTCTTACAGTGATGTTCTCTGCACAATATGCTACCTCTGTCGGTTCTTACGACACGCATGGGATGATATGGGGTGGTGACATGCCGTATTCTTAATCCGTCACCACACGGAGATAATATCTATAGGACAAATTAAATAAAGTATATACTGATACTAGTTTCTGACCGTAGCTGCACCTGAGTTGATGTCATCGCGTTGAATAATTTTTGTAATGTTCAAGCTATACATACATAGTCTCACGCCTATATCACCGAAGAGGTAGGCAGAGTTATATTGCTACACCCACTTTTCGCCAGATTTATTTTAGTCCCACGTAATAGGGGGCGAGCCTTTTGCCGTACCGGGCACATTACCAGACTCTGTGCTGCTACTGAGAATTTCCTAACGGAAAAACCCAATAACACTTTTTCCCACCCGGGGATCGAACCCGAGACCTCCCATTCCCACGCGCACAGTTATGCCGCAAGACCAACGAGGCAGTCAAGCTATATTCGTGCAAAGTTTCGTCAAAATCGTAGTTTTTACGTGAAAGTGTAACAAACATAATATATCTATCCATCTTCAAAAACTACGCCCTTATAATATTAATAAGATTCATATACATGTAAGGTTGGTAGTATGTATGTAGGTACATAAGAGGTGAGGCGGATATATTGTGTTGTGCAAATAGGTACTTAAAGTTTATCTGAATTCTGAAAGTTATATTATAAAAAAATAAAATAAATAAAATATTTTATTTTTTATTATAACCCATATTAAAACATTACATTTATACAAATTCATATGTACATATTTTCATTATTAATTGTATTATTTATTAAAGCATTCTGTAATAAAATAATTACATTACTTATATCAATTACTTATACCATAATAATAAGATAAAGTTATTGTGCCTAACCCTTTATTTTGTTAGCATATACCTACATTGAAGGCCAGTGAAAAGTCGGCATCATGAATTTGACAACTGTTTCGACAAATCGGTACCCTCAAATGTTCTGACACTAATCCAAAATATATATTCAACTATTGTGAAAATACCACCAAGATAAACGTTAGATTCTGTATTTTAATAGCTAAACACGTAAATAATATGTCCTACACGCACACAGTAACACGCGTAACAATCTGGATCTCTGCATTTGACAAAAATCCAGTTTAATTAAAAAAAGGGAAAAAAAGGAAACCTTATTTTGCCACAAATGGCACACACCAAAAATGTCAAAACAAAATAAAGATCAAAGAATAAAACGACATAATAAATAAAAGAACAAAATAGAGATTTTGATTTATTTACTTAACTTAAGCAGCGATGAGCCCTATTTCAACCGTTCTTGGATTCAGGGCTACGGTGCGCACCGCAAACAATTTTTTTTTTTTTTTATAGTACTAGGCGGCAAACGAGCAGACGGATTGCCTGATGGTAAGCAATTACCGCCGCCAATGGACAAAAGCAACACCACAGGAGTCGCAAGTGCGTTGCCGCCCCTTGGGGTTGGGAAAAGGGATAGGATGAGGAGTGGGATGAGGGAGAAAGAATAGGGGATAGGGCCTCCGGCACTCTCACTCACCGAACGAAACGCAACAGTTTAGGTACTGTTACTTTACGTCGATTTTCTGTGAGAGGGTAGTACTTCCCCGGTCGAGCCGGCCCATTCATGCTGAAATCAGCAAGGCTCTACTACCGTAAAATTAGGCGAGATATTAGGCCACAAGGTCTCAGGTTCGAATACACGGCTCGCACCAATGACTTTTCGAAGTTAAGTGCGTGTCAAATTGTTAATTATCGCTTGCTTATCGGTGAAGGAAAACATCGTGAGGAAACCGGCATGTCTGATAGTTCTCCACAATGTTCTCGAAAGACATGTGAAATGTGCCAACCCGCACTTGGCCAGCGTGGTGGATTATGACCTTATCCGTCTCGTAGTGAGAAGAGGCCCGTGCCTAGCAGTGGGACAGTATAAAGGGCTGATGATGAGATGATGATGAAACATAATGAGGACACCTGAATGTCTGATAGTTCTCCGGAATGTCCTCAAAATACATGTGAATCTGCCAATAGGTACTTGGCGAGAGTGGTGTACTAAGGTTTACCCGTCTCATCATGAGAAGAGACCTATGCCCACCAGTGAGACAGATTATAAACAGGGCTGATTGCGATGAGTCAATTTAAGTAACTGTTAATAGTCATCATCAGCCTTTAACAGTCCACTGCTGGACTAGGCCTCTCCTTTATAAGGAGGAATTAGCCTACTATACCACGCGGGTCAAACGGTTTGGTATAGGGTTAGTATCAAGTTTTACTTCTCATACAGTGCTGTTCTCTGCATAATATGCTCCCTCTGTCGGCTCTTACGACACCCATGGGATGATATGGGGTGGTGATATTTCGTATTCTTAATCCGTCACCACACGGACATTTTTTAATAGTAAAATTACTTTATAAGTCGTAGAAAATAATAATTATCAAATTGATGGTTAGTACGTAAATGTCAGCCTTATTGACGTAGGATGTAGATACTTCATCATCTATTCATATTTTCGATACTTATTAAGTTATTACTTAGTACTGAGCAAAAATTACTAGTTTCTAAGTAAATACTTTGACCCCTTTTACAGTTTGTTAAGCAATTTCATGTACTTACACATTTATTACTTTGAAACTTCATTAGCTTAGTTTATAGGCTCTAAACTCTTATGAAAATATTTTGCTTGACTCATTAACGAATATTTTATACTCCTAAACAGACTTAGTACAATATTAACGCTATTTTAGGCATACAAATATAGAATAAATGCTTGGCTTTCTTTAGGGGTAATGGAAATAGCAGTTTGGCCTGGCCATGGTAATATTATCCATACAGTACTTTAACATCATACAAACGGTTGGAATAGGGCTTCCGTACTCAGTACTGAAGGGCAATCAGCAACCCAAATTTGGCAAAAGGCAAATGTTTACACAGGTATTTGTATCTTCCTTCATGCATCGTATACTCATGACTGAGGTTCGTGATACACCTTAAAAATTATCTTTACTTAATCGATAGTCTTCTATCATTGTCTGTCTTTAGCAACAACAAGGACATCGTGAAGTCCTGAATTTTGGAGCGATTACTCGGCGTCGACTCTACGTCTTGTTGTTTTTCTTTATGATAAGAAAACGAGCCGAAAGACGCCACACTAGAGCTGTCACAGACGCAGTGCCGTCCTTTCGGATGCAACCAGGCAGAGGAGTGAGTTGAGAGAGAAGGAAAAGAAGAATCGGGCCACCCGTACTCTCACTCACCGAACAAAACGCAGCAGAGATACTGTTACTTAAAGTCGTTATTTTGTGAGAGAGGAGTAGGTACTTCCCCGTGCCGAAATAACAAAGGCTCTATTGTTCGTCTTTTTGGGTTACGTACTCAAACCTATAAGCCTATTGCGGTCTGCTGTTGGACATAGGCCTCTCCCAACATGCGCCACAACAATCGGTCCCCTGTCTTCCGCATCCAGTTCGCAAACACCCCCTTTTTCAGGTCGTCGGTACACCTAGTCGGGGTCAAAGAACTTTTCAACTCTGCAGGGTAACGGTGTGGACAGTCTGCCCTCAAAATTGTCTCGATAACCGTCCTCCACGCGGACGAAGCCGCGGGCAAAAGATAGAAGAATATAAGCGTTAGACTTATACGGAAGGATGGTTTTTATTTCAACATTTTGTATAGCCTTTGCGAGATGATGATGATAAAGATGGAGGACATACTTTGAAAAGTTAATGAATGAAGAGAACGATTGGAGCGGAAAACTTGAAAGTGAGCAGATGAATATTGGTTTAGTGAAGGAAATAAGTAAAGATGAGGTAAAAAAGGCTGTTAGTGGAATGAAGAATGGGAAAGCGTTAGGACCAGATGGAATACCAGTGGAAGCATGGAAAGCGTTAGGAGATGATGGATGGACGTGGCTGGCTTTATTCTTCAATAAGCTGTTGCACGAGGAGACCATACCCGAGGAATGGTGCAACAGTTACCTGGTGCCCATTTTTAAAAATAAGGGTGATATCCAAGAGTGCAACAATTATCGGGGAATAAAGGTAATGCCTCATAGTATGAAAGTATGGGAGAGAGTAGTTGAGCGACGCCTGCGAGACGAGAGTGAGATTTCACGAAACCAATTCGGTTTTATGCCTGGTCGAAGTACGGTGGATGCTATTTTTGCACTTCGCCAAATGTGCGAAAAATACAGGGAGGCACATAAAAACTTGCACATGGTATTCATCGACCTTGAAAAGGCATATGACCGAGTGCCTCGTGAAGTCTTGTGGTGGGCCCTTAAGAAGAAAAGAGTGCCTGGAAAATACCTGACGTTGATTCAAGCCATGTACGCTGAATGCAGAACGCAAGTCCGATCCGCGGCCGGTATCACAGCCAGATTCGATGTGGCCGTAGGCTTGCACCAGGGGTCGGCCCTTAGCCCCTACCTCTTCCTGTTAATTATGGATGCTATATCATCGGACATACAGGAAGAGGCACCCTGGTGCATGCTGTTTGCCGATGACATCGTTCTGGTAGCAGAGAATGGACAAAAGGTGCAGAGCAAGCTGGAGGAGTGGCGGCAGAGATTGGAGAATGTAGGCCTGAGAATAAGCAGAACCAAGACAGAGTATATGTTCTGTGACTTTGGCGGTCTCTCCAGTCCTATACCGGTTACACTCGGCGGTACACCTCTACCAGTATGCTCCGATTTTCGCTACCTAGGTTCACTCCTGCAAGATGACGGCGAAATTGATCGGGATGTTAGGCAACGAATCAACGCAGGATGGATGAAATGGCGACAGGTCTCAGGCACAATTTGCGATCACAAAATGCCTGTGAAGTTAAAAGGCCGCATGTATAAGGCGGTTATAAGGCCTGTCGTACTGTATGGAGCTGAGTGTTGGGCTACAAAGAAGATGGATGAGAAACGATTGCATGTTGCTGAGATGAGAATGTTACGATGGATGTGCGGAGTGACAAGAATGGACAGAATTAGGAATGAATACATTAGAGGTAGTACGAAAGTAGCGCCCATTGATGAAAAGGTAAAAGGGAGTCGATTGGCCTGGTATGGACATGTTATGCGAAGAGATGAGATGTACGTAGGTAAGAAAGTGATGAATATGCATGTAGAAGGACGAAAAGGGAGAGGGCGGCCAAGGAAAAGATGGATGGACTGTGTGAGGATGGATATGAAAGAGAAAGGGATAAACGATCGGATGGCTGGTGACAGAGAAGTATGGAAGCGAAGGACATACTGCGCCGACCCCAAATAAATTGGGACCAGGGCAAGACAATGATGATGTATAGCCTTTGCGATTCCGTAACATGATCGCAATTTTGTATTACACGGTGTACAATGTATATTTTTTAATAACACTTATTTCTTGTTTTTGCAAAGAAATTAGATGCTAGCACCGACCTTTATACGTTAATTGAAATGTTGAGCTGTTATTGTAATTACAAGGTGTCCGTGAGATGTATGTTGTGTTTATTCGACCATTCGTAATTACATACTGCGGGTAAGACCACTCCCATAGCCTGCGTAACAGTACTGAAGTTCATGTCTCACTGTAAGCGGTTAGCGGATACTATCCACTTGTGTACTGAATACGCACTGACACTGAAATACTAATTTGCACTAGTGCAACGGGGATCGAAGGCTGTATTGGCCAATCTGATAATACATATCTAAGCGGTAAACTGAGCAATTTTCAATGTGGCCCAAGTTTTGTCACTTGCTTCCTCATTATTCTTTGCTTCATTGGCGATCAGTTGTAAGTAGATTGAAAAGTCAAAGAAAACTGTGTTAAATTACTTATGGCAATCAAAACACCTTAAATTAACTTGAATGAATTGTACAGAGCCTTTTCTACAGGGTAGATATAGTACCACAATTTGCCTGATAACCACGCTCAGAACATAATTTAAATTAAGGTTTATATTAGTGGAATTGTGCGAGACTTGACTTCCCGTTCGTAACAGATCGGCAAAGTTAAGCAACGCTTGCACAGGTCACCACTTGGATGGGTGACCGTGCGTGGCATTTACATCTGAGCGCTACCGTGCTTCGGAGGGCACGTAAAGCTGTCGGTCCCGGTTCTTGTCTAAGGATAAGGATCGTTAGACCATGTCGGAGGCCGTCGGGCGGTCTGAAAACTCCGACACTAGAGTTGGCCACACACTCACACGAAAAACAAACAAACAGTGGAATTGTGGTAGGTGCCAAGTTATACAGTTTTATTCAATAATTATACTGTGTTATCTATTGTGATAGATTTCTTTATTCTCTGCCAATAATTTTTATCCCTGTTGCGATCTAAGAACTTCTTTTGTGACCCTCGGTAAAAAAGTTGAAATCTGGTAATCGACACTCATCACTCACGGCCCGTTTCAATATTCGGTCTATCAATATTATTATGTACAGTAAATATATACAAGTGATATAGAAGGTGTAACAGTTGCAGCACCTTACAAAATGTAAATTGTGTATTATGCAAAACCTGGCGATGAAAAAGAGTGACCGTGAGTTTTATTGCCCGTTCTTTCTCATGGTTCTACCTATTGGTTTGCGAACGTGGCAGTAAATGTAAATGTAGAA
The DNA here is from genome assembly GCA_944739405.2 of Euclidia mi. NCBI lineage: Eukaryota > Metazoa > Arthropoda > Insecta > Lepidoptera > Erebidae > Euclidia > Euclidia mi. Next base: position 5,566,831 of record OX123200.2, on the reverse strand, counting down.
GCATACAGTAATAATGTTTTAAATTTGAGTATAAGTAATTATTTTATAAATTTATTATTTTGACGTTCATAAGCGTCACATTGTGACCCAAATGAATAAAGGATTTTGAATTTGAATTTGAATGAGTTTGACTACTGCAGCTATACTAGCTTGTCCGTGTGGTGACGGATTAAGAATACGGAATATCACCGACCCGTATCATCCCATGGGTGTCGTAAGAGCCGACAGAGGGACCATATTATGCAGAGAACAGTACTGTAAGATATGGAAAACTTTATACAAACCCTATACCAACCCGTCTGGCCAGCGTGGTATAGTAGGCCAATTCCTCCTTTCAAAGGAGAGACCTAGTCCAGCAGTGGACTGTTAAAGGCTGATGATGATGATGACTAGAGCTATATATATTTTTCATAAGTTCCACACTAAATATGTATCTCCAGTAGATCCATTGAAACCGGCCGTCAGTCAAGCGTCCGCTTGTCGCTACTCGCTTTCATTGAAACCTGTACCGAAACCTACATTGTGTCATATATATTAAGATTGCGTATTAAGATAATAAATTGATTACATCTAAACATTCCATTTAAAATCCTCTATTTGGTAGTAGACTATTCATAAACAATTTTCATGTAAACTATCCGATTAAGAAAAAAATTAAAACCAATTTACGAGAAAGAAAAAGGATTGTTTACATTAAAGGTGTTTATTAATTTTTTAATCTATATATGGTCGTTTAATTGGAGCACGGTGAACGAGAGCTGAAATAATTACTGGATCAGTTTTTATAATAACTTTGTACGTAAGGCAGACTAGCACTTGGCAACAAAATAGTCAGGTAAAATGCTTCATGATTAACTATAATTTAATCACAGGAATATAATAAATTATCAATGTCCTCGAAATCTTTCAGGATATATATTACGTTTCAGTGACTCTAGAAATATTTCAGTGTGATTTTACGTCAATACCTAGCATTATTCAGTTGATATATTTTAACAAAAGAGATACCTGGAGTACCTGGCGAATTGTTTAAGCAGCTCGACTCATTGCCTCACCTCAGAAAGTCGCAATCAAGGTTGTATTGTATTTCTGCAGTAAGGCGTGTGACGAGACTATATACGAAGCAATAAGGCAAAAAGAAAAAGAGGATTCTAGAAGCGAGAAATGAAAATTAGACGTTATGCTTTTAGTAAAAAATCCTTATTCCCTAAAAGTAGCGACACATCTTCTAGAAGTTCAGCGCTAAACCTTGGCAAGGTCGCTTGCTAACCAGCGACTGAACTATCGTTCGTAGTAGTCGGTTGGCATGACATTATACGGCGCCCAACTTTTGAACAAGTGTCGCTCGACGAAAGGTTCAAATTAGAGTCCGATACCATCTTACAAGTCCAACCAGATTTGATGTTCATAAGTGTTCCTCTGTAACCTAAATGACGTATACGATCTCGAATTCCCATCTAAAAACCGTTACACCCATCGGCTCTGACATTTGTTACAGGAATATGCACGGACCTTATAAAGAGGGCGAGGTCTGATGGTATCTGGTCTCGCCGAGGTGTTGTTGTGGCAATATTGTTGTTTTGAAAGGTGTTCGCGTTAGGGCGGACCACCCTGAAGGGACCACGATGATCCCACAGGGTGGGATTGCGAAAATTATTTGCTCATCTTAATATATAAAATCCTTGCGTTACTGACTGACTGACAGACACGCTACAGCCGAAACTATTGGGCGCAGGAAGCTGAAATTTGGCATGTATATTCCTTGGGGACCGTTGGGGTGCACTAAGAAGGGATTTCCCGAAATTCCCACGGGATCGTCCAAAACGGGTAAATTTAAAAGAAAATGCAGGCATAGCTGCTGGTGTCCTCTAGTCTTTATATAAAATTATCTTCAATTAATTTGTAAGGCAGTGATATCCTAATAGAAATACCAACAGACTGCCATGCAGAGGTCTAGAGGGTTATCGGGTTCGAATCCAGGGCGTGCGCCACTGACTTTTCGAAGTTATGTGCGTATTAAATAGTTCATTATCACTTGCCCCGTGCATCTGAGAGCACGCTTAACCGTCGGTGATAAACATTTTTGACAGGCTACGGGAATCAGTACCCTCAATTAAACTGATACTGGTCTAAACCACGGAATATCGCTAACCCATTGGTTTGTAATATTCTGGCAAATCTTATTGGGTCTAGTAAACGGACCTAGGGCTCCAAGATTATAGTGTCAGATGCAACAGAACTGGGATAACGCTGAGACGATAATGATGGCGAAGACTCATCAATTAGTTAATCCTATCCTATCCTACTAATATTATAAATGTGAAAGTTTGTGAAGATGTATGTATGGATGGATGTTACTCTTTCACGCAAAAACTACTGAACAGATTTGGATGAAACTTTCCAGTAATATAGTTTATACATCAGAATAACATATAGGCTACAATTTATAAAGGTTTTGTATAATGTTGCCATAGTATAAAGACAAGTATCAACTAAGTCGGCAAAAATCCTGTATTATCTTTATTTGTTTGCTTGGGTCAAATTTAGTAATTGGAATTTTACCCCCCTCCTGATGACAGATTGATCTGATATTTGGTATACACTCATATTGTCATCAAGATTAAAAGATAATATTTAAATGATTGTAAATTCAAGATGGCCGCCGATACAAAATGGCGGATCACATATTACTTCACAACAACCTCAATATGGGTATCAAATGAAAGGGTTTGATTGGTAGAATGGAGCTCACTATGAAAAATCCAAGATGGCCGCCGCCACAAAATGGCGGCTTATATATTTTCCACAAATAACTCAAAATGGGTATTGAATGAAGGGCTTGATTGGTAGAATAGGGCTCACTATGAAAAATCCTTAAAAATAAAACTAACTAAAAAAATAAGGTTTTGGACGTAGCATATCCAGAGTAAACATTATGATACAAATTTCACTTGCCCAACGATATAATATTTGCCTGATCAATACCCCAGATTGATGAGAAGATTGGTGTGATCTGGTAGCTAGAACTTACCGAATGACTTTTTAGCTTTTGGTTCATAACCTAACTACATCATTTTTATCGTAATAAAACAGTATAACATAAAAAAATATTATGATTTTTACAATGCTCATTCTAGAGTAGTTATCAAATTGTTTTCAAAATTGATAGATTTATTGCCTTAAAATAGATAGAATAGTTTAAAAGTTATCACGATATATTTGACCTAAGCGCAGCGTCATTAATGAGTTGGCGCGCTTAAGCACAACGGGGCGGAGGGACGGTCTGATAGTGGTATTTGTGGTAATGCTTTCAGTTTTTATTTTTGCTGCTGTCATATTCAGTACGTATATAAGCTCTTCATAACTTCAATAATATACCTACATACTAATCTTTACCTGAAGTTCGATGATTATGAAAACCAAAGTAATTTTTAAGTATTATCTTTTTATACGTATGCTACACGGCTAATCTGCAGAGCCGTTTGTGATGAAATTTGACATGGATAGTCTGAAACCCGGGGAAGTACATAGGCTACTATTTATTAAAATTTAATGCTGGCGAAGCCGCGGGCGAAAGCTAGTAGTAATCTAAAACAAACTCCTAAAAATCATTAATCATATCATATCGTGGTCATAGTCAAACACCCTGGCCAAGTGCAGGTTAATTTCGACTGGGTCTTAGTGGGTAAGCCCATAGTGCCTGAAGTTATAGGTACATGGTGTATGTCCTCTGCCTATGCTATGCAAAATTCTTGCATTACTGACAGACAACGCACAGCCAAAACTTTTGGGTGCAAGAAGCTGAAAGTTGACCTGAATGTTACTTGGGGACCGTAGAGATGCACTAGCAATGGATTGCCCTAAATTCACACGGAATCGAGCCTGTGTAGCTGCGGGTGTTCTCTAGTTCATATAAACTTAAAATGATTTACAAAAACTTAACATAATTAGGTGCAGAGGGTTCCCACCAAGAACTTAGGGTCCCAAGCCAACCTCACCTGCAAGTGGTGCACCTGCCGATCAACGGACGAGGCTCTGGCAAACAAAATATCCCGATAAGCGGCAATAGGCTCGCCACCTATTACGTAGGATCAAAACACTGGCGAAAAGTGGGCGTATAATGTACCTCTGCCTATCTCTTCGGGGAAACAGGCGTGAGTCTATGTATGCATGTATGTTAACATAAGTCATAATAATTGTTGCTGATTCATACCCATAAATGAATTATTGTCAAGAGAATAACATGCATCTTCTTTGTAACAATAAGTTAACGGACAAACAATGCCTTTGTATGAATATAATTAGACAGGTGAATCGCAATACAAATCATTGTAAAATCATCATTTGTCATAATTCTGTATGAATAATTGATATTTGAATGCCAAGGCACACTGTAGATTGTAAATCATTTTTTAATCCACAACGGCTCAATATACAGAAACTTGGTCACCATCATCATCATTGTTTTAGAGCTATCCCGCTACATCTTATACTGATATATAAAGCTGAAGAGTTTGTTTGTTTGTTTGGATGAACGCACTAATCTCAGGAACTACTGGTCCGATTTGAAAAATTCTTTCAGTGTTGGATAGCCCATTTATCGAGGAAGGCTAGGCTATATAACATCGCGCTATGAGTGACGGGAGCGGAGCAGTAGCCTTAAATAATGCGGGTGTATCAGCGGGCATCATCTAGTGACAAAATATAAGGCCACTGAGCGACGGCCTTCTGACCTTTGCAATCTCGAGTAATAGCGATACTTATTATATTCCTTAGAACAGTGAAATATGCTGTCACTAGTCAATGATACTACGAGTAACTCTCCATAACGCCTACCAAAGATCTTCTGGGCACCCTATACGGAACGCTTAATGTGTTCTCCGACTTTAAACTTTCGCGATTTGTATACATCATGCAGTCCTGCCGCGACCAAGGCTGTTGTAAGACGGCCGAAACGTCGGTAAAACATAGGTATTTATACCTTAAATTAATTAAATATCGCGAATAAGACCCGTTTAAACAAAATTGTATGGTGTTCTTCGACGCATGAGGCAAACCTTGACAATTTAATACTGTGGGTTTTTAACCTGATACCCTCGGAATAAGAGTATGTTGTTATATTGACTAAAATGCCCTCAATATTTTAAAACAGAATCGCACTCTGAACGCGATACTCAACCGGGGTTGATACCGCACCCATGAAAAATAAACCAGCAAAAAACTCTCTATTAAACCAATCCCTTGTAAATAGCAAGACCAATATCTCTAGACTACAGAACATGAACAAAAAATACAACCGCTTAAATAAATGATAATTACGCCATCATTGTTTGAGCCATTGGACGGGCACTCAGAAAAATCACTTGTCATTATTCTTAACGAGTAATTGATATTGAAATGCAACGACACAATGTAATATGTAAATTCGCTGCGTTTATTATACGCACATTTTAACATGCAATCCGGCCCTGTGCGATGTTTATCGCGACAAAAAATCGTAAGCGCCCAACAGAAAATAATTTTCGAAGACATTACGATAATTTATAGCTTTATTCCCTCCGATTACATGTAAGTTTAGTACACTAGCCTTGCCCCGCGGTTACGCCTGCGTTGATTTAGTGTCTCGCCGTTACTCTTTAGTTTTCCTAATAGGTACGTTATACAAGGTATTTTATACGAGTTCTCACTGGGATAAACGCTAGGAGGATGATGATGAATCTCTATGTATCTATGATAAAATGAAGCGCTATAGAGTCATCTTCCTGCCGGTTGTTTGTGTAATTAAATTAGCTAAGCGAGAGAGACATATAGACAGACATACTGACAAAAAAAACAAGCCTTTTATGAGTCGGTATCGAGTAAAATATTAGTGAGTATTGAGAAAACTTTACTTAAAATCTTAATCTTACTTTTATAATACTAAATAGTTATACTTTCATAGTAGTAGCGCTCAGAGCGAGACTTAAGTTTGTCGTTCGTTACAGATCGGCAAAGTTCAGCAACGCTTGCTCAGGTCGCCACTTGGATGGTGACCAAGTGTGGCATTTACATCTCAGCGCTACCGTGCTTCGGAGGGCACGTAAAGCTGTCGGTCCCGGTTCTTGTCTTAGGATAAGAGTCGTTAGGCCACGTCGGAGGACTTCCGGCGATCTGAAAAACTCTGACACTAGAGTTGGCCACACACTCACACGAAAAACAAAAACAAACAAAAACTTTTATAGTCACAGACAAACACCGCAACTTTATTTTTATGTATAAATTATACTTTTATAAACCTTACTTTGATAACTTCACGTACACGTACGTTAAGAAATAAGTAGGCGCTCTCAAACTTAAATTTACGGTAAAATAATTGAAAGAGGCGTATATAATTTTCTTCAGTGTATGCGTACTGGATGTAATTATCTTCAAAAGTGTTTGCTACTATAGTATTAAAAATAATTAACGCTATTATAGGTTGGATAAATCAATAATAAATAAGGTTGGCAACAAAAATGCCGCGAGTATAAAATGTGTTACATTATAGTTTGAAGCCGTATATTTTAATAAATTTTATTTCTTTTTCTTTTAATAATAATATTCTACCACATTCACACAACACCATCTAGTCCCAAACTAAGCAGAAGCTTGTATTATGGGTACGTACTAGACAATGGATAGACATACATATTAAATACTTTTCTTTTAGTAAATACATACATATTATACATAGAAACACCCAGATCAGGACTGCCTCCGTGGTCCAGTGGATAGCGTATGCGAGACTACTGATCGGAGGTCCCGGGTTCGATACCCGGGTCGGGCAAAAGTGTACTGGGTTTTTCCGAATTCTCAGTAGCAGCTCGGAGTCTGGTGATGTGCCCGGTAACGGCAATAGGCTCGCCCCCTATTACGTGGGACTTAAAACTTCATAGCGAAATGTGGGTGTAATATTACACCTCTGCCTACCCCTTCGGGGATACAGGCGTGAGTCTATTACACCCAGACCAATTGATTTGAATACATAATTATTCTGAGTTAGTGCAATCCCTTTATGGGGTGATTTTACTCGTTGGTACTACTCTTGTTCTGGGATTTGAAAATTGTTTAAACTGACAATAATGTCAGCTATTTTGTAGGTGGGTACATTTTGTCCAGGTTAAAGTTAAACTTACTAAGGACCAGCTGATCTTACGGTAATCATCTCATCTTTAATAAAGGTCATTTACAATAACGATTACAATTACCCTCTAAACTTTGCATTACACTAAAAATACCTTTGTTTGCACGTGTCCCGACTGACATGATTCTCATTACAGAGTCTATTCTACTGAAGCTAGAAAAAACTGATAGTGTTTTCTTATTAGGACGTAGACACACTACAAAAGTAGATTTTTTTTTATATTCTGCTCGTGAGGAGGTCGAATAGGGAATAATACAGGCTCAGAGGTCAGATGATTGTGTGTAAGTTGTTCTAGGAAATTATTATTATTATCGCCGGTGTAGCAAGCAATATATTCAAAATTCGCCCAACATTTCACGGTAGCAGACCCTTGCTGATTTCAGCATGAATGGGCCGGCTCGACCGGGGGAGTACTACCCTCTCAGAGAAAATTGACATAAAGTAACAGTACCTAAACTGTTGCGTGTCGTTCCGTGAGTGAGAGTGCCGGAGGCCCTATCCCTTTTCCTTTTCCCTCATCCCACTCCCTATCCTATCCCTTTTCCCAATCCCAAGGGGCGACAACGCACTTGTGACTCCTGTGGTGTTGCTTGTGTCCATGGGCGGCGGTAATTGCTTACCATCAGGCGATCTGTCTGCTCGTTTGCCGCCTATTATTATAAAAAACACCTACTAAAATACTACATATGTTTAATTGTGATGGCACATTTAATAGCCCATAAAAGTCTTGATTAGAATGACACTTGCTAAAAATCAAGACATAACTTTGTTATAAAGTCCGATAAGTGATTTATGCTGGCGCAAAAAGACATTAGTGTCTGGCATCTCAATTTTATTTCTGTTTAGTTTTATGTGCAAATGCTTTGTTATAGTAGTGTCGTGTAGTCTGAGAATAGAAACAATTCCTAATCATACAAATAATTTAAAATTTACGCGATGGGATAGGTTCTAACCGTGGTAATATTAATAAGGAACTGTGAATCTTAGTATTTCTATAGTTTTCATTCATTCATTATCAGCCTTTAACAGTCCACTGCTGGACTAGGCCTCTCCTTTGAAAGGAGGAATTGGCCTACTATACCACGCTGGACAAACGGGTTGGTATAGGGTTTGTATCAAGTTTTCCTTCTCTTACAGTTCTCTGCATAATATGCTCCCTCTGTCGGCTCTTACAACACCCATGGGATGATATGGGGTGGTGACATTCCGTATTCATAATCCGTCATCACACGGACTATAGTTCTAACAATATCATTTTTTTTTTTTATTAAAGTACAGTACCTACAGGTTTTGTCTCGATGTTCTATTTCAATGTATAACATTTGCGTCAACCCGAGAAAATACTATAAAAATGAAGATGACTGAACTTCTAAACTCTTCAGAATAGAACCAATTATAATTCAATATTTTTTTTAATTAGAGAAATATAAGCGGCGGTAGCCCAGTGGTGTACGTAACGGACTGCCGAGACGTTGGTCTCGGGTTCGATCCCCAGGTACCTCGGGCACACACCTCTGACTTTTCGAAGCTATGTGTGTATTAAAAATGTTAATTATCGCTCGCTTAATAATGTGCCCGGTAGATGGCAATAGGCTCGCCCCCTATTACATTGGGACCGAAACATATCTGGCGAAGTGTGGGTGTGTAATACACCTCTGCCTACCCCTTCGGGGATAAAAGGCGTGAAGAAGATAAGAAATATTGATGAATAAACCAACCTTATTACCTACAGGCGGATATTAAAAAAACTAAGGTTGCAGCTACCATTTTCTGTGATTCTATTTTCAATTTGATCACGTCTCCGCCGCTTTCACTTCCCCATTCATCTTTGAACTGTTCCATACTTATTATAAGACAAAATCGATTCAGCGCAAACGAGATCTCGATTCCCAATGCCATAAATCTTTTTGCGGACGCTCCGGGCGCGCCGTAACCGATTAGTAGGTGCGCCTCAGTTATCTACCGCGAGAAACAATTTTCAATGCATTATATAATTTATAACTTCATCGTGGATCGAGGGTCACGATTCACGGACGCGAGAACGCGGTGAGTTTGAAATATATGGTAGGGCACCGTTTAAGGACAACTGTTTTGCTCGGACCAGTGATTTAGAGTGATATTCGTTACATACTTAAAATTACAGCTCTGTGCACTTCGTGTTGGATTGTTTTGCCTTTAGTTTGGGCCTTAAGTTCCACGACATAGATAACCTATAGCGCAATTCAAGTCATTTTACACGTATGAAAACCTGAATATAAGAAATTTTATTAATTTTATGTTCTGGTATTTGGACATTGCTCATTAATAATACAAAGAGAAATGTAGTATTAAAAAAAAAACCCTACACATCCAGACCCCTAAAAATATCCCAATCAAGTTGACCGTCCTTTATAAGCTTAGTTAAGTTTAGAAAGGATATATGCAAGTAAGATTTCAGTCAAATACTTTATAAGCTTAGTTAAGTTTAGAAAGGATATATGCAAGTAAGATTTCAGTCAAATATTGTTAATCATACATACATACATACATATCGTCACGCCTTTTATCCCCGAAGGGGTAGGCAGAGGTATATTTCTACACCCGCTTTTCGCCAGATATACTTTAGACCCACGTAATAAGGGGCGAGCCTATTGCCGTACCGGACACATTACCAGACTCCGTGCTGCTACTGAGAATTTCGTGACAGAAAAACCCAATAACACTGCCCGACCCAGGAATCGAACCCGGGACCTCTCGATCCCACGCGCACATTTATGCCGCGAGACCAACGAGGCAGTCGTATAGGGTTTGATGTCGAGTTTTCCGTCTCTACGCAAAGATGGTATTTGCATCGTGTTATCCCTTAGTCGCCTCTTATGATACCCACGGGAAGATAGGGGGTGGTGACACTTGTATTCTATGCCGTCAACCACACGGCAGTATTGTTAATCAATTGTATTGAAAGTATATTTTATCTTTTATAACTTGAACACACAGTTCAAGTTATAAAAGATAAAATATACTGTAGGTATATTTTACAGTATTTTATTACATAGTTAGAAATCTTCAAGTATTGTAAAGTGATGCTGTCAACTTGGACAGTAGAGACAGTTTTCTGCATAGTTGATGAGGGAAAATTGTTTCTTCTCACCTTTACTTTACCAAAAAACTGCCCTCAAAATATTTAATTATTTCAACTACTTTTATGAGTACTGCATAAAGTCAAAAACATGCTGTACAACAAAATCTGTTTCCAAAATCAAAAATCGCTCAGACCGTTCCAAATTTAACACGGCCACACGCGTTCGAAAAAAGAACAACAATTTAAAATAACCGTTCTCACGCCATCTTTGTATTCAAAAAACGACAACGCAGTTTCCGGATCCTCGGCCGCCATTAAATTTGATGTGTGCGACAATAGACGGGATTACTTCATTAGTTTTAGTTCGTTTGATAGTGTCTGTCAAATGAAAACCATATGTGGCAAAGACACGATTTTTGGACGGACGTTTTGATTTTATTTTCGTGGTGTTATGGGAATGATTTAAGAAGTCCGTTCAAGTGACATCATAGTGAAGTTATCTTTAGGTACCATCAAAATAAAATATTGACGAAAAAATATTATGATGCATCTAAATCTCAGTTAATTTTGTATGAAAACATTTAGAAACAAGGTAAAATGTGGTAACATTCGATTACTTTTGGCAAAAATCTATGGAAAGACTTCTTTGTCATAAAATATTGTGCTCTGATCTCCTAAAACAGCGAAAAGGTTACTTGGAATCGATGCACCATTTGATAGTAGCGTACGCGGAGCAGCGTTGTTCGACGCACATAGAAAACTTTGTGTGTCACAAATCAAAGTTTCTATGTGTTTCTATGTATAATATGTGTATATACAAAAAAGTATATAATTATGTATGTTTATCCATTTATAGATCCAAATAAATAGGCTTTTTATTTATTTTTATTATGTTTATCCATTATCTGGTACCCATAGTACAAGCTCTGCTTAGTTTGTGACTAGATGGTGTTTTGTGAATGTGGTAGAATATTATTATTATTGTAAAGTTTTGTATGCGTTCTTTATGTCCGTTAGATGTAAAGTTCCCTCCAGTTTTCATTATTTATACTTTCATGATTATTTACGTAAATTGTACTTACTTTAAATTATGTCAACTAAAACCACGGTTAAACTGCTGTCATAAAATAACCGTGAAATTGCTTCCAACCATTTCTTTAATAATTCATGTTTATTTTAGACAACAAACTACGCTAATATAGAAATTACAACGGTAAGTTTTATGTAATGAAGGCAAGTATATTACCATATACCAGGCGTAATTCCAGCCTCTAGGCATTTACTAGGAATATACAGCATAAATTGATTTTAACATCTGGGTTGGCAATCTACGTATCAGGACTATATTCAACAAAATCTTAAGGAATAAGTACGTTTGCCGCTCAAAACAACTTAAAACCTATCTGTACATATAAAATTCTTGCGTTACTGACTGACTGACAGACAACGCCAAGTCAAAACAGTTGGTCACAGGGAGCTGTAATTTGGCATGTATGTTCCTTGGGTGGTGATTTCTGGTCACTTTTTCTTCATATTCAGTATGTGGCCAGCTCTAGTGTCGGAATTCTTAGACCGCCCCAAAAGCCTGACCATTCTTGTCGTGAGACAAGATCCGACACGGACAGCCTGATCTCCCTCCAAAGCATGATAGCGCTCTAAAAGCCACACGCGGTCACCCATCCCAATACCTAACCTATTACTAACAGCAAGCCAAGTCCCGCTATAAGCTCTTCTTCAAAAACAAGACTCCTAAATACAACAATATACATGCAAGTCAAGATTACAATCTGGTCTACAAAACAAAGGAAATGAGTATGAAATGCGAGCTAAAATTAACCTTATTTACTTTGGCATGCGGCAGCATCCTTATGTAAAGTATCTTAGTCACATCTGCGATATGTCTGCCTGATTGAATTACTAATATAACGATTCATGCATACGTTACGGGTAAAGTGCTTAATTTGCCACGAAGCGTAGTTTCTAGATAGGTAATGTGGTCACCAATAAATGACACCTGAGTCTTGAAATTCGCAAAGCTGCCGCGAAACTAAAAATGTTTCTGGAAGTAGAACATAAAATAAAAGAGTATAATCATATTTATATATGACTAGAGGTCGACAGCGGCTTCGCCCACGTCAATTATACATATAAACTTTCCTCTTGAATCATTCTATCTATTAAAAAAACCGCATTAAAATCCGTTGCGTAGATTTTAAGATTTAAGCATACATACAAACAGACAGAAGATAGACTTTGTTTTATACAACGAGTATGTAGTGATTATATTCCTTAATTTTATCTTCTCTACTCAGATGTCATTATAATCATATATAAATATGATTATATTCCTTTATTTTATCTTCTGCTTGACAACACAGGATATCACACCCACGATCTCGAGAAAGTAGTTGCGTAACTGTTGAAAATAAAATTTATTTACTCATCAAATTTTAACTCATCTGTATATTTATAATCCTTGCGTTACTGACTGACTGACAAACAAGCTACAGTCATAACTATTACCTGTAGAAAGCTGAAATTTGGCATGTATGTTCCTTGTGGACCGTAGGGGCGCACTAAGATTTGGGTAGTAGGTAGGGATTTCCTGAAATGCCCACGGAATCAGCTAGAAACAGTTAAATTATAAAAATGTATGGGCGTAGCTGCGGGCATAGTATTAAAATAAGTCAAATTTTCCACTGCAATCGTTCAATCCGGCACTCACTGTACTGGCACGTACTATTATTACCAAACGATACTTTGGAGACAAGCTAAAAAAGGCAGCGATAGCCTAGTGGAGATACCAACAGACCAACAGTCTCTTCTAAATAAACTGACACTAGTCTAAACCATGGATTTTCGCTATCCTTTTGGGTTGTGGACAGACAGGCTGTCGCTCTGTGGAAAAGCTAATATTCAGCCAAATCGTTTTAGACTAGCAAGTGGACTGCAGGTTGAAACTAGGATAACGCTAGGAGGATGGTAACTTTGGAGACAAGCTAGAAACTTGGCGATTTGACGCATTCTTTCACAATATAACTGCAACATAAACACATTTATAAACATAAAATTATGCACCCAAAGTAACCATGGTATCGGACTAGATTTATGACGACATGTTACAGAATAACATACATACATAAGCTCACGCGTCGATATCCTCAAAGGGCTAAGTAGCAATGTTGGTTAACAGCCGCATTACTAAAAAAAAAAAAAAGGGCAGGCGACGAAGTACTTGCATGTTGCAAGTACTTCGGGATTTATTTGACTTTTAGTAACCTTCAGAACCTTGAACCTTACCTTGTTTTCGGTGGATGGATATAGAATTACATCTTTTTCGTGACCACGATTCCTGTAAAAAAATCGGAACGTCGGAAAGTAATAAATAATGTGGTTTCTAGATCATTCAGTTTAAATTTGATTTCAACATATCATTAACTTTAACGACAAATAAATGATTACTCACTATATTGTTTCTTACAGATATCCCGAAAGACCACTTACTACGAAGAGGCGAATGGCACCATCCAAGCCATAAGAATTTTATTTGGTCATCAACTTCAATCGAATACAACGATGTCGCATTTTAATTTTATTATCAAATAATTTCTAATCTTTATAATAGGCTGTATAGTTTCAAATTCATAAGCACTCATAAAAGTAACAGATTCCTATCTTCGAAATTGGTCGTAAAACGTTTGAAATCCATTTAAAGTTTACACATATTATGCTTATGACGATCATTTTTATATTAGTAGAACTATTTGATTATATAAAATTACGTAAAAGCTGCACATTTATAAAAGTAGAAGTAGGTAAAAGTCAAAAGCCTAATTTATTCACTTAGGGCAAAACGTGATGCTTATGAACGATTTACATTTAGAACTCGTTTGTTTTGTATAATACACTATATTTTAATTTTGTAAGGAGCTACAGCCGTTACACGTTTTAAATCAGTTGTAGGTATATATTTTCCGGACATAATACTCATACATAGGACTGCCTCATTGGTCGCGGCATAAATGTGCGCGTTGGATTGGGAGGTCTCGGGTTCGATTCCCGGGTCGGGCAAAGTCTTATTGGGTTTTTCCGTTAGGAAATTCTCAGTAGCAGCACGGAGTCTGGTAATGTGCCCGGTACGGCAATAGGCTCGCCCCCTATTACGTGGGACCTGAAAATTCATGGCGAAATGTGGGTGTAATATTACACCTCTGCATACCCCTTCGGGGATACAGGCGTGAGTCTATAAATAAAAATAAAAAATAAAATACTCAAGCACTTAATATTCCACCACATACATACAAGATCACCTAGTCCTAAATTAGGCGAAATGGAAAAACATACCTAATTATACAGTATTTTTATTCCAATAGGGTAATATAAAAAATTTAAGGATACAAAATGAATATAAGTTATATCAATCTAATACAGATTTCTGAATCAAAAAGAAATAATTGTTTCCTTCATGGCATAGTTCGCGCATAGTTCGCCCGCAGCAATCAGTGAATTGTTGATATTAAGTCTATTTAACTTTTCAAGTCATTTCGCTCTTACGCTAGAAAGGAGAAGATACGCAGCAACATCATCGTCAGCCTTTAACAGTCCACTGCTGGACTAGGCCTCTCCTGAAAGGAGGAATTGGCCTACTATACCACGCTGGCCAAACGGGTTGGTATAGGGTTTGTATCAAGTTTTCCTTCTCTTACAGTGCTGTTCTCTGCATTATATGCTCCCTCTGTCGGCTCTTACGACATCAATGGGATGATATGGGGTGGTGACATTCCGTATTCCTAATCCGTCACCACACAGACCCGCAACATAATACCAAATAATATTAATATTTATTAGTAAGAAATTAATTACATAAATCATAATGGAGGGTTAAATTGATCCGACAACTTATAAAGCGCAGGACTATAAAAATTTCATACGTAACACCATATTCAGCAAGTAACAGTCTGTCATACAGGCTGTATCAAAATATTACGCACAAGACATGAAGTACATATAGTTATGATAAGATGCGACAAACAATCAGTTGAGTTTCGCTTCCCTTCTTTTGTTACTCACAATCATAGAGATATAAAGGATAGAGTGGCAGAATAGTACCTAACTCAATACTGTGTCGTGTCCGCCGGTGGGAGAGAGAACGCAACAGTGAAAGGCCCCCTGCATCTCTCTTTAACAACGCATGCTCTACATTGTACAATGGGGTTGGCAACTGTCAAAGTGTGTTGTCGTTGTGTCCCCAAACATTGAATTTGAATTATGGTCAATTTTTTACAATATATACACTTTTTTGTCATTTCAAACTATCTTCGTGTATCAATACAAACATCTTTTAAACTATGGATTACTGATAAACTGAAATAAAAAATAGTTACAGGTAACACGCCATTGCGCAATGTTGATGTTGTGCGTGTACTGTTAGAGAGAGATGCAGGGGGCCTTTAACTGTAGCCATAGATTATACTGTAGCGTTCTCTCTGGCACCGACGGACACTCATTGGCCCTTCTCTGCCACTCTATCCTTTATATCTCTATGCTCACAATTTAGGGCGCCTTCAAACGCGGCCGCAGCGCTGCAGCGCGGCTGCAGCGCTGCGGCCGCGCTGCAGCCGCGCTGCTGTCGCTAGGTTTGAGATTCGTAGTGTTGTACATTTAGTTTCACGATGGATTCTGTCGAAGAAACACTTTTCTTAGTGTAACTAATAAAACGAAAAAGGATTTTGGCCAAAAAACAAAAAAGAAACCTAATAAAACCTTGCCGTTATTTTGTATAACTCAACAACCTGAATTTTAGGTATAAAGTAAAAGGCTACAGTGACAAACAATTTCAGAATTACTTAAGATTGTCAAGAAAACAATTCTACGAATTACTTTACCGTTTTGGTAACATTACGTGTTGTTGTTATTAAATGTGTGTTTCATTTGACATACCTACCTAATAATTTCAAGATGAATAAATAATGTGTATTGTAATGTAAATTGATTGTAAGTTACACCTAACATAGATATAAAATTACCTTATATATTTGTATTATTTGTATGCCATATAAATGGTAAATGTGCAGCACCAATTTTCTATATCATCTTATAGTAACTACATATTTTATGTAAATAAATTCATTTCATTCCTATTCGCTATAATTAAAAGCTGAATAAGGAATACAAAAATAAAGTGCTTCGTGCTTTCGTGAAAACGTTGTGTTCATCTAGGTTTTTTTTAGTTTATATTCCTAAATGATAATTTATTTTTGTCGGTTTACTAGATGAAGACACGATTTATAATGGTGCATCAGCAGAAATATTAAATTACGTGGGGTTATTCTGATGAAGCGCTGAAAAAAGTCCATTTTTCCATTTTGTGGCCGAATAATTGATAGGGACTCTTAACAATATACTTACATGCTTCATTTTTTTCACTTGCGGTTTTGTTTGTGAAATTCTCAATCAATTTATTAAATATTTCTTCCCATGCTTTTTCTTTTCAATTTTATTACTGTACTTGTCGGACCTCGAATCCCATATCGCTGGACGACTTTCAACCTCATCGATAAATTCTTCAACCTGATTTTCGTTAATGTTTAGACTTGTGCAAAAAAATACGTGCGCGCAGTCACTAATCGATCGATGAACTGAAGCGTGGCCGCAGCGCGGGTGCAGCGCTGCAATCGCGCGTTTTTTATTTACATAGATTTACAAAGCAGCGCGGCCGCAGCGCTGCGGACGCGCTGCTGCCGCGCGGCTCTTTGCGGCTAATTTGAAGGTGCAGTTTTTTGACCAATCGCCCAAAATGTGTTTTTTCTTCGATCAAGCAGGTTAAAGAATTGGAACAACACGTTTATTGTGTTATAGGTTCAATTTCTAAACAATACAAAAAGGCATTTAATGTGTCCATTATCTTAATATATAAAATCCTTGCGTTACTGACTGACTGACAGACACGCTACAGCCGAAACTATTGGGCGCAGGAAGCTGAAATTTGGCATGTATGTTCCTTGGGGACCGTAGGGGTGCACTAAGAAGGGATTTCCCGAAATTCCCACGGGATCGGCCAAAACGGGTAAATTAAAAAAAAATGCAGGCGTAGCTGCTGGCGTCCTCTAGTTTTAAATATCTATGTAAGTTTTTTACAAAACAAACAATTATAGTTCGAATATTATTAAAAGAATACGAAGAGATGGAATAGAATAAAAAAACGATAGAAGGAAAAAAGGACAAAAAAGTAAGTTCATAGTACCTAATAAATACACCTACATATAAGACATAATAATATTAGCTATCATAACAATATTAATTTCAATAATCGTGCGTGACATTTTTAACTTGACATCATTTGTTATTTTTTGTCCGTTTGTCATCAGCACAGCAGGTACAACCAAGTCCCACCCTGTACCATCAATAAAAATTAATCATTTCACAAAAAATATTAATATTTATTGTAGGTGCTCTCTATTATTGGTGTCCACAAGTACGGCGGTCGCAATTAGCCGGTCTCACACCTTTTCTGCGGGCGTTCTTGGCCGTCATACAATTTTATCGTGTAATTAAAGTCTATAAAATCAGAAGTAGCCGACCATGTCCGCTTGGTTCGCCGGTAGGCGATGCCCGCGCATATTTCGAATGACGGCCAACATTCCTCTAGCCACAGGGCCGAACTAAGGTCTTGCTTTTTAAGTTTTTTTGTACCATTTCGAGCTTAAAATGCGTGAATTGTGATAATGTTCCTTTTTAATGTTGCTTGCCATTTTAGTATGCGTTAATGCCTTTACTGTCTTTACTTTGTAAAATTGCCTGTTGTATGTTTTGAAACTTACTAACAAGTTGATTTACTAATTAGGTATTAAGTATTTTTATAGGCCTCTAACTATGTTTAATATTTATGCTTCGATTTCACGATTGCACGATTACCTTAATGTTGGCTTTTTTACAGAAGTAATATTTTATACTATTTGCTCAAGCTTTGCCCACAGAACCATGACTCTCTTTAATAGGAAACATTTCATTGTTAACACTAAAGTAATACACAATATAAGTCTAAAGAATAGTATACATATGTGAAATATGTTTATTTTTGTAAGTGTTTCAAATGTCGATTAATGAGTTACCACTAAGCCAGAGATTGTAGCTACAGTTTCCACTTAGGACAAATATTTGTTTGATATGCACAATTTCTTGGGCAAGGTATGTTTGTTATTTATAAATTATAACAAAAACCAAGTGCAAGTGATGGTTCTTTTGTTTGGTATTTGTATGGTTCCTGGTTCTTTCGTTTAGTATTTGTATGGTTCCTCTTTTGTCCCAAAAACTAGAAAACAAATATTCACATAATAGTGCGTTCTATGATTATGATAGAGATGTAAGTGCTGTATTATACCATTTGTACCGAAATGTATAAAACGAAAAATACCGTATTATACCATTTACTACGGTATTTTATGTATTAATCAATTGTTCTATATTTTTGAAGTAAATGATCATTGTTATCATTAAAAATACCTGAATACAGTGGAATTGCACAGGAATAAAACAAGAAATTATATTTTAAGTTTGTATTATTATTAATTACTATTAGCTACAACAATATTACCATAAAAACAAGCTGACCTCAGTCAAAATAAGATTTTAAGAAAAACACGTGAATTTTTAGGTACGTTAGAGCAAGTGTTCCTCTCTGCGTGCAGACACGTACAGCCCGAACCTTAATACAAGATCCATAAGAAAAGCACAGACGTTGGCCCACGCCTTTTGTTTTCCTAGTTCGAAAACCCGAGATTTAGAGGATCTTCTACCTCCATATCTAAATCTTCTTGTGTTGCTACGTTCTCGGTAGATGACGACGCAGTAATGTATTCTAGCAATGTACTTCCAGCTGAATCATCTTCATCACCACTTTCTTTAACTTCGAATGTGCTGTCACGAAGACGATGATTCGTGTAAATTGAGACCAATTTAGAAACACGTGATTTGTTTAAGCGATTTCGGGCTTTGCAATGATTTTTTCCAAAAGTTACAATGCCAAAATTATTAATTAGTAATTCTAAATCAAAGAATATAAGCGAAACTTAAAACATATTTAAACATATTTAATGTTTTAAATTGGAACTCGTCGCAATATCGCAGGGTCTTATAAACTGAATCAGAATATAAAATACATAAAATACCAATAATACCGTTAGTTATAATAAAATACCTGTTAAATACATAGCCTTTTGGTACTATACGGTATTTTTACAACACTAATGACGAAAACAAAATATTTAGTTCATCGTATGATTTTTTTATATGGCTGTAAGATGGCAGATGTCGTAACGACCTACCTGATGGTAAGATACTAACCATGTCAGAAACACAGCCAAGTCATAAGACATAAAGTGTTAAGTCTTCTAATGCTTAGTAATTTGATTTGTTTTTAGGGACAAAAGACGAACCATGGTCTTTTGACCAATAAATATACACAATTTATCGCGCCTATTCCGTCCCTGTACATTCTAGGATGCCTCGCGTACCTCCTCCGTACTGCGCCGTTTAAACTAAGATGAAAGATGTCGCCGCACTGTTTTTGCACTATTAACTACCGTGCGAGTATACTCGTTTTTTTTGGTCGTCTCTTTAAAATAACAAGCGTAACCTTTTAGTGCTTCTATAATTTATATCATAATGTAGAATCAAGTGTGGAGTTTGGAAGGAGAGTTAGATCGCGAGGTTTAATAGAGTTTGCCAAACCAAAAAGAACATATGACAGCCAGTAGGTCTTCTCTAGGTATTCTGCGATTACCAGCATCATCGTACTAGACGTGTACCAGTATCCAAGGGCACCGAATCCCCATAACGATTGCCGAAGATATTCAAGGCAAGGTAGTAGAGCCTTGCTGATTTCAGCATGAATGGGCCGGCTCGACCGGGGAAGTACTACCCTCTCACAGAAAATCGACGTAAAGTAACAGTACCCAAACTGTTGCGTTTCTTTCGGTGAGTGAGAGTGCCGGAGGCCCTATCCCCTATGCCTTCTCCCTCATCCCGCTCCTCATCCTATCCCTTTTCCCAACCCCAAGGGGCGGCAACGCACTTGTTACTCCTGTGGTGTTGCTTGTGTCGAGTGGCGGTAATTGCTTACCATCAGGCAATCCGTCAGCTCGTTTGCCGCCTATTATCATAAAAAAGACAGTCGGGACCGAAGGCTTTTAAAGTGCTCTCCAAGCATGGGGCAAGCAACATTTAACAATTTAAATGCACATAATTTCTAAAAATCGTTTGCGTCGTCAGTTTGAACCGAATACCCGCTGCATTACAGTCTGCTTGTAACTCCTCTAGGGTATTGCTGCTTTCAGCTAGTATTGTTATAGCTTAGCTCAAGTTTCAAGAAGAAAGCTTTCAAACTCAAACTCAAATATGTTTTTTCCCATCAAAAAATTTAAATTTATTGGACACGTCAGAAAGTCATACACATAAAAATAAAAAGTAACTTTAAATGCATATTAACATAATTGAGCATTGAAAAAAAAATGCCTGTTCAGAAAGTAGAGCCTCGTGAGAAGAATCAGCCAAGAAACTCCGGGCCACTCTTTTCTTCGTCTTGATTCTATACAATTTAGAAACTTAGTAAGTTAGTAACTACATTGCATTTTTATAGGTATATGAGCTGGTGTGTCTTTAATGTTGTTGTCAATTAATAAGGCTTTTAATATAAAAATATTAAACTAGCATAATATAGACACAATAACTCACACTCACATGAAACTTAACACTAATCAAACATAAGTAGCCTGTGGGACCGCGCAAATTAATCCCAAGCATTTTTGTTTCTCTTCTTTCACTGAATAAATATCATTGCGTGGGATTGTCGTTTCTCTTTTTAAATAGGTATAATAATAATTGCGCTATTATAATTAAATAACTGCGTTTCGCAATATGACAATGCTTTTATTTAATTAATAAAATTAATGATGCAAATAATTCAAATTCTTATGCAAGACGCGACTTGCTATCCACAACTGACACCATAAACATTAAAAATGACAAATAGAACGTCTCGTTTGTGGGTGTGGCATTATCTCGATCAGTTTTTATTAATTAAACTTACGATTCGACCCGTTACTCACAAGATTACATCTTGCCCACCTCCAGTGCATATCTTCGCATGAATTATACACGATAGGTATTTAATTTACATCATATTAAAACACTCGACGGCTAAACCGTCGAATGGGGCGAAGCAGTAATTTAAACCGTAATTTTCCGGTTAAGGCAGATGTATTATCATAACCAAATGATTTAGTGGGGCCTTTCTCAGCCGATTTGTTGTTAAAAGCATTAATTACGATATTATAGCGTTAGATTTTAGCTTTATGATAATTTACGTGGGCTTGTTTAGTATCACATGTGAATGGCTGTAGGGTTAAGTGGAATTATGTGTGTTTCTACTTGGCCATGTTCCCAAACAAGACAAATGAATCGTTAAAAAAATATTGTTAGGCATCCGTCTCTTCTCACTATAAGCAGGGTTAGGCCAGACCACTCACAGGTGACCATTTGGTCGCCCCTCAGTAGGATCTCCACCTTGTCGTGGTGGGGGGGCTCAATAACCGTGGATTGGACACCCGCGGTGAAACTAAGAGAGATCCCAGGAGTGGACGCTACGCGTGGGCTTAGAGGGGCCTGCGCAGGATGCGTCCAACTGAGCGGGTGCGGGGGACAGTTCTGTCTGTCCCTCGCAGTCGGGCGCGGTCGCGGGAGGAGAGGCGTGTCGGTGTTGCGTTGCCGCGCGCCCTATCTCCCGCGACCAATTGGGGGCGCACCATTCGATGCGTCGCGGTGGGGCCGCAGAGGAAGAGGAGATGCGGTGTTGCGTTGCCGTCCTCCCTATCCTCTGCGGCCGCTGGGTGTTTTGGCGGCGGAGCCCAACACCTTATTCCGCCGCCAAGGGGGTTTTGTTCGGGGCCCGCCTGACCATCTGGCGGGCCAATACCCGTCGGGGGGTAGCGACCAATGTTCATGCGATTCCCTACCCTCGGACACACGGGTACATGAGAAAGTCGATCTGGTTTTTAGTGGTTACACCACATACTCCGGCTCTCATTTCCCCAAGAGTCGGAGATCCGAAGGGATTTTCCACCTCGTAAAAAAAAATTAAAAATAAAGGTGACCATTTGGTCTAATGGTTCACCAACCCCTTGACCAACTGATCACAACATGGCTGTGACGCTGATTTGTTCTATGTCTGGGTGTTATGTACTTATGTAATTTTTTTTTATAGTCTCACGCCTGTATCCCCGAAGAAGTACGCTGACGACGAAACGACTGCAGATCGGAGGTCCCAGGTTCGATTCCCGGGTCGAGCAAAAGTGTTACTGGGTTTACCCGAATACTCAGTAGCAGCACGGAGTCTGGTAATGTGCCCGGTACGGTAATAGGCTCGCCCCCTATTACGTGGGACCTAAAAATTCATAGCGAAATGTGGGTGCAATATTACACCTCTGCCTATCCCTTTGGGGATACAGGCGTGAGTCTATAAATAAATAAAATAAAATTTGTTTTATGTTATTTTTCAAATGTCTGATTACAACCATATAAAGTCATACCAGTTTCTTTTTCACTTACTTAGTTTCATGGTTTATGTATTACATGTCTTCAGATAATGTTTAAAAGAAATGTGGTACCTTTCCAACTGTCATTTGATAACTCCGTGACAATGCCTTACACGGGTTGGCACTTTCATGTTGTCTTATCAGATCCTTAATAGATGCAAAAATACATTGTACCGTATAGCGGAATTCCTGTTTGCAATATAAGCAGGCATATTAAAACGAATTGAATGAACGTTTTGCGTAGTGGTTTAGGCGGCCGGCTCATTGCTTGACACTACGAGGAATGTTGTGGTTTCTATTCCCACACGAGACAACACTTTGCGTGATTCATAAATTGTTGTTTAAAATCTTGTTGTTCATTGTATCCCTTGGTTATAAACCAATGTCTTGTAAAGTCCCCGCGACACAGGATTTATTTATATGGTGGCAGCAGTCTTTTAATGTAGCTTTTATAAAATGTATAGTTTATATAGTTTACAACGATAAAAAATGATTCTGCCATTATTATTGTACCAAGATCCATTTGCACCTTAGAGCTTGAGGTTTGCTTTTCATTGAATGTTTGAGAAAATCTTTCTCTTACAAACATACATGAGATTCAGTAAGCAAGACAAACGAACGGACGCCACACGACCCTTCGAGTACGGATACCTAAAAACTAGCAACTCTTATCATCATCCTAGCGCCGTCCTGGTTGCGATTCAAATCCATTGCCTCGGAGCCTGGGGTCCACCAATGGCAGCAAATACAAAAAATAATCTGGCAATTCTTAACGTGGCCGAAAAACAGGCGAGCAACTGCACCATACGAAGACGCCCAGAGTTATTTATGGCTCGTCTTATGATTTATATCCATACATAAATTCATTGGCGATTGCTGTGCGAAAATTGAGCCATTTGGCAATAGCCTGCAGCGGTAAGCTCATATGAAATCGAAAAGCTTGGCATAAAAAAAAAGGTAATAAAAAACTTAATGAATTTTTAGAGTTCCTTAGAAAAAATGTTGTGCAACATAACCACATTTGATGTGTGAAGGCTCTCTTGAAGATCTTTGACAGTCTTTATGGAATGTCAGTACCCTATAATATACTGACACTGGTTTAAGACATGGAATTTCGCTGTCTCTTTGGTATGCGGAAGTCAGACGCTATGTAGAAACTTTTTTTTTAACGAGTGGAAAATGAGTTACCTATCTCATGCCCATCCGACCGGGGAGCGGTCGAAAGTGGTGTCACGGACGCCCACCCTGTGGGCTGGGTTACCGACTAAAAACCACACGGTGGCTCCGTAGCTCGACGCCTAGCAGGTACAACGGGAACTGTGGTTGTAATGACAGGTACAGCGGTGCTATGTAGAAACCTAATATTCTGTCAAATCAGGGGCGCGATTCAGAATCGTTCGATATCTCATTTGACATTCGATTCCGTTAATTATCGAACGGGCTACCTCATTTTTTGTCAAAACTATCGCATTTCCTATCAATTTTATGCATTCAGTATGAAGTAAATTAATAAATAAACCGAATTCAATGAATATTTGTTCAAAATATCTCTGAATTGCGGCTAAAAGACGAGGACAATAATTTGACATATCGTACGATTACTTGTCGTGACATTCTGAATCGCCCTGCAGGTTAGACTAGAAAGCCAACCCTCCAAAGCAAAATTCTACGATGCAACGCAAGGACGATGTTGATATATTCATATTATAAACACCTCTGGCATAAAGATGTCAGAAAGGTATCTAATAAATGTGAAGCTTATGCTATTGACTACTCGACACGACATCGGGGTATTTCCTGTCTATATACCTAGTAATACATTCAGCTAAGGCTTAAATATTTAACTAGCTGAGCCCGCTGCTAGCTGAGACTGCCTCCGTAGTCCAGTGGATAGCGTATGCGACTGCTGATCGGAGGTCTCGGGTTCGATTCTCGGGTCGGGCAAAAGAGTTACTGGGTTTTGCCAAATTCTCAGTAGCGGCACGGAGTCTGGAGATGTGCCCAGTAACGGCAATAGGCTCGCCCCCTATTACGTGGTACCTAAAAATTCATGGCAAAATGTGGGTGTAATATTACACCTCTGCCTACCCCTTCGAGAATACAGGCGTGAGTCTATCTTAAATGGGCTATCCAAAACAAAAATAATTTTTCAGATTAGCCTTGTGGTCCATGAAATAAGCGCGTTCAAACAAACAAACGAACAAACTCTTCGGCTTTCGTGATATTAGTATAGATTTATTCTATTAGGCGGCGATAGCCGAGTGGTATACATATGTATGGGACTGCCGCAACGATGGTGTCGGGTTCGATCCCCAGGTGCCCCGGGCACACACCTCTGACTTTTCGAAGTTATGAGTGTATTAAATTGTTAATTATCGCTCGATCAATAATGTGCCCGGTAGATGGCAATATTATAGGCTCGCCTCCTATTACATTGGGATCGAAATATAACTGGCGAAGTGTGGGTGTGTAATACAACCTCTGCCTACCCCTTCGGGTATAAAAAGCGTGAAGTTATGTATGTTTTTCTATAAGGCTGGCTTTCCAACGCTGGACATAGGCTCAACTAATTTGTGTCACAGTAGCATTGTGTGTCAATACTTAGGATGATTTGGCTAACTATACTGCGCTGGCCAGACGGCTTCGCTTAGGCTTTACGGCCTGGTCACGAGATCGGTCTAAGCGGCGAGCGTCTCGGCAGGGGCGATGTACAATCAAACAAGTCGGCGGTGGACCAGTTTGAAAATAGTATAGTATAGAATATATACTAGTATAACTAGCTAAACTAGCCTATCAATCCAGTTAGAGCCCTTTTAGACCAACATTTGTCGACAGTAGGCGTTTGATGTCGTCGCGACAAGGTGGCGTACGCTACACTACGCGGTGTTGCTTTCGTCGAAAATTCCGACGTCGAACTATTTCTTTATACGATTTCAACGCCGGCGCTGAAGCTGCGTGACGATAATGCGAATTTTAATTTACTGTAGAAAAAGACACATTAGTGTGAAAGTCTCCTAAGCTTGTCCGATCTACAAACGTCAAATTCACTGTACTAGTAAGTAAGTACATCGCTCGGGGTCCATCGTGATGGTAATTAATAATGCTCATTAATGTGTCCTCAGCGCCGCACGACTGATGAAACTGAATCACAATCAACTTGAGCTATTGATATTCCAAACAATAAGCTATCGACTTTCAACGCCTGCGCATTTTCATAGGGCTGTCGGAACTTAAAGCTCATCCTAACTTATTTTTTTAAGGCAATGTATTTGATCATGGGGCGGTAGCAAGATTTCGAGTTGATTAATTCAATGGCCTTGAATGATGTCCGTGTGGTAACGGATTAAGAATACGGATTGTCACCACCCCATATCATCCTATGGGAGTAGTAAGAGCCGAAAGAGGGAGCATATTATGCAGAGAACAGCACTGTAAGAGAAGGAAAACTTGAAACAAACCCTATACCAACCCGTTTGGCCAGCGTGGTAGATATAGTACGCCAATTCCTCCTTTCAAAGGAGAGGCCTGTCCAGCAGAGGACTGTTAAAGGCTGATGATGATGATGAATTCAATGACAGTACCTTAATTTTAAGTTTCGTTGTCCCCATCGTCCTAATATCAACATCTATGTCCATCCATCTATCTCTATCCAAGACTTTCGCCTTGAAGGCCAATAAGGTTGTTACCAACTAGTCAAATCAAGCACTTTTAATGAAATGTCAAAAACAACCTTTGCCAAGGATTTTGTATGAAGCAAAGAGTATACAAATACTACGTGTATGAAGTATGACGTACTGCCGTCATAGTGTTTTGCTATCAAGTTGAATACTTATTATCAATAAATTGACGATAAAAAATGTTAAATTAGGTTTTAACATTAATTGATGAATGAAACTACTATTATTTTGACATGTTTCACTAGTTAAAAATACTTGTATAATTTATTTCACTTGCAGGAAACTTCCCTATTCCAAGTCTAACCAGATACGACAGAATACTTGTTTTATTTAGGTACATAATTATGATGCTGTAGTTAAAGTCAGCGCATCGTCATTTAGCGCTGAGTCAAGTAGTTGTCCCCACACGGAATAAGACTTTGTGTAATCCACAATTTGTTGCTTCAAATCTAGACGTTCTTGTATGTCCACTTTTTGCATTTGTAGAACAGTATGTGTGCAAGTTGCGGTACCTGTCCACTATATAAGTGCAGCCATTTTGACTTGAATCCCTTAGTTATTACAATAGTTGCTTTGCTCGCTCTTAATAGTTAATCAGGTAATCATAATTGGAGAGGACTCAAACTATTACGCACGGACATAAGACCTTACAATATAAATCATCTCAAAATGTCGCTAATTTGTCTTTAACATCTCTGCCAGCCCTATCAGTAATGGAACTGATTAGCGGTGTAGTATTGTTTAATTGTTATAAATTACAGCTCGCGGCTTGATTCGTGCACAATTGCAATTAAATCGTGTCTGTTTCAAGATGGCGGTCGTCCCGCCTCGCCGTTCAGCGCATCGATATAATTTTCTCTCTTCTTTCTGATCTACTATCTATTCTCACGTCTAAGCTTATCCGATGCCGCCGTGTCATTGATTTAGTGGGAAACGGTAAATGGAACAGGAAATGTATTAGGGCTGAGGTTTTATAGAAAATAGAGGGGTCAATGTTTGTTCTAAACTTGAATGGTTGGATTCTCGTTTTGTTTAAGATTTCTTTTTTTTTAACATAGTTATTGTGCCAGTATCGTAGCCAAAAGCTTAAAAAAATATTAGTTTATGAAAAAATATAAAAAATTGAGAAACCTGACGAACAAAGCCTCTGGAGGTCCTAACACAAATCTAATTCTATTACCGTGCACCTGCTTCTTTTCATTTTTTGTGAGCTTTTGTCTGTGACGAGTGTTAGATCCATGCTTGTACCAGTAGCACTAGAAGACCGACGTAAATACATAGTGGGTATTTCCATTGTTGCGTTTAGCTCTGCCAATATTAGATACCTTAATCTCATATGGTGGCAAAGACGAAGCCATACAAATCTAAAACATCTCATGCCATCGTTTTATCCAAGCAGTAAAAACTGTTTATACCACGTTTTTGCCAATTCAATGTACCAGTGTAGATTCAGATCTACGTAAAAGTTTGTGTCGGCACGTTGTATCGAAATTGGTGCAACAAGATGCTATCGCCTCACGAGACACGTTCAACTAATGGCCACCGATTTGTACCACGTTTAGTGTCACTGTAGTTACAAACTCTTTGGGTTTAAAGTTTCACTGTATTTTATAGTCGGAATAGAAAGGGTTGACAAACGGAAAATGTCGTGGTTTTATAAGATCTTTTTTATGGTAATAGGCGACAAACGAGCAGACGGATCGCTTGATGGTAATAAGCAATTACCACCGTCCATGGACATAAGCAACACCACAGGAGTCACAAGTTCGTTGCCGCCCCTTGGGGTTGGGAAAAGGGATAGGATGAGGAGTAGGATGAGGGAGAAGGAATAGGGGATAGAGCCTCCGACACTCTCAGTCACCGAACGAAACGCAACAGTTTAGGTAAGTACGGTTACTTTACGTCGATTTTCTGTGAGAGAGTAGTACTTCCCCGGTCGATCCGGCCCATTCATGCTGAAATGAGCAAGGCTCTACTACCTTGTAAAAGATCAGGGATCGGCAGAAATCAAAACTGTGGCATAACTTCGTTCAGATTCATTCAGCCAAGAACAAGTTTATGAAGCTGACTACCAACCTTCAATAATAGAGTGGCATGGAAAAAAGAAGAGTTTTAAAAGAAGCTTTAGATATAATAATAATTATGCGCACTGTACACACCTCTATCTAACGTTAAAATCATGTCTGTTCTCTAACAAATTAAACAAGAAAAACAACATTAGGTATATTATATCGTCAGACCTTTTTAACTGCCTTATTTTTGGGCATTGTGCTCTGCCCAACTCTAAAAGATACGGTTCAGATTTAATCAGTCTTTCGAGAATATTATGGTAAATTTGTCAGATATTTTCTTTCATCATAAAAAAAAGTTACACTTACATTAACAATTCTATACCCAATTACCAAACTGTGCAAAGAATAGACTTAGCAAGCAAACTCTTGAAAATATGAAAGCAATACAATAGGCCAATATCCATAAGGCCGTTTCACTTCATCAATAATGGGAACAACCTTACCTCTAACGTGTGTATTTATACTCCATTTGGTTAGGTACTTAACTAAAGGTAAACAATCTTGAGGTGTCTTTTTTATCTAAAATCTGTTTAAAAATAAAATGCTGCTAAAGATCAATGTAAATACAACAACAATAATTTCTAAATTAATTGAACTCTTGGTTTAAGCAGTAGTTTATTTGTTTAATATGTGGTAATTTAAAAAGTCACATCAAGAATGTTTACCTTTAGTTAAGTACCTAACCAAATGGAGTATAGTGCCTTGTCCAGTGGGCTGACACAACCTGACCAGCGTAACGCACGCATTTTCCTCACATTGAGTCTTGACAGATGTGCAAATGTGGCATAATATGTAAACGCCTCTGTCAGTCCAATGATCTCATAAAACAGCAACTTCTAGTCTAATCACCTAAAACCAGTATTTTATACACATTGTAAGAACAACCCATAAAATGATAACCAATTTTAATTTGAGTGTTTTTAATGCGTGTTGCCAGTAAAAAATCACTTACTGCTAATAACTTGTTTATGGCAATAATTAAAACTCGTAAGTGAATATTTGTTGATAATGAACGTTTTTTATTTGTTTATTACACTAATGTGTTAACACAGGTTTCAGTACTAATGTTAATGACTTTTACAAAGTTTTCGTTTTATAGTTTTAGACGTTGTAAGCATTTAATGGGTTTTAACAGTTCTTGCTGACCAGTAATTATTTTGCATCGGACCACACACGACTTAAGAAAGATAATGTTTATTTAAAACTATTCAAAAGTTTGGTTGGTTTAGCACGTTTAGATTTTTGGATCTATTTAAATATGAGGAATTCGTTTGAATAGTACGAGATTTTACTGAAAATTGAATACTCTTAATTATAAAATAAGTATATGAATATTTAGTTCACGAAATTAAATTAAATTGATAAAGTCAAGTCAAAGTCAAAATCATTTATTAATTTAGGCCACAAAGTGACGCTTATGAAAGTCAAAAATTAAAGTTAATTACTAGATGATTCTACATTTACTTTTACATTTACTACCACGTTCGCAATGCAATAGGTAGAACCACGTGAAAGAACGGGCAATAAAACTCGTGGCCACTCTTTTTAACTGCCAGTATAATGGTTTAACATGTTATCTTTGTAAGGAGCGTCAACTGTTTCATATTGTGAGTTTATCTACTAATGCAAAAATTAATAGTTATTGATATCATACTCAAGCTATAAATTATGTTCATTTGGTAAGCCTCCCAAAGTGAATATGGTGAAACAGGAGCATCCACTTACGTCTTTTTTAATAGTTTAATACAAAACGTACACCATAATAATAAATTGCAATTGTTATAAAGTTAACACAGGATTTATTCCTCTTGTAGAATACACTGATGTGTATAAGCAGAGATTACTATTATTAGTTGAGCAGCAGGTTGAACTATGGCAAGGCAATAAAATAATGACGCCTCTTGGACTCTCGGAACTCTTGTATGTTTGCTTTGTCTTACTAAATTAAAAACAAGCGTGTAATGTCAAAGTCAAAGTCAAAATCATTTATTCATCTAGGTCACAAGGTGACGCTTATGAACGTCAAATTTTAAAGTAAATTACTTAATGCTTCTACATTTACATTTACTGCCTCGTTCGCAAAGTAATAGGTAGAACCACGAGAAAGAACAGGCAATAAAACTCGTGGCCACTCTTTTTAATCGCCAGTGTTATGGTACATATTTTGTTTTTGTAAGGAGATCCAATCTGAGTCCACTTGACATCAGTCAAGTGGACTGACTTGAGAGCTTAGTACGACGTTAGAAACTCGTCGAACGTTTCATCACGATCTGGTTGGCGTTCGTCACTCTGCTTGGCTCACAATGAGTTCTACAACGATCTGACCTTAAAACCGGCTAATCAGTGTACAAAAAAGACAACCGTTCGTGAAGATACGTGAAATGGATAGAGGTGCACAAAGTTTCTGCAGCGAATGGTTTGCGCTTATTCGTGACTTGTATCGTACCTAGTTGTGAAGGACACAAATGAAATGACATTAGGAATGAATGAATAATTGCTCAAAAGTTAGGTAGTTCATAGGAATACAGTTTATACTGTACCATTCCTATACCTACCCTACTTTACCTTACTTTCTGACTCAAATATCTACTTTTTTTATAGACTCACGCCTATATCCCCGAAGGGGTAGGCAGAGGTGTAATATTACACCCACATTGCGCCATGATTTTTTAGGTCCCACGTAAGAGGGGGCGAACCTATTGCCGTTACCGGGCACATCACCATCTCCGTACTGCTACTGAGAATTCGGAAAAACTCAGTAACACTTTTGCCAGACCCGGGAATCGAACCCGGGACCTCCGATCAGCAGTCGCATACGCTATCGACTCTACCACGGAGGCAGTCAATCAAATATCTTTTTTAATTCTAATAGCCTAACCATAATTTCAAAGTAATGCTATTACTGACTGTCAAACATAAATTAAAATAAATCTTCAAAAGAAAATAATTCTTTTACGACGTCATTTTATTGAAATAAAGTTGTGCTGATCTTCAGTTTTAAATTTAAGTCCTTACTAAAAAGAATATGGTTGCCACTTATTGTGCTTGATAGCTTTCTGAACCTGTAATGCAATCAACGAGCTTTTCTCTAGAATGTGATAGAATTTTCTTTATTTTAAAATACAACTCCCGCACTATAAATATACATATAGTATAAGTACTTTGAATAGAAGCATCATCTTAGCGCTCTCAAGGATCACAAAGAACACCCAGGCCCGAAATAAGAATATGCGGGTAACTCAAAATTGATTTCGTCTTTTAAGGATGCTAAACGGCGAGGCTATCTTAAACTATTGCGCCAACTACGCAGTCAATCAAAGTAAAACCACTTATACTTTTTTTAAACACTAGGTACTCATTAACGCTTATCATACTCACACCTGTTTACTACACAACCATGCCATTAGAAGATACCAACCAAAAATATTTCCAAGAACAACAAACGAGGGGAAATCAAAACAAGAAATAAAAGAATTTTAAAACATTATAAATTCCTACACGAAGGTGCAATAGGATGTAACACCTCATTTCGTTGCCCATCCATCATTTTTCGCGCCAAATGATATATCGCTAACAACTTCGTTCTTAAGAAATGCACCTGTCTGTATACTCTGTGGTTCGTTTTTTGAAATGTGGCAATTTTTATGATATGAATAATTTGGAGGTGTGAATTGTGATGAGGCTGGATATAAATTTTATTCGAACGCGTGTTTTGTTTTTAAATTTGCGAATTTCGATTGGTGATACAAAATTTGATTATGTATTGTATTATACTAAACTGTAATGTATGTATGTGTTGCTGTCAAATTTTATATTATTGCATTATTTTGTATAATCGTCTGTTTACAAACTATTGTCGGTTTAATATTCTGCGAAATTTAAAGTAATTTGTTTAGGTTTTCTTATAGATTTGCACCCAAAAATAAGTGCCCTATGGAGGAAAGCTCTGTTGACTTAGCTTATTTTATTAGACTAATTAGGTTTCAGAATACCGTCTTTGTTTATTTTTGGCGTAGAGAATTATTATAAATCTGTGTGCATTTTAGAAAGGAGGACGTTTTTGCAAAATGCCAAATCATACAATTTACCTGCGACATACACATGACATGAGCAGTTAGGACTTTTTTGACGGTGCGTGAATTTAAAATGGATTAGGTACAACTTATTATTTGGGTATTTTAAAGATTACGATGTTACTTTTGGTAGTTTGTGGCTATTGCAAAATGTTGGAGCCAATGTGAATAGTAAGTATATTATTCGAATAAATTGAAATGCACTGTTAAACTGCGAAATCGATCGTTCGGTTTTCAACATGTGCAATTGATGCAAATATTTCGGAATACGAATTGAAGACGTGAACCAGTTTATCACGTGTAAATAGACGTTTTACCAACGACAACCCAGCCTACTAGACGGCACACGTAAGGCTAACACTTTCTGACAACACGTTAGACTTAATACGTCTTACATTAGACCAATCCCACCACTAGTTATGAATTATGACGTACCGCAAATTTGAACCGGCCAATTAGAATGCATTTTTGTAGCCCCCTTCGCCCCGCATACCTCACCGCTTTGACAGAATTGTTTGTTTGTAGAAATTAAAACATTAGGTGTCTAGTAGGTTGGGTTGTCCTTGCGTATTACAAACGTTTACTATACATGGAGTAATGAATGTTTTTTTTAACTTCAAAGTACCTGCACATTGTAAACATATATATTTTGTAATTTAATACTGTTCTCAGTTAAGTCTCATGAATGTTATGTTCTTTCCCTTTCTATCGTTTTATTTATTTATTTTATTTATTGCCCGTTCTTTCTCATGGTTCTACCTATTGCTTTGCGAACGTGGCAGTAAATGTAAATGTAGCGTCTATAAGTAATTATTTTATAAATTTATTATTTTGACGTTCATAAGCGTCACATTGTGACCCAAATGAATAAAGGATTTTGAATTTGAATTTATCAATGTGTCAATTTTCACTTACATAAACATAGGTTTGCGCTTTTATGTAGTACGCCTTTTCTATCTATATATTATCTTTACGTGTTCACCTATTCTACCTACATATATATTACCGATTTCTGTACATGTATAACAGAATTATGCCATACAAGATGGTGGATTTAAATTTACTCGTAATTAATTCCCGTTTGTTGCCATCCTTTATCATTAATGGTGATTGTGCAGTTCATAACGGGCTTGCAATATTAATTGCACAATAATCATAGACTGCGGTCGAATAGGTCCAAATAAAGCGTTGTCGTGTGCATAGAATTTGTATGAGATGTGGCGATTAGTCGCTGTCGATAATTTATGACGAAAAAAAAAATAAGTTTATGCAAAATGGAAGCAAATTAAGAAGATTATGTTAACCAATTATATGTATAGACTAGCTGTTTCTCGCGGTTTCACCCGCCGCCTGAGGGAACTACTTCGCGTACCCGTAATTTATAGCCTAAGTTTTGTTTTTTTTTTATTCTACCACATTCACACAACACCATCTAGTCCCAAACTAAGCAGAGCTTGTACTATGGGTACTAGATAATGGATAAACATACATATCTACTTTTTTTGTAAATACCTACATACATATTATTATACATAGAAACACCCAGACCAAGACAAACATCCGTGTTCATTCAGTTCACGCGGCCGCGCGCCGCGTCACAGTAAGCGCGCCATGTACATCGCCCATGCCGCGCCGCTCGCCGCTTAGACCGATCTCGTGACCAAGCCCTTATTGGCCACTAGTAAGAAAGCTAAACGACTCATTTTTTTGTGAAAATGCCACCAATTTCATCGTCTTTAACCAAAAAAGATTGAAGGACTCATCTGGACTTTAATCTTCACGATTAAGAATTACACAAAATGCTTTTTTTCCATTTCAATCTGCGGGTGTCGTTAGAGGTGACTAAGGGAAAACACGAAGCAAATAGTACCCTGCAGAAGAGATGGAAAACTCCACATCAAACCCTTAGCCGACCTGTCTGGCCACGGTGGTATCGTAGGCCAAATCATCCTCTAACCTCTCAATGCTATTGTAGCGCACATAAGCGGAAGCCTATGGCCAGCTGTGGACTAAAAAAGGCTGATGTTTAGGAAATTATTGGTTCGTGTCTGACAGTTCTTTGTAAAATTGATAAAAATTATGCCTCCGTAGTCCAGTGGATAGCGTATGCGTCTAGCGATCCCGGGTTCGATTCCTGGGTATGGCAAGTGTTGCTGAGTTTTTCCGAATTCTCAATAGCAGCTCGGAGTCTGCCCGGTAACGGCAATAGGCTCGCCCCCTATTACGAGGGACCTAAAAATTCAATTGAAATGTGGGTGTAACATTGCACCTATATTTTACAAATTTGCTATTACTAACATGACTTCAGGATTATATATACAAGTTCATTCATCATCATCAGCCAATAACAGTCCACTGCTGGACTAGGCCTCTCCTTTGAAAGGAGGAATTGGCCTACTATACCACGCTGGCCAATCGGGTTGGTATAGGGTTTGTATCAAGTTTTCCTTCTCTTACAGTGCTGTTCTCGGCATAATATGCTCCCTCTGTCGGCTCGTACGACACCCATGGGATGATATGGGGTGGTGACAATCCTTATTCTTAATCCCACACGGACAAAGTAATACCACTTACAAATAAAACCATTTAAACAGGTAAGAACAAAAGTAAAACCGTCACATATTTTATACATAAAGTGTCCATTCACAAAACACGGATGTGACTTACACGTAAATTACAACAGTGTAAGTTTATTAATATAATGAAGCTGAAGAGTAAGTTTGTTTGCTTGCATTCGCTAATCTCAGGAACTACTGATCCGATTTGGATAATTATTTTTGTGTTTGCGTAATTATGTAGCTGCGACACAGTTTAATACTTTTGCAGTTAACATCGTTTCAATCAATCGTTTCTTGTCTTCGTAGTTCTGTGGGTTTACGTTAGATGTCGCCATTGTGCGATATATGTCATAGGTTTTACGTGAACGCTAGAATTTAAATAATGGATTGAATATATTATAAAAGTAAAATATATCAATACAATTATAAGCTTTTCAATATACGCTCGAGAGTAAATCAAGATCAAAACCAGTAATATTGTATAATCTGTGGAGAAAGCCTTCGCTAGGGCTGTACCTATTGTCATCTCAGTGGGATCACGGTTGAACAAAACTAATCCGCCACCTACGGCCGTTGCACGCATACTTTGGCCCACACGGCTGTAAATTTCGGTATTACCAGATTATTATTGTGATAATAGTGATTTATAATTTATTTTCAACATTCCAGTTATTTGCCTTTTTCGTCAAGAATGCCGTTTTAGAGTTAAAGTCTTCTGTTGCAGAAAATATGCAATTAATGAACACTCAAACTTGAGTGAATAATTTTAGTATCACACAAAATGTTGTCTCAAATGGATCGAAACCCACCACCCCATATCATCCCATGGGTGTCGTAAGAGCCGACAGAAGGAGCATAGTATGCAGAGAACAGCACTGTAAGAGAAGGAAAACTTGATACAAACCCTATACCAACCCGTTTAGCCAACATGGTATAGTAGGACAATTCCTCCTTTCAAAGGAGAGGCCTAGTCCAACAGTGGACTGTTAAAGGCTAATGATGATGTAATGATGCTTGCATGCAAATAATGCATTTATTTTATTATGTATTAATTGGTTACCGCTGCTTGTTTCTCGTGGTTCTACTTATTGCTTTGCGAACGAGGCAGTAAATATAAACGTAGAGGCATAACTTAAGTAATTTAATTTTAAAAAATGACGTTCAGTAGCGTCACCTTGTGACCTAGATGAATAAATGATTTTGACTTTGACTTTGTTTATGCTTACACATACATACATAACTTCACGCCTTTTATCCCCGAAGGGGTAGGCAGAGGTGTATTACACACCCACGTTTCGCCAGATACATTTGTTTAGGTCCCAACGTAATAGTAACGTAATTTGTCTATATGCATGCTCTATTTACAGCCTATTTAAGCCGCCCGCATTCGACTGCTTCCCGGGGCTACCTGTGCTACTTCATCCGGTGCGTGGCTGCAACTCCAGAACCTTCCTGCCCCAACTGCCATAGATTCTTTGAGTTATATGTCCTGCCGATTGCCAGGTCGCTGCAGCTAACTAATCGTACATTTTGTTAGCCCGTTCCGATAAATATCATTAAGATTCTACTTATGGTAAAGTAACTATAGATTACTTACCACATTTTAAACTCTCGCGATTTTTGTACATTTTATATAATGTATATGAAGTAGTGTCCGTCTGTGAACCACAACTTTTGCAAACTCTCCGGATCATATTTTTTCTTTATGAAAATACTCACTAAATAAATATTAAACAGAAAGGTTATTATTTCTTACATAGGTGAGGGAGGAAATCAAAAACTATCAATCATCATCATAAGTAATAAATAGATGGCGCCCAATGTATATGTACCTTGTACATGCCTTATATGATCGTGTTTAAACCATGCAACGCGAAAATAAAAGCGTTAAATGTAGTGAAAATGAAGCAGCGATAGCCGAAAGGAGAGACTGACAAACTTCAACGCAGAGAGTCTCGGGTTCGGATCCACGGCACGCACCAATGACTTTTCGAAGTTAAGTGCCTATTAAATTGTTAATTATCGCTTGCTGAACGGTTAAGGAAAACATCGTGAGGAAACCTGCATGTCTGAGAGTTCTCCATAATGTTCTTGAAAGACATATGAAGTCTGCCAACCCGCATTTGGCCAACGTGGTGGACTATGGCCTTACCCTTCTCATCGTGAGAGGAGGCCCGTGCCCCGCAGTGAGTATAAAGGGCTGATGATGATGATGATAGCGAAAACAAATAAGCTCCCGGGATTTTCTAGCGAGCACACCAAGATCATCGCCAAACCAGCAAAATTCCCTCCTTTCCTGTTAAACAAAAAAAAGCCTTCACGTATCTTCCGCCGATAACTGTACGACAATTCAAACTTACCATATTAGTAGATCATAATTTCAAATCTGGCAACACCAACATCTGATTCGCGCCATACCGTGCGATCGTCGCATCCCACACGAGTCTCGCAATGAACATAAATCGAACATTTGACACGCCAACCGTAACCTTTCGATATCAATCGTAAACACGTTGCTCAATGAGATTTATAGCAAATTCTATATTTACTGCTACACCTATTGTCTCTAATTTGACTATACATAGTTTGATCCGAGGGTTTACTTGTATTGATATCTCTTTGGTTTTGTTTTGTTCTAACTGGACTGCCACCGTGGTCCAGTGGATAGCGTATGCGACTGCTGATCGGAGGTCCCGGGTTCGATTCCTGGGTCGGACAAAAGTGTTACTGGGTTTTTCTGAATACTCAGTAGCAGCCCGGAGTCTGGTGATGTGCCCGGTAACGGCAATAGGCTCGCCCCCTATTACGTGGGACCTAAAAATTCATGGCGAAATGTGGGTGTAAAATTTACACCACTGCCTACCTTCAGGGATACAGGCGTGAGACTATAAAAAAATGTTCTGACTGCGCGGTTGGCGTAGTGGTTTAGCTGCCGCCTCGACGCTTGTCACTGCGCATTGTGTTGTGGGTTCGATTGCTACTTTGTGTGATCCTTAAATTGTTGTTTCGAGTCTGTATGTTCATTGTGTCCGTTGGTTTTATCTTTGTAAAGTTCTACGCGACAAACGATTTATTCATAGTGCGGGAGTAGTCTTTAAAAAAAATCATAACCTAAGCCAAAAAGGACTACGTATCGTATTATTTTTAAACCTATCATTATAAGTACTTAGTTTTTTTTCTTATAACGCATTGGTTATGCCTA
This sequence comes from Euclidia mi, assembly GCA_944739405.2. Classification (NCBI taxonomy): domain Eukaryota; kingdom Metazoa; phylum Arthropoda; class Insecta; order Lepidoptera; family Erebidae; genus Euclidia; species Euclidia mi. The sequence continues at coordinate 5,528,436 of OX123200.2, read as the reverse complement.
CAGTGGTTGATAGAGTTGGTAGTTATGTAACTCCATTATAAATTATTACCTTCATGACGTTTTCGCTTCATACTTGTCGATTATTTGCTAATATGTATCCGATCAGAAGAAGCTGGTAATTAAGACTTGCTCACTTGCCTATAGAAAAAGCTGTTATATTTTAAACCTGTTTTACACACACTTTTCCTGGAAAATTACTTAGGTACATACTTGTATAGACGCTATGGCGTCACTGTCATTGTCTTTGAAAATACCCCAAACCAATGAATACAGATTTACATAGAAGCGCAGTTCTTAAGGATTTCGTGTGCCGATTCCAAGTGGAGACTGTCTCCAGTTTAGTTCGTCGGTGGCGCCGTTGGTGGCGCTGACGTATTCTCCGTCTCTCTTGCTCTCGTAATTAAGTTACACAGGAGGAACGCTCGTCCCTCTTGCTCTCGTAGAGACAGCTGTCACAGCGCGACTTTGGGTCACAGAAAGTTTGTCTTCAGAGCGCCCATAGGAAATGCGCCTCTATGTAAATATTCAGATATTTACATAGAGGCGCATTCTCTCTTCTTCATTCTGCTCTTTGCCCAAACTCGCTTTGCCCTTATCAACAACAAGAACTAAGCTCATTCCCTTTTGAGATGTACAAACAGACAAACAGACAAATCATAACATTATATCGGCATATTAACTCTAATTTGAGCACGAGAATAAACCTTTGTCTATTATCATTGTATTATGGCTTGTTTCGTAAGCTTTTATTTAAATCGCTGCGATGTTTTGTCAGACATATTGTAATGGTATCCAATATGCGTGGGCTCCCGTATATAAATTGTTTTGTTATGCAGGAGGCTTTGCAGGTAACTCGTTAACACCGTTGTGAGCGATTGGTCTTGTGCAACTGGTAAAGCATGGGAATTTGGTGTATTAAACGCAGAGCTTTACTGGTTGTAACTTTAAGTAGTCCAACTGATTAAATGTGGTGATTTCATAGAACACAGCTGAGGTGACAACCGTGTTATTTAGGGCTAATACTCCATACCCGTGGCATGGTGTTATAGCCTCAATGAGTTATCCAGCACAAAAATAATAGTTAAAATCGGACCAGTTTCCTGAGATCAGTGCGTTTAACCAAATAAATAAACCAATTCCTCTGATTTATTATACTAAAGTAAAGGTATAGATAATGGCGGTAATCGCGCCACTTGCTAACTAGACAGACGGAAAAAAAGAAAGCCTTCCTCGTTATCCTCTCCCAATCCCCCTATTTTCATTATTCTCCCTCTTTGGCTGTGGGAAAAAAGAGGGGGTTGAGCTTCCTTCTTCGAACGAAACGCAACATTAGTTTAACTGCAGGGTACTTCACGATATAGCTTCTGTATGGGTAGTACCACCCCGGTCAAGCTGCTCCAGGGAAGCCTTACCACACCAAAAACCTTAGGAACATTAACTTACACTTATGAAATTATACGTTGAATGTGAGACTAAGTAAGTATGTGTATATTTATTTTTTTATTAATTAGATAAGTTGTATATATAAATCACTACACAATACACATTCCCTGATACACCTCACACGGATTGCATGTTGTGATCGGCACGGCGATGGTTGCACATCCGGGATGTCCAGAAGGGGCTGGAAGAATACCAGCGTCCGGTATGCACCAGCATCACTGGACATAGTGCTGATCCAGCCACCTTTTTTGGCCAGCGATGGGACACATCCTCACCATATTATATTGTAATTGTTTTTTTTTTTTTGTTTATTCTCCTTTTTTTTCTTCTTTTATATAAATGTTCTAATACCTACTACTATTTGTTGTATATGTACCTACCTACTTATTTTCTATTGTGTGTCCTATGTGCTGTTACAAAATATTTTTTTTTCTAAATTTTTCTTTTCTTACTTGAAAAACGTTAAGACTAAACCCTCGATGGCATTATAGCATCCATAAAAGTTCTATCGCGCAGCACACGCACATGTAACCAATTTAAACACTAATTATTAATCTGTTTGAATTTACATTTTACAAAGTATTTTTGATGACTTCAACTGCTGTACTTGTTAAGTTTAACAGTTCTATTAGGTAGCACCATTATAATGACTTTATCTGCCCATTATTATCTCCCTAGACTTTATATCCCCAATTATCTAGTCTACAACATGTAGACTATAGTCTGTTCAAGATACGAAAATATAAAATGTAAACAAACATAAAAATGGTTCTTTTAATGTCGCCTTCTCTTAAAAAGTAGATTTTAGTTAAATATTCGTAGCGAAAGACTCATTAGTTTTTTAAAAATACGTCTGGCCCTTATATTTAAGAATGGTACAGCATATTTGTTATTTTTTCTGTATTATGCATAATTATAATAACGAATATATATTTTTTTTATTTATCAATTATGCTAATAAACTATTTTACACGATAAACCTGTGGGGCAACCTCACCGGACCTTTTCAACTTATATGTCAATAACTTGATCGAGGAACTGAGAAGAACTAGAGTGGGCTGTCACATTGGTGACACATGTGTCAATAACTTAAGTTTCGCAGATGACATGGTTCTTCTTTGCCCCTCGATCAGGGGCATACGGCGACTACTAAGTATATGCGAGCAGTACGCGAAAGACCATGGCCTTATATATAACGTTGATAAAACAAAGTTACTGGTTTTTAAGTACCGTAAGGGTCCGGTGAAAGTTCCACCCGTAATATTACATGGGTCACCCATTGCCAGAGTGGGAGAGTTCAAGTACCTGGGTCATATTTTAACTGAAACGCTTAAGGATGATGATGACATAGAACGGGAGCGCAGGGCTCTAGCCGTTAGGTGTAACATGCTTGCGCGCAGATTTGCGCGGTGCAGTGATGACGTAAAAGTTGTGCTGTTTAAAGCATACTGTCAAAACTTTTATACATGTCAGCTGTGGACAAACCACACTAGGAAAGCGTACAGCATGATTAGGGTACAGTATAACGATGCTTTCCGCATACTAATGAAGTTGCCGCGATACTGCAGCGCGTCAGGCATGTTCGCCTCGGCCGGAGTTCCAGATTTCTTTGCCATTATGAGGACACGGATTGCATCGTTCTGGGATCGGTTACGCTCATCACAGAACACAATTCTTGTCACGTTGGCTGGGTGCTTGGACAATCCCATTCTGAAATACTGGTTGTCCGTGCATCGTGACGCGAACAGGAAATAAAATTTTTAATATAATGTGTGTAATATATATAATGTGTTAATTTGATTTTATGTATGAATGTGTATTGATTTTATTATTATTCTAGACTGATTTATTTAATTATTATTAGTGTATGATTAAGTTGAATATTGACATGATGATTGAATACCTAATAAAATTTAATGTTGTATGTAGATATGTATTCCCATTGCAATTTAATTGAATGTTGAAATTTTAGTGTCGTATAATGAATGTGTTTCTATGAGTTTATGCTTGAAATAAATGAATTATTATTATTATTATTATAAAGAACCTAAAAAACCAATGATTCTAAAATTTCAATGTATTTGTTATCCTGTCTACTTAAGTATTACACCCAACCAATTGTAACCATTTCGCATGACAGGGGGCCATTTTTAATTAGGGCGGGTTATGCTGATCGGTTATCGTGCTATCTTATTAAGTTTGAAAATCACTGGTTTCCTTGTTTACCTTTCATTTTTTCGTAATGTGAATATAGTATAGAGATACTTATGAATGTTAATGCTCTACTGTAAAGGGAACATTTATAGTAATGGATTTTATTGTCAATGTACTAAAATCATGAGGATTGTTGTAAAATAAACGCATGCACTTACAATATTGACTAATCTGCTACTGGCTTCATAAACGCTCTAGTGGCTTAAATGATCGCTTCCACACTTAACACTGAACGCAGATTACAGCATATTTTTATGAGCCGACACGATGAGGTAATAATAATAATAAAAACTTTATTTCCAAGAATATGGTGGTACCTATACTTCTGATATTCTACAGAATATTCTGCCATTATAGGCAGACCATTGCGTATGGGAACTGGGATATTACAGATATCAGTTATACAGAGGGCCCAGTCGTCGGAAAAATTAAACTAAACGGCTCTGGCAACTGTGGCTTCTTTCCGAGTTGACTGCAACATCGTTTATATTATACAGAGTATACAATAAATAGAATTCACTTCGTAAATTCTTTCCTATCATGAAATAAATCAAATAAAACATCGACATTCCTTTTCAAATATAAACACTCCACAAATGTGACGTCACATCGCGCTCCTGCGCCGCGAGCCTCGCTACGAGTGACGCACAGCAATGGGCCGGCCCCTCCGCGCCGGCCCTATATATACAGCGGTCACGAGGCTTCGTCCCTTTCCTCCGGCCAGTACCACCGAGTTGAGTACAAGACCATCTGAAGACCTGTGAAGTGCCAACGCCGCCCACGCCCTGAATAATAGTCTCTTCTGTTAGCCTTAATCGTCAGTTTTTTTTTGTATCGAATAACTGGAATTATAACGCGAGTTTAAACTTTCCTGGTGATATTTTTTATTTATTTCCCGTAAGTCAACCTAATTATCTCTCTTTAATTGCTCGGCGAGTGATCGATCCCGGCTACCCCGTGGAAATCAATGACACGTGCGACACAAATAAATTTTCAACAAATCTATCTTTAACGTGGCGTCCTTTACATTAAAATTCCTAAAATAAAACACATTTGAAAGCGTTTCAAAAACTTACTCCTTAAATTATCAGTTAAGTAATAATAAATCCGTAACCATTGTCTATAAGGTGCGTCCACACCAAATTTACAGAAGAAAAGTTTTTGAATTTATGATGCTTAATCTCTACACAGGTGATAGAGTAGTGTAAATGAGAGTAGCACTTGTCTCATAAGACGACTAACATGTCAGGACACCCAATAATTATTTTTTAAAGTATGACGCATATGTCTCATAAAACGAGTAACATGTCAGGACACCCAATAAATATTTTTTAAAGTATGACGCATTTGTCTCATAAAACTACTAACATGTCTGGACACCCAATAATTATTTTTTAAAGTATGACGCATTTTTCTCATAAAACGACTAACATGTCTGGACACGCAATAATTATTTTTTAAAGTATGTCGCAGTTGTCTCATAAAACGACTAACATGTCAGGACACCCAATAAATATTTTTTTAAGTATGACGCATTTGTCTCATAAAACTACTAACATGTCTGGACACCCAATAATTATTTTTTAAAGTATAACGTATTTTTCTCATAAAACGACTAACATGTCTCGACACCCAATAATTATTTTTTAAAGTATGTCGCATTTTTCTCATAAAACGACTAACAGGCCTGGACACCCAATAATTATTTTTTAAAGTATGACGCATTTGTGTCATAAAACGACTAACATGTCTGGACACCCAATAATTATTTTTTAAAGTATGACGCATTTGTCTTATAAAACGACTAACATGTCAGGACACCCAATAATTATTTTTAAAGTATGATCTCATATTTATACAATTTTACCTTGCGCTTTATAATTGCATTGACTAAATAAGTTAAGGTACAAATACCCCATTTTCCTTCGAAACTTCGACCATCAAGAGACTGACGCCGTCCTCGTGAAAATCGGCTTTTCAAACATTTTCTTCACATATTTTTTGTCTTCATTGAAAAAAATTTCACTCTTGTTGGAAGTAGACACTAGCTACTACCAAGTACCCTGTCTTTCCTGTGCATGATCTTTAGTAACAAGAAGTCCTGAAATCTCTTTTATGAAGTCAGACTATCGACTTGGTGATCGGTCTCTAGTTCTTGTACCGTCTACTCCGTCAACAACATCCAGTCTGTGAAGATTGTCAGGCTGTCATCCTTTAACCAATTTTCAAATAAATCCTACACTCTTATAGTATGACGACCGGTTGGCGCAGCGGGAGTGTAAGCGACTGCTACGCCGATGGTCGCGGGTTCGATTCCCGCTCAAGTCAAACATTTGTGTGCATGAACATGGATGTTTGTCTTGGTCTGGGTGTTTCTATGTATAATATGTATGTATTTACAAAAAAAAAGTATATATGTATGTTTATCCATTATCTAGTACCCATAACACAAGCTCTATTTAGCTTGGGACTAGATGGTGATGTGTGTATGTGGTAGAATATTATTATTATTATCTCCTTTATTTATTATTTTTCTAATTAAAATTACATTTTTAAATATATTATTTACCAAAATAAACACATTTAAAAATATAAAAATAACCGTGGGGTCCCACCAGCATCGGGCACAGGGTCCAAGCTGCCGGTGGTTAGGGCTCCAGAGACAGGAACTTCCTCACAATACGTGCCGTGTCCAGAAGTACTGCCTTCTGCATCAGGCCCTTGACCCAAGCACCCAACGCGAGCCTCTTAAGGTGACGATCGAGGCTCTTGGCTATTAGACCATTAACGGTCACGACTATCGGCACAATAATTGCTGAGTTCACATCCCACATGTCGACAATCTCGTGAGCCAAGTCCAGATATTTAATCTGTTTTTCCTTTTCGGCTTTCACGAGATTCTCGTCATGAGGAATAGTGACATCAACAATTATTGCGAGGCGCTCTGATCGATCTATCAACACGATATCAGGCTTGTTGGCTACAACAGTCCTGTCCGTGATGATAGATCGATCCCAGTACAATGTGACATGGCCATTTTCGAGAACTGGCTCTGCTACATACCTGTAGTACGGTACCTCGATGTCTACAAGTTTGTACTTCAGATCAAGTTGCTGGTGAATAATTCTGGCTACTTGGTTATGTCTGTGCAAGTACTCGCCGTTAGCAAGACGTGAACAACCGGAAACAATATGCCTGAGGGATTCACCAGGTTGGTGACAGGCACGGCAAATATCAGTAGTGCCATCCCTCAGGATATATTTCCGGTAGTTATTCGTCTTGATAACTTCGTCAGCAATTGCACAAACAAACCCTTCGGTTTCCCCAAAGAGGTCACCGAAGCGTAGCCAGTTCACCGAGGCTAATAGGTCTACATCGGGTCCATACAGGGCCCGATGGAACCTGCCATGAAGCTCCTTGCTCTGCCATACACCCTTGCGATCATCAGTACTAAGTACTACAGGTATGCGCCAGTTCTCCTTAGCCAACCTGAGCGGGGTGAGCCCATTGTCAACCGCGACAACATCTCGTTGCATATCCACGTTTGCCCGGAGAAAATATTCTCTGAGATTGCACACCTCGCGATTGTGTAGGGTCTTGACATTCAGAAAGCCGCGACCCCCGCACTTTCGCGGGATGTACAACCTCATCACGGATGAACGTGGATGATGCATACGATATGCCGTCAACAAAGTGCGAACTCTTCTGTCCAGGGCGTCCAATTCAGACTGAGTCCACTTGAGTATGCCAAAGGAGTATACAAGAAGTGGCATGACCCAACCGTTGCAAGCACGAACCTTGTTGCCACCTGATAAAAGACTTTTCAGTACTTTTTTCAGGCGGCCAAGGAAACGCTCTTGCAACGATTGCTTCATGACAGCTTCATTGATACATAAAGCCTGTGACATACCCAAGTACTTATAGGTATCAGTTAAGAGAAGCGTTCTTAGGTTAATGGAATCTGAGAGTTGGATCCCCTCAGATTCCACCATCTTTCCCTGCTTCACATGAATGACAGCACATTTATCCACACCGAACTCCATATTGATCGATTTACTAAAGTTTTGGGTTACGTTTAGTAAGTCTATCAATTGGGCCTCAGAGTGGGCAAATAACTTCAGGTCATCCATGAACAGCAGGTGAGATATGACCTGACCACTTCTCTGTAACTTGCAGCCTAACCTTGAACCCTCCAGTAAAGTACTGAGAGGGTTCATGGCTAAGCAAAACCAAAGGGGACTCAGACTGTCGCCCTGAAAAATTCCCCGCTCAATTTTAATACGTTCGCCGTCCTCCTGGATCCGTCGGCATCCTGGATAGCAAAGAGTCGTATTCCATTGCCCCATACATGACTTTAAGAAGGTGCGTAGAGTTGTATTTACTTTATACAACTCTAACACCCTCAAAAGCCATGTATGTGGCACGGAGTCATACGCTTTCTTATAATCTATCCAACATGCCGCCAGATCCTTTCGGTTACGGCGAACTTGTTGGCTAATGGCCATGTCAATGAGGAGGAGCTCCTTAGTACCACGAGCCCCCTTCCTACATCCATTCTGAGAGGCTGACATAATTGCATGGTCTTCAACATGTTTAGCTATTTTAGCTCTCAGAATAGATGTAAGAAGTTTATAGACCGATGGTAAACATGTTATCGGTCTATAATTGCCGGGCTCGCTAGTACTGCCTGTCTTATGGAGCAGGTGGGTAATTCCAGTCGTCATGAATGTTGGTAACGACCCAGATTCCACAGCTGATTGGAATTGAGATGCCAAGCGTTCATGCGAGCTACGTAGCCATTTCAGCCAGAAATTGTGCAGCCCGTCCAACCCTGGAGATTTCCAATTCGCTAATGGACGGACTGCTTGTGAAACGTCCTGGCTAGAAATGGCCACGCATTCCATTTCGGGAATATGTTCGCATGCACGCTCGACATCTCGCATCCAATCGCTTTCAGTATGACTAATGGGCATCGACCAGATGCTACGCCAAAACATGGCTGTGGCGTCCGCATCCGGCCGCTGTACATTAGTCACACATTGGTCTGGTCGTTCCCAGCTTCTGTATACCCACCTCTGGTCCCTCTGGAATGTACGATTAATGAGATACCGGTCCACACGTTTTTTGAATCTACGAAATATTAGTTAATATTAGTCCCCACAAAGGCCCGTTTCACAAAGCGCATTACCCTGGGGCGTGTATTCCCCGCCCTAAAACAGATCAGCTTGCCAATAAGTGCCCTTGCCTCGGCAATACGCCTCTCAATCCTGCACTGCCACGCCGGTACAGCAGATCTTTGTCGTATAACAGTGTCAGTTTCAGGGAACTTAACACCTGCTATACGACATGCCGCCACGGCAGCACAGTACAAGATTGAGTGAGTATCACCGAGATCGTCACTATTATCTAAATAATTAGATAATAACGAGTCAAGAGCACTTACCAGCGCTATATTTCGCCTATGCATAGGCAACCGCGGCAGACGAGGTCTAATCGTGGGTGGCGTGTGCCGGTAGTCCCTAATCGCACATTCCAAAGCGTCCTTTACCTCATTGCACTGGGTACTTACATTATCAGCCATGTCATCCTCCTCCTCGACGGCGCTGCCACCTATTGGTGGTGCATTCGGTGTCGGCGTTAGCGTAGGCCGGACGGGATTGACATGACTCGAAGGTAAGTAGTCTGAGCGAATCCTATCAAGTACGGTTTTATCCAACTTGCCACTGCGCTGGATTACTCGTACCTGATCCGATAATCGTTGAGCCGTGACGTTGATGCTTGGTTCCAAGGCCTGAAACATAGACAGCATGCGACTACGGTACGCAGTGAGGTTAGTGCCCCCCTCTGTCGCCCCAAAATATGCGCGCATGACATGTTCGTTCATTGATGTCGTCCACTTCATGCGCTGCACATTACCACCGGCAGCGGGGACCCTGTTTGGGGCCGGTGGGCCCCGAGGTCCTAAGCACGCTGGTGGCCGGCCTCTTCCACGCCGCCGCGCAGGTGACGGTGTCGACGGCGGAGAGAAATACTCGTCGCTGGAGCTCGACGCAACTGCAGCTGCCGGCGTTGTCGGCACAGGTTCCGACGGCTGCGAGGCGGAGCTCAGCGACGAGCCCGGAGGTGTTACATGTGCTGTCTTGCTCCTGGCTCGAGTCAACATGCTTGATGTGCTTTATTTTTCATTTTTACTGTATTTGTTTGTGATTGTTTTGACAATTTTGTCTTGACGGATGTCATTTTGTACAGATTTTATTTTCGTTTCGTAGTGAGGATTTATGGTATTTCTTTGATAAACTTATTATGGAATATTATACTGGATACGGTTACGGTCTCGTTTGTGATATATATTTACGTGAAGAACTAGATATATTTTATTAAATATTTTCTGAACAAAATTGATGTATGCACGTTGACAGCCAGTGTTGCCAAATTTTATTATTATTATTAGTATAAGTGCCTATTTCAGCAATAAATACAACGGTCAGATTTCACAGTTTCTTGGTGTCGTATCGCATCGCTATCGCGAGGCAGGGCATGGTGTGGATGCACCGTTAAAGCAATTTGACATGATTACAAAAGTAGGGCCGGTTTGTGGGCTAGTTATCCGAATAAATTATCATTGCGTGTACAAACTTGATGTTTCTACTTCTCGGACATCGCTGATTGTCAAAGTTTCGTTACAATAGGGTAAAAGCCGGATAGTTGCGCCACTTTTCAAAAAACCTCTGTTATTAAAAATATGCACTTAATAATTGTGTATTAAAAGTATATATTAAAACATTGGTCATTGATCTTCTATAGTAGACCATTTTTTTAATATAAATTAATTTAATTTTGAGTAAATCGTGTTTTATTTGACCTCTAAAAAGAGGGATACTTGCCTACGATAGCGGATAGTAGCTTAACGTTAAAATTGCTTCTGGGGATACTTGCCTCATGTAAGGATAGACGCCGCTCTATGTTGTTTTTAAATTAAAACAAACTTGTAATCCTTTAAATAATCGATATTTTTTATTTACTGCAATATTTTATTAAGTACTAATCAAAGTTAAATGATTATTATAAAATTTTCAATAAAAACAGTCTCCAAACTGGTAATTATTAATAAAATATTATTATTTATTTTTAAGAAAGAACAATATGGTTAATCATGTATAACTAGTAGCTGCTTTATCTTTTCGTATCGTCTTCTTAAGGTTCAAGAAGGAGATATACAATAAATTCGGGATATTTCGTTGATTCCTTTTTGTTTTTTATCCAGTTCTTCAAACGCAAGTGCTAAACTATCTTCGGTCCAGTTGATGTGACGCGGCACCACGCATGGCTTTCGCTGTTACTTACGAGGCATTTTGCTGTTAAGAATTTATTTTAATTAAGATAAATTATAAAAAAAAGTTGAAAATCACTAAGAAAAACGATCTGTCCTTGCTCGCTAAAAGCGCTTGCTCGCAAAGCTAGTTGCTGTTTGTTCTTGCTCTAGGGCAACAATCCGCAAAAGTCAATAGGGCAACTATCCTTTTCAATACGGATACTTGCCCTTTCTGTTTGCGAAATAAATAAAAACTATTTATCAATAAAATGTACTAAACAATGAAATTAAAACTCTAATGCATGTAAAGAAATAAAAAAAGGACTGAAATCTCAATCAATAAAAAAAAAATTCAACAGAGATTACTTACTAATATAATTTCACCGCTCGTCAAAGTTTCGCCGCGGAAGATTTTCGCTTACACGGACAAAACGCCTGCACCTAGTCCAACGGGTTACGCGGCATTGAGGCACGCACGGGGCACACTTCTGGTTATGATCAAGCGTTAATACTTTCGACAAGCCTAAGATAGTGCATTCGAAACTGAGGCATGTATCCGTCCGAGGCAACTATCCGGGTTTTACCCTAAGCGATTTGAGGGATCAGCTCATTCGGCTAGAACTTGTTGGTTATTTGCTATATTTTTTGGTTCCTAATAAAATAGTGTACTTTTATTTTAACAAGCTAATTTAGTCAAATTGTCATCATTAGTCAAATTATTGCTATTAAGGGACTGCTCGTCACTATACTGCAGAAATCGATCCAGTTACGTATATCTAAAATAATTGAATATCAACTCACAGACACCACACAAGCTCTACTTTGTTTGGATGCAGATACACAGCTTATACGATGGCAACCGTATAAGCGATAAACATATAACATTTTATAGTTGAAAACTCCAACGAGTCTATTTAATTAGCTTTTCACCAGCTAAAGCTCCGTCTGCTAACCCCGGGCCTGTACTCACTATGAAGAATAAGGACATCGTCCCATGCCGGCCAAATTCGTGCTGGTAGTTAGTTTACATGTTTATCGAGAACTTTATGTAGAACTCCGAGACATGCAGCTTTCCTCACAGTGTACTCTTTCATCACTCATCATCTATCATCAGCGGTATCATTACTTACATTCATTGTAGGTATTTCAATTATATCTGTTTGATTCCCAAATAAGATAAATAAATACTTTTATTTGTGTGCTATTCACCAAGTTTTAGAACATCTGTCAGTTCATATTACTCAGAAGCGCCGGTCTCCCTTGCTCCACAATTGTGTACTCTTAAAGTAATAACACGCCGAGCTATTATCGGTAACACTTCATAACCTACGCGTTTAACAAAGGCAGCAAAATATGTAATATTATACAGGCTGTTAGTAGAAACTTTTTTATTTATTTATAGACTCACGCCTGTATTCCCGAAGGGGTAGGCAGAGGTGTAATATTACACCCACATTTCGCCATGAATTTTTAGGTCCCACGTAATAGAGGGCGAGCCTATTGCCGTACCGGGCACATTACCAGTCTCCGTGCTGCTACTAAGAATTTCCCAACGGAAAAAACACTTTACCCGACCCGGAAATCGAACCCGAGACCTCCCAATCCCACGCGCACATTTATGCCGCGAGACCAACGAGTGCCTCTTAATGCCGTACCGGGCACATTACCAGTCTCCGTGCTGCTACTAACAATTTCCCAACGGAAAAAATCCAATAACACTTTACCCGACCCGGAAATCGAACCCGAGACCTCCCAATCCCACGCGCATTTATGCTGTGAGACCAACGAGTGCCTCTTAAAGGTTCTTTTAGACCTTTAATAGTCACAGTTTCAATTTTAACCGACTGCCAGACAAGGACCCGTCCTTTTTCTGAAGTTTGTTTTTAAATCGGCTTTTAAGATGATCTTCTTCCTGTTTCCAGTCATCCAAGTTTTAAGGGGGAAATTTGAAGGCGGCTATTTTTGGTTATAATTGTCTACAATATACATATTGTAAGTAAGTCTAGCACCGGCATTATTAAACTAATATTGATTTGTGTAAACTTTATCACAGAACCAATAAGATAGTAAAAATAATTTAAACAAAATAATCACAATTACAGTTAGGTACATAATTTTGATATCATATGCATAAGTCCGTAGAGGACCTGGTTGATAATTAGAGGCAGGCATCCACCCAGCACATGCCAAACCAGGTTATTTTTATATAACACGCACATGCACATGTCCATACATGTACATATTTTACTTCAGCTAAAACAATGAAAACAGTCCAATAAGTGTATCAGTATTTGCAGTAGTTTGTCACAGTCAGGATGGCCGAGCGGTCTAAGGCGCCAGACTCAAGGCAACTTGCTCGTTCGACACGAGTGCAGGGCGTTCTGGTCCTCTCTGAGGGCGTGGGTTCGAATCCCACTTCTGACATATACTTTTTGTCAAACTTAAATAGTATTTGTTAAAAACTTATATGACTGACAAATTGAAACAAAAATTAAATTCACCTCAACTAAAATTGATGACCTTCAACTAATTAATGCTCGTCAAATCAATTGTCAGAAAATATTGACGTGAAGTAACAGTAGGTACCTACTTACGATTTTCACGCTATAGAGGCTTGCTGATTTCAGCATGAATGGGCCGTCTCGACCGGGGAAGTACTACCCTCTCACAGAAAATCGACGTAAAATAACAGTACCTAAACTGTTGCGTTTCATGCGGTGAGTGAGAGTGCCGGAGGCCCTATCCCCTATTCCTTCTCCCTCATCCCACTCCTCATCCTATCCCTTTTCCCAACCGTAAGGGGCGGCAACGCACTTGTGACTCCTGTGGTGTTGCTTGTGTTCATGGGTGGCGGTAATTGCTTACCATCAGGCGATCTGTCTGCTCGTTTGCCGCCTATTACTATAAAAAATCTATTGCGTTTCAAAACTATCAGTGAGTGAGAGTGCCGGCTGCCGGAGGCCTCATCCCCTTGTCCTTCTCCCTCATCCCGTTTCTCCGTCTATTGCTTTTCCCAAGCAGGCCAGCAATGCACTCTTAACTCCTCAGGTGTTGTGGCTCTTCATGGTAACCGCATGCCATCAGTCGATTAGAGTCCTATCACATAATAAATATGATACAAATCTAGCATATACTCTTGCATTCCATAACATACAATATTCTATAATATGTACAGCCCTTAAAATAACGACCACCAAAGTTTTCACTTCACTCGTCGTCATTATTGCCAAATTACGTTTAAACTTTAAAGTAATTAAGTCATTTACATCCATTTACAAGAATATATTTACTTTTTAGGGTTCCGTACCTAAAAGGTAAAAAACCGAACCCTATTACTAAGCCTCCGCTGTCTGTCTGTCTTTTTTTTTTATGTTAATAGGCAGCAAACGAGCAGACGGATTGCCTGATGGTAAGCAATTACCGCCGCCCATGGACACAAGCAACACCACAGGAATCACAAGTGCGTTGCTCCCCCTTGGGGTTGGGAAAAGGGAAAGGATGATGAGTGGGATGAGGGAGAAGGAATAGGGGATAGGGCCTCCGGCACTCTCACTCACCGAACGAAACGCAACAGTTTAGGTACTGTTACTTTACGTCGATTTTCTGTGAGAGGGTAGTACTTCCCCGGTCGAGCCGGCCCATTCATGCTGAAATCAGCAAGGCTCTACTACCTTCAAAAACTGTCTGTCTGTCTGTCACCAGGCTAATGTCATAAACCGTGATAGCTAGAAAGCTGAAATTTTCACAAATTATGTATTTTGGTTGCCGCTATAACAACAAATAGTAAAAATAAAAATTAAAATATTAAGGGGGGGTCCCATACAAAAATCGTGTTATTTTTCGTATTTTTGCTCAAAATTACTAACTGTAACAGGTAGACGCTTTAAATTTTCACAGAATATGTAGTTGTATATTACCTTTTAAAATAAATTATTAAATTTAAAAAAAGTAAATAAGAAAGGGGGCTCCCATACAACAAATGTAATTTTTAAGCAATTTGTTACTCGATCTTAATAAACAGGTAGAAATTTAAAAAGTATTTAAGTATACATACAACGAACGTGATTTTCTTTTATAGATGATGGTACGGAACCCTTCGCGCGCGTGTCCGATTCGCACTTGCCCAATTTTTATTTACTATTCACATCTGATGGTCAAAATATACCTACTGTAACAACAACCTGTAAACGGTTTACTTACCTACATAAGTGATAATTTGAGTAGGTACTTTTAAAAGCAGATGTCATAAACATATGTACATAATAATATAATTACATGTACTTAATGTTTGCTAAAGTTTTGCTTTAAAGTGCATATGTTCATTCCACATTTTGTCATATATTAAGTTATTATTTTTAATGTCAGCTCAAAAGTTGGTGTTGTGCTTTCATAAAAATTAACGTAAAAGGACTTTATAATTATCTACAGGACGGCATTTCAGGCAAATCTTTCGTAGTTTTTAAGGGTATAATTAATATGAATCTATGACTTTGGAAAAGAAAGAAAAGCACTGATAGCTGTGGAGAGTGGAGAGACCGACAGACTGCTACGCAGAGGGACTCAAGTTCGAATCCACGGCGCGCAACAATGACTTTTCGGAGTCAAGTGCGTATTAAATTGTTATTTATCGCTTGCTAATCGGTGAAGGAAAACGTGAGGAAACCTGCATGTCTGAGAGTTCTTCATAATGTTCTCGAAAGACATGTGAAGTCTGCCAACCCGCACTTTTGGCCAGTGTGGTGGACTATGGCCTTATTCTTCTCATAGTGAGAAGAGGCCCGTGCCCAGCAGTGGGACAGCATAAAGGGCTGATGACGATGATGATGATGACTTTGAAGTTGTTACAATTCGATGCCTTAGTGCCTACACTTATGTATGGTAGTGAAAGTTGGGTATGGCAGAAGAGACTTGAAAGTAGAATAAATGCTGTAGAAATGAGAGCACTGAGAAGTATGTGTGGTGTGTCTTTGACCGACATAGTAAAGAATTGTGTGATACGAGAGTGGTGTGGGGTAAAAGAAGATGTAGTGACAAGCATCGAGAAAGGCATGTTAAGATGGTTTGGACACATGGAGAGGATGGATGACGAAAGACTGACAAAGAAGATATATAAGGCAAGTGTGAATGAGACAGGACGAAGGGGAAGACCTAGGCGGACGTTCTCTGACCAGATTGGAGACATCCTAAAAAAAGGACAGGTCAGAAGTTTCCTAAACAGAAGAGCATGCATGAGAAACTTGATGGGAGTGAATTAAGCAAGAGAGGTACGTCAGGATCGTTGCAAATGGCGTTCCGTAGTCTCTGCCTACCCCTCCGGGAAACAGGCGTGAGTCTATGTATGTATGTAATAATAATAATTTATTTGCATAAAACACGGTATACAGAGGTGTTAAGATAACCGCCGCCGTACATATAATTTATTCGGGATCCTGCCGTTTAGCCGAAAAAGATTTTGACCAAATTTCATTACCCAAACAAATTTTTGCAACCTTTTTATACCATTGCAATATTTCGAATGATTTTAGTACGCATATTTTTATTTGGTCAAATTTTTACTTGGCAAAATATTACCAAGTATAATGTCATTATGGCATTTGGTATTTTATCAAAATAAATGATTTATTACAGCAAACAATCTTCAGACAATAAACGTTTGGTGATATTAGTTTATTTATGGAAGTAGTTAGAGTAGGTTAATTATTAAAAAAAATGGTTAGGTTAGGTTAGAACTGTGACTCCTACGCACGAGCCGAGCGAGCGAAGAGAGCGGTGCCGCGGTAGCGGCCGGCGAGTGCCAGAAACGACTTGCATTAATAGAAAAAAGAGATTGTTTTTAGTAGGTTACCCGGAACTAAACTATTTAGATTAGGATAATTATTGATTTTGCGTAAGAACTGTTATTCCAACTGAAATAGGTACTTCAAGATAGTAGAGCCTTGCTGATTTCAGCATGAATGGGCCGGCTCGACCGGGGAAGTACTACCCTCTCACAGAAAATCGACGTAAAGTAACAGAATCTAAACTGTTGCGTTTCGTTCGGTGAGTGAGAGTGCCGGAGGCCCTATCCCCTATTCCTTCTCCCTCATCCCACTCCTCATCCTATCCCCTATCCCAACTCCAAGGGGCGGCAACGCACTTGTGACTCCTGTGGTGTTGCTTGTGTCCATGGCCGGCGGTAATTGCTTACCATCAGGCAATCCGTCTGCTCGTTTCCCGCCTCATCATCCTCCTAGCGTTATCCCAGTCTTAACCTGGGGTCCGCTTTCTAGTCTAATCGGATTTGGCGGAATATTAGCTTTTCCACGGAGCGACTGCCTGTCTGACCTCCGCAATCCGAAGGGATAGCGATATTCCATGGTTAGACTAGTGTCAGTTTATTTTAGAGGTACTGACGCCCTATAACGACTGTCAAAGATCTTCATGGCAGCCGGGACCGACGGCGACTGCTTAACGTGCTCTCCGAGGCACGAGACAAGCGATAATTAACAATTCAATACGCACATAACTCCGAAAAGTCAGTATTGCACGCCGTGGATTCGAACACGATACCCTCTGCATGGCAGTCCGTTGGTATCTCCATAAGGCTATCGCTGCTCGTTTCCCGCCTATTATCATAAAAAAATATATATATTTGACTAAATAAAAAATGTTAAAAGTACTAGTTGGTAAACAAGTCATAGTTTAAACGTTCATTTCCCAAACATCAGGTTTGCGTTATAATTTTTTGGGAATAGATTTTTTGCTAAGTAATAATTTGGCAAATGAAATTATGCGATACATTTTTTGGGGAGTGAAAATTTGTCAAATTCCTTTCGGTCAAACAAGGGAGATCCAATTTATTCATATAATTATTGGGTGAAGTCTCCTAAAATAAGAAGTACTTTGAGGCTAGCAATCATTATGTTATTGTTATTGTCCTTCAAATGGGTTATAAATTAATTAAAGAGATATATTATTTTATACTGCAATTTGTATAGACACTATAGATAAAAACACAATTTCTTCATACAGAGTCAAATGCTTTAAGCACTAAGCTACTTAAAGTTCGTATTCATAAATCTTTTTAATATATAAATTACTGTCATAATAGTTAGTAAATCCAAATAAATGTGTACCTCTTTGCCCAGTACTAAAAGTGCCTTTAGATTTACTGTATTTACGCATGATGTAAACCATGTATTGAATAAACAGCCCATAGACAAAGCTTTGCGGATTAGAAACCGGTACGTCCGTCCATAGGCCACCCATCCACAGTACTTAACGTAATAAACCGAATATTAGCCAACAAACCGTAGACAACTTAAACATGGGTGGGGTTTAATTAGAAATTTAACCTGTTAATAAATTACCGATGGCAAGCCACCCAGGGTGTGGCAACACTCAGCATATTTCCCTAGAGAAATAAACGGCGGTGTTGCCAGCGTAAACCATTCGAATTTTGGATATTTTCGGAACGCATTCGTGATGTTTATTATGTCATTTCCCTCCAAAACGAATTGTCAGCCATTAGTGTCGGCCGCGTTACTATATTTCCATTTTTATTTTAACTACAAAACTAATTTAAAATTTTCTTATAAATGTCTGTTCCTACAATGTATTACGACTGTTGTATTTTACAAATTAATGGATTTGACTATAATTAGAATTAAAAATAAATAAATCGTTTTGGTATTCGCTCTAAATACCCGAAGAGTTATGTGGTTCTGGTTATATATTGGTGTTAAGAAAAATTGTTGGAATTAAACACTGTTTTCTTTGTGATATATACCTATTGGCCTGTCAGAACTGACATTGGTGCAGGGATGAATGCTCGTTCGATGCCCAGACTGAGCTAGATTGCTTTTTGGATTGAAATTAAATTCGCATTTTTACACCTACGAGTACCTACTGTTGTGCATACATGTGTGTGGTAAAGTTCAAAGATAGCCTACCAATTTACTTGGAGTTTGGAATACAACGTTTGTAATGGTTTGTATAAGTAGGCTCGAGCATAAAAAATGCAACGATTAAGGCAAAATACAAAGACATGTAATTTTTACCTAAGTAGTTTTCATCTAGTTATTGTGGAATAATATTCAATTACAAATATACATGTAGTAATTAGGTATTCATTACATTGGATATTAGGTTTTATTTTAAGAATATATTATAATTTATTTATTATAAAAAGTGCAATAATATTATCCATTTAATCGCTTAAATTCTTATGAGTAAACTAGCTTTGGCCCGCGGCTTCTATCGCGTAAATTCGTTCGGGGTAGCACAAATTTCCTTTATTGGGCGGATACTTCTATAATTGTCGTTTTAACTGTTTAAGATAACTGCAAAAAGTATCTACACATACAAACTACTTAGTACCTACTAAGACTTAGTAGTACTCAAAATGTTATCCGGTTTCAGCAAAGATATTATCAGTGACGTTTCGCTAGAGTGGCCAATATGGCGACTGCGCTTTGCCAGTCAGAATCATTAGAATTTAACAAAATACTCGACTGTCCGAATTTTACGGATATATGTTGTCGACTCGAAATATTTATTTTTAAATGTTTTATTATTTTAGTAAGGTTTCGATCGAGTCTACCGTACGGACCGTTCCCCTTGACGAAATTATTAATATAGATTTGACACTGCGATGTTAGCGCAGTCGGTTCCAATGTGAAACATTCCAAAATCAACAACTACTTACAAATAAAAAATTAACTAAAAAAACATTTTCCAGTGGACTAAATTGTGAATCGAAACCATTGTCAAGTCCCCTTGACACACACAAAAAATTAAGACATACACACGCACACAAGAAATATATATATATATATATATATATATATATATATATATATATATATATATATATATATATATATATATATATATATATATATATAAAGATATTTTAACATGGTATTAAGAATTCATATGCGTGCTTACTTCTTTGAGAGATAGAAACAAATGTTTCCACCTAAAATATTTTAAAATGTTTTGATATACTGACAAAGTGAATTGTTTTGGATTTTACTTCAAATACTGAAAGAGTTATGCGATCTACTTAAAATATGGTTGTTTTAAAATTCGTTGGTGTTAAGTTTATTGCGTTTTGTTTATGGTTTATAAACAATTTAAAAAGTAAAACTTGCAATAAAGCGCTTTGACAATTTGTTTTAAATTCTTGGATCTCTCAGATGCATAGTGGATAAAGTAACTGTTACTTTTATTGACAATCATGTGGTCCGAAGTTCAATTAGGTATCGCATAGGTAACTTTTTTATCACATGCTTATTTTCTTCTTCAAGTCAATAATAATCGTATATTTATAGTCCATATCTAACTATACCGTTAATAAACCGCTAAGAACCGTATTAAAAATGGTCTAGTTATTTTGATGATTATCGTAAAGATACATACAAACACCTATTTACGATTTTATAACCTCTGTATATACATAAAAATAGTATAAAATTTGGTGGAGAGTCGTTAGCTTCGACACAGTTTAATTGTAATAAAATATTTTATGATCTTATTAATTATGTTTCGGGTGATGCCGGGGTGTTAAATAAGCTATTTTATGATGCAGCTGTTTGATAATTATTGTTATATTTTTTTGTTTTCTACACTTTTAGATGGCTTGCATCTAATTTTAAACGTTTTTAAAGTAGGTGCAAGCTTTTTTATTTTAGTTGGAGTGCTTCAAAACCTTTGTATGTTTACAGCAATATTATAATAATAACAAGAAATGGAATGTAAGCTATTTTGATGTATGAGCGCATCATCGTCACCATATCAGCCGAAAGACGTCTACTGCAGGACATAGGCTTCCCCCCGCCCGTTGGATCTCCACCTTGTCGTAGTGGGGGGGGCTCAGTAGCCGTGGTTGGGTCAACCACGGTAAAGCTAAGCGAGAACCCGGGAATGGACGCTCCGCGTGGGCTTGACGGAGGCCTGCGCAGGATGCGTCCAAGGAGGCGGGTGCAAGGGACAGTTCTTTTGTCCCTCGCAGTCGGGCGCGGTCGCGGGAGGAGAGGCGCGTCGGTGTTGCGTTGCCGCGCGTCCTGTCTCCCGCGACCAAATGGGGGCGCACCATTCGATGCGTCGCGGTGGGGCCGCAGAGGAAGAGGACATGCGGTGTTGTCAGGTTGCCGTCCTCCCTATCCTCTGCGCCCGCTGGGTGCTTTGGCGGCGGAGCCCAATACCTTCATCCGCCGCCAAGGGGGTTTTGTTCGATGCCCGCCTGACCATCTGGCGACCCGTCGGGGGATAGCGAGGAATGTTTCGGTGATACCCGACCCTCCTACACACGGGTACACGAGGGACACGGGTTGGTTCTTAGTCAGTAAAAATCTGACAGTCCCCTTCGCCCTTCCCCTAGGGCGGAGGAACTCCATGAGAATTTTCCAACCCGACACCAAAAAAAAAAACATGGACCGATCCCAACAAGATCGTCAGTCCACCTTGCGGGAGACCTATTTCTGCTACAACGTCCGATGCGTGGCCGCCACTCCAGAACCTCTCTGTATAACCTGTAATTGCAAATTTTTAATAAAATCCGTTCAGTAATCTTTACATAAAATAGTACCAAAATAATAACCATCCATCATCATCATCATCAGCCTTTAACAGTCCACTGCTGGACTAGGCCTCTCCTTTGAAAGGAGGAATTGGCCTACTATACCACGCTGGCCAAACGGGTTGGTATAGGGTTTGTATCAAGTTTTCCTTCTCTTACAGTGCTGTTCTCTGCATACTATGCTCCCTCTGCCGGCTCTAACGACACCCATGGGATGATATGGGGTGGTGACATTCCGTATTCTTAATCCGTCGCCACACGGACAATTCCATCATAACATAACATAACTTCACATTGTAGTGTACTACACACCTACACTTCGCCAGTTATGTTTCGGTCCCAATGTAATAAGGGGCGAGCCTATTGCCATCTACCGGGCACATTATTAAGCGAGCGATAATTAACATTATTAATACACACATAACTTTGAAAAGTCAGAGGTGTGTGCCCGGTGTACCTAGGCATCGAACCCAAGACCATCGTCTCGGCAGTCGTTACGTACACCACTGGGCTCTCGCCGCTACTTCATCCATCCATCCTTGCGTGCAAAAGTAACAAACATACATCCAACCTCAAACTTTCGCGCTAATAATAGATATAGAATTTCTTACAAACACCATTGTTTTAGAAACATTCCCGCGGCCAATTAATTGTTTTTCGGTATCAATTTCCTCCACAGCATGTAAGTGTAAACGTTTAGTATGTAAGCGCCTCCAGGTTCGTTAAGACTGCTCGGTATAATCGATTTAGACATGCATCATGGCTAATTCGTGTTATTCGATTTTAAGAAACGATATCGGATCGTTTTGGGGATCGTCAGGTGATTGTTAAAATCTTTAGGTACCCGATACTTCTTTTTATCTTACAATTTCATATAACTAACTTATTTTTACATAACTGACTTATTTAAAGGTATAAATACCGCTGTCCTTCTCCAACGTTTCAATCGGCTTGTAAATAAAAAAGTGCTAAATAATATTGTAAGATGTATAAATCGCGGAAGTTGGAAATCGATTATTGCAAACTTCTTTTAAGGCCGCAATAGGCTAGTGGAGATGACAAACAGACTTTCATGCAAAGGGTATCGCGTTCAAACGGCTAACCCACGGTATGTACAGTCGAACAACTTCCCGGTCGATTACCTTTAGGTCGAGAATCGCGCAGCAAGAAATCGTCGCTTCCAGTGCTACTTTGCACGCACATTGACACTCGTATACAAAACCAGTTTCTAGTGTGCCTCGACTCTAAGAGCGAGCCAAGGGACGTTTTTTCAAACTGTACCAGCGCCGACTTGTTTGATTGTGCGTGGTACGTACTAAATTGCCTCGTCCAATATTCTATCTCTCGATTGATTTGGCTTTTGGAGATAGACATTTGACATAAGCTAACAAAACTAAACTAAAAACTAAAAAACATGTCAAATATCTATGTCGGGTACCAAAATATGTCAAATATCTATGTCTGGTACCAAAATCCATAGATTGATAGAATATTGGGAAATGGATGTACCTAAGTCTTGGGTCTCTGCAGTCATGAAGTACGTTAACAGTTGTTATGGGAAGTCAGTATCTTCAGTATTTTTAGGTAGCGGAGTCAGTCAGCAGTCTTATAGGTAGTAGAGCCTTGCTGATTTCAGCATGAATGGGCCGGCTCAACCGGGGAAATACTACCCTCTCACAGAAAATCGACCTAAAGTAACGGTACCTAAACTGTTGCGTTTCGTTCGGTGAGCATGACCATGATAAATTAACACCAGACCTACGTCATCATCATCATCGGCCTTGTATATAAACTGTCCCACTGCTGGACACAGGCCTCTTCTCACTATGAGAAGGGTAAGGCCATAGTCCACCACACTGGCCAAGTGCGGGTTGGCAGACTTCACATGTCTTTCGAGAACATTATGGAGAACTCTCAGACATGCAGGTTTCCTCACGATGTTTTCCTTTACCGTTTAGCAAACGATAATTAACAATTAATGCGCACATTACTTCGAAAAGTCATTGGTGCGCACCGTGGATTCGAACCCGGGACACTGCGTAGCAGTCCGTCGGTCTCTCCACTAGACCTACGTAATTAATCTCAATCATATATTTTTACATGAATATTGTTACCTACTAATAAAAAATATCTACGGAACTCACAAGCTTTGCACTGTTTATGCACCTCTACCTTACTGTTTCTTTGAATCATTTTGGTACACGAGATGTACCGTACAAATCAAATGCATTCAGATTGATAATAACAACATGTTATAAGATATAACAGCCAAGTGTTTAGTCTGCACGTATGGTGCACTGGTACCTGACAATGGCAATGCGTTGAACGCACACTTATCCGAGCCGAACGAGTCGAACAAAACAACTTTTAAAATAGGGTTGTTTCCAACTAGTCAAATCAAGCACTTTTAATGAAATGTCAAAAACGACCTTTGCTTAGGGTTTTGTATGAAATATGACGTAGTGACGTCATAGTGTTTTGCTGTCAAGTAGAATACTTATTATCAATAAATTGACGATAAAAATGTTAAATAAAGTTTTAACATTAATTGATGAATGAAACTACTATTATTTTGACATGTTTCACTAGGTAAAAATACTTGTATAATTTATTTCAATTGCAGGAAACTTCCCTATTCTGTTTATGAAATCTCATGAAACCTCGCACTCTTGCCCGCGTCGAATCGTCCGAATCGATAGTGTGCATTGCATACAGAATTCTAAAATTCGTTTCGTTCGAGTCGTTCGGCTCGGATAAGTGTGCGTTCACCTTTACATGGATGAACACGTTGTGTCTTGAAGCTGTAATTAACAAGTAAGTTTTTAAACTGCACGTATATCACAATGGTCTAAGTGTCGACTTCAACACTGCCAATGCATTCACAAATTGTTGTTCTCAGCCTGATTTTATTCTAGCTCGGTATTGTTTTACCAAAAAAGTATGTACAATGAAGTGATATAATAAAGATGATGAAGGGTCCGGGTTCGAATCCACGGCGCGCATCGATAACTTTTCGGAGTTATGTGCGCATTAAATTGTTAATTATCGCTTGCCAAACGGTGAAGGAAAACATCGTGAGGAAACCTGCATGTCTAAGGACATGTGAATTCTACCAACTCGCACTTGGCCAGCGTGGTGGACCAGACCTTACCCTTCTCATAATGGGAAGACGCCCGTTCCCAGCAGTGGGACAGTATAAAGGGCTGATGATGATGATGATGGTGATGATGGCTGTCGCTGCCTGCATAGTATCGATTCCTGTCTTTAATGTCTTCTATGGACACTTACCAGACGTGAATATATAATAATAGCTATATTATTAGTTTACTAATTTATAAATAATGCCTTATCCAAATAAACAATGTAATCAATTTACGAAAAGGTCACGCTTAACCGTATCTCTAAAATAATTTCCATCATTTTAATACTTGGGCTTATATAAACCTGCAATTGAATACTATCTTATAATTACATCTTCTGTGAAATATTACCTTATTAGTAGACATGGTAATTCTGTGATGGAGTATTTACTAAGATTTTGTTAGTTAGGAAATATTGAATTTAAGTACTTACCTAACTCTCGCTTATCCACCCGGTTCGCCCTTTTTCTTGTATATTAATATCTTCTCGATATTTGAAATTTTTGCTTGAAACTTATCTAAAGGCGTTCGGAACCCAAAAATCACCCACTTAAACCACCGCGTTGTACTTTACTCCTTCTATACCTATTCCTGCCAGTTATTCTGCCATTCCTGTAACCGGGCTATAGAAAGAGTAGCGGGGCTATAGAAAATATTTTGCAGGTATGTAGTAGAGCCTTGCTGATTTCAGTATGAATGGGCCGGCTCGACCGGGGAAGTACTACCTTCTCACAGAAAATCGATGTAAAGTAACAGTACTTAAACTGTTGCGTTACGTTCGGTGAGTGAAAGTGCCGGAGGCCCTATCCCCTATTTCTTCTCCCTCATCCCACTCCTCATCCTATCCCTTTTCCCAACCCCAAGGGGCGGCAAGGCGGCAACGCACTTGTGACTCCTGTGGTGTTGCTTGTGTCCATGGGCGGCGGTTATTGCTTACCATCAGGCAATCCGTCTGTTCGTTTGCCGCCTATTACTATATAAAAAAAAAATATGAAGAAAAAAATAGTGAAATAACTTATGTTGTTGCTGAAAAGCTACATCCTTCTGAGATTTTGCTAAAAGTTGATCTGAATTTTTGCTGTTTAAGTAACTACACCAAAGTTGAACAATCATAATTAGTTGCTATTACTTATACACTATTAGTATTTATTAAGTTATTGCCTGAGTATTACTAAACTTATGTTACATTTAGTTTAGTACCTTACCGGCGCCTACCTGTGATTATTACTGAAGTAGGTATGTAGTAAATATTACATTTATTGAGTTAATTGCATTGATATACAGCTTGTTTCTGAAACTTAATATTAATTCCAATAAATCTATAATTACTTAGAAAATTATCGTTGCTAATATTTTAGGTTTCATATTATATAGCATTGGGGTGAACCCAGGTGTTAACGCGCTTTCGGTGTCAAACGTACGCATTCATCATCATATCAGCCAAACGACGTCCACTGCTGGACATAGGCCTCCCCCAAGGTTCTCCACACAGACCGGTCTTGAGCCGGCCGCATCCAACCGCCTCCCGCGATCTTGACGAGATCATCGGTCCACCTTGCGGGGGGCCTACCTCTGCTGCGTCGTCCGGTACGTGGCCGCCACTCCACAACCTTTCTGCCCCAACGGCCATCGGTTCTTCGAGCTATGTGCCCACTGCCACTTCAGCTTGGCTATCCGGAGAGCTATGTCGGCGACTTTGGTTCTACTGCGGATCTCTTCATTTCTGATTCGATTCGAACATACGCATTTATAAACCAATATTGTTCCCAACACGTCACTGCTTTACATCATTTCTTTGCAACTAAATCTGTAATGATATTTCAAAATCTTTGCAACGCATTTCTATCGGCTATCTATCATCATCTTCACCATCAGCATTGTTTATCATATGTCCTACAGCTGGGCAAGACACTTTTTTAATTATGGAAAAGGTTAGGCCAAGTTTCTGCAGACTAGGCACACATCATGGAGAACTTTTAGATATGCAGGTATCGCCTATAGTACTACGATGAATTTATTCGCCTTTAAGTAAGCGATTTTTCGGCGGTAGGTGCTAAAAACGATTAGACGTGTTTAAATTCATCCATTTGAATTTAATTAATAAAATACTAGTTTAAGTACAAGTTTTGCCCTAAGTCTGTATATAAACTATAAAACTACTAGTACTTACAGTGGATTGCTAATGTAACACAAGCATCACTCAATTATATACCACCTGCCAGCACATCACATAAAATCACTACCGGCTGTAAAAATACACTAAGTATGTCACAGCTTGAGGACATCCAGTTGGCGCAGAAGAGTTTGGAGGAGTGCTTTGCACGACGAATGGCTGAGCTTGAAGGCCAAATTCAGTCTGCAGGGCCTGCTAAAGATACCGTGGCAAAAGTAGCGGAGGAGTTTAGGACATTCCGGGAGCTGATGTTCAGCATGCTTGGCCTACTTCGCAGGCAGATAGACGAATGTTCTAGCATGCTTGACACTATGGAGACAAGACACAGGCGGAAGGATCTTATCTTCATGGGAGTAGCTGAAGCAGAGAAAGACAACTGCAGCGCTTTGATCCTAGATATCATTCGTTCTAGAATGTCTGTCAAGGATGTTGGGGAGAGCTCCATCTCAACTTGTCACCGGCTTGGGGCACCCAGCAAGGAGCGGCACAGGCCTATCTTGGTGAGGTTTTCGAGTGTGAGCACCAGGACTGCAGTATGGAGGGCGAAGACAGCACTGAAGGGCACGAAGATCGCGGTTAAGGAGTTTCTAACCAAAACCCGACAGTCACTATTTGCCAGGGCTCGCCAGCACTTCGGTATGCGTTCTTGCTGGACTCAGGACGGCACTATTGTTGTAAAAGCTCCGGATGGGACACGCTCCAAGATCACCTCCACTCATGATCTGAAGAACTTGCTAGATAAACACCCGAAGACAGCAGGCGATACATCTTCCGCAGCAAAGAACGGCGCTGGCAGTGCAAAAACTGTGCATCGCAAGAATTGACCAACTGTGTTGACTATATCATACTTGTTTCGCGTTCAATTCAGGTCCCCTAATGTCGTGTTTACATATTCGTTTATGTTCTGTGTCAGTGACCCATTAATAATTCAGTTTTCTTGAGTCTTATTCGTATTACCCACAACATGCGCACGCACAACATATAATATTATTATTTTATTTGTTATTTTCTAGACAGATGACAAGATGACTATGATTGTGAGTATTGTGACATAACTGACAGCTCGTTTTGTTTCTACACTGTCAGATTCATAAGTTTTGCGTTTTGTTTGTGCATTCAATTTACACAAAATGTTGTATGTTTATTTTTTTCCTTTTGGCTTCAAAACGGTTCGGTAATTTTAGTTTTAAATTTATGTAATTTTCCCTATTTGTTTATTGTGAGTTGGCTGGCGGGTGGTGCAGAGAGAAAAACGTATAAACGTGAGTATAAATTGGTATTCTTATACGCATTTATTTATTATATTTAATTTATTTACTTATCTAAAGTATACTTATTAAGTTATCATATTTTATTTTATCATAATTATTATTTTATTATATATTAGTTATATTTTATTATGTCATCAGATGATTCCTTTCATTCTGCTAATGAGTCTCTTCATGATGATAGCTTTTGCTCCTCAAGCTGTACATTAGGTGATTTCTTGCAACACACTTTCGATCAACGTACAGGTAATCTGATAAACGTGTGCCATATAAACGCGCAAAGTGTGCCAAGCCATTATGGTGATCTGGTTGAAGCCTTTTCGGATGCCAATGTTCACGCCATCCTGGTTTCAGAGAGTTGGCTCAAGCCTCACCTTCCTTCTACCACTTATCCTCTTCCAGGCTTCATTTTGATCCGAAATGATCGAATTAACAGGAGAGGAGGTGGTGTTGCCATCTATCTCCGTTCCGATTTTCCTTACAAAATCCTCGCTGTCTCCTCTTCTGACATTTCTATGTCTGCCGAATATCTTTTCCTTGAGGTTTGGGTCAAACGAGTAAAGATTGTTATAGGCGTTGTGTATTGTCCCCCCTCAGTCGATTACTTCTCCAGTATCGAATCGATACTGGAATCTTTAGGGTCAGAATACGACCACCACATCATCATGGGCGATTTTAATACCAACCTCCTTGCTCAACAGTCCACTAGATCCTGCAAGCTCCTTCAAATTGTCGAGTCATGTAGTCTCCACATTCTACCATTGCAAGCTACTCATCACAATGTCGATGGGGAGGATACATGGCTCGATTTAATTTGCACCTCTTCCCCTGATCTTGTCTCGAAACATGGTCAAACCCCTGCCCCAGGTTTCTCCCATCACGACCTCATCTTCCTCTCATACATCCTTAAGCCTCCCCGTCCTCCCCTTAAGGTTCTGCATGTGCGTTGCTTTGGGCGCATGGATGTTAATCAACTAGAAAGAGATGCAGCTACAATGAATTGGGATCACCTACCCGCTGCTGCAACTGTTGATGAAAAGGTCGAGATATTTAATAACGCTGTTCTTGAGCTGTACAATGTGCATGCACCCGTCAGAAGGGTAAAACTGAAGCGTCCACCTGCTCCATGGATGACGAAGGCGGTCAAAACGGCTATGAGGCGTAGAGATTGTGCCTTTCGGAAATTTAAGAAGCACAAAACTGAAGATTTTTGGTCTCTTTATAAAGTTGCAAGAAATCGGTGTAATCAGGTGATACGTAACGCTAAACGCCGCCATATTCTCAGTAATATTAACTCATCCTCCCCTGCCAATATCTGGAAGTTCCTCAGAACTATAGGTATTGGCAAACATCATAGTTTTGATCTCCAGTGGACAATTGGTTTGGATGAAATCAATAAACATTTCTCCACGTCCAATTATTTGGATCATCCTACCAAGTGTCACACGGTGAATTACTTACGTAACCTCCCCCGTCTTAACATAGATCTTTTTACATTTTCTTCAGTGACCCCGGGGGAAATCAAGAAGGCTATCCTGTCCATCAAATCCAACGCTACTGGCTGTGACAATATTAGTCGTAAAATGATCGTCCCTATCATTGATCAATTGTTACCAGCCATTACGCATATTTTTAACTTTTCCCTCGACACCGGTGCGTTTCCTTTACTATGGCGGAAAGCTTTAGTAACTCCTTTGCCTAAGATCCCTAACCCTTCCCTCCCCAGCCACTTCCGCCCCATATCAATCCTTCCTTTCCTCTCCAAGGTGCTTGAGGCTTGTGTCCACAGACAACTCTCAAAATTCATCAGTCAGAATAACCTACTGGACCGATTTCAATCTGGATTCAGACCTGGACACAGCACATTGACCGCCCTTTTGAAGGTGACTGGTGATGTTAGGGCGGGAATGGAAGACACTAAAGTTACGGTGCTAGCTTTGGTCGATTTCACAAACGCCTTTAACACGGTCAATCACGAAATCCTATTATCCATCCTTTCTAGTCTTCAGATCTCTCCAGAGGCGCTTGAATGGTTCTCCAAATATCTCATGGGACGTCAGCAGTCGGTTCGCTACGATGAGTCTTCGTCGTCATGGTGTAACCTCGAGTCTGGCGTTCCTCAAGGTGGCATTCTCTCTCCATTATTATTTTCTATTTTTATAAATCTCCTGACCCAGAATCTTCGGTGTTCGTATCACTTGTACGCTGACGACTTGCAACTATATGCACAGGCAGGAGTTAACAATGTCACTTCAGCTATCGATGGGGTAAATCAAGCTCTGACTGTTGTACATGACTGGTCAAAACGATTTGGTGTGGCAGTGAACCCCGCTAAATGCCAGGCCATCATCATAGGTAGTCAACGCAACATGAGCAAAGTTGATCTTTCAAAGCTTCCATCTGTCATGTACAACCATATAGCAATACCCTTCAGCCCAGTCGTTAAAAATCTTGGCTTATACATGGATAGCCACCTCAACTGGCGGGCTCAAGTTACATCTATTAGTCAGAGAGTGACAGGATGCTTGCGATCGTTGTACCGTTTGAAGAACTTCCTCCCTCCTAGCACTAAGGTAATGCTCATGCAGACTTTAATTTTCCCTATTATCGACTATGGTGATGTGTGCTATTTTGACCTGAATGCAGACCTTCTCAACAAACTAGACCGGCTTCTCAATAACTGCATTCGATTTGTTTACAACCTTCGAAAATATGACCATGTCTCTGAATACCGTTCCCAACTCAAATGGCTAACTATTCGTCAACGCCGTAGTTTGCGTGCTCTCACTACTCTTTTCTCTTTTCTTAACTCTCCCTGTCTTCCCTCTTATCTAAGTCCTGTTCTACAATATTTAGGCTCCAATCACGACAAAAATTTACGGTCATCTAATAATCGTCTCCTTTTGTGTCCCTCCCATAGTTCTGGGTTTGTTAACTCTTCTTTCTTCGTTCAAGCTGTCTCATTATGGAATACGCTCCCTCTCGAAGCCAGGATGGCAAACAATCGGCTCACGTTCAAACTAAAGGCTCGAGAGTTTGTTCGGAGTAAAATGGCGGAATAATATCATAATGACTGTATTTACTGACTTATATATTATTATGTATATATATTTATAATCTGCAAGTATTTATTCATATACATATATATGTATTTATATATAATTAATACGTAATTTAATACCTATATAAATATATTTATATATTTTAAATATTTATCTATAATTTAAGTAGTAATTTTCATATATAGTAATTATTATCCAATTCCAAATAATAACTTTCTTATAGTCACGCACCTACTATCTTCTATCTCTGCATCACCCTAGGTTGACTGGTAGAGAATGCCTAAGGCATTAAGTCCGCCTATGTACCACATGTTTTGTGCTGTGCAAAAAGTTAAATAAATAAATAAATAAATAATTAGTATTTTAATAGGAACAAAATATTGGTTTTGGACAGTGTATATCTGCATAGTCAGTCTGTCAGTCTCCATTCTCCATCACTGCTGGTAAATCATCGAAGCTTATTTCCAAATGTAGATTGCGTAAAATAAATGTTTAGCCATAAAACTAGTTTTTAACAAGGAACACTTGGCTGGAATGGTGCGTCGAATCCCTTACAATACTTACATAATACTCGCCATAGGACCAAACGTAAGCTTGCCATTTTGTAGCATCCTGTACCTACAAACGGATACACATCATTTGGACGATGATGACACCCGATGATATCACGTATTTCGTCATGATAGATTGATAATGACTGCTGCTAATATATGTAAGTGATTAAAATCTTATCCATAATCACTCATCTAACTTTGTAATGATTTATTTTAATTTAACATAGCACAATTTAACATAATTATATCTTGCATTAATAAGCTCACAGCGAGACTTGGCTCGCCATTTGTTACAGATCAGCAACGTTAAGCAACGCTTGCATAGGTTGCCACTTGGATGGGTGACCACGGTGTGGCATTCACGTCTGAGCACTACCGTGCTTCGGAGGGCACGTAAAGCTGTCGGTCCCGGTTCTTGTCTCAGGAATCGTAAGACCATGTCGGCCGACAGTAGAGTTGGCCACACACTCACACGAAAATCAATTAATCAATCAAGTAATAAGCTAATGTGATGATTTTATATTTGACTAACTTTTGCCCGCGGCTTCGCTCGTGGGGGTTGGTAATCAAGGCAAAAGTAAGTCGTAAGTAAGTCATGTGTCATTGTAATTTATAAGTTATATTACTGCAAAGCTTCATCAAAACCGTAACGTAGTTTTTGAATGAAAGAATAAGAAACATTTTTCATACATTCATTCTCTCAAACTTTTACGTCTATACTATTACTGAGATTGCAGAGACAGTGTAGTGGGTTCTATGCTCGTCTTGCGGGTTTTCTTCTGCGTCCTGTGTTCTGGATTCGATTCCCACACGCGGAAACACCTTTTGCAATCAACAATATTTGTATTTTTCAAGTTAGGTGTTCCTAGTGTCCGTTGGTTGTAAGCTTACAGAACCACATCGATACAATAAGTATTTATTTCTAGTTGAGACATAAAGACATATTTAATTCTGCATTTTGGTTGTTTACAACACTTATACAAGTCAAAACCCTATTCTAGATTATCTTGAGAAGAAAGGCCGAAACAAACTCAGAGTCATTGTTTTTTTGTCACGTCAATATCTTTCATCTTTTCTTGATCTTTGAGTCCAGACAAAATGGGTTTAGTATGCAAGTACAATGTAGGATATCGTCTGACGCTTTTGACTGACTCAGCTAAGAAATGAAGTTTGTGAAAGAAAATATCTGAGAGTGGATAAAGTTTGAAGTAAAGTCTATCAATAGAACGTTATATCAAACCATAACTTAACATAACTTCACGCCTTTTATCCCCGAAGGGGTAGGCACACTTCGCCAGTTATGTTTAGGTCCTAATGTACCGAATAGAGAGCGAGCCTATTGCCATCTACCGGGCACATTGCTAGGCGAGCGATAATTAATATTTTTCATACACACATAACTTCGAAAAGTCAGAGGTGTGTGCCCGGGGTACCTGGGGATCGAACCCAAGACCATCATCTCAGCAGTCCGTTACGTACGCCACTGGGCTATCGATCAAACCATACATACGGGAATAATAACATGAGTAAAAATTAGTCAAACAGAGGATAAAAGTTTGATGCAACGAGTAACAAATACAATGTCATGTCAAGGTACGTATACACATTCTAGTTATAGTGACTAGTTGAATATATTTCCATTAGGTACTTACAATGACGCATAGTCATAGACAAAGAAAAATTATTCACTGCACCGCGACACATGACACTGACAATAAAAATAAATTTACTGCGCTCTTCCTAATGACTCGCTTGTAGGGTTGCCAGCTTTGTAAAGTTTTTAAAGTAGCTTATATTTAGATCATACTTATATTCTGAGATAGCTGCCAGAGGCAACGATAGCGTAGTGGAGATCAACAGGCTGCCATGTAGAGGTTATCTGTTTATCACTGACTTTTCGGAGTTACGTGCCTCGGAGAGCATGTTAAGATGTCGTTCCCGGCTGTCATAAAGATCTTTGACAGTCGTTATAAGCAGTCAGTACCTCTAAAATAAACTGTCATTAGTCTAAACCATGGCATATCGCTATCCCTTCGAATTGCGAAGGTCAGACAGGCAGTCGCTCGGTGGAAAAGCTAATATTCAGCCAAATCCGGTTAGACTAGAAAGCGGACCCCAGGTTGAGACTGGGATAACACTAGGAAGATGATACTTTAATTCTGAGAGAATGACCAGTTGACCCGACACACGTTTTTGCAGGTAAAATTTAAGCATAAATGGGCCGGCTCGACCGAGGAAGTACTACCCTCTCACAGAAAACCGACGTAAAGTAACAGTACTTAAACTGTTGCGTTTCGTTCGGTGAATGAGAGTGCCGGAGGCCCTATCCCCTATTCCTTCTCCCTCATCCCACTCCTCATCCTATTCCTCTTTCCATCCCCAAGGGGCGGCAATGCACTTGTGACTCCTGTGGTGTTGCTTATGTCCATGGGCGGCGGTAATTGCTTACCATCAGGCGATCCGTCTGCTTGTTTGCCGCCTATTACTATGATAAAAAAACATTGTTTTGTCATTGTATTAAACTAGAATAAGCTCGCAGCTACACCCGCACATTTTATTTAAATTTAATAGTTTCTTCCCGATTCAGTGGGAATTTCGGGGAATCCTTTTTAAAGTGCATCTCTATTGTGCCCAAGGAGCATACATGCCTTTCAGACCCTTGCGCCCAATAGTTTCGGCTGTGCGTTGTCTGTCAGTCAGTCACTAACGCAAGATTTTTACATATACCGATAAATAGCTAAAAAAAGGTTAGAAGTAACCTTAACCGAAGAGCATGCATGAGAAATTTGATGGGAGTGAATGAAGCAAGAGAGATATGTCAGGATCGTTCCAAATGACGTTCCGTAGTCTCTGCCTACCCCTCCGGGAAACAGGCGTAAGTCTATGTATGTATGTATACATATTAAAAATATAGACATAGAAATCTGGATGGGTTACCCTAAACACCCTAAGCGAATTTGGATCACTACAAATAGTCATCCGGTTCATGACACAAATATTTCTCTTATCTGGAAATCGAACGTTAAACGGCAAATGCGCATCTCTCGGATGTCTATGGCTTCAAGTAATCCTACTTCAAATATACTGCAGCGAACTGTCATCCAAAATTTTTCAGAATACAATAAATAAATAAAATATTTTGCTGCCAATATTTTGCCATCTCAGCCAACCCTACAGATAAGTAGAGCCCTCAGTCTCAATGTGAAGAGACACATCTCAAAGCATAACAACATGCGTTAGGTGCTCCCAACACTTCGCACCATTCCCATCCTGATTTCACAACATCTGTCTCGTTATATGATATGCCAAACAACTGTCTTACGCAACGTTAAAAGTATAATCAATCAATTGAAGTATTATCTTAAGATTCTTAAGATTTTCTTGACTATCGAGGTGACAGGAAAACAAATAGATCGCCTAATGGTAAGTAAATACTTCCCTCTTGAGATGTATTTAAAACAAACTTGAATCTGTATATATAAAATTCCTACGTTACTGACTGCCAGACGACGCACACTCAAAGCTATTTAGCGCAAGAAGCTGAAATTTGGCATGTATGTTTCTTAGGGATTGTAGGAATTCACCAAGAGATTTCCCAAAATTCCCATGGCATCGAGAAGAATATGCTAAATTAAAATAAAATGTGCGAGCGTAGCTGTGGGTATCCTTTACTATAATGCAATATCCCAGAACAACTAACACGCGGTCATCGTTAGGCAGAAGCTGCTAAACTAAGCAGAGCCTGTACTATCAACAACTCCGGCGTCCTACTGGACACAGGCCTTCCCGATAAAGACCGAACGTAAATTTACCTACAGATACTGCACTGTGGCCCTGTAGTACTCTATTGCAGTGATGTAATATTGTTGTGTTATATTCGAGATAGTAAAGTCTCGCTGATTTCGGCCGACTCGACCGAGGTACTTCCTCGGTCCTACAGTATCGGTATTAACAGTTTCGTTCGGTGAATGAGAGTGACGGATTCCCATCTCCTCCTCCTTCTCCCTCATCCTGACCTTCTTTCTATTCCGTATTCCATCCACACGATAGGCAGCGGCTTGGTTATATTTTCGCACTATGTGTATGAGCCAAAGTTAAAGCTTACCATCAGTTGGGCTACTGGCTCGTCTGTCTTTTGCCAGCAATAGAAGAAAAATGTTTATGAAAATACTGCCAAGCGTAGCTTGGAACCCGGTATAATTGACACAGTGCTTAAGGTAAGATGACCGCTTAAACCACTACGCCATATATCCGAAGAGCAGGTACACTGTGCGGTTTTAGTAGGCTGAAATCCAAAAGACTGCGTATATCTCTTTAATCTTGTGGAGAAATAAAGTTTGGTCATGCTTGATTGAGGATAGAACCTGGTAACCTGTATATTATATACAGAATGTCACAAGACCCATCACCAAGCCGAAGACTACTCGTTGCGGACATCATGCCAAGTCATACTAACCAAAAATAATATCTGGGAAACGAATTTCTTTTAAAGTTTTCACAATTTTTAAACCGCTATTAAAAGCGTGCGCGTGCAATGCTCGAAATACCTACTTATCCATGGGGTTATAAGGCATCTAAAGAACATATTGGCGGGGTAAATGTAAATTTTGTACCTAATTAGAAAAAATCCATACTAACATTGAGCCTCAATATCTCTTGAACCAGTAATTTCCCAGGTATGGTGCCGAAGTAAAAATGGGATGGGATTTCAGTCTTTTTACATCCTGTATAGTACCTAATGGCGTGCGAGAACTCTGTTTACGCGATTCAGGATTTTAATGCCGCCGTGTCCATTAGATGTTGCTGTGTTGAATGTCCTCGTCATCGTTAATAGATGACCTCAGTGGTATGTAGCTATCCCTACAACTTTAAAGTAATGGAAAATTCATGACATGTGCTTTCATAATAAGCTTTCCTTTAAGTAAGCTTTGTTTGTGACTGTACTCCAAACTTATCAAAAATTAAACGGCAAGTTACCTTACACCACGAATACAATATTATAGACTCTCGCCTGTATCCCCGAAGGGGTAGGCAGAGGTGTACTATTACACCCACCCATGAATTTTTAGGTCCCACGTAATAGATGGCGAGCCTATTGCCGTTAGCGGGCACATCACCCGACTCCGTGCTGCTACTGAGAATTCGGAAAAACCCAGTTACACTTTTGCCCGACCCGGGAATCGAACCCGGGACCTCCGATCAGCAGTTGCATACGCTATCCACTGGACCACGGAGGCAGTGCGAATAAAATATAGCTTCATGTATATGGCTTGGCTATATTATTCACAACCCGTCCTCAATTAAATGCACTGCCACGTAGCTGAGTTGTCACAGCTTGCATGAATCATACAACATGAATCAATACAGACACACCACAAGGGCTATGTGTCATAACAATTAGGTTTTAAACAAAGAGATACATTCTGCGGGTATAGCGGTGATTACCTAGCTACTACCATTGTTGTGGGTTTTATACCCACACGTGTAAATATTGTGACTAATTTAAAGTTTTTCATCTGCGCATTACTTTTCTTACCTTATAAGAACATTGTGTGACAATCCGTCGCGTCGTTACAAAAGTGATTTATATAATTATTTTACAGATCTTTTTTTTTTCCCTCCTATCCCAGTTCCATCCAAGACTTTCATTTTGGAGTCCTGGGTCCGCTTACTAGTCTAACTAAATTCGGCACGTCATTAGCTTTTCCACAGAGCGACTACCGTCTGATCACCATTTTTTATTATTTACGAGACTTACGAGTATTTAACAGACGAATTCAAACAGCTACGGATTCGTTAATATATTTGTTGAATAAAAATTATCAATATCAGTCTAATACATATATTTGGTGTAAGGTCAACCAAAACGTTATTTATTCATACCGACTTTTAGCAGCAACTCGACGAACAAAATAAAAAGATGGGTCGACAAATAACAAGGTAATATTATCAAGTCCTTATAAACCAAGTATTTAGAGAACACGTCCAAACTGAACTAGCAAAACAGTTTTGTAACATTACACATACCAACATGTACGTACATATGTACTTTTTATCTTTGTTACTGAAATACTGGATTAAAAAACCTACTTTTCGCGTATACTGCTAGACCAAGTTGCCATATAAACACTTGTATATTTATAAGCACTTTATTGATACAGATCACAGAAATATTTATAACAATAACAGATGGATATCTATTGGTTTGTTCACAATGCGGGCGTGGGTGTGCCTATAAAAGAAAATTATATGTAGTATAGTTTCTTGTTCCTTGCTTCGTGTCGTGAATGTGTTTTTTTAGGGAGTTTACCTCTAAAGGGATACCTTTAGGCAGACATACGTGAGTTGCAAGGAATGGTCTCACATTCCTTGGTTCGCATGTCTGATCGTCGAAGACTTTTTCTGGGATTACGCAATGGTATTTTAAAATTGTGAGCTTACAGATTTGATCGATGAATTAAAAAAACTGTTTTTATAGAACTGGAGCTAAACTAAAACAAAGTTTTAGGTCACGTTAATGCGTTTTGCTTATTTGAAATAAAATCTTTTTATAGGGAGGAAAAATGAAAACTTAAATTAATAAAACTAACCATTATAGCATACTAGACTTCGGTCGTGTCAGTTCAAGAAGCTGCAAATCGGGTAGTAACAAAAATCCATACATAATCATAATCACAATGCATACATACATACATAGACTCACGCCTGTTTCCCCGAAGGGGTAGGCAGAGGCATATTAAACGCCCACGTTTCGCCAGTGTTTTGATCCCACGTAATAGGTGGCGAGCCTATTGCCGCTTATCGGGATATTTTGTTTGCCAGAGCCTCGTCCGTTGATCGGCAGGTGCACCACTTGCAGGTGAGGTTGGCTTGGGACCCTAAGTTCTTGGTGGGAACCCTATGCACCCACAATGCTCACAAAATATCTGATTTATTTAACAGTAGTGAGATTTTCTTGTCGTTTGTCAATTACGTCGTAAATAAATCATCGTAACCATGAGAAGTAAGCAATGACACACCTACATATAAACTGGATTAAGGACATTGAGATATTGAGTTCATCATCTATCTAAATATAACAATCGTCAAAGTGATGACAGCGTCTGTCATTCTATAGCACGTGCAATATGCATACGCAACAAAGTGACTCATTAATTAAATATAGATCAGCCTTTAATAATCACATAAGGATTTTACCAACAATTTTCGTTCAACTATTGATATTTGTATAGTACTTGTATCAAATCTTATAAGGCTAGCTAGCAGTCTCCAGTGGAGACTAGCTATACATAAACGTACATGTAATAGTTATGTCCACGGCATGTAGAGTACAGTTGAAGCTTTAATCAACAATATGTTCTAAGAACTGTTAACGAGTCCGAACTTAGATGTGTTCTACGAAACGGTACCGTCAGCAACGTGAAATGGACGCTTTGACTAAAAAATATTAAACAAACACATTCGGACCTATATATTTTACATACATACATAGACTCACGCCTGTTTCCCCGAAGGGGTAGGCAGAGGCATATTAAACGCCCACTTTTCGCCAGTGTTTTGATCCCACGTAATAGGTGGCGAGCCTATTGCCGCTTATCGGGATATTTTGTTTGCCAGAGCCTCGTCCGTTGATCGGCAGGTGCACCACTTGCAGGTGAGGTTGGCTTGGGACCCTAAGTTCTTGGTGGGAACCCTATGCACTTTTTATATTTTTGGAAATTGAACAAATTAATTAGAAATCGTTATTTGGCAAAACATTTGTATTATTTTAATAATTCGGTTGGTTTAATGGTTAGCGTGCCTGGCTGTTACGAAAAAAAGTGAGAAATAGATTACTACCATGAACAACATACCTGAGTCTCGCGATTTTTTTTTACTTTTATACATTATGTACTGTCTGTACCCAGTTCAGAATGAGATGACCATGAGTGAGTTTTCACGATTCCTCTTGATACTGCTTGCGAATTGCATTTTCTAATATTTAGATTTGCAAAATTAGAACCACGACATTTAGAATCACTTTTTCACTCCTACTAGTTTTTAACCGAGGCACCACTCGCGTAACTATCAGCTATCGCGACAAAAGATAGCCAATGCGCTATGCTGATACTCGAGCTATGTACAACCAAACAAGTCGACGCTGGGCCAGTTTGAAAAAAAATCCCTTGGCTCGCTCATAGAGTCGAGGCACACTAGAAACTGGTTTTGTATACGAATGTCAATGTTTGTGTAAAGGAGCACTGAAAGCGACGATGTCTTGCTGAGGGATTATCACCCTTATGGTGGTCTAGCGGGAAGGAGCACTGAAGGCGACGATGTCTTGCTGAGCGATTCTCACCCTTATGGTGGTCTAGCGGGAAGTTGTCCGACTGTATATCACTGCAAAGTTTCATCAAAATCCGTTCCGTAATTTTTGCTTGACAGGCTAGCAAACATTCGTCCATTCTCACGAACTTTCTCGTTACTAATAGCCTAAGAATATGATTTTTTGTCACACCGTACATGGAGCAATTTAGTTTTATGAAGTAGACATTTGTTTGCTACTTACTAAAATCTCTCAGTTGTTACCGAGCGGTATGTCAGATGTGAACTCGTAAAACTTTACCGTATCAAGTGCTGCTTACACCATTCACGTGTCTCGAGATAGATGATATTACAAAAATTGTGCTGTATAGAAATGTAGTGGATCTTGTATGAAAATACTAGCATTTAGGTACCTATGCTAAGTCGCAATATATATTTTTTTTCGTGAATTACTCCGCCTACCGGTGAAAGCCGCATAAAAATCAGTTCAGGAGTTTTCGAGATTGTTGCGAATACACTAACAGACGCGGCGAAGAAATTCGTTGGATAATAATGACCATGTATGCATATCAAAAAATATTTTATTTATGTTGACAATACGTACATAGAGACACGTGGTAAGGTAGAAACCAAATTAATCTGTTGATGCGAAAGGTTAAGCCCGTTTCTCATCGTCTGATTTATAGGGTGACAATCGCAATGACTTGCGCTGTGAGGATGTAGATACTATATGACGATGTTGTTTGAGGTAGTAGAGCCTTGCTGATTTCGGCATGAATGGACCGGCTCGACCGGGGAAGGACTACCCTTACACAGAAAATTGACGTAAAGTAACAGTACTTAAACTGGTGCGTTTTATTCGGTGAGTGAGAGTGCCGGAGGCCCAATCTCCTATTCCTTCTCCCTCATCATATCCCTTTTCCCAACCCCAAGGGGCGCCATCGCACTTGTGACTCCAGTGGTGTTGCTTGTGGTCATGGGCAATTGCTTACCATCTACTCGTTTGCCGCCTATTACCTACTATAAAAAAAGAGACATCGGTCCCAGCTGTCATGAAGAAGGGTCGTTTTTAAAAGCAGTATCTTTTCAATGTAGAGGCAGCGATAACCTAGAGCAGAGACTGACAAACTTAAATGAAAAGGGTCATCTATCAATCTGGTTCAAACCACCGCGCACATCTCAGAGTTTTAAAAGTTAAGTAATAAGTATTTATTACATAGCTAATTATTGCTGACTATACGATGAAGAAACATCGTGAGGATACCTGCATGTGTGTTCTCCATAACGTTCTCGAAAAACAAGCGATAATTATCAATTTAATACGCAAGTCATTGGTGCATGCCGTGGATGCGAACCCGAGACTATCTGTGTAGCAGTTCGTCGGTCTCTCCCCTTGGCTATCGCTGCTTAAACGTAATACCTATATTCTGAAATAGAATGCGCGAATAATTTTCAAAACGTTATTTTTATTTTTAGTCACTCGTGCTCTTAATGTTAACTAATAAATCTACTCTATATTGCATTATTTTAAATTAAACTCCACTTCTATAATATTTTTTTCTTGAACTCTTGGTAATAATAATAATATAATTATCTTGATAATAATAATACGTAATAATCCTTAATTAATCATACATCATCACTTGCCTAACAAGTGTACACATATACAAATAAATCAGTACCGCTGGCATATATTCCCACAACCGGCCGGTGTTCACATCGCATCTCCGCGCCGAAAGCTCGCGGCGTCTTTGATCGAGATAGCGGCCTGTTTGATGTGCCGCCTAACGCGGCGCGCGGCGTATGGAAGCCTATTTACTGGACAAGGCTGTTAGCTACGTTTTGTATAGCATGTTTAGTATCTCGATGGTTTTGCTGGACATCTGTGATTGCAGATGGCGTATTGTGTAAAGTGACATATTGCACGGATAGCGTAGTGGGTTAAACGGCCGCTTCGTCGTTTTACTGTCAGTCGTTGTGAGTTCGATTATTTTGTGGGATAGACGACACACAAAGAAAGTTCTGCGTTCATGAATTGGATGTTTGTAAACATCCCCGTGTTTCATCTTGAGTTTAAATTTGTATAGGTTTTATAATTATTAAAATATGTAGAGCTTTAATACGTTTTAACTGCCTCCGTGGCCCAGTGGATAGCGTATGCGACTGCTGATCGGAGATCGTGGGTTCGATTCCTGGGTCGGGCAAAAGTGTTACTGGGTTTTTCCGAATACTCAGTAGCAGCCCGGAGTCTGGTGATGTGCCCGGTTACGGCAATAGACCCCCTATTGCGTAGGACCTAAAAATTCATGGCGAAATATGGGTGTAATATTGACACCTCTGCCTACCCCTTCGGGGATACAGGCGTGAGACTATAAATAAAAAATAAATATAAATAAATAATATATGTATATTTTTTATTGTTTTCAGGAGGCAAACGAGCAGACTGATGGTGTAATGGTAAGCGATTAACACTGCCTACGGACATCCAGCAACACCGAGGAGAGGAGTTACAAGTGCGTTGCCGACCTGGATGAAAAAAGCATAGGACGAGTTACAGGTAGTAGAGCTTTGCTGATTTCAGCATGAATGGGCCGGCTCGACCGGGGAAGTACTACCCTCTCACAGAAAATCGACGTAAAGTAACAGTACTTAAACTGTTGCGTTTCGTTCTGTGAGTGAGGCCCTATCCCCTATTCCTTGTCCCTCATGCCCTCCTCCTATCCCTTTTCCCAACCTCAAGGGGTGGCAACGCACTTGTGACTCTTGTGGTGATGCTTGTGTCCATGGGCGGCGGTAATTGCTTACCATCAGGCCATCCGTCTGCTCGTTTGCCGCCTATTACTATAAAAAGAAGTTATGAGGAGCAGAATGAGGGACATGGAAACTTCGAATCCACACTTTGAAGCTAGCAAGAGTACTCCTCAAAACTTGCACATCTTAAAAGCCATAAATTCTATTTATAATGCCCGCAGTAGTGTGCTATAAATTCTATTTATAGCACACACATTTTATTAGAATTTAGCCGGTACTGCCCGATCTCGAAGGAATTCGGCAAATCCCTTCTTTGTTTACTCCTGTTACGAGCTGGGTTTCGTGATAAATTATATACACTATGCCAGAAAAACTGCACTTTATTCACTAACACAATAACACTAGATACACACACTTATTTTCACAACACTAATAAAACACACTATTCACACCACTAGAACAACACTAAACACTTCCGACTTATTTCTCTTCGCTTCTTGATCGCTGTCGATTCTTCCAATTGTAACTGTGTCCGTTCCGTTCGGTCGCGCTCTATTTATACTGGCCGGATAACATCACTAGCGCATTCTAGATGCTTCTACAAAACTGTCGAAATAATCTCGAACAGTCTATTACTCGATACAGTAACGCCATCTAGTACAGAGTAGCTGAATTACCTTTAAACCACCGATACATTCAATCTCTTCTAGTACCCCCATTCACCGATAGATGGCGTAACACTGCCCCCCTCTTAAACGTGTTCGTCTCGAACATCGTTGGACCCATGGTAACGAGCCAACCGGTCCACATGAACTATCTTCGGTGCACCTCGCGACCCCTTCTGGATTCGATAGGTGACGTCGTTCATCCTGGTAATTATGCGATATGGCCCGTCCCATCTGGCTTGTAACTTAGGCGATTTGCCTTTGCTTCGTACTGGGTTATGAAGCCACACCAATGATCCCTCGTCGAAGCCTTTGTTGTTTGCCTTCCGGTCGTAGCGAGTCTTCATCTTTTCAGACATCTGTTGTCCTGACTCCCTGATGTGCTCGTATACGTCGTTCATCTTGTTGCGTAGCTCGGTCGCGTAATCCGTTACATTGCGTGGAGATTCTGGCGGAATACCGGTGATTAAGTCTGCTGGTAAACGTAATTCTCTGCCGAAATTGGCAAAAGCTGGTGTTACTCCTGTGGTTTCGTGGACCGCACTGCGATATGACAGAAGGAATGGTTGGATGTGCTTGTCCCAATCTCTTTGTTTGCTCTCCACGACCTTCGCCAGATACCTTTCCAGTGATTGGTTAAATCGTTCAACCATGCCATCTGATTGCGGGTGATAAGCCGTGGTCCTGGTTTTATGTGCACCCATCACG
Organism: Euclidia mi; assembly: GCA_944739405.2. Taxonomy (NCBI): domain Eukaryota; kingdom Metazoa; phylum Arthropoda; class Insecta; order Lepidoptera; family Erebidae; genus Euclidia; species Euclidia mi. The sequence continues at coordinate 5,484,281 of OX123200.2, read as the reverse complement.
CGACAAGTCTCCTTGAACACCTCGGATTCGAAGTTCCGGCCTTGATCGCTGTGGATTTCCAAGGGTACCCCGAATCGACAAAAGACTTCATGCACCAGCTTGTCGGCCACTGTGGTAGCTTCTTGATTTGGGATTGCAAACACTTCAGGCCACTTCGTGAAGTAATCCATCACAACCAAGAAGTATTTGTTTCCATCCTGGCTCTCGGGAAACGGCCCAGCGACATCCAAGGCTATGCGCTCCCATGGGGCTCCCACATTGTACACCTTTAATGCACCTCTGCTTCGAGTATGTGGCCCCTTGACAGCCGCACAACTTGTGCATTTGCGGCACCAATCCTCAACGTCATCCCGACAGTGGAGCCAATAAAACCGCTCCCGGATCTTAGTAAGGGTCTTCTTAACTCCCATGTGACTTCCCGAAGCACCATTGTGATAGAGCTGCAAGACTTCCGGCACCTTAGTTTTGGGCACTACCATTTGCAAATGGCACTGGTTACCGCGAGCGTTTTCCCATTTGCGGCACAGAACTCCATCCTGGACGACCAAGCTTTCCCACTGTGCCCAATAACTCTTGGTGATAGGGCTCATTGCTGCGATATCACTCCATTTGGGCCTAGGAGCGCCTGATTTCTTCCATTCAAGAATCGGCTGTACATCCTTGTCATCTTGCTGAGCACTCTGCAAAGCTTCTCTCCATTCGTCGCTTAGATCCGTCTTTAACATCCTCACTAGCGCTGCCTGCTTTGCTTCCTGTCGGCTACAGTGCTTGCACTGGTCGGGACACGGCCTACGCGATAGGGCATCTGCGTTACCATGGGACTTGCCGCTGCGATGTTGTATTACAAAATCAAACTCTTGCAGTAGTTCAATCCATCTAGCTACTTGTCCTTCTGGGTCCTTAAATTGAAGTAGCCATTTCAGCGCTGCATGGTCGGTTCGCAGGTGGAATTTACGGCCCAACAAGTATTTGTTGAAATGCTGCAACGTCTTTACTACAGCCAAGAGTTCCCGCCTGGTGACGCAGTAGTTTCTTTCGGGTTTGGATAAGGTCTTGCTGAAGTATGCTATAACAACTTCTTGATCACCCTTCTTTTGTGACAGCACGCCGCCAATTCCGGTGTTACTGGCATCTGTGTCAACTACGAATTCATGCTCATTGTCAGGGTAGCCTAGAATAGGTGCAGTACACAGATGTTCCTTGAGCTTCTGGAATGCAACGTCACAGCTCTCATTCCAACAGAACTGTGCTCTGTCTTCGGTGAGCTTATGAAGAGGTCGAGCAATGTCAGCAAAGTTCTTCACAAACCGTCGGTAGTAGGAGCATAATCCGAGGAATGCTCTGACCTGCGTTTTGTTCTCTGGAACTGGCCATTCCTTCACGGCAATGATCTTTTCCGGGTCAGTTTGAATACCGTTCTCCGAGACCACATGTCCTAGAAAGTTCACTTGCCGTCTGAATAACGCGCATTTCTTCGGACTCAGCTTCAAATTAGCTCCTTGTATCTTTGACAGCACTTGTTCCAAGTTTCGAAGGTGATCCTGGAAGGTGCGCCCCACGATGATGATGTCATCCAAGTAGACCAGGCAGGCGTCTCCAATCAGTCCCATAAGCACTCGCTCCATCAGTCTCTCAAAAGTAGCCGGAGCGTTGCACAATCCAAAGGGCATGACGTTAAATTGCCATAATCCTTTCCCTGTGGAGAATGCCGTCTTCTCCTTGTCTCGAGGATCTATTTCCACCTGCCAGTAGCCACTTTTTAGGTCTAAGGTAGAAAACCACTTCATCCCCGTCAGCGTATCCAGTGTGTCATCGATCCTGGGCAGCGGGTAGCTGTCCTTCTTCGTGATGTCATTCAATCGGCGGTAGTCTACACAGAAGCGCATGCTGCCATTCTTCTTCTTTACTAGGACAACCGGAGAGCACCACGGGCTGGACGAAGGCTCGATTACGCCTTCTTTCACCATACCGTCGATCATAGCTTCCACTTCACGTTCCCGTGCCACTGGCACACGTCTTGGTCGCTGGCGAATCGGAGCTTCACTTCCCGTGTTTATTTTGTGCTGGACTAGTGCTGTCTTCCCTATGTCGGCATCACTGGTCGAGAAAATATCGGCGAACCGGTTTAACATCTTCTTAGCCTTGGTCTTCTCTTCTTCTGACAGGGCACTTTGGCAGTCCTCCAAAAGTGAAGACACGTCGAATCGTGCACCCTGAACCTTGTCGCTGGTAGGTTGCTCTTGACATCTACGCATCCAAGCCGCTCCTTCATAGGTGCCCAATTCCGTCCCTTTTTTGAGCAATACTTCCTTGTCACTTGCATTTAGTGCGCGTACTGATGAAACTTTGGTACCCCTTACCAAGGTTCGTGCAATCTTCCATGAGGCATCTTCCTCTAGGCCTTCGATAAGTACGCAGCGGTTCCCTCGACCAGAACTGCCGGGTAAACAAACCGGTACAACCGTTTCCGACCGCGGTTGAAGCGTGACGTTCTTCAGGCAGTACACTTTTCCTGAAGTTGCGCCTTCCATGAAGACTTCTTCCAAGCCACATTTCAACACTCCTTGGTTAACATCGATCTCGCAGCGATACTTCCGCATGAAGTCTAGGCCCAAGATGCAGTCGTCCACTATATCGGCCACGATGACTTTGTGACGGTAAACTTTGTTGCCTAGTTTCAGATCCACCTCCATTTCACCTCGGACGGTTATGTGCTGACCGGAAGCTGTTCTCAGATTCACACATTCATTGTTCCTGAAGCAGCCCCGAAGAACCCGTCTTGCCAGATGGAAACCGACGACTGTCCGAGAAGCACCCGTGTCCAATGTCAGCTTGCATGGTGTTCTGTTAATTTCGCCTTCGATGATCAGGCTGTTCCCGTCGCATGATTGCGAGATCGCGATACTTGGGGCTCTTCCATTACCAGCCAGCACCCACCCCGCAGTCCTGGCTTCTACTCGTTTCCCTGCTCTCGCTGCCTGGCAGGCACATCAGGCGACCCCTTTGGTGGAGACAGGGTGTCACCAGGCTGCCTACGCTTTGGGCAGCTCAAGCGGATATGGCCTCTTTCTCCGCAGTTGTAGCACCGAGGTGACCACACAACTTCCCTGATGCGGTGACCTCGGTCGTCGCGTCGCACTGCTTCCACCTCCAGAGCGTGGGCTAAGGCGTCCTTGAGGTCTTTGAAGTGCCCAAGCCTCACTGCTGCTCTTACCTCCAGGTCCCGGATCCCATCCGTAAACGCCTGTACGAGGTTCCCATCAATAAGCGCAGGAGATGACTGGTATGCCTTCCTGACCAGCTTTTCCACCTCTAGAGCCCACTGCTGCAGAGTTTCTCCGGTGCGTTGCGTCCTGTCCTTCAGCTGAGCACGATACACATGTTCGAGGTGCGCGTCTCCGTACCTCGCCTCCAGCGCCTCAAGAAGCTTCTCGTAGGTGACGTCTTGTCCGAGTGCCTCCAACACTGTCAAGGCCCGGTCGCGAAGGCCCAAGGTTAGGGCGGTTAAGGCCTGTTCTTTGGTCCACCCATTCGATCGCATCACAGCCTCAAACTGGATCTTGTATGCAGACCATGATGACGAGCCATCAAATGGTGGCACCTTAAACCCACGAGGTGAGGGCACTACAGTCGCAGATGTCACTTCGTTGGATCCGAGCCCACGCAATCTCCTCTCCACTTCAGCGACACAGGTCTCGTGATGGTCGTGTACACGCTTCTCTATAGAGGCGACGCGAGTCTCAAGCTGGTCGTGTACAAGCTTCTCCACGTCGCTGATACGAGCCTCGTGCTGCTGGAGCTGCTTCTTTACCACCTTCAGGTCCTTCCCTACAGCGGCGCTGAGGTCTTTCATCACCACCAGCTGTTCCTCCAAACGGCGGGCCTGCTCCTCCTTGTCGCGCTGTAGTTGTTCCTCGAGGCGGAGCGCGTGCTCCTCTTGACGGCGAGCCTGCTCCTCCTTGTCGCGCTGTAGCTGTTCCTCCAGGCGGCGGGCCTGCTCCTCCTTGTCGCGCTGTAGCTGTTCCTCCAGGCGGCGCGCATGCTCCTGCATGAACGTCATCAGAGCCGCGATGTCGGGCACCGCCACGGCGTGTGCGCTTATAGGCTCCACTGCAGCCGCGGATTCGCCTGGTCCACCAGACGATGGAGAAGGAACGTCTCCGAAGCGTCTCTGGTCCAGGTCTTGCTGGCGCTGGTTCCTGGTACGCACACCTTCAGTTTCTTCCTTCGGCATAACCGGCATAATTTATCCCTTTCTTCTGACACCAATTTGTTACGAGCTGGGTTTCGTGATTAATTATATACACTATGCCAGAAAAACTGCACTTTATTCACTAACACAATAACACTAGATACACACACTTATTTTCACAACACTAATAAAACACACTATTCACACCACTAGAACAACACTAAACACTTCCGACTTATTTCTCTTCGCTTCTTGATCGCTGTCGATTCTTCCAATTGTAACTGTGTCCGTTCCGTTCGGTCGCGCTCTATTTATACTGGCCGGATAACATCACTAGCGCATTCTATATGCTTCTACAAAACTGTCGAAATAATCTCGAACAGTCTATTACTCAATACAGTAACGCCATCTAGTACAGAGTAGCTGAATTACCTTTAAACCACCGATACATTCAATCTCTTCTAGTACCCCCATTCACCGATAGATGGCGTAACAACTCCTATGATCCCCAAGAAACAAACAAGCAAAATTTCAGCTTCTTGCGCTCACTATTTCGGCTGTGCGTTGTCTCTCAGGCAGTAAGTACCACAATAATAGGTTTGTGTCCACTAAGAATAAATCGGTTTGATTGTAATATGTATAGATTCATTGTGATTGTAAGATGTCAATAAAGTTTATTATTTATTATAAAATGGTAAGATTAATGTTATTTTTAGGATTCTAAAACTAAAAATAATGTATTTATTCTTGTAACAGTGAACACCAATCAGAGGGCATTACGTCAAACAGTACGTCCGCCATTCATGTTGTTGACGTTTTAGTAGTAAATACAACTAAAACGTCAAACTTTCCGAATCAAAAAATCGAATATAACAAAATAAAAGAGGGTACATTAGACCAGACTTCATTCGCGGTTTTTTTTCTTTGTGTTTTGTTTTGGACTTTGTGATATCACTCAACCGCCATGATGGTTTACAGCGTTTTCGTGTCAAAAAGGTTTTTAAAAAGCCGTAATTAGTAATGTTGCTGATCGATTTTTTAAGAAAAATCAGGTATTTAGGACACAAGCCTATTTTATACATACACATTTTTGTTCAACACAGCCCTAGCACATTTGAATGTATGTAGTATGTACAAAACAGTACAAAGTGCCAAAAACATCGTTATACATATAACGGGCCGAGTCATTGACACGCAGCTGTGACAAGGAGCTCGTTCACAACTGTATTTGGACCGTAAGTATGCCTGGATCTTATGCCGATTACGGCATAAAATCCAAGCTAGTATATACCTACTGTATACTGCGTTATCTGATAAAATAGTTAACCTACTGTTCCTGTACCTGTGTAAGGCAGCGATAGCTGAGTGGAGAGACCGATAGACTGCTACGCAGAGGGTCTCGGGTTCGAATCCACGGCACGCACCAATGACTTTTCGGAGTTAAGTGCGTATTAAATTGTTAATTATCGCTTGCTAAACGGTGAAAGAAAACATCGTGAGAAAACCTGCATGTCTGAGAGTTCTCCATAATGTTCTCGAAAGACTTAAGTTTGCCAACCCGCACTTGGCCAGCCTTACTCTTCTCATAGTGAGAAGAGGCCCGTGTCCAGCAGTGGGACAGTATAAATAGCTGATGATGATGATGATGACTGTTCAGTGTATCTTCATCTATAGCACTTACCGTTCGAAAAATATGTTAAAAGTCAAGCAACAATCAGTGAGGTCACCCATCCAAGTAGCGACATGTGTAAACGTTGCTTGACTTTAAAAATATTTTAAGCACTGCTGTGCTTTGGCAACTACAAAAAGGTGTGTTTGACCAACCGTTCATAGTAGATCGACAAATTCAAGCAAAGTTCACTGAGGTCACTACTTGGATGGGTGACCGATTGATAGAGAATTTACATGACTGACCGAGTCGTTGACACGCAGTTATGACAAGGAGCTCCTTCATAACTGTACTTGGACCGTAAGTACTCGAGATCTTATGAGGTAATCTGTTTACTGCCTTATCTGTTAAAATAGTTAACCTACTGTGTACCATGCCTTCATAAAGCCCTAGACTTACCGTTAGTAAATTATTTTCAAAGTCAAGCAACGTTTAGTGAGGTCAGTTCTAGGATGGGTGACCGATTATTATAAAATTAACATGAGTTGGATCTTGGATGCCGTAATCTGTTTACTGCCTTATCTGATAAAATAGTTAGTCTACTGTTTACTATGTCTTCATATGGCACTGTAAATTTACCGTTCGTAAAAGATTAATAAAATTAAACAACGTTCGGAGAGGTCAAAATATTTTCAAAGTCAAGCAACGTTCACTGAGGGCACTACTTGGATGTATCAACGATTGAGCAATTTACATAAAGGCACTGTCGTGCTTCGGCACTTAAAGCCGTTCGTCCTGCTAAGATTTTCATGACAAGAAACGTTGGCCTTCAGACGGTTTATAAACTCCGACACCTGAGTTGGCTACACACTCACACGAGTTTTGAGTCACGGAGGTCACTACTTGACGAGAAAGTAAAAGAGCGACGCCTTCAATGGTATGGATATGTGTGCCGCCATCCTGAAGATCACATGGTACGAGTGGCCCTAAATCTACCAACAACGACGCGACGCTGCGGAAGATCTCCTGCCACCTAGCTCTCATCAGTCCAAAAAGATTTCAAGGACATGAGGGTAGACCCCAGATAATGGGATAAGGCGAAGAAAAGAAGAAGAGGTGACTACTTGGATTGGTGATCGATTGATAGAGAATTTATATGAAGGCCTGATTCATTAACACGCAGCTGTGACAAGGAGCTCCTTCACAACTGTACTTGGACCGTAAGGTCAGTAAGTACTGGAGATCTTATGCCGTAATCTGTTTACCGCCTTAGGTATCTGATGGCATAGTCTACTGTGCAGTATATCCCCATAAAGCACTGTAGACTTACCGTTTGAAAAAGATTAACAAAGTCAAGCAACGAGCACATAGGTCAACTTAATGTGTGACCCCCTTGAATATACTGACGCGGATTTTAGCCACGGCATATCACTATTCTGTCCGCGTGGTGACGGATTAAGAATACGGATTGTCACCACCCCATATCATCCTATTGGTGTCGTAAGAGCCGACAGACGGAACATATTATGCAGAGAACAGCACTGTAAGAGAAGGAAAACTTGATACAAACCCTATACCAATCCGTTTGGCCAGCGTGGTATAGTAGGCCAATTCCTCCTTTCAAAGGAGAGGCCTAATCCAGCAGTGGACTGTTAAAGGCTGATGATTATATCACTATTCGAGTTGAGGAGGTCAGACGGCAGTCGCATCGTGGACTAGAAAGCGGACCTCGGCGGGCTTCAAGGGCGAAAGTCTTGGGTAGAACTGGGATAGCTAAAAGACGAAGATGAAGTTTCTGTCCCTTAGATAATTTTTTATTCATCTTATCGTTGTTGTTATTATTTTACCTTGGTCTTATACCCCAAGCTCACGGCTACACTAGATGGCTAAGAGAGTGAGATTTCGACAATAGTAGTTTTGACGTATACATGTGACATCATCACCAGTAGTCCAGCTTTTCCCTCTTTATAATTAACTAGAGGACGCCAGCAGCTACGCCTGCATTTTTTTTTAATTTACCCGTTTTGGCCGATCCCGTGGGAATTTCGGAAAATCCCTTCTTAGTGCACCCCTACGGACCCCAAGGAACATACATGCCCAATTTCAGCTTCCTGCGCCCAATAGTTTCGGCTATAGCGTGTCTGTCAGTCAGTCAGTAACGCAAGGATTTTATATATTAAGATAATTTCAATAAAAGCGTACAAATTCGAAAATAAACATTCGTTCAGTCTCGTTTTGGTGTGTTCTATATTTTAATCACCATCAGCAACCCTGTATATAAACTGTCCCACTGCTGAGCACCAGCGTTTCCGATTTGAGTAAGGTCAGAATCCTCTACGCTGGCCAAGTACGGGTTGGCAGGCTTCAGATCTTTATCGAAAACGTTATGGAGAGTTCTTAGTGAACGGTTGTAAATACCCATTTGAAATCAATCAATGCAACAAAACTAATCTAAATACGCAATATGTCTCTCTACAGAGAGGCAGACACATTCAAAGACACTACATATTAAGTACTTAACCACGCGTATCGCTGTTAAATGGCGCAAATCGGTTCATCTGCACTACGCATTAAGAACAAACAAAATAGATTAACATCGCTCTATATATCTAATTGAAACATTCGTCACTGTATTTAGTTTGTACAAATTGTTTTCTTTATTTATTGGAACATAGCTATTCCGTATTTAGAAAATTAAATAGGGTTAGTCGTGCACAGGCAATTTTTGGAAAAAATACTTGCAGTTCAAGTCAAGAGTGATACGGAATTTCAACGACGATGAAAACATGACCTTTGTATTTATAAAATACATATTTATATGAAGAGATATATTATGTCTAAATAATAAACCTAGCGTAGGGCGTCCTCCGGCTAGGTAAAGTGACGATTTTTGCAAAGTGGCTGGCAGCGCCTAGACACAAAAAGACGAAGGTCGAGCTCAGTGGCCTGCCATTGGAGAGGCCTATATCCAACAGTGCACTGCAACAGCCTGATAATGATGACGACAATGATACGTTATCTACCATAGAACGGATAAATAAAAAACAATACTACTCGCAATAACGTCATTTCAACGTATTAATAACATTTAACAATCATTCAATAATTACCAATCACTTCTGAATTCCACGAAACAGATTCATCAAATACATCCGTAACGTTAAATAATTATAGTTGGTCAATCAGATAAATCATCTCCTCGATAAAACGCCTCATGAATTGAAGTTTACGACACATGGTCATTAAGCTACCCCATAAATTAACACCACCAGGCCTAGCACGGGATTAGCGATCTCAAGGATCAACTCAATTTTGTCGCCTTTTGGAGCACACTGATTGGCCTACGCCATCGGCTCGACCGGATAAGTACTACTCTCTCACAGAATATTAACGTAAAGTAACAGTATCTATCAGTCGCGCTTCAGTCGGTGAGTTAGAGTGCTGGAAGTTCCATCTCCCTCACCCCGGGCCTCCTCCTCTTTCCCTCCCAGGCCAGCATCGTTCATTTGCCTCCGCGTTACTTGTGTCCATGTGCAATAGCTTACCATGAGGCATTAATAAAAAAAAAATCGAGCAAGTGCGAGTCTGACTCGCGCACCGAGGGTTCCGTACGCATTTTACCTTATTTGAGGTTGGTGCTAATTACGCTAGTCTTCTAAATCTGAGGGTCTAGTACCAGTTTGCACTCAATCGTCACGGTGGACGATAGCCTAGACGACAGGAACAATTTCCATACATTTTCTAAATGCGCCCCCTAGCGGTCTCTATCGATCGCTTCTCTCCATTAGGGGCGCTTTAACAAGTACGAAAATTAACCTTAATTTTCAACTTTTTTTTAATTTTCAGAATTTTTCCTTTATTTGTGCTGTAGGACCCTGCTTTTGGCCAAATTTCGTGATTCTAGTTCAACGGGAACTACCATATAGGTTTTCGACCCAAAACCTATAGGGTACTTACGGTTGACCTAGAATTGTCAATTTTTGTCAAAACCAAGGTCTTACAGCACAAGTAAAGGAAAAATTCCGAAAATTAAAAAAAGTTGAAAATTAAGGTTAATTTTGGTGCTTACAAGTTTTCGCAAAAACGTAATTTTGACCATATCTTTTTATAGGGTCAACCCAGGACCCTGATTTTTACACACCTAATAGGAACCATAGACATCAGTATCTGGTATAAATTTCAATTTGCTAGGTCCACCCGTTCCTGAGAAAATCAGTGGTGACACACGGACAGACAGACAGACAGACAGACAGACAGACAGACAGACGGACAAGAAAGTGATCTTATAAGGGTTCCTTTTTTACCTTGTGAGGTACGGAACCCTAAAAACAAAATAAATCCTCCGATCGAATCGTGATAAATCTTGTCCTGGCTAAACCCATGCTAAGGAAAAGCGGTAATATTAATCGTGGCCATACATGGCTATAACTAATTAGTCCACAACTAGGTATTACTTCAATAGGGATATCTAACACTAATCGAATCTTGTAAGCCTTGTGGCTAAAGCCTTGCCAAGGGTACTGTAATAACATCATACAGCGTAGAAGACTTCATCGCCAATTGTGCATACTGATCATAGACTCTGATTCTTTCTAAGTTCCACACTGAATTCTGCTGCCACAGGTGCCTCAAAATCCGATTTGTTGCATTGAATCTTGTCGTGGCTTAACCCGTGCTTTGCCCCAGCGGTAGTAACAATCATAAAGGGTCGAAGATTGATATCTTACAGATAAGCTTATCCAGAGAATTCCTCTTCTGTAGAATTCATTGCAATAAATACAAGTAGCCTCAATTTGTCGACCATAAAGTTCCTTAAGATGTAATTTGTCAACGTCAGCTCGCAATGCGTATCGATGCATCGGAATGGAGCGATCGAGATCGATATCTCGTCATTGTATCGATGCTGACGATTATCCGTTTGGCGGTTATGTAGTTGGCTCTTGGCGCATGCTGTATGAATCGTAAACGGGGAAGCCATGTTTGAATGCAAACCTTGTTTTGTTTATGCTGATTTTGAATAACAATAACTGTTGATGGTCCGTTTTGAATACAGATGTCCCGTTGTATAAGCACTGGTATCTTAATGAGTATGGGACGCCTCCGTGGACTGTTAACTTTGTAAGTACGCGATTGTATTTTATAATATCAACCCTGTTTATTAATCATACTGTACTTGAAATGCTGTCCGTGTGGTGACGAATGAAAAATACGGATTGTCACCACCCCATATCATCCCATGGGTGTCGTAAGAGCTGACAGAGTGAGTATATTATGCAGAGAACAGCTCTGTAAGAGAAGGAAAACTTGATACAAACCCTATACCAACCCGTTTGGCCAGCGTGGTATAGTAGGCCAAATCCTCCTTTCAAAGGAGAGGCCTAGTCCAGCAGTGGACTGTTAAAGGCTGATGAAGATTTGAAATGCTCTGTACTTGCATCTCCTAGCTATAAGAAGAGGCTCTGAAAAATCAAAAGGATTATGCCGTCGTTCAGTACGCTGGCATTGTGTGTTTGAAAATTGTGTCGGAGCTCTCAAATATTCAAATTTGGGCACGTGCCGTGAGGCCATTCTGATGACCTCTGCAAGGCAGTCTAACAATTTTACCATTAAGCTACCGCTTTACAGTATTAATACCTATTGCGTACTTTTTTTTAAAGATAGCAGCTATTCATTGGAAGGTACGTAATATTGACAGGTGTGTAAATTGGTTGACAGCTGGACACGAAAAGCCGAAAATCAGGCTCAGGTGCGTGCAGCACTGAACTACGGCAGGCTGATGATGATGATATGATATTACTAAGTTTTCTTGAGTAATAACAATTAGGTACACTTATAGCTTTCAACCGCAACTTTATAGGTTATTATTATTATAGGTCTCTGTTACACGGCCATTCTTCTAACATTTGATATTAAAAGAATAACCGGACCTTTGGGAGGCTTACATGGGGGTATGGATCCAACGTGCAGAGGCCCGTAGAGAGCTTTAATCTAAAATATGACACATGCAGCGGAGGCTCATCGACTGCACTACTAAGTACAGCAATGGACTAGCTTCAACACATGTAAGACTATTGTAATGGGTGGAGCCTAATGTAATTGGTTTTTATTATTATTTATTATTAGTATGTACAATACGTCCTTTTCTGACCTCCCGAAAACGTGAATTTCTAAACGTATAATAAAATTGCATATATACTAAATAATTAAGACCTCAAACCTAATGTAAACTTAAGTATTAAGAAAGCTATATAATAATTTAAAATCGTACTTTTGATTAGGTGTTGGTGCATACAGCATTTCATATTGATTTGTAATGATTAGATTTACCTATTACGTGTAATTATTTACTGCAGCAATTCTCTGTACTGAAGACATTCACTTCTCTAAGACATGATTACGAGTGTAACTAAGAAGACAATTGTAATTAACAAACTCTATTAAGTAATAAAACCTACTAATTAAGGTGCTTTCACACTGGTTGGTGAATCAGAATTCGGACACCAATAGAATTCTATATTCTTATTTCTTGGCGTCTCCGTTTATGCGAATGTTTTTAATAATTTAAATAAAATTATAGTCTACGGCAAATATATACCTTAGAGAGTGAGCCCCAGACTAAAGCAAAAAAATCTTGATGCAAGTGGGAGAACTGGAACAAAAATATAAATAATATGTGATACTCTACGACTTCCACACAAAACCAATGATGAACTAGAATAAAACAAACTATTAGGCTTACAGAATTCTGCTTAACGGCTTAGTGTATTTACACCATAATACAAGTTACTTATTTTGAATATGAAAACATAGTGTAAGCAAGTATTGGTAAAGTTTATTATAACCGTTTGTAGTTTTATTACCGGTGGGTAACTGTGAAAACAGTTAAGCACTTATTTGTAGAACTAAGTGCTTTCAATATCTGGAATCGACGATGTAAGAATAATAATAAATTGCTTGACTATTTCTCTTACACAGACTACACAGTGCACCAAAAATGTTAAATATGGTTCGCTTAATAATATGCCCGGTAGATGGCAATAGGCTCACCCCCTATTAAATTGGGACCTAAACACACGTACGAAAAGGTTCGGTACATCTTATCTTTGCCGTACCATAAAAATGTGGAACTCACTGCCAGCTCACATGTTTCCTTCCTCCCTTGATCCTGGGTCCTTTAAGCGGGGCGTGAAAAAGCATTTTTCAAGGCCGTCAAAGTGAGGGCCGCCGGCCGCCATGTCACATTGCTTAACCAGCAATTGGGGATGCTGGCCTTCGCAATAGGACTTCACTGTCAGCTTAATTACCATTAGGCAGCGTGAAGTCAATTTGACAGATTTATTTAATAAAAAAAAACATAACTGGCGGTGTGTAATACAACTCTGCCTATGCCTTCGGGGATAAAGTGAAGTTATGTTATGCTATGTTTACTATTACTGTACAGTTTGTGCACTGATGGACTCAGGCCTCTTCTAACTGGCGTCACAAAGGCATTGTCAGCCAATAAGACGATTTGGCCACCCTGGTCAGACAGGCTTAGGTTAGGTTTGATGAGGACCTTTTCGGCCAGGCCAATCTTATTAATGGCTCGCTCTGTGATAGGCGAGGTAGTTCAAGAATCATATAAGCTGCTATCTTTTCAGTTTACATGCTGCAAAGATACAAAGTTAAGTTGACATTAGTCAATTATTATCAATTTGACACCTGGGCGGTTTGTTATTGGAACGTTAAATTTAGTCCAAAAAATATTTACTGAAGTGAGGAATGGCATCTTTAGGCAGGTCTGCATTCCTTAAATTCAGCCTACTGTTTTTTATGCTCAAGAATGTTCTATAGTCACTGGCGCTGAAACTTGCTGCATAAGTGACACACCAGTCAAAATGAGGGTGGGATTAGTTTTTGGTAAAATGAACAAGGAAGAGATAACACTTTTGAGCAAAGTTTTTCCATACATAGAAATAACCAAACCGAAACAGATCCATGTTGTTTCGCAGAGAATGCTTAAATGGACGAAATGTTGATCTTCTTGACACAAGAACTTAGGTATAGTATATTGCCAGAAGTTTACGTTTTGAATTTCTCTACCTCCTTAAACATCCAGTAGATTGTTCACAATTTTTACTAAATGTCAAATACCTCTTTATTTCTATTGCAGCCAAAACATTAACAGGAATGATTTATCCAAATATCATCTCATTAATCCTCTAACCAAGAACATTAATAATTGCGTTTAAACCACACAAATTACATCTGACAAACATCTAATTATTAACTCAAATAAATAGTTACCTCAGAAGTGAAGAGCTTCGTCGCATATTAGCTGTGATGAATAGACAACATAACTAACATTTGTTGAGGCTGATGGCTATAGATATTAATGAAGACATCAAAGCACGACTATGAACGGGATGGATTTTAATCAAATTACAACAAACTTAGTGACAACTTCAAAGGGTGCGGCAGAATGTTGTGAGTGATATGGAATAAAGAGTTAATGAAAAATGGCAGGACGCTCCTATAAGTTGTGGTTTTAAAATGTTATGTCAATTTGTTCGCTAAAAAGGACAAATCAAAAGTAAGTAAGGCAGCGACTACGGAACGCGTTTTGCAACGATCCTGACATATCTCCCTTGTTTCAGTCACTCCCGTCAAGTTTCTCATGCATGCTCTTCTGTTTATGGAACTTCTGACCTGTCCTCTCTTTAGGATGTCTGTAATCTGACCAGAGAACGTCCGCCTAGGTCTTCCGCTTCGTCCTGTCCCATTCACACTTGCCTTATATATTTTCTTTGTCATCCATAACAATATGCGAACAAATTACTATTATTTCTTGAAGAAACACAAATGCAGTGGTGCCACAGTAGGTCAGTGCTGACTAAGAGATGGCGTGCCCGGTACCGTTCATCGTTGTCGTGATGGTATGTAAGTGAGATCATACATATTAACAATACGTACAGAGCAGGCGATTTGAATTTCATAAATTACATTAAATCCTCAGATAGTCTGATTTAAGGCACGTGTAGTGTAACTTTCAAAGTTGACTGATTTAAAGGAATGTTATTCATGAAAGTTGATTATTTAACATATAAATTACGTTTTGAAATCTATTTAGTTTTGAGTGCAGAGGTGGACTTGGCGCAGAATTTCTCTATTAGTCAACCTTTGGGTGAGACAGAGCCTTGGTGAAACAGGTGTAAAATTTGATAGCACAGAATTTAGTATTTTTGCCATAAAGTTCGTTGTGGTGGTGATTTCGCGGGCAACCGGCGACCAAATTGCTATCCCCGAAGGGGTTGGCTGGGTAGGCAGAGGTGTAATATTACATCCATATTTTAAATTTCACGTATATTTTCGTGGGACCTTAAATTCACCTTATGAATTTAAGGTCCCACGAAATCGGGAGCGAGCCTATAGCCGTTACCGGGAACTTTGCCAGACTTTGAGCTGTAAACTCAGTAACACTTTTGCTCGACCTGGGAAGCGAACAACAGACCTCCCCGATCAGCAAGTGCATACGCTATCCACTGGACCACGGAGGCAGTCTGAACTTATATGACTTCTAATATTAAGTACTGTATTATTTTACCCTTGAGGCTAGAGTTATTCTACATCACGAATGTAATTGGCCGTGTGGTTGACGGAATAGAATACAAGTGTCACCACCCCCTATCTTCCCGTGGGTGTCGTAAGAGACGACTAAGGGACAACACGATGCAAATACCATCTTTGCGTAGAGACGGAAAACTCGACATCAAACCCTATACGACTGCCTCGTTGGTCTCGCGGCATAAATGTGCGCGTGGGATCGGGAGGTTCCGGGTTCGATTCCTGGGTCGGGCAGTGTTATTGGGTTTTTCTGTCACGAAATTCTCAGTAGCAGCACGGAGTCTGGAAATGTGCCCGGTACGGCAATAGGCTCGCCCCTTATTACGTGGGGCTAAAGTATATCTGGCGAAAAGTGGGTGTAGAAATACACCTCTGCCTACCCCTTCGGGGATAAAAGGCGTGACGATATGTATGTATGTATGTGTATGTATGAACGTAAGGTGCAAATAATAAATATCTACTAATATCTTACACCGTGAAAGTAGCAAGACACTACAATGAAAATACATAAAGTCAAAATTAATAGCACCAATTAGTCGGTCCAGCATGAAGTATATTAACAATATCACATTGGATTTAACGACTGCAGGCTTATAACTGCTGATGTCGAACGCTTCAGGGCAGCATTAATAAGATGATCGTGAGAAATTATTATTGACTTCCCATATAAAATGGGATGTTGTAAACTTGGTTGCTAACTGTTCCGTGATTGCCGCTCTGGTTTCTATGACGTTGGTGCTATCTGAGTGATTGTGTTTGTAGCAATTGGATGATACATCAAAATTGTGTGGCCGTAATTTAATGGATATGTAGTCTGTATTATTGTTATTAAGAGATGATGGTTTTGTCTGTTGAAGTACGTAGCTTGATAGGCTGTTTATTGCGGAAGGTACTTTGAGTCACCATTGAAAGTTATACGAAAAATTAACTGTTATAAAACTGATCTCGAGTTGTCAAATTAATTAACTTATCAAACTGGATGATACGCTACTGCTCGCTTGCTTTCTTACATAAGTGTTTTCAGAAAGTAGGAGATTTATTGTACAATGCACCTCTACTTCTACACGGCTTAAGAGCCATTTCACGTTTTCGCGTCAATATCTGAGATTTCAGTCGCCTAATTTACCATTTTGGGTAAAACTTCGACATTTTTAAATACATGTAAAAAATAGGCTGATCTTTCGTATTGCGATTTCATGTAACATATTTACAAAAATTTATTTGTTTACTTTGTGGTGATTAATCTCCCACAACAGGTTTACTGAAAAAACAACGCAGAGTTGATTTCAAACTCTTATATCTATCACTAATATTTATAAAGTTGGCTGGAAAAATACGTATCGTATCAGAAATATAATTTTGTTGCTACATAATGTACCAGAATATCGATTATTAATAACATTAATTCGTAAAAAAACAAAATCTACAGCCATTTTTTACGTTTTATAATCCTATTTCATTGCGATTTTTTGGTTTAAATAAAGTGTAATTACATTTATAAAATCATGTCGAAATAAACTATGTTCTATAAGAATTCTAATTTCAAAGTTTGATGAAAATCGTTTCATGAAATTTAGCGTAAAATGTATATCAATACCTCTCTAATTTAGAATAAATTACGATGCACAATCCTGCACCGATTAGTACGGCGCGAGCGCCCGTTGAGGTAGGACCTGTGCCATTTTGTTTCGCGGGCTGAACTTCGAGCGTACCTATAAGTAAAAGCATTATTATACTACGACTACAACATTTTGATACTTTGGTTTTTGCCTTAACGACAAATGTTCATGTAGTACATTATAACGATAGTCACTACTAATTGACAAAATATGTTACTATTTTCTTATTTATATAGATAAATCTCTTTTTTCTTGTTTATATAGATTGTATAGACAATCTATACAAATAAATAAAATTGAAATGTCTGCCTGTGATTTCAAAATTATTGTATTTTCAAGTGTTTTTGTTTGCCTGTCTGTCTGTCTTTCTGTTTGTCCGGGGCAATCTCTGGAATGGCTGAATTGATTCAAATGCTGACTTTCACTGGAAGGTTTCACAGGACTTTATCGCACTACATATAGGTTACAATTTGACCTGGTAGGTAGCGCTGTTGTCGTAATACCGAGTCATTACTTTTTGTACTCATCTCTACATACATATAAATAAAATTGAAGTGTCTGTCTGTGATTTCAAAATAATGATGTGTTTTCAAGTGCTTATAGTTAGTTACACGATTCTAAGTCAGTAAGTCGATACCGAGTCTATATAGTATATTTATATAGAAGCGTAGGTCACTCATCATTAAATTTCGAAATTGTCAGTGCAAACATTTTATTTGGCTACGAAGTAGGTAGTTCAGTCATTTTAGGCGTCCACTAAGAACGAATTTTACGAAAGGGCTGTATTGAGGCTTTCATAAAGTTCTCGCAAATTTGTATGAAAGTTAAAATAAAATGTTATTATTACCCGCGTGCGAAACCGCGGGTACCAGCTATTTTTAATAAGTAATATATAGGGATGTTACGGATATGGAATTTCGGATATGGGTACGGATACGGATATTGGCAAATTTTTATATCGGTTTCGGTTTCGGATACGGATATGAAATCATTTCGGATTATCCGGTAGTTTCGGATAGTTTCGGTTACGGATATTAGATTTTTAAAGAATTTCAAAAGTAACATACAAATAGGTAATAAAATGGTTTTTCACCTCAGCCGCTCAAACATGCCGCTTTTGCTGCGAGACAACAGTGCACAAAACGCGATTTAGATTCGAGCGTGGGTCAAAGTAGCTTTTTAATTTTTCAATCTTCAGTGCCACGAATTGACATTGTTCAGCCATAAATTTGTAACATTCGAATTTTCCTGTGCTCTGTCTCTTTCACATGCATATAAAAAAAGCGAGTGAAAAAACAAACCCCTTCGAAATTCGATTTTAGAATTCGACCTCAAAGAAAACTCGTTCGGAAACTTAAGTCAATGCAAAGAGTATAACGATGCCGAGTAAAACTGTTACTTTAAAAAAATGTACCTTTAATAATTGTAACTTTTAAAATGTTTAGCATGATTTTGATTCATATTAAATAATAACCGTTATTTCAATCTATTCCTGTTCATTGCTATGTCTCCTAAGTAATATGACTGTGTTCTCACCGCTGAGGTGAAAAGTTATGTGTGCTACACGAGAGCAAAGTTTTTTGCATCTCGTGCTGTTGAGTGCCTCACTACGCTCAGGATTCTAACTTTGAATCACTCGCTGCGCTCGTGAATCAATCATTGAATCCTTCGCTTGCTCGGGACTCAAAATCAGCACTCGAAACAAAAAACAACTTTGCTCTCTTGTTGTACAGATAACTATTATTTATATATAGGTCATCATTTTGTAGGTACTACAATCAGCCTATGAGTAATTATTATAGGTAGATATTTACTATTCAGTAAATGGGTGTTATCTAAGTAATTAAAATAAAAATGCTATAACAAAATTATTATAGATAAGTATTTAATTATTCATTTCGTATTAAAGAGAAAATATATTTGGAATGCACATTGCACGTATTTATTTACTTACTATAATTTAAGTAGGTAAGTATAACATAACAATGTTAGCTTTCTTGTATTATTTATTATATTTGACTCAGCCTCTATCCGAAATTATCCGAAACATTTATTTCGGTTTCGGTTACGGATACGGATATTTTTTTTATTTCGGATATCCGATAGTTTCGGTTACGGATATGGATATCCTTAACATCCCTGGTAATATACTTAAAATTAAATTTACATTTTATTGATAGACCGGCAAAATAAAAATTAGCTCTATTTGGGTGATCTCCTATATTTATCAAATTATTCTAGTAGGGGAGCTCATGAAGGGATTTCGGGATTTACTCGAGCGCGTCAGATATTGATAGCATCCATGTCCTACGTATTTTTAATAAAGTACTGAATGTTAATCGAATCGTTTGCATAGTGGTGTGGATTATTTACATTTTTATCATCTTAGCTTTGTAACCCAATAGGTCTCAATGACGCTCGAGTAAATCCCGAAATCCCTTCATGAGCTCCCCTACTATGCACAATTCACCATAATTCTAATTAAAACCAAATATTTTCATTCATATACATATATATTTTATACTAGCTTTTGCCTGCGGCTTCGCGCGCGTTGAAGTTGGGGTAACATCAATTTACTTTCAGTCTCAAGTTCTGTGACGGCGCTCCTGATTAGTCTAAAGAGTTCAGAAACTCTATAGAGTACAAAGTAATTCGGTCAGTATCCATGACATTATCTACCATTATGTATACCGAATATACAGGGTGGCGCTACCATAGGGGCATCGTAGTGAGTCGCGGCGCGCAATGTAGGGTCGTTGACCGTTTTGTATCAGCTGTGTGGAATTCAAAGCTTGTGCAAAAATTGCGGAACTTAAAATCGATATTGTGGCTAAACTACTGCACCGATTTAATTGATTTTTGGTACAAGGCTTCAGAATGTTGTACGCTATGCCTCTGTTCAAAAAGTGCCCCTATGGTTGCGCCACCCTGTATATCTATAAACACTTTTGCATTTATAATATTAGTAGAGAAAATCGTTTCAGCCGTTTAAGCGTAGTCTATAGTTATTAGTTTATATATGCGTTTATTTATGTAATCACCGTGCACAATTTATGACAATATGTACATACATATTGTATAATGAAGAGGCAGCGATAGCCTAGTGGAGATACCAACGGACTGCCGTGCAGAGGGTATCGGGTTCGATCCACGGCGCGCACCACTGACTATTCGGAGTTATGTGAATTGTAAATTATCGCTTGCGCCGAACCTCGGAGAGCACGTTAAGCCGTCGGTCAGGGCTGTCATGAAGATCTTTGACAGTCGTTAGAGGGAGTCAGTAGCTATAAACAAACTGACACTAGGCTAAACCATGGAATATCGCTATCCCTTCGGGTTGCGGAGGTCAGATAGGCAGTCGCTCCGTGGAAAAGCTAACATTCAGCCAAATCCGGTCAGACTAGAAAGCGGACCCCGGTTTGAGACTGGGATAACGCTAGGCGGATGATGATGTATGATGTGACTATTGACAGATATACGATAGCACATGCGCAGCACTCAACTTACAGCGCATGCGTTCTTACTTCCAAGAGGTAAATATGTCCCGTAGGATCAAACTTCTACCCTCCCTAAAATCCCTCCCAGTTTAATTTTTGCAATTTATGGTTGCCTATGACCGTCTCCATGGTCCAATATTTCTCTTATTTTTTTATTAAATTTCGACAAAATCGGTTCAGCCGTTTTAGTGTGAAAACGGAACATACATACATACATACACACTCTCGAATTTATAATATTAGTAGTGTTTAGTAGGGATATAAAAATATTTGATTTAATATATTTTTTTATATTTGCTGTTTGTCAATTTTGTTGTGCCCATGGGCGCGCACCGCCATCAGTGGCGGAAAAATAGCCAGAGCGCCGTTTTCCATGAATATTTGTTTTCTGATTTATAACAATACAAAATGAATACAAAATTATTTTATTCGATTTTAAACTTTCGCGATTTGTATACATCATACAACTTGGAACAGTCCCTCCGCGACCACGACCGTTGCAATCCGGTAGAAACGTAGGAGAATAACAGAGGTATTTATGCCTTTAAATAAGTAAATTATCGCGACTAAGACCCGCTAGATAATATTGTATGAAGATTATTGTTCCTCGCAAGTGTGTTGAAAAATGGGTGTACCTTGGCCATTTCATACTCGTTTCCTTAACCAATAATAATACTTAATATCGCCTCAAGTGTAATAGGACACTCGTATCATAATTTACTATTTGTATAAATCTCTAACCTTTAGTGCATTACGATTATTGATAACGGCTCAAGATTGTTTTGGCC
Source organism: Euclidia mi (assembly GCA_944739405.2). NCBI lineage: Eukaryota > Metazoa > Arthropoda > Insecta > Lepidoptera > Erebidae > Euclidia > Euclidia mi. Next base: position 5,462,973 of record OX123200.2, on the reverse strand, counting down.
GTGTCGACTATCGCGCTATACTGTTTCTATTGTGTATGTGTGGATAGCTACGCACACATACACGATGCCTCCGTCTTTTACCTAAACTCGAGCGTTATAATTTTGTGAAATGGCTCTTAAAACGCTCCAATACGTTGTTTGAAAACAAAAACAACGGCACTCCAACTCAAAGCACTTCTAATAAAACAATAGATCAATAATTGTGTGAATGTTAATTATCCTGAAGTAAGTAGAGCTGCCAAGCTTTTTAAAGAAGAACTCGAATCAATCAATCATAATATGTTGAATCCATGCATCTCATGGCATGAAGTCTAGTTTACCCATAAGAATTACCCATAAAGAAGAATTGCCGTAGAAATGACAATGCTTCTTCTTTACGCTGCAATGGGAATGAACTCGTAAATTCTACGACGCCTAAACCAGTTCATCAAGTGGTCCATTTTCGTAAACGCCGATTCAAAAATAGAAAAATACTGGTACCTACTATAAAAACTATAAATATTTATAAAAAAAATCCTAGTAAAACTGGAAATCCTTACAGCCTATAACTATAAAGACGGTTGCTCAACCTCATCAATAGAATTTAAATGGAATGTACAAAGATTTAAATCGTTAAATATGAATATACCATACATATGGCACAGGAAAACGTGTCATCGTTAGGAAGACAGAGCTCTGTTTTCCCGACGTAGTAGCGTGCGTACCGAGTACTGCGCGCGCATTGTTAGATGGGTACCGAGTACTGCGCATTGTCAAATGAGGGTGTTTGACTTGGTGTTTGATAGTTCTTCTACCACCAGACGGCGCTTAGTATGCGTCAGGTCCAAACAGCTGTCAGATATGTACAGACGCGTACACACAATACAAACAAACTCGTCAGACGTACGAAAATATTGCGGCTTTGACAGTTTTAACAGGTTTCTGAACCTGATGCCTCAGTGCTGCCGCATAGTGAGCGTCATTTCAGAAGACCCTCATTGACTTAAAACAATGCTCCTTGACTTAAAACAAGACTTAAAACGTGGACAGTTTCTGGCACATCTAACGATTTAAATCTCTGCCGATAAGTATAAAGACAACCAACGACAAATGTGCCAGCATTATCATCCATTAAAGCGGTTAAATTAGATCAACACCAGTTTTACAAAGTCGTCTCCATAAATAACCGCACCTATTCAGATTGACACCGGAAACCGTATATATATCATGCCGTATCGATATCCTAGATACGTTTAATGCAAATTGCGAAAAATATGCTGCGGCAACCGAGATTTGTCAGAAGATACGAGAAGTGTCAACGATGTCGGCGTTTCTTTATTTTGCTTTGAACCATATTCTACACTTAAAAAAGCCTCCATCCAGCTATATACAACCTTATTTCTTCAGCAATAAGAAGGGCTAGTTAAGGCAGGGCAGTTTTTCAAGTGTAGTTGTTAAGTTTGTCACCTTATATCGAATATCGGAGGATACGTCTGGTGAGCTAACTACATCAGATAAAACGCGAGCGGAGACGCGTGATAAGTTATATTACATGCATGTGCCTGTCCTGCTTGTTGTTCATATTATTTTATTGTACACATTAAAATGGTCAATGGAGATTAGTAATATGTTAATTGGAATATCTTATTATTATTCTTACATATCAAATGTTGGGCTTTACTTGACTTTGTGTTCTTAAATAAGGAACAATGTCTTCAACACATACATTACCAACACGGATGCAAGCCACCATTACGACCATATAAGTCACTGTCTAATTGCGCATAACACATGCATGTTCTTCGACCATACTAGTCACTACCTAATTGCAAAAACAATGCGACTAAATTAGACTAAAATGTCGATAAATACGCGCATACATCGACCACTTTTAAACAAAGCATGTCGTTTAGATACATAGTGCATTGGTCGTGGAGATGTGTCGGTTGGCAGGCGACCAAATTGTATGATTCAGTGCCCGGTGAGGTAATTCGACCCATTGATGACACATTGTCGGTGATCGGGTTGGGTATATTTAGAATCACGTATTACTATAGTTTAGTTTGTGTCCTCGTTGGTCTCGTGGCATAAACGTGCGCGTGGAATTGGGAGCTCTCGGGCTCGAACCCCGGGTCGGGCAAAGTGTTGTTGGGTTTTTCCGTTAGGAAATTCTCAATAGCAGCACGGAGTCTGGTAATGTGCCCGGTACGGCAATAAGCTCGTCCCCTATTACATGGGACTAAAATAAATCTGGCGAAATGTGGGTGTGCCAATATACCTATGCCTGACGCTGGCGTCATTCTCCGTCTCTCTTGGTCTCGTAGTTAAGATACACAGGAGGAACGTTCGTCTCTCTTGCTCTCGTAGAGACAGCTGTCACAGCGCGACTGCCACGCCACCAAGCGGCAATTTGGGCCACAGAAAGTTTGTCTTCAGCGCGCCCATAGGAAATGCGCCTCTATATAAATATCTGAGCTCTTTGACTGGGGTAACACTAGGAACGTGATGATATAAGTATCGAATGCATTCCTGATAGTATCTTACTAACAAAGCCCATCACACAAACAAAGATAATATATATTAAAATAATAAGCTGACGCACCCTTCCTTGTTTACCGTCGGTAAAATTTACGATTCAACAAGTGTCGGTCTGTTTACTAACTAACCAGCTTTATCTGTGCTTGTAGTAAACACTGATATAAATCTGTGACGTCGTCGCTGAGATAGAGATGCACCAACGATTTCGATAGATCCTTTATATGTGAAGCTGATTTGGCATATAAAGTTCCTAAGGGACTTTAGACAAAGAATTCTGATATTAACATAGAGGCGCATTTCTTATGGGCAATCTGAAGACAAACTTACTTTGACCCAAATTGCCGCTTGGCGGCGTGGCAGTTGCTGTGACAGCTGTCTCTACGAGAGCAAGAGAGACGAACGTTCCTCCAGTATATCTTAACTACGAGAGCGAGAGAGACGGAGAACGACGCCAGCGCCGAGATTTCCCGAAACAGGAGCAGGAATAAATGCAACTTCTGGTTTACGATAAAACATGTAATAGCACGATTGTATCAGCTACTGGGTTGTCGACCGGTCGTAAAGAGTCTCAAAGTTACCTAAATGAACAGGTTTCCGACGTCATGGAGCCATTGCAGGAGGCCAGGTACCGTAAAATATCCCGGCACTGGTCTAAAATATAGAATACTGAAAACAACCTTGTGAATACCTGGATATGTATCACATTTTACGGTAGTAGAGCCTTGCTGATTTCGGCATGAATGGGCCGGCTCGACCGGGGAAGTACTACCCTCTCACAGAAAATCGACGTAAAGTAACAGTACCTAAACTGTTGTGTTTCGTTCGGTGAGTGAGAGTGCCGGAGGCCCTATCCCCTATTCCTTCTCCCTCATCTCACTCCTTATCCTATCCCTTTTCCCAACCCCAAGGGGCGGCAACGCACTTGTGACTCCTGTGGTGTTGCTTGTGTCCACGGGCGACGGTAATTGCTTACCATCAGGCAATCCGTCTGCTCGTTTACCGCCTATTACTATAAAAAAAACATCGATTTATGGTGAAATTTTCGGCCTGGATTTGGATACTGAGATACATATTTGACGTAAGCTCCATACCAAATTAATAATAATATGTCAAATACGTATTTAAGCCAAATAGATCTAACATTGGGACCAGTTCTAAATCTCACCATAAATCCATATTCATCATCAGCCCTTTATACTGTCCCACTGCTGAGCACGGGCCTCTTCTCACTATAAGAAAGGTAAGGCCATAGTCCACCACGCTGGCCAAGTGCGGGTTGGCAGACTTCACATGTCTTTCGCGAACATTATGGAGAACTCTCAGACGTGCAGGTTTCCTCACGATGTTTTCCTTCACTGTTTAGCAAGCGATAATTAACAATTTAATACGCACATAGATAACTCCGAAGTCATTAGTGCGTGCCGTGGATTCGAACCCGGACCCCCTGCGTAGCAGTCTGTCGGTCTCTCCACTAGGCTATCGCTGCTAAATCCATATGATACATAATAATATGCAGTTATTTTAGTTGTTTTAGTAGAGTGCAACCGTTTCTGGGACATAACTGAAATCGCGAAAGCAGCAACCAGCCGTTCCCAGCATTTTTCGAAATCAAAATAAAATATTGTACCTATGCAACATCTGATAATGAGTAGATAATACCCTTGTACCTTTACAGATCTATGTTGGCAGCCGCAGATTGGACGCTACTGAGTTTAATATTAGTATTGTTTTTAATATATCCGTGCCCTCTGTGACTTTACAGCCACAACTATAGGATATAGTTGTATTGATGTTCGATTCAACAAGTTCAGCAGACATTAATTTATGACTGAGTCGGAGCAGAATGGTTTCAATTAAGGGGCTTTTGGAGGCGAGGCGATAGTTGCTCTTAGGAAAATATAAAAGCTATTCTTTACGTCATTCAAGAAGAATCTCACGCCGACGACAAACTTGAATCATGGAGCAGCAGAGAGGATGGTCCGAAATCCTCTATCGCGAAGACAAAAGCAACAACTGCACAGGCTACCTAGGCAGTGTACAATCCACGATGTTACCACAGGTTGTAGTTTTATTGACTACTAGAGGACGCCAGCAGCTACGCCTGCTTTTTTTTTAATTTACCCGTTTTGGCCGATCCCTTGGGAATTTCGGGAAATCTCTTCTTAGTGCACCCTTACGGTCCCCAAGGAACATACATGCCAAATTTCAGCTTCCTGCGCCCAATAGTTTCGGCTGTAGCGTGTCTGTCAGTCAGTCAGTAACGCAAGGATTTTATATATTAAGATTAGATGAGCCTGCGGTTACACCCACGTTATTAAAGGCTACTGCTACGCTCCCGTGGCTCATAGCATAATGTTATATAGCCCATAGCCTGCCTCGATATGGGCTATTTAACCCTCTAAAAGAATATTTAAATCGGACTAGTCGTTTCTGAGATTAGCGCGTTCAAGCAAACCAACAAACTCTTCAGGTTTAGATAGGTAGGTAACAGACCTCTTCTTAGCAGTGTAACAAAAAATCGAACGTAAATGGTTAAAGTTCCGCTGCACACAATACATAAGCATGTCGTAAATAGACACATTAACGATCCTCGCAACCACTCAACAAAGGTCCATGCTACAGGTTTAACGACTTCAACCCAGATAGCAGAATATATTTGCTAAGTTGCAATTTGAGCCTACATTAAAACAACGACAATTTCAACTATTATAGCTGAAATTTATTCTACGCTGTAATAGTAAAATTTATATCAGTGCATCGTAAAAGTGGCCACAACACACAATATTAACGGTGCTATAAACAAATCGTATGAATAGAAGTGTTTAACACACGCATTATAGGCTAGGAGCTGGTGGATAACCTTGCTCGCTTGTAAATAAGATACATCATCATTGACCCTGTATATAAACTGACCCACTGCCGGGCATGCGCCTCTTCTCACTATGAGAAGGGTAAAGCCGTAGTCCACCACGCTGGCCAAGTGCGGGTTGGCAGACTTCACTTGTCTTTCGAGAGCATTATGGAGAACTCTCAGACATGCAGTTTCCTCACGATGTTCTCCCTCATTGTTTAGCAAGCAATAATTAACAATTAATTACGCACATAACTTCAAATAGGTATTGGTGCGCGCCGTGGATTATAACTCGAGACCCTCTGTATAGCAGTCTGTCGGTCTCTCCACTGGGCTATCTCTGCCTAATACGTTTTGGTCGTCAATATGTACGCTAGCTTTTCGTAAATCGCAGATCCGCAGAATGGATGAATGGACATGGGAAAAATAACTCGATACTATATTCCGTAATGGTTGAAAGCCTTCGTTTTTCACGAGGTTATGGCTACATAAGGAAATAATTCGCCAACTTTGTTATGAAAAGTCTATCAGCTCTTAAACTACATGACGCTTACCACATAATTCATGAATTATTTATAAGTTTATTTTCTCCAATTTAATGTTTAAAAGCAAATCGTAAAGGCAAAATCCTAAAAAACATTACCCATGTAAGTTTATTTGCCTGGTCGACATTAAAATCACAAACCTAGCCTAGTTCTTATGAAGAGATAAAACGCCCTGGCTATAATGTTGTGAACCTTGTGTGAAAACTGTTATCCCATGTGCAATGGTATTAAATGTAGTGTGTAAAAGGACCGTTAAATACTTGATAATCGTACATTTTATTCCAATGACCTGCTGGTCTAGTGGTCCACCCAGGCTGCTAAGCCGGAGATCGTGGGTTTGATTGCCACTTAGGACAAATATTTGTGCGATGAGCACGAATTATCATCATCGGCCCTTTATATAAACTGTCCCACTGCTGGGCACGGGCTTCTTCTCACTATGAGCAGGGTAAGGCCATAGTCCACCACGCTGGCCAAGTGTGGGTTGGCAGACTTCACATTAGTATTTCTATACAAAACACATCGAACATAAAAACACTCAGATTACAAAAGAAGTTTTTTTTTTTTGTAAAAATAGGAAGACAAGACCTAGTAAGTGACTTACTTACTTAGTACTTGGACGCCAGTACGATGACAAACAACCATCATTAGCTCGTTGCCAACATAAATGGTAGAGAACAAGGCAAAACTAACGGCACCTTCTCCTTCCGAAATACTTCGCCGTTATTATTATCTCTTACTCTCCTTCGCTTAAAGAAAGGGACAGGACGCTAAACTGATATTTTTCTGATTGCGTAGGAATCGAATCAACAACAGACAACGTCGGCATCAACCATCATCAACATACTCGTATCATTATAAAATTGCAAAAGAGGTCTACATATCAAGGGAAAAACATAATTTCATTACATTCCACTGCGATCTGATAGCCAATAATCTTCGCATTACAAATGTCGCATTACCATGTAGATATGTTACAAAATATCGCTGTTGTAGGCGATCCATCGTGTGAAAGTGTGGCAGATGGACCAACGACTTTAGACCATATACGGACGGACCGCACTCTACATGCATACCGACGATGCTATCAGCTTGGAAACAGAACTGTATGTGTTGAAAAGAGTTATGTACTTACATACATAGTGTGTCCAATGGTCGAAGATTTCACCAGTAAAAGTGGGTGATGAGAAAATATTTTTGTGGAGATCATGAATGGATTGACACCTCACTCCTCAAAATCTAATAATTCTCAGTCGTTGCTTATCGCTCCTGAGGATGCCTCGTGAAGAGGTGAAACACGTGTCGAGGAATAGTCGGCGCATACAGCGGGATACTGCAAATCAGGTATCTTCCTGGAACCCATACCATTCCTATATCCCTTATCCTGTTAGAGGGGTTCGGGTATTGTCAACCTTTTTCTATTGCAATAGTTGGGGTGGTCAATCTAAGGGTGCGTGGTGGGTTTCTCTTTCCTTTCATTAGGTTACAATGGAGTTCCGCCAAGTAACGCCTGATTCAATCAACTATATCTAATTTTTTTTTAAATGAAACTAGCAGATGCCTGCAGTTACGCTCGCAGATTTTATTGTAATTTAACCGCATCTGCCCAATTCTTTGGGAATTTCGGGAAAGCCCTTCTTGTGATCCCCCTACGGTCCCCAAGGAACATACATGCCAAATGTCAGATTCTTGCGCCCAATCGTTTTTTTTTTTTATAGTAATAGGCGGTAAACGAGCAGACGGATCGCCTGATGGTAAGCAATTACCGCCGCCCATGGACACAAGCAACACCACAGGAGTCACAAGTGCGTTGTCGCCCCTTGGGGTTGGGAGAAGGGATAGGAGGAACGGGATGAGGGAGGGAGAAGGAATAGGGAATAGGGCCTCCGGCAATCTCACTCACCGAACGAAACGCAACAGTTTAGGTACTGTTACTTTACGTCAATTTCCTGTGAGAGGGTAGTACTTCCCCGGTCGAGCCGGCCCATTCACGCTGAAATCAGCAAGGCTCTACTACCTGAAGGAACTAGAGCCTTGCTGATTCTAGCATGGTTTTGGCTGTCCCGTTGTGACTTGTGAAGGCGTCGGTTAACTTTACCAACCTATTACAAACGGCGGACTAAGTCACGCTATGTTTTTTTTGAAATATACTTACGTAGCACGGAAATAAAAACCTTTTCCTAGTATATACTATAACCATTAGTGTTCTTTATGACCGTTCGTTGAAAGTTTGTAAAATTGACCACGCCCGATACATTGCACTTTAATACACCTGAAAGCCACAAAATGGGCTCTCACATAATGTAGTATCAATGATAATTAATGTGAACTGAAAACATATCGTTAATGTAGCATATAATTCACAAGAAATATTAAGTAATAATGTTTAATACGAGTATAATAGTTACGATATAAACTAAATAAATTATATTAAGTTAGTTTGTAAAATTATATTTATTTCAGGAAATGACCCATACATTTGTTAGTATCACATGTTAGTAAAAATATAAACATATAACTGTCTAACTAAATTCTTCTTCGTAGGAAGGCATTGGGAGTTTTTGACAAATGTCTTCCACACAGGTGCTCAATAAAATGGCCTTCAGTCTTGCCGGCAACAACCGAAAGGAGACTGTTGGCGCTGCCACGCACGCGCTGCAGTAGGGATGCGGATCTCTTGCGTATGATTGCAAAAAGTCATCAATATGCGCTCCCGCAACCATAGCTGATGCACTACAAAAACGTGGCAGCGACAACAATATCCTAAACGCATTGTTGTATTGCACTCCAAGGGCATTGTACGCTTTTTGTGTGTATCTTATCCACAGGCTGCAGGTATAAAAGGATTGGCAATATGCCTTAAATAACGTTATTTTGACATCACTGTCGCATCTCGCAAATCTGCGGGCCACTACGGTTTCCTTCACACACTACAGCATGTTACACCTCACGGCCAATGCCCTTCGCTCCCTCTCAATGTCACAATCATCTGTGCTATCCTCCGTAACCCAGTGACCAAGGTACTTAAACTTCTGTACTCTACTCAGCATTACACCACCAATCGAGACCGATGGTACTACCTCGTTGGTTTTATTTTGTACCTTAAAGACTAGCATCTCGCTTTTCTTGGCATTATACCTTAGTCCCTGGGCTTCGGCATAGCACTCACAAATTTTTAACAACTTCCTGATGGCACTGATCGATGGACTCAGCAGCACCATGTCGTCAGCATAGCTAATATTATTGAAAGACACTGCATCAATCGAGCACCCGACACCAGTGCTGCTGAGTTCATCGATCAGCTTATCCATATAAATATTAAACAGCTTGGGCGAGGTCAAGCCTCCCTGCCTTACTCCACACTCAAACTAAACACATCAGAGTAAGCACCAGCCCATCGCACAGTGTTACTCGCACGACAATTTACTCCATAATACATAGTTACGATATAATAACGAAAAAAATCAAAAGCTCCTTAAGAATATTATTTGTAGCTGTTAACACTAAACTAAATTAAATTCAGGACACACTTACAAATACTTAATAAAAGTTTTAAAAGGTTAGTATCTCTTTGTTTTACAATTAACCTAGCATTAGGTATTCATGTTATAGGTCAGGAAATGCATGATAAATTACATACTAGTATCCTTGGTATAAGGTCATGGAAATTATAAAAAAAGAAAGTCTGGCTCGTAAACGTATTATATAACAACATTATTTACGCTGATATAATATGCTGCGATTAACTACTTTAAAAGAACTCATCAACTTCAGTTAATAAACTTGTTAAACAAAACTACGGCGCGCACCACTGACTTTTTGAAGTTAAACATTTTATAAAATAACTCCCCTTTTCTTCTTGCCTGTATAAACGCGATAAATTCAAAGACTACCGATTTTTCAACCGCAACACCAATAGACAGGGGGATTCAACAACGGCGAAGGAAACGTCGTGGGTAAACCTGCATGTAGGTTATGTGAGTTCTCTTATTCTCTATAATGTTCTCGAAACACATGTCATATCTTCTAATCCGCTCTGGGCAGGCAGCGTGGTAGACTATCGGCCATTTTCAATATTCGATCCATATATGAGTTTTGAGATTCGTCATTCGTGTTTGACATATTTTTTATGGAGCTTATGTCAAAAACGAATCTAAAATCTACAGATGTATCTATAGATCGAATATTGAATTCCTAGTATGGCTTCACCCTGCTCACAGTGGGAAGAGACCCGTGCCCAGCAATGGGACAGATTATAAACAGTACTATAATTTTATAACATCTGAATTAGGATAGAGGTTAAGCTATCAGTCCCGGCTGTCATGAAAATCTTTGACAGTCGTTATAGGAAGTCAGTACAGTATCACTAATTAAAAAATACTGACACTGGTCTAAACCATGGCAAATCAGTATCCTTTTGGATTGCAGTCGCTATCGACAATGGCTCTGAGCGAAGAAAGCTAATATTCTGAAAATTTTGGTTAGACTAGTCCGCGAACCTTGCAAAGCGAAAAGTCTTAGATGCAACTAGAATTACCCTGGAACGTTGATGATAATGTCCAATAATGTAAAAATCCAAAAAACAGTAACCGAGTAAATTAAAAAAACTACTATTGTAAAGACTACAGTTGGGAGGGAGGGTGTCTGTTAATTGTCCATGTGGTGACGGATTAAGAATACGAATTGTCATCACCCCATATAATCCCATGGGTGTCGTAAGAACCGACAAAGGGAGCATAGTATGCAGAGAACAGCACTGCAAGAGAAGGAAAACTTGATACAAACCCTATACCAACCCGCTTGGCCAGCGTGGTATAGTAGGTCAATTCCTCCTTTCAAAGGAGAGGCCTAGTCCAGCAGTGGACTATCAAAGGCTGATGATGTGTCTGTTAATTACACTTCACGACAAATAAACTGAGTCTTTTGATGAAACTTTGCCGAAATATAGCCTACACGACGATGAAACATACATACCTTTCATCCCAATAATCGATACACACGGGCGAAGCCACGGGCAGAAGCTAGTCTTCACACAACAGGTCTTAATCGCTTTCCCATAAACCCGACCTTTTTGCTCGAAGCCTTCGTAGCTATCGCTCCGGAAGCGTACTAGCCACGTCAAACATTGCCCACGCCACTAACCTAAACGTCCAAAGCCTTATACGGCGACGAAACTATACGGACAAATAACCATATTGTTAAAGCAAATTGGCATTTTACAACGTCTTTGTCCGCACTCCGCGGTCCCTTATAAGACCTTGTCAATTTTACTTTTACACCTGCATTTTGTAACACACAAAGCAAATTCAACCTTATTTCTTGATACAGAAAGTTTAGATTCAGATTGGTAAAAATAACGGTTACGTCGCAAAAGGTCTTCTAAAATTAAATGTCATTTTGAATGACAGTTGTTAAGCGACATCTAGCGTTTAGATCACGAATGAACATCAAAACGGTATTTATAATTTTCGTTACGACAATGGATAATTTTCTTAGACTTGCTGTCAGGAATTTCAATTTTGTGTTGAAAGTGACAACATAATAGAAGGCTTGATAGCCGATTGTTACAAATAGAAGGTAACTAAAACTTATTTATAAGTACTTTGTTATGTAAAGGTAATGTTACGTAATTTTATTGTTAGACTAAACATCGCCCGCGGCTCCGCCCGCGTGGGTTCAAGGTAAAAATCAGCCTTATAACTGCTTCCACACATACAAACCACATTGAGCTGCTACTAAGAATTTGGAAAAACCCAGTAACACTTTTTTCCGACCCGGGTATCGAACCTGGGACAGATGGGGATGCATACAGACAGTACGTCAATAATACGTCAATAATAGGTACGTCAATAACTAACAAACCAACTTTTCATGTGTACAACTTCATGATTTTCTTTTAACCCTAATCATCATAATTCAATGAATACCAGTTTCGCAATTATGGAAGTGGCGCCTATGTGAGTGGCTCTATAAGTGACTCATAATGATCTTAAATCACACACAGTTAAATTTTGTTTTGTATTCATTTGCTTATTGCTCAAGCTTAGGCTAACCGCTACAATGGTAAACTCTTAGTGTCAAACTTCTTGATGGAAGGAGTCAATTCCTGGGTAAGCTAAAGCATTTTTGTAATTTTTTACATAAAGCAAACAAGCAGACAAATCGACTGATGGGAAGCAATAACCGCCGCCCATAAAGCAAAGCTCCAAACTTTCAAAATATTAAAAAGTTTTCGAACTCAGAGCAACTATCTGTAAAAGCCGTGGCTTTAATGACTCGAACTAAACATTCAACGGCGCACTGGCAAATCAATCACTAGAACCAAACTCTAGTGTGAGATTGGCTATAATTGAGTAGTGCCATTGGTTAGATCTATTTCCAGTGGACTATGACAGGCTGATGATGATGATTGAGTAAGACAATTTACTTTTAATAATATATATGTACATTCATAAAAAATATGTACATTCTACAGTCCCCCAACAAAAAATAATAACTTATCTGCCCATTCTAGTAGGTTTATAATTTTCAGTAAGCTATTAAAAACAAACAGCTAAACACAGCTTTGCGACACAGTAAGTACCAATCCATATATCTTCCACAGATAATAGTAAATACTACTAGTATACATAATATTTATGTACATTACAACACTAGCCAACATAAATATAATATACTCGTATTTTATGTACAATCAGTAATGAACAACAACATAAATAAATGTACACAACTTCTCCAGCTGCCAATTAATGTAAATTTCTAAATGTCGATAGTAAAATAATAGTCAAACATTATACACAAGTATTTACAGTTAAACAATAATTTAGACGCGTCCAACTTAAAATAATGGCGAACACATACCAAAGAATATTTACGGTAGGAAACTGTTACGAGTAGGGGCACCACGCTAGGGCATTTCCCTGAACCAATTCTACGTTACTGAGTATTTTGTGCGCCTAATAAATATGACTGAATTAATAAATATGTATTTATTATTAAAGGTGTAGCGGCCAGCTACATGACACCCGCACAGCGCCATCTACCCAATGACGACGGAACTACTACGACACACTACTACTGCAACTACTAACAAGGCGGGGAAAATTCAAACAATCCTGAACCGCGATATCAACTTTCGCAAGCCAAGCGGCATATATATATACATACATACATAGACTCACGCCTGTTTCCCGGAGGGGTAGGCAGAGACTACGGAGCGCCATTTGCAACGATCTTGACATATCTCTCTAGCTTCATTCACTCCCATCAGATTCCTCATGCATGCTCTTCTGTTCAGGGTGCTTCTAACCTGTCCTGTTTTTAGGATGTCTCCAATCTGGTCAAAGAACGTCCGCCTAGGTCTTTCCCTTCGTCCTGCATATATACAAGTTCCAAAGTATGTCCGTCGGCCTGCAGGCCACCAAGCACGACCACCCAGCTTGGTTAGAGGCTCCTCCCTCTAGTTGGAGGAACACCACACCTTTATTCTCCACAAAGGTAATATCTGCACTGTGTCGACAACTTTCAATTAACGGACACAAAACACGACTGCCCTGCAAAAAAAACGAACTAAAAAGTTAATAACAAGTTTAGTTTGTGTGTATAAAAAGGGAAAGGTTTAGGTAATAAGGCACAAACTGGGTGAGTAACCAGATTTGAATAAAATTGCCATTGCAGTCGGGGGCCGTTTTGTGGAACACCAATTTAAGAGGTCAAAAACACCCAGGCTCGAAACCACAATTTGCTGATTACAAAAAAAACTTATCACAAATCAAACTGACGACGCTACGATTGCAGCACTAAACGGTGAGGCTACCCTGATCCACATAATATTTTTTACGAAGTGGAGGATATACTTTTTTCTGTTAATTTAAAGTTTGTAAAATTCCCCGCGACATAGAGTAACTATGTACCCGAGGGGAAACCACTTGCAGTGGCCTTTCAGCCTTAAAATATAATAAACTGTATCAACTGCTGCGCATTTTCCTCAAGTGCACAGCGCGTTGTTAGAACCGATCTGATATTCGCAGAACTAGTTCCACATAACCCTGCGTGGTAGGAGAACTGTGTAAGTCTTCCAATTTGTAATAGTAATACTACTAAACACACCTAAGTAGTATGAACAAAGGTGGCCTAATGAATGCATCGTGTTTCACGTGCTAGCGCAGATTGGTCTTCTCAGAATCATAACTGCTCTTTCAATCGTATTTCTCGTGATGTATTCTAGTTAGTAAATTGAACTTGTAAACTACTTTCACGGAAAGGAATAATTTTGGTGTCTGTATATAAGAAAGGCAATAAATAGGTCTTTGCCACGCTATTAGCATCGTTTTACCTGTAGTATACCTATTCTTCACATTTATCTTCGATTTGCTGCTTGCCAGATACCTGCATCGAGCACGATTCGTAAACCTTTCGTTTTGGAGGCAAAACATATCGTTACATCAGGCCATATACAATGCCCAGCATGATTAGAGTTCCTCCAAAACTAATCTGTTCGTAGCATCGTCGTTTTCAAATCTGATTCCTTATCTTCAGAAAACAAAACACATTCAACTCTTTAATTAGTACCAGTAGAATATTTTTTTTCTTTTATAGACTCACGCCTGTATTCCCCTAAGGGGTAGGCAGAGGTGTAATATTACACCCACATTTCGCTATGAATTTTTAAGGTCCCACGTAATAGGGGGCGAGCCTATTGCCGTTACCGGGCACATCACCAGACTCCAGGGCTGCTACTGAGAATTTGGAAAAACACAATAACACTTTTGCCCGACCCGGGAATCGAACCCGAGACCTCCGATCAGCAGTAGCAGGTATATAATTTAATTAATTAATGGCACATACTTTTATGTCGTACCGATCTTGCCAGTTGCCACTGTAGTGGGCAGAGTCTTGTGCTCTGCCCACTACAGTGGCAAGATATCCGTCAAGTGGTTTGCCAACGTTTTTACACATACATACATAGACTCACGCCTGTTTCCCGGAGGGGTAGGCAGAGACTACGGAACGCCATTTGCAACGATCTTGACATACCTCTCTTGCTTCACTCACTCCCATCAAGTTTCTCATGCATGCTCTTCTGTTAAGGGTACTTCTGACTTGTCCTTTTTTCAGTATGTCTCCAATCTGGTCAGAGAACGTCTGCCTAGGTCTTCCCCTTTGTCCTGTCCCATTCACACTTGCCTTATATATCTTCTTTGTCAGTCTATCGTCATCCATCCTCTCATGTGCCCAAACCATCTTAACATGCCTTTCTCAATGCTTGTCACTACATCTTCTTTTACCCCACAACACTCTCTTATCACACAATTCTTTACTCTGTCGGTCAAAGATACACCACACATACTTCTCAGTGCTCTCATTTCTACAGCATTTATTCTACTTTCAAATCTCTTCTGCCATACCCAACTTTCACTACCGTACATAAGGGTACGCACTAATACCTCTCTATGCACAGCCAAACGTGCCTTTTTGGACACGTTTTGGCTATTCATAAACGCATTCAGAGCTCCATTTTTTAAACATATATTTTTTATCTTTTGTAGTTTGCCCACCATTTCCCAATCGCATGGTATCCCCGCTAGACTCACGAACACCTGGTCGAACCAATAATTTCGCTCACACCATTATTTCACGTGCCACTTCTCTTGTCATTAGTCGCACTTCCGTATCTAAAGTATCTATTGTTTGACTCAACCTACATGCGTGTTTCGCACTTGTTTAAACACTTACGTACAATACTTTCTTTACAACAAAGCATTTTGAACGTCCTAGGGGCCTGTACAAACATGTCATGCCAAATTCATCATCCGAGTGTCTCGTTTGAGATCCTACACTATCGCCGTGAATTGGCCATCGCGTCGCCAGGTCCATCTTATCCTAGGGTCATCACCACGCCGGGGTCCTTAAACAAAATAGAATTACAGGCTCTTGGGGACGCAAGAATTTTTGAAAATACAGTAAGTTAGTGACAGATACAGTTTTCTGCTGTGGTCTTTTTTAAATAGTTCCTTCAACTAACATGTTAAGAGGCTACCTCGATGGAAAAAAATCGTGCAGAGGTCATCGCTAAGTGCTAGTTATAAAGTTGAATGTCGCTCGGTTTTTGACATGGCATGCCCTCACGAAACTGTCTGAAATCTTATTTCGTTCATAACTCAAGTAATAATCGTTTTAGAAAAAAAATCGTTAGACCAGTCCCTAATAAACTAGCTCTTACTTCGGTGAGTAGCAATTTCAAGGCGAAAAGTTAAGTATTCATTGAAATATTTTAAAAAATATTTAGAGAAAGCATATTTTTCAAATTAAAATTCTATCGAGAGAAAATCTTCCAATCGTGCATCGATCCGAGCAGTCCCTAGATAAAGACCTGATAAATAATATATAAAATTTTCACTTTGCTGGTGTGTCTCACTGCTTCAAAATCTGTAATCAAAAAGGGCATACATTTTCGAGGTAGCGCCTTATATATTATTGTAACTAATAAGTATGTTGATGCTAGAGACTTTCAGGTACCCGTTAGTGTAGGGTGTGGGTCCCGTATGCTTCATGGTAAAAACGATATTGCCAGATCCAGCTTTTCACTTTTACCAAATGCAGTTGTTTATTGCGAGGTATAAGGACTAAGGAGTCATTAATGGATCCGTTCCACCCGCGGTGGAGACCGGGCTTACGCTGTCTGACGGTGCATACGGTGATAAATATGTGTATAGCTTGTATAAGACCGAAGTAAAATGTTTTTAGCATTCGAATCGACGCAACTTCATCGAAAGTCTTACGTCCCGTTCACGAGCAGCAACGACAGCGAATTAGATGTCCTTAGCGCGTTCTACTCTGGAACGACATCGACCGCGCAGAATAGAGCGCGACACGTACAATCAAACAAGTCGGCGGTGGACCAGTTTAAAAAAAATCCCTTGGCTCCCTCATAGAGTTGAGGCACACTAGAAACTGGTTTTGTATACGAATATCAATGTGCGTGTAAAGTAGCACTGGAAGCGACGATGTCTTGCTGAGCGATTCTTGCCCAAAAGGTAGCGGGATGTTGTTCGACTGTACATCGAAATCGACGCCTTTTCTAAAGGGACCGTTATTTATATGATGGTTGTTCGGTTATCATTTATTGTGCAATTCTCTTAGATCTCAGATATCTTTCGCTCTGGTCTTCGAATCCCATACGTAGATTAGATTCCACGGTCTGCAGAGCCGCTTATCTGAACCAATTTCTACGATGTGGTCGATTATGTGAGGCACCGTTGTTTTCGCGATTGTATTGGTTATTGCTGGACTCTTAAGCGTATCCGGGTTGCTAGTAATATCTACTCAACTGGCCAATATAGAATTTTAGAAGTAACTAAAGGATGCAGCTGCACAGTTTTGCCTGATCCCGTGAGAATTTTGGGAAAACCTTTCCTGGTGTACCCATACGGTCCCTAGGTAATATTCTGTCAAATCTAGTTGATCTGCTTTATTATAGGTATTAGTATAGATCTAGCTGTTTCCCGCGGTTTCACCCGCGTCCAGAGAGAACTACTTCGCGTACCTAAGTTATTCCTTGGTACGTTAGCTATCCGCCAGTGAAAGTGCCGTTAAAATGGGTCCAGCCGTCCCAGAGATTAGCGAGAACAAACAGACAGACAGATAAAAATTGTAAAAAACGTCATTTCGGTATATATACTGTGTATACATACATATGCGTTTAGTAAAAACCGGTTATTTATTAACAAATAGTAACTCATCTGATAGATGCAAGCAAATAGTAAATCATCTAAATAGAGGTCATCCCATATTCCCATAAGAGTGCCGTTGTTAGAAGACATACGCATAAGGAATGGCATTCGTCACATCTGCTGCCGGGCATTAAATCGGTTACCCTCAATTGACACACTTGACATTGCATAACATGCTGCCAGCTGCTCATTGCGTCGAACTAATAATAAAATGGAGGATAAACATGGCAGGAATTATTACTTTACAAAAGCCCAATTACACAACCTCAGGATTACCACTGCCTTATCTATTCGTACCAGATAAATTCAATATTTGAAAGGAAGTATTAGTTATTTATACTTTATCCTTGTGGTGACGGATTAAGAATACGGATTGTCACCAGAACAGCACTGTAAGAGAAGGAAAACTTGATACAAACCCTATACCAACCCATTTGGCCAGCGTGGTATAGTAGGCCAATTCCGCCTTTCAAAAGAGAGGCCTAGTCCAGCAGTGGACTGTTAAAGGCTGATGATGATGATGATTAGTTATTTGATAAATAAATTTTACAGGCACGTAAAACTAGCTACTGTCTCTGTGGTCCAGTGGATGGCGTATGCGACTGCTGATCGGAGGTCCCGGGTTCGATTCCCGGGTCGGGCAAAAGTGTACTGGGTTTTTCCGAATACTCAGTAGCAGCCCGGAGTCAGGTGATGTGCCCGGTAACGGCAATAGGCTCGCGCCCTATTACGTGGGACCTAAAAATTCATGGCGAAATATGGGTGTAATATTACACCTCTGCCTACCCCTTCGGGGATACAGGCGTGAGACTATAAATAAAATAAAATAAAAAAATCTAGTTAAAAGTGTTCTAATAGTGGCCAGCTTGGTCGAGTTTCATCTTCATCGTCCTAGCTTTCGTTATGCCAGTTGCATCCAAGAGTTTTCGCCTTGGAGCCCGGGGTCCGCTTTCTATTCTAGCCAGATATTATGATTATTAGTTTTTATTGTTTTATAAAGACGACTCCCGCTCTTGGAATAAGCCCTGTCGTGGGAGACTATACAAACAGGCAACCAACGGACACAATGCACACCCAGACTCGAAACAACAATTTGTGGATCACACAAAGTGTTATCACGTTTGGGAATCGAACCCACAACGCTCAGCGCAGTGCTAAGTAGCGAGGTAGCCGCTTAAACTTCTACGCCGTCCGTAGGTACAGAAAGACATGACAAAGTATTTAATAACCTTTCCATAACAAAAATATTTAAGAAACATTTACCACAGCTAACGATTTCAGTCCTAACCCACAGATAAAATTACATATAATCTTAGCGCTATAAACGAAAATTCCTAAGCATTTACGTGAATTCTCGTATATTTTATGGTTCATTTATGTAAACATGTACACTGGTGTAATAGCCGACGACCCGTGGTCAATGATAGGTTGAGATAACTTCTAATGGAGCGGATACACTAGATTATTCACCTGTAATGAGCATTCTTGAGAATGTTACAAAACAGAAAAACAAACGAGTGTGTTTTAGCAAGCATTCATACGAACGTTTTTTTTTATAGTAATAGGCGGCAAACGAGCTGACGGATCGCCTGATGGTAAGCAATTACCGCCGCCCATGGACACAAGCAGCACCACAGGAGTCACAAGTGCGTTGCCACCCCTTGGGGTTGGGAAAAGGGATAGGATGAGGAGTGGGATGGGGGCGAAGGAATAGGGGATAGGGCCTCCGGCACTCTCACTCACCGAACGAAACGCAACAGTTTAGGTACTAATCGATTTTAAACTTTCGCGATTTGTATACAATTACATCATACATTACATATATCTGGCGAAAAGTGGGTGTAGAAATACACCTCTGCCTACCTCTTTGGGGTTATAGGCGTGAGACTATGTATGTATGTATGTATGTACATCATACAATACAATTAATTTATTTAAGATATAAATACCTATTTGTTTCCGACGTTTCGCAGTTTCGAAATAGGTATTTATACCTTAAATAAATTAATTGTACGCGATTAAGACCCGCTAATCTATTTTGTATGGAGTTTAGGTACTGTTACTTTACGTCTATTTTCTGTGAGAGGGTAGTACTTCCCCCCCCCCGTGGGATCTCCACCTTGTCGTGGTGGGGGGGCTCAGTAACCGTGGATTGGTCATCCGCGGTGAAGCTAAGAGGGATCCAGGAGGGGACGCTCCGCGTGGGCTTGGAGGGGCCTGCGGCGGTGGTGCGGGTGCGGGGGACAGTTCTTCTGTCCCTCGCAGTCGGGTGCGGTCGCGGGAGGAGAGGCGTGTCGGTGTTGCGTTGCCGCGCGCCCTATCTCCCGCGACCAAATGGGGGCGCACCATTAGATGCGTCGCGGTGGGGCCGCAGAGGAAGAGGAGATGCGGTGTTGCGTTGCCGTCCTCCCTATCCTCTGCGGCCGCTGGGCGTTTTGGCGGCGGAGTCCAACACCTTAATCCGTCGCCAAAGGGGTTTTGTTCGGGGCCCGCCTGACCATCTGGCGGGCCAATACCCGTCGGAGGGTGGCGACGAGTGCTTTGGTGATGCCCTACCCTCCGACACACGGGTACATGGCGGAAGTCGAGGTGGTTTTTAGTGCAAACACCACATACTCCGGCTCTTATTTCCCCCAAGAGTCGGAGATCCGAAGGGATTTTCCACCTCGTAAAAAAAAAAAAAAAAAAAAAAGGTATTACTTCCCCGGTCGAGCCGGCCAATTCATGCTGAAATCAGCAAAGCTCTATTACCGCGAAACAGTAAATTTGCTTTGACGTTTTTGCTGATTAAAGCGCTCGCTACAAATATCGTGAACATTTTCGTAGCAATGCTCGGCTTTGTTCGTTATTCAGTTCGACAACACAAAAACGGTGAATGCTCGCTGTTCTGTTACAAGTGAGTGCTCAGGTGTATCCCCACCACTAGAGTCGGCCCTTATCGCTGGGAGCAAAGGCGGGGCCTTCGACACCTCTAGCGTCACTTTCACCTTTGTATCTGATCATTTTTGAGTTTCGTAACTGTGGAGAGAATAACATACGATGCGTAGAAGAAATATAGTTTGACTGCACGTTACTACGTTGAAGAGGTAACACGCTGTTTAACACTGTATAGAGTTGTGATTTTGCATTTTGGGCTTTTCATATACTGTTGTTACGTGATTGTTGTTATTTGTATCCGTTGAGTTTTTATTGATAAATATCCTGTACTTGCCATACTAAAATCCTTAAAAAGAAAGCGATAGCCTATTGGAGAACCAACAGACTGCCGAGCAGAGTGTATTGGGTTCGAATCGAAATTTCGAAGTTATGCATATAATTTGTTAATTACTCGCTAGCCCCGAGCCCCGTGCCTCGGTGAGCAGTTTAAAGTGTCGGTCCCGGCTGTCATCAAGATCTTTGACAGTCGTTTCGGGTCAGTCAGTGCCCTCAAAAAAACTGATCCTAGTCTTAACCATTGAATATCGCTATCCCTTTGAGATAAGGAGGTCAGCGCCAGTAGCTTTGTGGAAAAGCTGATATTCTGTCATATCAGATCGTAGGTACTGGTAAACGGACCTCAAGGTCTAAGGCGTGTAAGTCTTGGATGCAACCAGGATAATGCTTGGTCGATGATGAAGACCATAATGAAATCCCAAAATGATATATCGTGTATTGCATCTTAGGGTACACTTTTTGGTATAGCTAAGCCTGTAAAACAGTGTCCCTAATGAATATCCAATTTTTGCAAGCAACCAAGAAGCTTTTCGAGGAACATTTTAGACAAAATGCACATTTTTACATCAAAATGCGTCCTATTTTAGTATTCACATACTTACCTTCGACAGTCGTATCTGACAATCACCCGACACACCCTATTAAAGTAAATGCCTACAATGATATTATTTGCAACAGCTCTGATATTTAACTAAAGGTGTTTGTATATCAAAATGATTGAAGTTTCACGCCCTTTGACAGTCCGACAGCCTTACTCACTCGTTAAGAAACACCATGTACTTACAATAAATAAAGTACAAGGTATGAGACGACCATGAATATACGGTAAGTTGACGGTCCAGAACGCGCACATGTATTTCAACCGATTAATAAACTTACGGAATAACTTCATATTTTAAACTTACAATACATATCCACGTTTTTAAACTTAGTTCTTATTTTCGTAACCTTCGTGGTTTGTGTGTAGGTACGTGTAGATATATTTACGTATAATAGATCTCAATAGCGTAGGAACTTAACGATTTAACATGGCATACGCTAGCCGCCTTGTACATTGACATGACATTGTATTTATGTTTGTAGAGACTTGCTGTTTTTTTTAGGGTTCCGTACCTAAAAGGTAAAAAACGGGATCCTATTACTAAGCCTCCGCTGTCTGTCTGTCTGTCTGTCTGTCTGTCACCAGGCTGTATCTCATAAACCGTGATAGCTAGAAAGCTGAAATTTTCAAAAATTATGTATTTTAGTTGCCGCTATAACAACAAATACTAAAAATAAAAAAAATGAAAATATTAAGGGGGGTCCTATACAATAAACGTGTTTTTTTTGTATTTTTTGCTCAAAATTACTAACGGTAACAGGTAGATGCTTAAAATTTTCACAGAATATGTAGTTATATATAACTTTTGAAAATAAATAATTAAATAAATAGAAAAAGTTAAATAAACGGGGGCTCCCATACAACAAACGTGTTTTTTTGCGTATTTTTTGCAAAAAATTAGTAACAATAACAGGTAGATGCTTAATTTTCACTGAATAGCTAGTTGTATATTAGCTTTCAAAATTAAATTATTACAATACAATTAAATTTTAAAAAAAGTTAATAATAAAGGGGGGCTCCCATACAACAAATATAATTTTTAAGCAATTTGTTACTCGATTTTAATAAACAGGTAGTAACTTAAAAAATATTTAATTATTTTTAGCAATCGTGACTTTCTTTTATAGATGATGGTACGGAACCCTTCGTGCGCGAGACCGACTCGCACTTGCCCAATTTTTTATAGTAATAGGCGGCAAACGAGCAGACCGATCGCCTGATGGTGTCGCCTATGAACACAAGCAACACCATAGGAGCCACAACAAGCGCGTTGCCGCCCCTTGGGGTTGGGAAAAGGGATAGGATGAGGAGTGGGATGAGGGAGAAGTAATAGGGGACAGGGGCTCCGGCACTCCCACTCACCGAACGAAACGCAACAGTTTAGGTACTTTTACTTTACGTCGATTTTCTGCGAGAGCGTAGTACTTCCCCGGTCGAGCCGGCCCATTCATGCTGAAATCAGCAAGGCTCTACTACCGTGAAAAGTAAGTACATAAAAACAAAGTAACAAAGTGTATTGTACAAATTACAAAGAGCATTGGACATACTAAAGTAGCTTCATACCATTTACAATAATTACGAACTATTTGTATGAGGGATAATGACAATGTCAAAGGCACACACAATAGTGAAATACTATGTAGTAAAATGCAGAACATTGAATGACTGTACTGACTAAAAGAATACGATCTTTACTATAAGATAATTCTTGTATCATAACTTAGCACGCACTGAAGTGACTGGACACGGTCTGGCGAGGTGGCCACTTTAATCATTTCGTCATCAAGTTAAAGTTAAGTCAAAATCCTTTATTCACTTATTTATTTATTTATATTAACACGGCTTCAAAACCAATATTAAAACTATTAAAACACTATACACTTTAATAGGATAACATTGTGACATAATTTATGTCTGTGTGGTGCCGGATTAAGAATACGGAATGTCACCACCCCATACCATCCCATGGGTGTCGTAAGAGCCGACAGAGGGAGCATAATAGGTATGCAGAGAACAGCACTGTAAGAGAAGGAAAACTTGATACAAACCCTATACCAACCCGTTTGGCCAGCGTGGTATAGTAGGCCAATTCCTTCTTTCAAAGGAGAGGCCTAGTCCAGCAGTGGACTGTTAAAGGCTGCTGATCATGATAATTTATGTCACAGTGTGACGCTTCGACCGCCAAATTTATAAAAAATTACTTAAAAATTCCATATTTACATTTACTGCCACGTTCGCAAAGCATGCATACACAGTCTCAGGTACACGCGTTCGCCATACAAACATGGTACAACCGCAAGCAGAAGGAACAATGATTCAATACTCTGTTATAGCCGCAATCAAACTGTGCCCCAGGCGACGTAGCCCACCGATTGTTATCTATCATTTTCATAGAATCGACTCAGTAATGGAATGCGTCAACTTCGACATAATTATGGCACAGAAACCCATACACATGCTCCTCATTTATTTGTATTACTTATTTAAAAGTCTTTGTGAATAATTGTGCTCGCGGCGGTTTAACCTTCGGTAAATACGACACGTGTTTTTAAAGCGTCTACTTCGTTAGTTGTAAGTTTACGGTTATGTGTGTAAGCCTTCGATCAATTTTCTTTTCTGTTTCTTTTTATTATTTTTAAAAAGACATCTCCCGCAGTAGGACCTAATCCTGTGTCGCAGGGGACTTTACAAACATACAACTAACGGACATATTTGATTGAAGGTGTAAGCTATTGCGGTATATAATTCCAGGTTTAAGCTAGGATCGGATTGAGAATATATCTTGTAGGGAGCACTAAATATGACCCCTAATAAGAGAGTCAGATGAGCCCCAAATTGCAACTATTTGTAGTGACATATAGGTGCATCGTACAACTTTAATATTGACTGTTGAATTTCAAACTGAACCATAAATAGTAAAACGAAAAAATATATAAACTCAGTAATGCGCTGTGGTCACTGTCACCAAGCAACGTAATACTCGAACGAAAACATTGCAAACATCCAGTCAACAACCACCTCATCAAATCTCTCAAGCCTAATGAAGGGACACAATCAACCGTAACACAGCGATAATCGCCATACGCGGCGATATTACGGCGATTCGTAGGGCGTCGCCAGCGATAATCATCGCCCCCTTAATGTCACAGGTTAGTTGTCTATTAACCCTCCACTCTTCGGCCATACGGCTTTATCGGTACATCGCCGTGTAATGGCTCATATTTGCGATATACGCCTAAGATATCGCCCATTAAAAGTTCAAAGTTCAATAGATATTGTCGATTACACGGTGTATTGAATAGAAACTTGCGCTTTTGGATAATTAGTTTGGATAATGATAGATTGGATGTGTTGTGTGAATTTGTGTAATGGTCAATTGTTGGCTCTGAGTAAAGTTTTACTGTTAAACGGGATTTGAACCTGTGACCTCTGCGTTTCACCGGCTTTATGCACAGGCCACACATATAGAAATGTTCAGCTAACTAAGAGAATGCTAAGCGACACTAATAGTCGCTTGCATACATACATACCTACATACATTCACGCCTGTTTCCTGGAGGGGTAGGCAGAGACTACGGAATGCCATTTGCAACGATCCTGACATATCTCTCTTGCTTCATTCACTCCCATCAGATTCCTCATGCATGCTCTTCTGTTCAGGGTACTTCTAACCTATCCTGTTTTTAGGATGTCTCCGATCTGGTCAAAGAACGTCCGCCTAGGTCTTACCCTTCGTCCTTTCCCATCCACACTTGCCTTATATACCATGCTTGGTCAGTCTTTCGTCATCCATCCTCTCCACGTGCCCAAACCAGTCGCTTGCACATCGAAAAATAAATATCTTATACCAGTGAAACAAATATTCTGTGTAGGTATATGAAATTCTTACGTAACTGACTCTCTGAGAGACAACGCACAGCCAAAACTATTCGGCGCAAGCAGCTGTGGCATGTATATATTTGAATATATATAAAACACCGTACCAGTATATCCATTTTGTCAAAGGTGTAAAAATCCGGTTCCCGGGTCGGGCAAAAGTGTTATTGGATTTTTCCGAATTCTCAGTAGCAGCACGGAGTCTTGTGATGTGCCCGGTAACGGCAATAGGCTCGCCTCCTATTACGTGGGACCTAAAAATTTATGGCGAAGTGTGGTTGTAATATTTACACCTCTGCCTACCCCTTCGGGGATACAGGCGTGAGACTATAAAAAAATCCGAACGGTAGTTTATTTTTTTTATTACTTTTTAGTTTATCGCATTTATGCTGACAGATGGGAAGAAAAGGAGAGTTCATTTTATAATATCTACAGATATATTGATACCTTTTGGAATATGCGAACCCGCAAGTTTAAGTCAACCGGTTGGCGCAGCGGGAGTGTAAGCGACTGCTACGCCGAAGGTCACGGGTTCGATTCCCGCTCAAGTCAAACATTTGTGTGCATGAACATGGATGTTTGTCTTGGTCTGGGTGTTTCTATGTCATTGTATAATATGTAGGTATGTATTTACAAAAATAAAAAGTATATATGTATGTTTATCCATTATCTAGTAGGTATCCATAGTACAAGCTCTGCTTAGTTTGGGACTAGATGGTGATGTGTGTATGTGGCAGAATATTATATTATATTATTATATTTACGACAGAAAATTATTAAAAAAAAATGGCATCAACCACATTTCTTCAATCATGTAAGCTTCTGTATAAGCCTTATGTTATTATTATTTGCTTTTTACTGCCGAATAACCAACCAATCCAATTAACAGACCCGCTGCCACCACATTTTTCTTTATAACATTAAGATTAATGTCCCCGTCTTAAAAGGCAACGCATTAAATATTTGAAGTTGTCATTCCCTAATATGGCAACTAAACTTACCATATGTAAATGAGGCTGCAATTATATCCAAGTTTCAATCTAAGTGCGCCCTTGGTACATACTTAATGGTGATGATACACCTGAGCATGAACTTGTAACAGAAAAGCGAGCATTCCCCGATTTTTGTTTTGTCGAACTAAACAACGAACAGAGCCGAACATTGCAGATTTTGACGATCTTTCTAACGAACACTGTACTCAACAAAAAACATCAAATCAATTTTTTTTCTTTCTTTTTTTTAAACAATTCCCGAACTAGAACTAAATCCTGTGTCACTCTAAACAATAATTTATGAATCACACAAAGTGTTGTCTCGTGTGGGAATCGAACCCACAACACTCGGCGCAGTGTCAAGCAGCGAGGCGACCGCTTAAACCACTACGCCGTGCAGTCGTCTAAAGTGTAAATTACTGTCAATTCGCTAGAATGCTCGCCAGAACGTTCTTAAGAATGCTCGCTAAAACACACTCGTTAGTTTATCTTTTATTAACATTCGCGAGACTGCTCATTACAGGTGAATGCTCAGATGTATCAACACCAATAACATAACCTTTAATTAAAAACCTTGTGCTTGACACAAATTGTATGATAAATTGTATGGTAACTCAAGTTTCTTTATTAATAATACAATACTTGTAATAATTTTAATTATCTACTGTGACGGGCTCGCTTTTGCGTTTCGGGTCATCCGGTTTGGAAACTGATGGCATAAAAAGGTAAAGTGTTATTGGATTTGTTAGGCAATATTTTGTAGAAGAAGGAAGCAAGCATAAGAAAATGCTGGATGACTAGACAGTAAACAAATGCGTATGCTACAGGGCTTATAATTTATTACGTTGACTGCCTCCGTGGTCCAGTGGATAGCGTATGCGTCTGCTAATCGAAGGTCCCGGGTTCGATTCCCGGGTCGAGCAAAAGTGTTACCGAGTTATTCCGAATTCTCATGTAGCAGCCCGGAGTCTGGTGATGTACCCGGTAGCGGCAATATGCTAGCCCCCTATTACGTGGAACCTAAAAAGTTCATGGCGAAATGTGGGTGTGATATAACACCTCTGCCTACTCCTTCGGTAATACAGGCGTGAGTCTATAAGAAAAAAAAGTTGGCAAAATGATTGACTAACATTCATTCAGCGGAAACAATACTCAGACTCGAAACAAAAAAATGTGAACCATTACGGCTATTTTCAATATTCGATCCATACATCGATTTTGAGATTCGAGATTCGTGTTTGGCATATTTTGTATGGAGCTTATGTCAAAAACTAATCTAAAATCTACTGATCGCATATTGAATTCCGTAGTAAAATGTTATCCCGCGTGGAGATCAAACCCACATTGTCTCTGCCCACATCAAAGGCGCAGTACCACTCTTGCAGTCTAAATATTGCGATGATAAGTTCATGAATATTTAACCCAAGATGAATTTTATAATCACTTCACCACGCGCATATTACATAACCAATTTTGTTCATGCGGCCTCCCAACGCCAAAAAGAGCGCTAAAACTTAACCAACGAAAACAATTTAGCCTACCCAGCTACCTAGAACATTATTATACCGTCCATAAATCTTCACGGAGCCAAATCGCTCTTATTTCACACCAAATAAGTTACGCAGAAGAACCGGCGTACGCTGCAATTACGCATGGTAATAATACAAGGAGCGGGTGCCGCGGAACATAATATATCATTGTAACACCATCACAGTGTTGCTATATACTAAAGAAGAATTACCCAGAAGTTATAGTAAAACATTTTTGTAAGAGTTGCAAATTTCTTATTCAGCGGCAGTGACCATTGATGACAGCGAGTTTTGACACTCAGTGGCGTAGCGTGGGGGGGCGGGGGTTCCATGGCCCCGGGCGGCACATTTAAGGGGGCGGCAAAAGACGCGAAATAATAAAAAAATTTAAATACTTAGTGCGCGCACTGACACGATCCCAGTAGGACCGTGCGGCGGCGCGGGCGCAGAGTACCTAGAAAGAACTATAATCGAAAACAAAATCATCATGATTTTCATTACGTGAAGACTTGCTTGTGTCCGTTTATTAATTCTTGAATAGGTTGCAATATTCCGGTGATCTGCGAGCTTGTTATGAGTAATTAATAAATCCATATATCAGGGCCGAGCCGCCCCTGTGTGCGATGTGTGCCGCCCCTATTGCCATGGCGCAACTGGCGCACACAGGCGCCAGGGCAATTGGGGCGACGCGTGCCAGATAGAATAATACAACATAATCTTTATAGTTGAATAGGGAAGAAAGCAGGTACAGGTCTCCTACAGCCGCACAACCGCAGGTGTGACAATAGTCACACCTGCGGTTTAACTATACGCTATTTGAAAAGTTCAAATAGCGTATAGTATAGACTCCAATATTTATGATATTTGCGTTAAAATCAAAGCCGATTATTTCACATACTACAAACGCCTTCTGCTAATTATTGGACGCAACAGCCACAATTCCCGGCAGCTTCGTTAATTCCCGGCCAAGGACTTGGTGGCGGGTACGGCGGTGCATGTGTTCTGTACTTCCTAGACTATCGGGCTACGGCAGGCTACCAAAATCAAATATACCTTGCGTCTTACAACAAACATAATCTACGGCAAAAGAACACCTCGCCGAGCTCAAGGTAGAATTAAGTCACATAACGTGGCACATACTGCGGTTATCAGAAGTCCGATGACAGGGGGAGGACATGGTAACTCTAGAGACAGGTGACTCTTGCTACCATCGAGAAGGCGACCTACTCTTGGGGTGGTGTCGGTTTCCTGGTCAGAAGGAACAGTTTGTGGAAGTCGGTAGTGTGTCGACCCGGGTAGCTCGCGTACCTCGTACTTAAACTAACCAATAGGGGCGGTCTAAGGGTGATGATTCAAATATATGCGTGCAACTCAACTCACCCTTACGAGATGGCTGAGGTCATGTACCAGGACACTGTTAATGCAATACCTAGTAAGACCAAAGCTCAGCAGACCAGTGCAGATACGTTAGAAAACCGTAAAAAGTGAAATAAAATTATAGTAGGATGAAACCCATTGGATAAGGAAGAGAATATGTCAAAAATTTAAGGGAAAATAAATTACGGTCGATGTGAGGTCGGGAAGTGGATGGGGTTGCGATTTTAAGGGTAAAAAAGGGTTTTTCTCGATTGTCGGCAAAACTACAAGTCCTACGGAAAAAACATAAATGGCAAAGTTGTAAATAATAAAAAGATCTACAACTTTTGTATTTACACTTTATTCACATACCTAATGTCAAAATTTATGTGAAAAATTCAAATAACCAAGTTTTTCGTTTTTCATTTTTATCTTTTACAATAGTTTTTTCTTTTGCACAATATTTGGTGAAAACTTAGCTTTGCATGTTCCAAACATACTGTAAATGTTTTTTACGGCTTATTTTAACTTAATATTGAAAAAAAAACCTAATTTTCAATCGAAAATTCTCACGTCAAAATATCAGCTTTTTTAAAACAGTTAGTCGGTGTTTTGTTCGTTGAAATCTCTACTTTCTGATGGTGTAAATAAAATATACATTACTACGCTAAACGTTTCAGAAAATGCAAAGAAACGAAACAACCTCGAGACCGATTTTTTATCATCATGTACAATAATTTTGAGTTATTTATTAAAATTAACACTTTAATAACTCGGAAAACGAAATATTCCATGCTACATTGATTAAAAAGAACTTGCAAATCTAAACATACAACTAAAATTAACAACCAAATAAGTTAATATTTTGTAGGACGATTACAATATTTTGAGAAAGTTATAGAATCTTCTTTAAAATATAGCGTAGATTCCTATTTATTGCTATTTTAAGATAATTTATACACCTATCTGAGTGACCCACAAAAATATTAAGCCCTTCAATAGTTATTTTATAGAGAAGTGGGGAAAGGCTAGATGGATCTGGGCTTCACTACCTGTTATATCGTATCAGCTGTAAAATTATTATACTGTCATGCTCTATGATATTCGAGCAAGTGAGACGAATCAAATGACAACATTTCTTTTTTTTATCCTTTAAGCCGTTCAGCGTGTAAAGCCAAACTAAAGGACATACTAATAAACATACAAACATACCAAAACCCGAAAAACGTTATACTTTTGCAGAAACATTGGGGTAAAAAGGGGGCGGCGAAATGCCGAACGGCCCCGGGCGGCAGAAACCCACGCTACGCCACTGTTGACACTCATAAAGGTCTGTCATATTGAAACCCGCAACTTAATAAGAAGTGTATTAAAGGAGTTGGAACATTCGCCCATAAAATGTTGCAGTATTCCGATTAGGAGGTTAAATTAAAATACAATTCATGGTGTAAACAAGTGTAGACTAGGTGCGATAAAGAGGCGTTAGGCCCTAAGTTCCCCATCCAGTCTTCCCTTAAAAATTGTATCTTACCTCTGTTTTAAGGAAATTATTTTTAATGTTTTCCTAATAATTGGCTATTTAATTGTGCTCTGCTTCATAAGAGTAGGTACATAATACAGTGTATACCAAATAATACACAAGCACTTGTTTGTTACCGCATCGCCATAGCTAGAGGATGCAAAAAACACAGTTAAACTGATACTTTACCTGTACGGGTATAATTCTCTTCAATTGTTTATAGAATATATTATTATTATTTAATTACCCCTAAAACTAATCCAAATCAGCTACAAGTCCCCCCAAATTAGGGGAAAAGCAAAGATAGCAACTCCGCTGCATACTCTGTGGTTATTCTCAATCGGTACATAAACTGACGATAATTGGCCGACACTCGGTAGGTGTCTGCAAGGGAATGTGCAGCTTGCATACGGAGAATAAACCACCATAAGGTGTTGCCAGTAAAAAATACTTACAAAACACTTGCACTAAGTAATTGGTTTGGTAGTGCATGCCGAAATGCTGGCTACAGATAATTATAATGTAGGTATGGTATATGATTCGTGACTTTAACAAGCAATTTGTTTTTTGTTTATGATATAGGAGGCAAACGAGCAGACGGATCGCTTGGTGGTAAGCGATTACCGCCGCCTATGGACACCCACAATACCTGAGAATTGTGGATGAATAGGATATTAGTGTAGAAATAGGCAGGCGACATTCCACAATATTAGTGTGTCCATAATCTCTAGATAATATATAGATTCTCGATAATGGGACTCATAACTAATTGACTGATTATATCATAAGCGTCACATTCTGACCAAAGTGATGATGTCAGTTTGTCTTTTACTCTTTAAACAAAAAGTTTGCTCTGTTTCTGTTACATTTAATTATTTTATAAACATGGGTACCTACCTATAACGGTTCTGTCTGTTATTTTTTAGGCATTGAAATTTGATTTTTCCGAGCCATCTCGACTCCACCACTCGTAGTAAAATTTTGATGGTGTTGGGGCTGGTGTAGTAAGTGTGTGAGACTCTCCTCTAAAGGCGTTCTAGGCCTACTCATTGCAACCACTTCGGTGTCCTCAACGTCCCGTTAACTGCGAATTTTGCCGAGACTCCGTCCGCACGCTACGAAACCCTACGCTGTGCATGGGCCAATATACTCTTGGCTTTTATCTAAAAGTCATAATATAATAACAAATATTAGCTCATACTATTTTTATTTTCGAACTTCACAATTATTCATTGAGCATTAGTAAATATATAAATGTGGCTGACAATAAACTGATGTCTACATACAGCATGCAATTTCAAATAAAGACTTATTATATTAAACTCTATACAAACGTAAATAATTATTTCTATGTAAATCAACCAGTACATTTGTGATGTGTATAAAAATATACAATAAACTACCAGCTATTATAAGAGACGAAAATAAATACAACAGATTTATTACTAAATTACGACAATTTCTGCTCAAGAAAAGCTATTATAACTTAAATGAGTACCTAAATGACAAACTATAATCTAAACTAACATTATTTAATTAATTCAGTGGCTAATAAATTCGAATTTCCATAATTTATTTATTTATACAATGTTTACCATTTAACTATTATTATTTAAACAAAATTAATTAATTAAAAATAATTGTGTTCAATATCTTTTCAATATTTTAATAACAACAGTGGCTTTCTCCTTTCTCCTCTTCTATCTATTTTGCCGTACCCGACAGGGTCCATATTTGGTCTATACCTTCTCTTTGTACAACTTCTAATACATATGGAGAGCAATAAAACATTTGAATTTGAATTTGAATTTGAATTAAATTTTGCAATAAAGTAGGACCTTACAACGTTTGTAATAAGTACACAGCTGCTTTCACGCATAGACAGGCAACATAATCTTTCTATCATTATGAATATGTATTTATTGAGTATGACTGAAGGTCGTATTTTATCTGGACACAGTCAGTTTGGAATACGGTGCCTGATATTTGATGCCGGCTTGACCTCGGCCGCTGCAGACTGTTACTAACCGCTAGGGGTCAGTTTTAGAAATTGGTCCCGGCTGTCATGAAGATCTCCGAAAGTCTTTAGTAGTTAGTACCTTTGAATAGATTGGTAGGTAGGTCGTAGGTAGTAGAGCCTTGCTGTTTTCAGCATGCATGGGCCGGCTCGACCAGGGAAGTACTACCCTCTCACAGAAAATTGACGTAAAGTGCCGGAGGCCCTACGCTTACCATTAGGCGATCCGTCTGCTCGTTTGACGCGTATTACTATTAAAAAAAACTAGTAATAGTATAAACCATGGGATATATGTACGCCTTTCGGTGGCGGAGGTCAGACACGCAGTCGCTCTGTGTAAAAACTAATATTCAATCAAATCCGGTTAGACTAGAAAGCGAGCCCCAGAACTGGAAGAACGCTAGGAAAATGATGGAAAAATGTTGCCATCAACGAAGACTCTAAAGCGATCCATCGACGTGGACCACAGACTCGGACTGGGCCAGCACTTAGGAAGCTTAGTATTCCTCTAAGAAAAGAGATGCAGAAATACGGCATTAATCTCAACCTGGCGAAATCCCCACAAGGATCAGGCAACCCGGTCTACGGTAATTGCACTCACACCCGTTCACTTTTGTAAAGAAATCGTAGGCATTAGTACCCCTCATTCCTACACACATATTTTCATAATGTCATTATTATGCTCTCTCAACCCATGTGATATGCAACTGGTGGCGTAAATACGGTGTAACGGCATTGTGCTGTGATGTATGTTCAGTGTATCGAGTAAATAGACTGATAGTTTATATAGCGTATGTAGAATTTACTTACATATAGTTTTAGTTATAGGCCACATGTCTTCATGGACACCAACCAATGCACACGTTTTTTTTTATTGTATTGTCTCACGCCTGCATCCCCGAAAGGGTAGGCAGAGGTGTAATATTACACCCACATTTCGCCATGAATTTTTAGGTCCCACGTAATAGGAGGCGAGCCTATTGCCGTTACCGGGCACATTACCAGACTTCGTGCTGTTACTGAGAATTTCCTAACGGAAAAACCCAATAACACTTTGCCCGACCCGGGAATCGAACCCGAGACCTCCCCATCCCACGCGCACATTTATGCCGCGAGACCAACGAGGCAGCCAATGCACACGTGTCAACCTTTAGGGCCTTATCATACTAGCGGTTTGGGAGCGGTTGCGGGGCGGAGCGGACGCGCAGCGAATGCGTCGCGAACACGCCGCGGCTGCGCAGCGAAGACGCCGCGGCTGCGCAGCGAAGACGCCGCGGACGCGTGGCGAATACGTTACGTTTTTGTCGCTTGTTTGAAGCAAATTATCGACGTACAGTACATCCAGTAACTGTACAGTGTGTGTCCAGTAACTGGATGTACTGTACGTCGATAATTTGCTACAAACAAGCGACAAAAACGTAACGTATTCGCCACGCGTCCGCTCCGCCCCGCAACCGCTCCCAAACCGCTCCCAAACCGCTAGTGTGATAAGGCCCTTATTGAGTTTCACTGCTCTCCATGAATTAAATATTATTCTATAGTAGCAATTCTCCTCACAATTTTGATGAGCTATCTGCTACATCTTCGACGAGTACGTAGGCTTAGCAATCACCTGGTGTTAATAGTGACAACGAGACTAATACATTGGACACGCTAATATAGTCAATCGGTTTTAAAATGACCGTGTGACGAGTGGCTTGTGAAAAACGAATAGAATTTACTGTCGATATGCCATTGTAATAAAATATTACACCTTATCATATCCTTTCAACAAAGAGTCGCCACGATAAGAACATATTGCAATGTCGTAGTCGCATCCTCGATTTCTTGAGAAGTCGATAGGTAAACGACGTGATAGAGTTTGCATCATACAGCATTTCGCAGTACACTGCTGGACATAGGCATCTCCCAATTTGGGTCAGAATTGCAATGTTAGTTAATAGAAAGATGCGACTTCTATGACCATGCTGGCCAGACTGGCTGGTAAAAGGTTTCATGTCGAGTTTTCCTTCTGTTCCCAAAGATTCGTATACCCTATTAACTTCGTTCGACCCTATTCGTTCGACTTTAGTAAGATGCACTCGTAAGCACTGTTTGCTGTCTCCAAAGAATTGTAAAACAAATGCAGGTGAGCGATTACGTAGAATAATGCACTCATACAATATTGCTGCTCAAAATAATGAATAAGATCGCATACTCTCCTATAAGGTTCAAAAATCAAATCACTAAAATGCTCTTGTCTCCTTAGTCCTAATAATGATAGTTATAATGTCTGTGTAGATATATACAGGATGTAAAAAGACCCTTAACGAACACTGAAACCCCATATTGTACGAATCATTAGATTCGAACATTTTTTAGTTCGGCATCATACCTGGGAAAGTATTGGTTCAGAAGAAATTGAGGCTCAAAGTTACTATGCAATTTTTGTAATCTTAATATATAAAATCCTTGCGTTACTGACTGACTGACAGACACGCTACAGCCGAAACTATTGGGCGCAGGAAGCTGAAATTTGGCATGTATGTTCCTTGGGGACCGTAGGGGTGCACTAAGAAAGGATTTCCCGAAATGCTCACAGGATCGGCCAAAGCGGGTAAATTTAAAAAAAATGCAGGCGTAGCTGCTGGCGTCGACTAGTTTAGTACAAAATCGATGTAATTACCACGTCAAACTGTTCTATGGATGTCCTATGCACCCACGGATAAGTAGGTATTTCGAAAATTGCACGCGCACACTTTTAATTGCGGGGGTATTCCTAAAAGCGCAACTATTTTTGAGCGCAACTAAAAAACCGCAACTACTTTATTCCACAAAGCGCAACTAAACATCAAGGTGCAATAGTGCTAGTTAATAACAAACGGAAAATATCGATAGCTGATAAGACAGGCCATTTTAGTATACTTTATGACATTTGATGGATATAAAAATAATAGGTACAATGCAGCGGGGAGCAGGTTGCGGTTGCGCCTGAGTTTTACCTATACCATGCAGTGCCTTATTTCTGAGTCATGACCCTAAAACCAGGTTTCTTATTAGGCTCCTAACTTCTGTTCATTATGTTACCCTGGTACTTTTCAAAACATTTTACTGATTGATAACTTTGTTACCAGATTCTATAAACACTTCTAACCTCTGTTCATTTATGTTATCCTGGTACTTTTGAAAACGATCACCATGATATATATATAATAAATAAAAAATGGGCAGATGATTTAAAAATCCTATCGATAGTAAGTCCTTTATGAATCTATTATGCCCCTTCACTATTTTTTGACGTGGTTTTTTAGTTGCGCTCAAAAATAGTTGCGCTTTTAGGAATACCCCTAATTGCGGCATAAAAAAGGTGATTATTTGAAAAAAAATCATTTCCCAAGTTTTATTTTTGCTTAGTATGACTTGGCATGATGCCCAAAGCGAGTAGACTTCGGCTTGGTGATGGGTCTGAGGACACCCTGTATACTGTATTAAAATATATCTATTGTAAAATTTTATAATAAGTAGGTACGAGTAATTTAATATATAGATATTATTTTGCGGACAACGAAGTTGGTTGCACTGCAAGAAAACCTTATACTTAGTATGGCAATAAAATATACTGTTACAATTAAAAATAAAATAATATTACATTTGCATTTGGAATCTCTCATTTTTATACGTTGTTTAATAAACAATCGTATAAAAATGAGAGATTATAAAAACGAGAAAACACAATAGTGTTTTCTGGTTTTAGCGCCAATACAATACAATATAATAAATTAATATTGTACAATACAATGGTATTGTACAATATTAATTTATTACATTGTACAATAATAATTTTGCGATATTAAAATAGAGTGGGGTGATAAAGAGAACCGAATCGCTGTGATTGCATTATACAAAGTAGGTATGGAGCCAAAAGCAATTTTTTAAACTCTCCATACACTTGGTATTAGTCAAAATGTTTGTGTACCGGGATATTAACAGGTACAATGAGACCTCCTCTGTTTATGACAGAAAAAGACCTCGCCGTCCATGTAGTGTACGTACAAAAAAGGTGGTCAAAGCAGTAAGGGAAAAAATCGAAGAAATCCTGTCCGAAAGCAAAAGATTTTATCTCGGGAGATGAATATAGCGTATTATAAAAGATGACTCAGGACTTGCAGCTTATAAGAGACGCACTGGTCATTTCTTAACTGATAATTTAAAAAAGAATAGGGTGGTTAAATCGGAACCTATCGCTTGTCTGGTGCCTCGGAGAGCATGTTAAGCCGTCGGTCCCGGCTGTCATGAAGATCTTTGACAGTCTAGGGCGTGTAAGGCGATTCGGCGAGCTTACAAGATACATGGCGAATAAAATCGATCTAAATATCTCGATAATCACATCTATATGTAAGAAGTTAAATGGATGTGCATTCGTATGTGGGTCGGTAAACACCTTGCACGCATTTTTGTTCGAGTTTTTAAGTAAATACATACAGGGTTGCCATGCCGAGTATTTAAGCTAAAGGTATTTAAAGTTTATTTAAGACTTTTATATAACGAAAGACTGCCAAAGAAGATATATAAGGCAAGAGTGAATGGGACAGGACGAAAGGAAGACCTAGGCGGACGTTCCCTGACCAGATTGCAGACATCCTAAAAAAATTAACGGAAGAGCTTGCATGATAAGCTTGATGGGAGTGAATGAAGCAAGAGAGGTATGTCAGGATCGTTGCAAATGGCGTTCCGTGGTTTCTGCCTACCCCACTGGGAAACAGGCGTGAGTCTATGTATATATATATGTATGTATGTATTATATTACAAGATGCTATATGAATAGGGTCTTGGGTTACCAACACACACTTTTGTCTTTTTGATGTTATGTCCGTATTAAATTGTTAATCAAGGCAAACATCGTAAGGAAACCAGTATGTTTGAGGGTTCATCATACTGTTCTTGTAATGAGCAGTTAGCTAGTAATCAAACAACACCCCTGCTTGTAACCAACTAATATACAGGATGTAAAAAGACCCTTAACGAAAACTGAAATCCCATATTGTACCAATCACTACGAACATTTTTTACTTCGGCACCATACCGGGGAAACTACTGGTTCAGAAGATATTGAGGCTCAAAGTCAGTATGGATGCATGAGTATGGTTTCTAATTAGGTACAAAATCTATGCATTCACCCCGCCAATATATTCTTTAGATGCCCTATAACCCCATGGATAAGTAGGTATTTCGAGCATTGCACGCGTGCGCTTTTAATTGCGGTTTAAAAAATGTAAAAACTTAAGAAAGAAATCGTATCCCAGGTATTATTTTTGGTTAGGTTACGACTTGGTTATGACTTGGCATGATATCCACAACGAGTAGACTTCGGCTTGGTGATGGTTCTTGTGACACCCTGTATATAAGAAGGGATGTTGTCGGATTAATAAACTGTTCCACTGGTGAAACAATAATGTTTACATGAAATAGTTATCCATATAATTATTTCGAAAACTAATTTTTTGTTATATGTATATGATATTTCCAACCCTACGATCGTTTCAGCCTGCAGCATAGAGAAAGCCGCCAATTTCTATTCATGAACTTTATCAATTTGTGTGCAGCACGCACTTACAGTTTAATACTTTACCAACATAATTACCGATAATATTAAAAACAACAAAAAATAAGGGATTCTTTTTACTTATTTATAATTGTACATTTAAAACTAGTCGCATTTATGTCAAAGTTTGAATGACCTTTTCGTGTTTGTTAAATGCACGCAGACTGGTCGATCTCATTATAATTTAAATTTAATTACATACTGTCTTGTTGGTTATTGAGTGCTGTCGATTGTGGAGTCCCAGGTTTGATAGGTTTGACTAGGTACATAACCGCGTCTGTACTTACTTTAATTTCCTTTATACGAGTATACCAGGCATCTGTAGTTTAATTTATTTTATATTTATCTTAAACCAGGGTGGTGACGGATTAGGAATCTTTCTCTTAGCGTTATCCCATTTTCAATCTGGGGTCCGCTCACCAGTCTAACCTGATTTGGCTGAATATTAGCTTTTCCACAGAGCGACTGCCTGTCTGACCTCCGCAACCCGAAGGGGCAGCGATATTCCATGGTTTAGACTAGTGTCAGTTTATTTTAGAAGGTAGGTACTGACGCCTAGTAACGACTGTCAAAGATCTTCATGACAACCGGGACCGACGGCTTAACGTGCTCTCCGAGGCACGGGACAAGCGATAATTAACAATACAATACGCACATAACTCCGAAAAGTCATTGGTGCGCGCCGTGGATTCGAACCTGATACCCTCTGCATGGCAGTCTGTTGGTATATCCACTCGGCTATCGCTGCCTTCCCCGGTGACGGATTAGGAATCGTATTCCTATTACTACTCCATTTCATACCGTGGGTGTTGTAAGTGGCGACTAAGGAAAATATATGAAGCCAATCGTATTTTTTTTTCAGTTTATTTGGGACTACAAAC
Organism: Euclidia mi; assembly: GCA_944739405.2. NCBI lineage: Eukaryota > Metazoa > Arthropoda > Insecta > Lepidoptera > Erebidae > Euclidia > Euclidia mi. Next base: position 5,423,763 of record OX123200.2, on the reverse strand, counting down.
AATTACTTACACTTTTTTTTTTGGTGTCGGGTTGGAATATGCTCATGGAGTCCCTCCGCACTGGGGGAAGGGCGAAGGGGACTGTCAGACTCTTACTGACTAAAAACCAACCCGTGTTCCTCATGTACTCATGTGTCGGAGGGTCGGGTATCGCCGAAGCATTCGTCGCTATCCCCCCGACGGGTATTGGCCCGCCAGATGGTCAGGCGGGCCCCGAACAAAACCCCTTGGCGGCGGATGAAGGTGTTGGGCTTCGCCGCCAAAACTTCCAGCGGCCGCAGAGGATAGGGAGGACGGCAACTGGTAACACCGCATCTCCTCTTCCTCTGCGGCCCACCGCAACGCAAAAATGGTGCGCTCCCATTTGGTCGCGGGAGATAGGGCGCGTGGCAACGCTACACCGACACGCCTTGCCTCCCACGACCGTGTCCGACTGCGAGGGACAGACAGAACTGTCCCCCGCACCCGCACCTTTGGACGCATCCTGCACAGGCCTCTCCAAGCCCACGCGGAGTGTCCACTTCCGGGATCTCTCTTAGTTTCACCGCGGGTGTCCAAGCCACGGTTACTGAGCCCCCCCACCACGGCAAGGTAGAGATCCCACGGGGGGGACAAACAATTATACTGATAGCTTACAAGTTAACTTAGGTAAATACCTAGTCTTGCCATAAATATTGTAATAAAAATTTTTTTTTTTTAATTGCAAATAACATTTATAACTTTTACAGTGTGTTAGTTTAATACATAAATATAAAACAATTTAAAATATAAAAAGCTTATTCGAAGTGGTCTCCATTGGCTGCAACACAGTCCTTTAAACGATGAGGCCAGTTATGAATAGAAGCACGCACTCTTTCCATGGGAAAATTCTTCACTGCCAATCGTATGGATTGTTTTAGGACTCCAAATTATCATGGCGTTTAGAGCAGGCCATACTCTCTAAAACTGACCATAAATCATAATCTAGCGGATTAAGATCGGGACTAGACGATGGCCAGTCTTCAGCTCTGATGAAGTCCGAAACGTTTGCTTACAACCAAGACTGCATGGACCGAGCTTTATGCCCCGGTGCCGAGTCTTGCTGGAAGGACCATACTTGGTTATTGAACATGGTGTTGTTAAGGGGCTTAACTACCTTCTTAAGAATGGTATTTTGATACACTTGTGCCGATGTTTTGATACCTTTTTCACAAAAATATGGCTCAGTCACTCCTTCATAGCTAACTCCCCACCAAACCATCACTGAAGTCGGATAATGCCCACGTTGCACTCTGTCGACTAATTAGGAAGCTTCCTTAGAGCTTTGAGCATAAATACGATCATTTTGTTTGTTAAAGTGTTGCTCAATTGTCAAAAAAAAATCATCTGTAAACAATTCTTTTCTGCGACCTCCCTTTGCGTACCGGTGCAGTAGTTGTTTTTATTTTACCACCCTCATCATCTTCCTAGCGTTATCCCAGTCTCAACCTGGGGTCCGCTTTCTAGTCTAACCGGATTTGGTGGAATATTAGCTTTTCCACGGAGCGACTGCCTGTCCGACCTCCGCAACCCGAAGGGATAGCGATATTCCATGGTTTAGATTAGTGTCAGTTTATTTTAGAGGTACTGACGCCCTTTACACGCCCTAGACTGTCAAAGATCTTCATGACAGCCAGGACCGACGGCTTAACATGCTCTCCGAGGCACCAGACAAGCGATCGGTTCCGATTTTACCACCCTATTCTTTTTTAAATTATCAGTTAAGAAATGACCAGTGCGTCTCTTATAAGCTGCAAGTCCTGAGTCATCTTTTATAATACGCTATATTCATCTCCCGAGATAAAATCTTTTGCTTTCGGACAGGATTTCTTCGATTTTTTCCCTTACTGCTTTGACCACCTTTTTTGTACGTACAATATTAATGTATTATATTGTATTGTATTATTGTATACGAGAAAACACAATGTGTTTTCTCGTTTTAGCGCCAATACAATACAATATAATAAATTAATATTGTACAATACAATGGTATTGTACAATATTAATTTATTACATTGTACAATAATAATTTTGCGATATTAAAATAGAGTGGGGTGATAAAGAGAACCGAATCGCTGTGATTGCATTATACAAAGTAGGTATGGAGCCAAAAGCAATTTTTTAAACTCTCCATACACTTGGTATTAGTCAAAATGTTTGTGTACCGGGATATTAACAGGTACAATGAGACCTCCTCTGTTTATGACAGAAAAAGACCTCGCCGTCCATGTAGTGTACGTACAAAAAAGGTGGTCAAAGCAGTAAGGGAAAAAATCGAAGAAATCCTGTCCGAAAGCAAAAGATTTTATCTCGGGAGATGAATATAGCGTATTATAAAAGACTAGCTGTCCCGGCGAACTCCGTATCGCCTTTTTAATGTATTTACATTTCATATTAATTTTTAACTCTTTTCCAACTTATTCAGAACAAAGTTACCAAGAATATCAGTGTTTAATCTCTTAATTGCTAGGCAAAGTTGTTTTGCCATATAAATTATTTCTAGGGTAGAAAAACTAACTTATTGTAAGGAGATGAGAACGTGGTATATGAGTGATATGGTTAGATCACTGATCTAGTGATATGATATGTGTATTTGGATTCTCCACCCCTTAAAATATCGGAGACGATAGCCATATTGATTTTTAAATTTTTTCCCATCCGCCATCTTTGATTTCCCATCCACCATCTTGAATCACGAAACAGATGTTGTATTTGCATTCCCCTACCCTTTTAACATCGCAGACGATACCAATATTGATTTTTTTAAACTTTCCCATCCGCCATCTTTGATTTCCCATCCGCCATCTTTGATCACGAAATAGATGTTGGATTTGGATGGTTATATATTGGAGACGATACTCACATCGACTTTAAAAAAAAATCCCGTCCGCCATCTTTGATTTCCTATCCGCCATCTTTGATCACGAAATAGATGTTGTATTTGGATTCACCATCCCTTAAATCATCAGAGACGATACCTATATTGTTTTTTTAAATTTTTCCCATCAGCCATCTTTGATTTCCTATCCGCTATCTTGAATCACGAAATAGATGTTGTATTTGGATTCCCCATCCCTTTAAACATCGGAGACGATACCCATATGGATTAAAAAAAAAAAACCCATCCGCCATCTTTGATCACGAAATAGCTGTTGTATTTGGATTCTCCATCCCTTTTAACATCGCAGACGATACCAATATTGATTTTTTTTAATTTTCCCATCCGCCATCTTTGATTTCCCATCCGCCATCTTTGATCACGAAATAGATGTTGTATTTCGATTCCCCACCCCTTAAAATATCGAAGGCGATACCCATATTGATTTTTTAAATTTTCCCATCCGCCATCTTTGATTTCCCGTCCGCCATCTTGGATCACTAAATAAATTTTCATATTATTAATCAGTGTCCCGAAAATGCCGAAAACGATACCCATATAGATTGTATCCTATTCATTTAGCCTTTTTTTGCCTTTGACCCAACCCTCCCCCTTCTCGTCTGACCATCTTATTATTTTTGACTGGCCCATAAAAGTTGTGGCGTAATTTTATATAGCCTATAGCCTTTCGGAATAATTGGGCTATCATAGGCAATAACATTTTTTTAAATCCGACTGCTAGTTCCTGAGATTAGCTGACATTATCTTTTAGCCTTTTTAGCCTTTTGCCCGGCCCCAAAGGGTCGAAGCGTTATGTTATATAGCCTATAGCCTTCCGGAATAACTGGGCTATCGTATACAAAAAGAATTTTTCAGATCCGACCGGTAGTTCCTGAGATTAGCGCGTTCAAACAAACAAACAAATAAACAAACAAACTCTTCCGCTTTATTATATTAGTATAGATGACTCAGGACTTGCAGCTTATAAGAGACGCACTGGTCATTTCTTAACTGATAATTTAAAAAAGAATAGGGTGGTAAAATCGGAACCGATCGCTTGTCTGGTGCCTCGGAGAGCATGTTAAGCCGTCGGTCCCGGCTGTCATGAAGATCTTTGACAGTCTAGGGCGTGTAAAGGGCGTCAGTACCTCTAAAATAAACTGACACTAATCTAAACCATGGAATATCGCTATCCCTTCGGGTTGCGGAGGTCGGACAGGCAGTCGCTCCGTGGAAAAGCTAATATTCCACCAAATCCGGTTAGACTAGAAAGCGGACCCCAGGTTGAGACTGGGATAACGCTAGGAAGATGATGAGGGTGGTAAAATCAAAACAACTACTGCACCGGTACGCAAAGGGAGGTCGCAGAAAAGAATTGTTTACAGATGATTTTTTTTTGACAATTGAGCAACACTAACAAACAAAATGATCGTATTTATGCTCAAAGCTCTAAGGAAGCTTCCTAATTAGTCGACAGAGTGCAACGTGGGCATTATCCGACTTCATTGATGGTTTGGTGGGGAGTTAGCTATGAAGGAGTGACTGAGCCATATTTTTGTGAAAAAGGTATCAAAACATCGGCACAAGTGTATCAAAATACCATTCTTAAGAAGGTAGTTAAGCCCCTTAACAATACCATGTTCAATAACCAAGTATGGTCCTTCCAGCAAGACTCGGCACCGGGGCATAAAGGTCGGTCCATGCAGTCTTGGTTGTAAGCAAACGTTTCGGACTTCATCAGAGCTGAAGACTGGCCATCGTCTAGTCCCGATCTTAATCCGCTAGATTATGATTTATGGTCAGTTTTAGAGAGTATGGCCTGCTCTAAACGCCATGATAATTTGGAGTCCTAAAACAATCCATACGATTGGCAGTGAAGAATTTTCCCATGGAAAGAGTGCGTGCTTCTATTCATAACTGGCCTCATCGTTTAAAGGACTGTGTTGCAGCCAATGGAGACCACTTCGAATAAGCTTTTTATATTTTAAATTGTTTTATATTTATGTATTAAACTAACACACTGTAAAAGTTATAAATGTTATTTGCAATTAAAAAAAAAAAAATTTATTACAATATTTATGGCAAGACTAGGTATTTACCTAAGTTAACTTGTAAGCTATCAGTATAATTGTTTGTCCCCCCCGTGGGATCTCTACCTTGCCGTGGTGGGGGGGCTCAGTAACCGTGGCTTGGACACCCGCGGTGAAACTAAGAGAGATCCCGGAAGTGGACACTCCGCGTGGGCTTGGAGAGGCCTGTGCAGGATGCGTCCAAAGGTGCGGGTGCGGGGGACAGTTCTGTCTGTCCCTCGCAGTCGGACACGGTCGTGGGAGGCAAGGCGTGTCGGTGTAGCGTTGCCACGCGCCCTATCTCCCGCGACCAAATGGGAGCGCACCATTTTTGCGTTGCGGTGGGCCGCAGAGGAAGAGGAGATGCGGTGTTACCAGTTGCCGTCCTCCCTATCCTCTGCGGCCGCTGGAAGTTTTGGCGGCGGAGCCCAACACCTTCATCCGCCGCCAAGGGGTTTTGTTCGGGGCCCGCCTGACCATCTGGCGGGCCAATACCCGTCGGGGGGATAGCGACGAATGCTTCGGCGATACCCGACCCTCCGACACATGAGTACATGAGGAACACGGGTTGGTTTTTAGTCAGTAAGAGTCTGACAGTCCCCTTCGCCCTTCCCCCAGTGCGGAGGGACTCCATGAGCATATTCCAACCCGACACCAAAAAAAAAAGTGTAAGTAATTGTTTGTAGTCCCAAATAAACTGAAAAAAAAATACGATTGGCTTCATATATTTTCCTTAGTCGCCACTTACAACACCCACGGTATGAAATGGAGTAGTAATAGGAATACGATTCCTAATCCGTCACCGGGGAAGGCAGCGATAGCCGAGTGGATATACCAACAGACTGCCATGCAGAGGGTATCAGGTTCGAATCCACGGCGCGCACCAATGAGTTTTCGGAGTTATGTGCGTATTGAATTGTTAATTATCGCTTGTCCCGTGCCTCGGAGAGCACGTTAAGCCGTCGGTCCCGGTTGTCATGAAGATCTTTGACAGTCGTTACAAGGCGTCAGTACCTACCTTCTAAAATAAACTGACACTAGTCTAAACCATGGAATATCGCTGCCGCTTCGGGTTGCGGAGGTCAGACAGGCAGTCGCTCTGTGGAAAAGCTAATATTCAGCCAAATCAGGTTAGACTGGTGAGCGGACCCCAGATTGAAAATGGGATAACGCTAAGAGAAAGATTCCTAATCCGTCACCACCCTGGTTTAAGATAAATATAAAATAAATTAAACTACAGATGCCTGGTATACTCGTATAAAGGAAATTAAAGTAAGTACAGACGCGGTTATGTACCTAGTCAAACCTATCAAACCCGGGACTCCACAATCGACAGCACTCAATAACCAACAAGACAGTATGTAATTAAATTTAAATTATAATGAGATCGACCAGTCTGCGTGCATTTAACAAACACGAAAAGGTCATTCAAACTTTGACATAAATGCGACTAGTTTTAAATGTACAATTATAAATAAGTAAAAAGAATCCCTTATTTTTTGTTGTTTTTAATATTATCGGTAATTATGTTGGTAAAGTATTAAACTGTAAGTGCGTGCTGCACACAAATTGATAAAGTTCATGAATAGAAATTGGCGGCTTTCTCTATGCTGCAGGCTGAAACGATCGTAGGGTTGGAAATATCATATACATATAACAAAAATTTAGTTTTCGAAATAATTTTATGGATAACTATTTCATGTAAACATTATTGTTTCACCAGTGGAACAGTTTATTAATCCGACAACATTCCTTCTTATATACAGGGTGTCACAAGAACCATCACCAAGCCGAAGTCTACTCGTTGTGGATATCATGCCAAGTCATAACCAAGTCGTAACCTAACCAAAAATAATACCTGGGATACGATTTCTTTCTTAAGTTTTTACATTTTTTAAACCGCAATTAAAAGCGCACGCGTGCAATGCTCGAAATACCTACTTATCCATGGGGTTATAGGGCATCTAAAGAATATATTGGCGGGGTGAATGCATAGATTTTGTACCTAATTAGAATCCATACTCATGCATCCATACTGACTTTGAGCCTCAATATCTTCTGAACCAGTAATTTCCCCGGTATGGTGCCGAAGTAAAAAATGTTCGTAGTGATTGGTACAATATGGGATTTCAGTTTTCGTTAAGGGTCTTTTTACATCCTGTATATTAGTTGGTTACAAGCAGGGGTGTTGTTTGATTACTAGCTAACTGCTCATTACAAGAACAGTATGATGAACCCTCAAACATACTGGTTTCCTTACGATGTTTGCCTTGATTAACAATTTAATACGGACATAACATCAAAAAGACAAAAGTGTGTGTTGGTAACCCAAGACCCTATTCATATAGCATCTTGTAATATAATACATACATACATATATATACATAGACTCACGCCTGTTTCCCAGTGGGGTAGGCAGAACCACGGAACGCCATTTGCAACGATCCTGACATACCTCTCTTGCTTCATTCACTCCCATCAAGCTTATCATGCAAGCTCTTCCGTTAATTTTTTTAGGATGTCTGCAATCTGGTCAGGGAACGTCCGCCTAGGTCTTCCTTTCGTCCTGTCCCATTCACTCTTGCCTTATATATCTTCTTTGGCAGTCTTTCGTTATATAAAAGTCTTAAATAAACTTTAAATACCTTTAGCTTAAATACTCGGCATGGCAACCCTGTATGTATTTACTTAAAAACTCGAACAAAAATGCGTGCAAGGTGTTTACCGACCCACATACGAATGCACATCCATTTAACTTTTTACATATAGATGTGATTATCGATATATTTCGATCGATTTTATTCGCCATGTATCTTGTAAGCTCGCCGAATCAATTACACATAGGTATAACGACTTGTAAATATTTTCGATTAAAGAAAGATAGAGCTGCTATAATTGGGTGTTCGCGTTTATAAATGTCAAAGTGACGTCTGTCAAAAGGTCTGCTCTGTTGGAAGTGTTTTATCACTTTGTTCTTACGATTGCGTGAGGGCCTAGGTTTGAGTCGCTCATTGATTTTTTGTATCCTCAAAGTAAAACTTATTTACTTATCAACGAGAAACGCGATATGATTATTATCTTAATATATAAAATCCTTGCGTTACTGACTGACTGACAGACATGCTACAGCCGAAACTATTGGGCGCAGGAAGCTGAAATTTGGCATGTATGTTCCTTGGGGACTGTAGGGGTGCACTAAGAAGGGATTTCCCGAAATTCCCACGGGAATGGGCAGAAACGGGTAAATTTAAAAAAAAATGCAGGCGTAGCTGCTGGTGTCCTCTAGTCAAATATAATTTTGTATCTGTACATCGAACAGAAAATACTCAGCAACAATAAGAAAAGATGGAAGGTGTAAAAATCTTAATCTTAATATATAAAATCCTTGCGTTACTGACTGACTGACAGACACGCTACAGCCGAAACTAATGGGTGCAGAAAGCTGAAATTTGGCATGTATGTTCCTTGGGGACCGTAGGGGTGCACTAAGAAGGGATTCTCCGAAATTCCCACGGGATCGGCCAAAAAGGGTAAATAAAAAAAAATGCTGGCTTGGCTGCTGGCGTCCTCTAGTATATTTATATTTTGACTGGCTTGGTCTAACACTAATGATTTGTGAGCTCGACTGCTAAACCAGGTTAAAGCGATCGTCTCGGTATGTCAAACAGTCAGACATATTCCAGATCATTATCATCATCATCCATCATAAGACCTTCGCCTTGCCTGATCCGCTTCTCTCCTTCAATTCGTACGGTCCTGGGCAATCTTGTGGAGAGTTAATAAACACGCTTATCAGCTCTGAGGACAAACTTATCCAAGATAATACATTACTAGGATACTATGTGCAGCAAGCAATTAGATAATTTCAGCTTTCTTGGCAGTTCTAGCAATTTTCAAACCACTCGTCCAAAAGATTAACTACACTGCACGCCTGTAAATTCATCGGTTCTATTAGGTCTCAACACATTAGACATACTCATCCATAAAAAAATCCATACAAATTCTTATATGGTTCCAACAAAACAAAGAAGACATTCAATACATTAACATTCAAAATGCACTTTCATTCAGAAACAAAATTGACATTTCGTCACAAACTGCAGTAGATAAATGAAGTAGAATGCTAGACCGTTTTAAATGCGACTCGGATGAGTATAGAATAAGATTATTTCATCGCCGTATAAGTTTTCGCACGTACGTCCGATCAGTCAGACGAGGCAGGTGCGATAGGTCCGATCAGAAACAACTTGGAGACAAAACAACATAAGCACAATACTCTTCAACCTAAATTCTACCTTGAGTTTATGAAGTTAGAGTTGGAATTTAGTTGTTTATTTGATGGTGATTATTGATGTGTATTGTTAATTGTATATTTTATCGAGGTACAAGCTGGCAATTGCGGTAGCAGGTCCGTCGTCCCATGTGTGTGACGAATGACAAACGGGTAATGTTTGCGAGTGACGCGTCTCACCACTCACCGGGCGTTCAGTTTCATTGCTTTGTTTTATTAGCTTGTTTTTATTGTGGCTTCTGGGTTATGCTTTGTCTTTTTAATTTCAACTTTGAATACTTTGTGGTGTATCGCTTATTGAGCTACTAGATTCCGCACGTATCCGTTCTCGCGAGAACAGGTACCTAGTTTATGTGTTATTCTGATTTGTGAGCTGAGAGTACACTCCTGTCATCGATTTTCTGGTAATTGTCGCCCCGTTAACTATAGCCTGCCCCGTGCTATTGAAGACTGCCTGACGCTAGTCTAAACCATGGAATATCGCGAAACCGAGAGTGCAGAGGTCAGACGGTAACAGAGTGCTAAACTATGCATACATAGTCTCCCGCCTATATCCCCGAAGAGGTAGGCAGAGGTGTATTGCTACACCCACTTTTCGCCAGATTTATTTTAGCCCCACGTAATAGTGGGCGAGCCTGTTGCCGTACCGGGCACATTACCAGACTCCGTGTTGCTACTGAGAATTTCCTAACGGAAACCAATAACATTTTGCTCGACCCGGAGATCGAACCCGAGACCTCCCAATCCCACGCGCATATTTATGCCGCGAGACCAACGAACGACAACAACATCCTAAGCTATTATTCGTTTAATGGGTAGACTAGTAGGTTGACCTCGGACTCTAGGCGAAAGTTTTCAATGTTACCGTGATATAACGCTATTACGATGATGTACACATATTCAATTAAATAAATTATATCCAGACACATTCTGACTTGATTTATCCTGAGTGAGAATTTTATCAATCACTTTAGCAGTCGGGATCACTTAACAAAAGACATACATACATACATAGAGTCACGCCTGTTTCCCGGAGGGGTAGGCAGAGACTACGGCCACGCCATTTGCAACGATCCTGACATACTTACCTCTCTTGCTTCATTCACTTCCATCAAGTTTCTCATGCATGCTCTTCTGTTTAGGGTACTTCTGACCTGTCCTTTTTTTAGAATGTCTCCAATCTGGTCAGAGAACGTCCACCTAGGTCTTCCCCTTCGTCCTGTCCCATTCACATTTGCCTTATATATCTTCTTTGTCAGTCTTTCGTCATCCATCATCTCCATGTGCCCAAACCATCTTAACATGCCTTTCTCGATGCTTGTCACTACATCTTCTTTTACATTCTTTCTTTTCACACCACTCTCCTAACAAAAACACAGACAAAAAAATACACCTCACACGAAATCGTCTTTAATCAGTAATTCAGATAGACTTGCAAGATACACCTTATACTCACTATTAAAAACAACCGAGTAGATTCTCAAGCCACATCACATCGTATAACTCACACCTACCTTATTACTTACACTTAAGTATTACATATGATACAGGCTGCCCGCGGACCAAATGTCGACACTTTAAGATCTCATCAGTGACATTTACATGCATTACAGATTCCAAGTACATCAATTCATTAAGTACTATATTTAGCCCGCGGCTTCACCCGCGAGGGTACCTAGTTACCTTTTAGCCGACGCGTCCTTACGGCTTTAGGCCGGAAGGCTTTACATGCCCTTCGGTGGATTGTAGCTGTGATGTAAGCTATGACAAGCGGTCAGGCATCCAAGTAGTAACCTGTCTAAACAGTGCTTAACGTTGCCAGTTTATTGTAAAGGGACACTATGAGCGCTACATTGAAAGGTAACGTTATATTAATGAACTAAATATAAAATGCTATATATATATGTATAATCGCTAAGTTAAGATAAAAATTGGAAATGATTTCACTTTTTTCAAAATCTCTAAGTTTATTTTCCCAACAAAATTCATCAACTTCGGTTTCGCCATTTAGACTTAAGAACGGAACATACAAACAGACATCCACTTTTCTACCTTTAAAATATAGATAGTAGGCATTCGTTCCGGAGATTACATCGACAACGCACTGACACTCAGGTTACGTTGAGATCACTTTAACCTTTATATGGATTATGGAGTGATGCGTGGCATATTAACAAGAATGTGAGTTCATATATTTTATGTAATCACGTAATTATTCTTAATTAAAGGTATGACTGCTCGTCTCACGATTACGGCTGGTGTAAAGCCAGCTGCCCACGGTGCGTGATTCTGCGGGCAAACGCGCGCGACACCTTTGAAGTTAAACGCGAGTCCGGTTACATCAAATGTGTCACGCGCTTCCATCTGCAAAACCACGCAACGTCGGAAGCCGGCTTAAAGTACTCCGAAACGTCGGGGCATTTACAAGATATTTAAGGCAGGTAAGGTATAGTTCACCACGCTGGCCAAGAGTGTCAGACTTCGCACAGGTATCTTTCGAGAATATTATGGAGAACTCTCAGACATGCAGGTTTCCGCACGATTTTTTCCTTCACCGTTAGTAGCAATTTAGTGCACATATAACTCCGGGAAATATGGGAAAGTCCGTAATGCCCGCCTTGGATTTGAGCCCATTGCATAGCTGTCTGTTAGTATCTCCACTAGGCTATTGCCGCATAGTCTGCCTACCCTTGGAGAATATACAATGTAAATTTTTCTAACACCATCATTATCTTCGTCACCTTGTTCTATCTCAGTTGCATTCGAGATTTTTCATCTTGGAGGTGCCTTTACTGATCCAAACATACGTAGACTCACGCCTGATCCAAGCAAAGATAGAATATTATTAGCCTTACCACAGCGCGTCTGGTGGACAATAATCTTAGTACAGTCGCAACATATATAGACGGATTACACTTTATTGCACACCAAAAATTTTTTTTAGGAGTAGCTTGAGACTACCTTGGGGCGGTTTCAGATTAGCGTTTTATACGCGCGTATAAGCTCGTTTTTGGAAGCGCATGTAGGCGCGTATAGGCGCGCCTTTTGGCACACGCGCAACCCGTACGAGCGTTAACGCCCTTCTAAAGTCGTATAAATACGAGCCGTCAGAATCCTTGTTGACACTGACAAGACGTCACTACCGTTTCAAGCGAACACGCCCGTTTACGAGTCTGGTTTTTTGAAGCGCGTAATGTAAGCGCGTGTAAGCGCGTATGCTGAACGACCGTATACGCGCAGAAAAATACGCTAATCTAAAACCGGTTACTAGTAATGTACAATCGGCGGAATATAGTACCTATTCCTAAAATTTTCCCTTCCCATGCGAGAAATAAACATGGATTTATGTCAGTAAGATACGTTTGCAAGCAATTATTTGCGAGCATTTCAATGCCATGCAGCACAATTACAAGCAAGACTAGAATTGATTAAGGATCCCGCACCTTCACTAGCGTACTATGATACTTATATATAGCAAAGAGCTAGCGTCTGTCTGTATTTCTGTTAATTTACTGCCTCGTTTGTCTTGCAACTTCGTGGGATTGGGAGGTATCGGGTTCGATCCCAGAGTCGGGCAAAGTGTTATTGGGTTTTTACGTTAGGAAATTCTCAGTAGCAGCACGGAGTCTGGTAATGTGCCCGGTACGGCAATAGGCTCGCCCCCTATTACGTGGGACTAAAATAAATCTGGCGAAAAGTGGGTGAAGCATACCTCTGCCTACCTCTTCGGGGATATAGGCGTGAGACTATGTGAAAATTTACTTGGGAGTATTTAAGTTGCTATATAAAGATTTGGCTAACGATTGGTCTTTGTGAAGAGCCTCAGGGTAGGCCTATGACCAGCAGTGGACGTCTTTTGACTGATATGATGATCACAAAGATTTACTGCCGGTAGTAATTGGTTGAAGATCGCCCGAAACAGATCGGAATGAAAGTTGTTAAAGGAGGCCTACACCAAATGGTCGAGAATGGCTTAAGATAATAAGACGATGATATATAAAGATTTTATTTGAGCCCATTGCATAGCAGTCTGTTCTGTAAAAAGTCTGTCTTGTAAAAAAGCAGCGATAGCTGAGTGGAGAGACCGACAGACTACTACGAGGGTCTCAGGTTCGAATCCACAGCACGCACCAATAACTTTTCGGAGTTAAATGCGTATTAAATTGTTAATTTTAGAGCGCGTCATGAAATTCATCCACATCGCCGTCAACTGGCAGCGTGCCCAGAACGCTGGCAGCGTTGCCACGTTGTATGGCGATACTTACCTTCTGGGCCAAATACAACCCAGCCTTCTGGTCACGCGAGGCGTCGACAAGTCTCTTTGCGATGTCTCTAAAAAGAGATCTCGCACTTGGACCCCATGGCCTCAACGTTTCGACCCCAAACGGCTCAAATACGTAATCCCCTACTAGGTTTACGTATTTGCGCCGTTTGAGGGTCTCCGCTGTAGCAGCAGCAGCGCCCGCACAACCGGCTGTGCTAGGAAGATGTGATGGCGCGAGGGTATCGACTCACGTTGCGTCCCATACCAAAGGCCTACCCAACTTCCATGGCAGTAAAGACATACCGTCTGGTCTTTTGCCGTCGTTGCGTACCAGGCCCTGAGGTTCAAGGTGGGCTGGAACGCCAGCGGAGACAAGAGCCCGACGGAGAATGTCATTAAGGTTGCCGTGTCGTGAAATACGACCTGCGCTCCTGCTGCATGATAGGCCATGGTGACCAAGGCTGTCGACAGCCTCTCCACAGTGACAGCGATGCGGAGTAACACATGGCGCGCCTAAACGGAGGCAAGACGCGATGCGGAAGGTCGTATCGTCCAGCATGGTACCGATGTTGGACGATGGCAGTGCTTGAAGCCAGAGGCCCGACTCCCACTCTCCCACAGCCAGTAGGCGAGCACGCTCTGCAGCATTAGACGATGTGCTAAGAAGGTTTTCTCGTATTCTGCTGCAAAGCGGCCCATCCCACTGCCTCTGAGAGGATAGGTTTCGGGGTAACTCATTGCTTGGACAAGCTCTTCTCCAAGCATTCGTGGCATCGGTCTTACACGGCACCTCAGAATCGACCAGTGTTGGTGCTAAGATTTTCCTAGTCAATTCTGCAGTGCTGTGGACCGAGGACAGGAATGCTGGTAGGCTAACATCAGAAAGTTTTCGAATACCGAGGCCGCCAAAACGCCGATAAATATCATTGATGAATATCATTCATCATGTAATAATCCAAATCATGGATACATTTTTTATGCGGCAACCTCACCTTAACTTAACTATTTTCTAAATGGCAACCCTGAGATAACTATTCGAGTACAAGTGAACAAGTTACCGATTGGCAACGGCAGGTACTGAGGGCCGGAGCATTAACTACGTCTTAGACAATAAATAATTGTTTGAAATTATCGTCAGCATTACCGGCCGGCAATATACGGTATCCGTTACTGGTACTATTAAGAATGGTGCTAGTACTAAAACTGAACACCTGTTTATGATGTTGTTTCAGTAACAGTTACTTACAGTAAAGTGGGATCTATTCCTTTTTATAGCTCGGACGGCGGCGGCGTAGTGGTTTATGACCACAAGTCTTTTGGAGACACTGACAGAGAGCTACACAGTAGATCTCTGTTTAAAAACACATTATCTAAAAAACATTATCTATGTAGTAGAGCCTTGCTGATTTGAAAGAAAGAAAGAAAGGAAGAAAGAAAGAAAATAAGTTTATTTGGATAAGGTGACACAATTAAAATTACATCGAATAGAAGAATACTTAACAGTTACTTTTCGTTAAAGAAAAAAAACGAAGTGGAAATTATAAATAACAATTACAATCAAAAATATCATATCAAATAAAAAAGATCAAAATAAAATTCAATAAAATAAAATAATACTTAATGACAAATAAAAATAAACAATTTGTAAGTTCGATATATTTAGAAATGACCAATTTGAATTTATTATATTATTATGTCACACTATGCCAAATGGGAGTCTAGTTCAGCATATACCAGACTTAATTTTAATTAAGATTTCAGCATGAATGGGCCGGCTGGACCGGGGAAGTACTACCCTCTCACAGAAAATCGACGTAAAGTAACAGTACCTAAACTGTTGCGTTTCGTTCGGTGAGTGAGAGTGCCGGAGGCCCATCCCCTATTCCTACTCCCTCATCCCATTCCTCCTTCTATCCCTATTTCCAACCCAAGGGGCGGCAACGCACTTGTGACTCCTGTGGTGTTACTTGAGTCCATAGGCGGTGGTTATTGCTTTCCATCAGGCGACCCGTCTGCTCGTTTGCCGCTTATTATTACAAAAAAAAACATCGAAACGATATTGCTAGACTGTGAAGGCAAAAGGAAGTGAAGAAATTTGCGTGTCAGGGTACTTCATCATGTGGTCTAAAGACATGTGAAGTCAGCCAAGCACTGAAATTTGGCTCAAGTTTTCTCACATTGAAAAGAAGCTCGTGCCCAGCAGTGGGATAGTTTATTTACAGATCTAATGATAACACTTAGCTACGATATATTTTTGCTACATTTTGAGAATTTCTTCATAGGGTGACTTGACCTGCCTTTTGTAATACAGCAGCTAAGGTAAGCGATGTTTGCACAGGTCACCGTATGTTTGGGTGACCGGCTGTAGCCTAATGTCTAATGTCTAATTAAAAAACACAACTCCCGCACTAGGAATAAGTCCTGTGTCGCTGGGAATTTTACCGACATACAACCAACAGACACAATGAACACCCAGACCCGAAACAACAAATTATGGATCACACAAAGTGCTGTCTCGTGTGGGAATCGAACCCACGACCCTCAGCGCAGTATTAAACGGCGAGGCGGCCGCTTAAACCACTACGCCAACCGTGCAGTCAGTCTCATTTACATCTGAGTGCTACCCTGCTTTGCATAGAGTCCGTAAAGTCGTCGGCCCCGGTTCTAGTCTTAGTACGAGAATCGTTAATCCATGTCACAGCCCTGCCTCTATACACTCCGACACCAGAGTTGGTGACAAACTCACATTTAAAAAAATAAAAGACTCCATCTTTTGACCAATACTCCAAGCGTTTATAAATAAATAGCTGTTTCCCGCGGTTCACCCGCGTCCTGATAGATCTACTTCGCGTACCCGGATAATTTAGAGCCTAAGTTACTCCTTGGTACATCAGCTATCCGCCAGTGAAAGTCCTGTCAAAATCGGTCCAGCCGTTCAAGAGATTAGCGAGAACAAACAGACAAACAGACGGACAGACAGACAGACAAAAATTGTAAAGAATGTAATTTGGGTTTATGTGCCGTGTAGATATCCATATGCATTTAGTACAAAGCGGTTATTTTAATATTACAAACAGACACTCCAATTTCATAAATATATGTTGTTGATAGTTTGAGTTAACTAAAACTACACATTAGCGTAACCAGGGAAAACTGTGTGGAAGTAAAAGCTATTCGCAATTGACCCGCTATATAAATATATCTATGCACAGTAATGGGAATCTTAAAAAAAAAACTAGAAAAAGTTTTTACACAAAATGTCAGTTATCGTTTATTTTCCCTTATCATAGTTAGCTAGTTCTAACACAAGCAAGGTGCACGAATCCGCCCGATGTCCCATATAACGAACACACTAACGACCAACAACTCCGGTTTCACCATCACATTTATATCGAAAACAATAACTAAATGATCATAACAAATAATTTCTGTCCCTTTCAACGTATCTACTGAATTGTGTCCAAGTATCCGTTTGTTCTATATCTTATTATCGCTATTTTACGTTTATTTCTAGGCTAAGTATGTATTAGAAAATGCAAATACGTACAAAAGTAATAAACATTTCGACAACTGTTATTATTTTAACAACCATCTTGGGTAAGTAGTATCTGTTTAGAAAGCAATAATGTTAAAAGGCGAGTTAGAGCCGCAAATGACTCTAGTATACGTATTTTCTTAGTTTTACTCGAGTCTATATTAGAATTGCTGATTTAATCGTAGTGTTTATGTTTTAGTAATTTTAAATGTTTTAGAGTATAATAATAGACTTGGTTAGCACAGGTGAGATGTGGATATTCGTCCTAATTAGGGAATACATTCTCGTTCAGAGATCAAGAACTCTCGCCCTTTTTAGCGAGATTAATCTCGGTCGAAAAAAGGGCGAGATCTCGCGAGATTTACGAGATTGCACTCGAGAATAAAAACGTCTTATTCGAAGCGCGAACTGACACGGACGGATCGCAATCTGTCGGTATCGGCATTAGTAAAAAATGAAGTGAATTTATAGGAGTCCGGGGGGTCAAGAGGCAAACTTTTGCAGTTCGTGAATATCTGCCTGAGAACTGCGGTTTCAATTAGCGTTTAATAAGAAAGGGCCTTCTCAGCGGCTAGTTATCTGGCCAACAAAAAAGGAAGCTGTTTAGCAGACCATTCTTTGGACATTTTGTGCTTCTGAAGGAGCTACATTGAAAATAATTCGTAATAATGGCTTGTGATTTGAACTCAACCAATATTTCCTTTGATTGGTATATTTAGTTAATTAGGATCTATAATTTTTAATAGTCTGCCTTATTGGTATATTTTGTTAATTAATCTGTGATATTTAAAAGGTATATTTAGTAGATATAGTTTTATTTACCTAATCTATACATCTATACATATAAATAAAATTGAAGTGTCTGTCTGTGATTTCAAAATAACTATGGATTTTCAAGTGCATATAGTTAGTTATACGATTCTAAGTCCAAAACAACCCTTTTTAACATTTTTGTCTGTCTGTCTGTCTGTCTGTCTGTCTGTCTGTCTGTCTTTCTGTTTGTCCGGTGTAATCTCTGGAACGACTGAACCGATTCAAATGAGACTTTCACTACCAGGTAGAGGACTTTATAGCGCTACATATAGGCTACAATTTGACCCGGTAGTTGGCGCTGTTATCGCGATAACAAGTCTTTACTTATTCAACTCATCTATACATATAAATAAAATTGAAGTGTCTGTCTGTGATTTCAAAATAACTATGGATTTTCAAGTGCATATAGTTAGTTACACGATTCTAAGTCCAAAACAACCCTTTTTAACATTTTTGTCTGTCTGTCTGTCTGTCTTTCTGTTTGTCCGGGGTAATCTCTGGAACGGCTGAACCGATTCAAATGAGACTTTCACTAACAGGTAGAGGACTTTATAGCGCTACATATAGGCTACAATTTGACTCGGTAGTTGGCGCTTTTATCGCGATAACAAGTCTTTACTTATTCAACTCATCTATACATCTATACATATAAATAAAATTGAAGTGTCTGTCTGTGATTTCAAAATAACTATGGATTTTCAAGTGCATATAATTAGTTACACGATTCTAAGTCCAAAACAACCCTTTTTAACATTTTTGTCTGTCTGTCTGTCTGTCTGTCTGTCTGTCTGTCTTTCTGTTTGTCCGGTGTAATCTCTGGAACGGCTGAACCGATTCAAATGAGACTTTCACTACCAGGTAGAGGACTTTATAGCGCTACATATAGGCTACAATTTGACTCGGTAGTTGGCGCTGTTATCGCGATAACAAGTCTTTACTTATTCAACTCATCTATACATATAAATAAAATTGTGAAGTGTCTGTCTGTGATTTCAAAATAACTATGGATTTTCAAGTGCATATAGTTAGTTACACGATTCTAAGTCCAAAACAACCCTTTTTAACATTTTTGTCTGTCTGTCTGTCTGTCTTTCTGTTTGTCCGGGGTAATCTCTGGAACGGCTGAACCGATTCAAATGAGACTTTCACTACCAGGTAGAGGACTTTATAGCGCTACATATAGGCTACAATTTGACTCGGTAGTTGGCGCTGTTATCGCGATAACAAGTCTTTACTTATTCAACTCATCTATACATATAAATAAAATTGAAGTGTCTGTCTGTGATTTCAAAATAACTATGGATTTTCAAGTGCATATAGTTAGTTACACGATTCTAAGTCCAAAACAACCCTTTTTAACATTTTTGTCTGTCTGTCTGTCTGTCTGTCTTTCTGTTTGTCCGGGGTAATCTCTGGAATGGCTGAACCGATTCAAATGAGACTTTCACTACCAGGTAGAGGACTTTATAGCGCTACATATAGGCTACAATTTGACTCGGTAGTTGGCGCTGTTATCGCGATAACAAGTCTTTACTTATTCAACTCATCTATACATATAAATAAAATTGAAGTGTCTGTCTGTGATTTCAAAATAACTATGGATTTTCAAGTGCATATAATTAGTTACACGATTCTAAGTCCAAAACAACACTTTTTAACATTTTTGTCTGTCTGTCTGTCTGTTGGTCCGGGGTAATCTCTGGAATAGCTGAACCGATTCAAATGAGACTTTAACTGGAAGGTAGAGCACTTTATAGCGCTACATATAGGCTCCAATTTGACCCGGTATGTTGCGCTGTTGTCATGACACTTATTGTTGTATAATTATATATAAAAGCAAAGAGTCATTCTTTTGAAATCTGGAAAGTCACCGGCTGTATAAAGATTAGATTTGGCAGAGAACTTTTTAAAACGTAACTTTTTTCCGCGTGCGAAGCCGCGGGTACCAGCTAGTTGATAATAATACCTCAGTAGTAACATAGATGATAAGTAAGATTTTTTTTGACCTCTCGTTGTTTTGTTCATTTATAAAAGAAATGTTTTATTACTAAAAGATTTTTGTTTGATACTAGAAGCGAAGACTGGTTGTTTCTTTGACAATAATATAATACTCATTGGAGAGAGGCAGCGATAGCCTAGTGGAGATACCAACAGACTGCCATGCAGAGGGTATCGGGTTCGAATCCACGGCGCGCACCAATGACTTTTCGGAGTTATGTGCGTATTGAATTGTTAATTATCGCTTGTCCCGTGCCTCGGAGAGCACATTAAGCCGTCGGTCCCGGTTGTCATGAAGATCTTTGACAATCGTTACAGGGCGTCAGTACCTACCTTCTAAAATAAACTGACACTAGTCTTAACCATGTTGCAATATTGCTATCCCTTCGGGTTGCGGAGGTCAGACAGGCAATCGCTCCGTGGAAAAGCTAATATTCAGCCATATCCGGTTCGACTAGTAAGCGGACTCCAGATTGAAACTGGGATAACGCTAAGAGGATAATGATCTGTTATTATACTCATTAAACTGAGCTTAGCTGGTTTCCTGTTTTTCGCTAAAACATCATGTTTTTGTTCAGCTGTCATCTAGATGGGCAGGTTGCGATCTAATTCCCTCTTATTCGAACCTGGAGTCCGCTGTCTTGACGAAAGACACGTTCAAAGTCAAAGTCCAAAATCTTCATTTACTTTTAGCAATACGAATTGCTTTAGTTATCAACATAGGTCTTAGGTCACTCTTCCGGTTAGATAATTGTCGAACGCACAACTTTTATCACTAGGAAGCTAAAAATAAAAGCATGGAAGCTGCAGTAATAGGAATTTCATTTACTGCGATTGATTTTTGATAAATTATTAACATAAAAAGAAACCATCAGTATCTTACCTAATTAAAAGTATTCGATTTTAAACTTTCGCGATTTGTATAAATCATACAATTTTATTTAGGGGGTCTTACTCGCGATAAATGAAAAGTAGTTTTATTATGCTGTGAGCTTTTTAAAACTCATTGCTGCATCCATTCATTATAATACCGCTATAGTATCAAATGGGAAATTATGTATAAGTGTTAAGTCAGTGTTTTGGCCACAATATTTTATAGATTAGAAATAAGTATGTAACAATTAAAACTTTTTAAAAGAGTGGTATGTGTTTGCCAGGTTTGTCTCTTATTTTTCAAAACCTGAGTGTAACTTTCGTTTTGACATTTATATAATTGGCACTTTGTGAGATCGTAAATAAATTTGAATTTTAATAGCGAAATACGCAACAAAAGGCAACCTATGCCCATCTCCAAGGACAAATCATCGCGAAAATTCATCAACTTCGACTCAGCTTTTTCGGTGTGAAATCTAAACACATAAGCAATTATAATATTCGTGGGGAATATTCATAATTATATCAAATACCTATTTCACAATAACTAAAACTGCAATTTCAATCTGTCCGTCTGTTGCTAACGACGCACCGGCTTCATTTGTAGTACGATGTTTTATGTGACGGGGAATCGAACCCGCAACCTTGAGGTCAGAGGTGCTATCTTTATGAGTGTCGGCCGTTGGGATGAAATATGTTCCTCAATGGAATGAGCCGACCAGTTTGATAGATATTTATTGTTAGTCGTTTGTAAAACATATATTGTTAATTTATTTACCTTGTTTTGTGAAAGTTGAATGCATTGTCATTTGATTTAGGTGAGGAGATATTTGTTTAATGAAAATGTATTATTATGTGACGTTTTTATTGGCTTGTGATAATAGGGAAATGTTTTAGTACTGATCAGTGAATGCTTAGGGATAAGCTGTTATTCGTGATATTTATTTTCTTAATTTCATTTTCTTAAATTCAAAGAAAGGTTTTGCTATTTTTTATGTACCTACAACCAAATAAGCTGTCTATAGAATTTAGATAGTCGGCAGTTGTTCGAAACATGATTCCCTACTTTTTGTCTATTTTACAAAGAAGTGTTCCATGCTCTAACATTTTTGAAACATTTTCTTTGGTCCATTTTTAAGTAGAATAAGTCTGAAAACGCAAACATATTTAAAACAAATACAATGACGTCAACTATGGCGTCATACTCAAGTACAATGATCAAGGACGTTACAGCAGTTTAGTATGTAACCATACAAACATACAATCATTACACGGGTTTATGTCACGCACGATATATCGATGCTGTCCAAACGTGATTGGAATATTAAAAAGGTCGAGGTTCGATATCGATCGAAGATAAATATAATGTATGTTCAGTTTGTTGTAATATGTTCTACTCGTGTAACGAAATGAACATGTTCGCAAAATTCACACAGATATGTGTTATGTAATGGCTATGTAAAATGTACAGTCGAACAACTTCCCGCTAGAGCACCATAAGGGCGAGAATCACTCAGCAAGACATCATCGCTTCAAGTGCTATTTTACACGCACATTGATACTCGTATACAGAATTTTCGTTTCTAGTGTGCCTCGACTCTATGAGCGAGCCAAGGGCTTTTTTTTTCAAACTGGTCTAGCGCCGACTTGTTTGATTGTAAAAGGCCCGACTGGCAACGACTGGTATCTTTAAAAGTTTATAGATATGGATCTTCGTCACTCTTTCAAGCAAAAAAAAAACTGAATTAGGTATAAGTACATCATATCATAGCGATAGCTGAGTGGACAGACCGACAGACTGCTACGCAGAGGGTCTCGGGTTCGAATCCACAGCACGCACCAATGACTTTTCGTAGTTAAGTGCGTATTAAATTGTTAATTATCGCTTGCTAATCGGTGAAGGAAAACATCGTAATCGGAGGAAACCTGCATGTCTGAGAGTTCTCCATAATGTTCTCGAAAGACATGTGAAGTCTGCCAACCCGCACTTGGCCAGCGTGGTGGACTATGGCCTTACCCTTCTCATAGTGAGAAGAGGCCCGCGCCCAGCAGTGGGACAGTAAAGGGCTGATGATGATGAACATCATAATAGCTCTCTCCTTATGGGGTCGGAAGCTAAGTAACTAGTATATAAAATAATAAAAAATATATTCTAGAACTACTTACCCTCTGATCTAAAATGAATACCCGTACTGCAATAATCACAGTATATATTTTTCTCAATTGCATACACATCTGGTCGCAATAGCACAACTTAAGCCACCTAAATATAAACCCCGTCCAAGCTTACAACACGTACCGTTTTACTGGTACTCGTTACACAGATAACCATAACCTAAAACCATACCCGTAAGTGCATAGATTCATTAATAACTCCGCAGTATGTAATTGCATTAGCTTCTAATCTGTAATTTATATTTAATCCCGGTGTACTGGTCTCTTATGAGGTGGTGACAGACTTACGGCGATTTACACAGCGAACGGTGTTACGCAGCGAATGGTCTTACTTAGTACCGGAATTGAGAACATGATGATGTGGTAATTGTCTTAGTCTTGTCATGCAAGTGCAAGGCAACGTAATGTGTTTGAGACACTGCAGAAATTGAATAGCATTTCACCTGGTAACATGATAAAATATTTTTTTGGAACGATTTATCACGATGCAATACAAATATAAGAGATCCAGAAACCCTTGTATGAAATCGGTGGCTGTTAAATCCTTCGCGGCGAATGATTTGAATAATACTATACCAATAACAGTTGCTACTGTTATGCAACACTACTGTTGCAAGTAATTCACACATTACTGAGCAAACACTATTTCTACAGACACGACAATCACATTATCATCCTTGGCAAATCTGTCCTTCAAATATTTACTACATATTATTGTAACCTTTCCATATAGCTACAGTTAAACTCGATACGCATGCTCAAACTTACACTGGACTGCCTCCGTGGTCCAGTGGAAAGCGTATGTGACTGCTGATCGGAGGTCTCGGGTTGGATTCCCGGGTCGGACAAAAGTGTTACTGGCTTTTTCCGAATTCTCAGTAGCTGCACGGAGTCTGGTAATGTGCCCGGTAACGGCAATAGGCTCGCCCCGTAATACGTGGGACCTAAAAAAAATCCATGGCGAAATGTGGGTGTTATATTTACACCTTTGCCTACCCCTTCGGGGATACAGGCGTGAGCCTACACAAAAAAAAATAAAAGCTTTCACTAAGTAAACCGTACATATTATTACCAAGAACATAATTATGAAGTCTAAATCATGTCGGTGGCCGTCCTTATCCGCTTTGCTATTGCCTCTGGCCTCACTTGAGTTCGATTAGTTCGTGCACTTAATTTAAAACGGCGGCGTATAAGAACGTTATTTCTTATGTTCTTTGGCGGAATACCACTCGACACACATAAACAGTTGTTCTTTTGTAATCATCGATCGTCTTCAAAGAACAAGTGTTTATCTCGATATACGTGAGTTTCATACGTTGTGTGGAGTTAGTTCGACTGGAAATACTGTTACCGAATGGTGAAGCTTACTTGTGGGTTATTGAGTTTGAAATATAATCATAAAATACTGCCTCGTTGGTCTCGCGGCATAAATGTGCGCGTGGGATTGGGAGGTCTCGGGTTCGATCCCCGGGTCGAGCAAAGTGTTAAATATTGGGTTTTTCGGGTTTTTCCGTTAGGAAATTCTCAATAGCAGCTCGGAGTCTGGTAATGTGGCCGGTACGGCAATAGGCTCGCCCCGTATTACGTGGGTCTAAAATAAATCTGGCGAAAAATGTGTGTAGCAATATACCTCTGCCTACCTCTTCGGGGATATAGGCGTTGTATGTCATAAAATATTTGTGAACGAACACAGGTCTTTTGGGGAGGTTTTACCATAATCGCCACGCTTGAGTGAACCGACGATCTTGTTGGGATCGCGTGTGGCTCAGGATCGGTCCTTCTAGAGAGCCTTGGGGAAGGCCTATGTCCAGCAGTGAACGTCTATCGGCTTATATAATGATAATGATGCCAGGACTACTTAGAAGATCGTTATGTCAAAAACTTGTCAATGTTCATATTAACCGTTTGCACTAGTACTAGTGCTAAATTACTATAAAAGCCTGGATGTAAACCCTTTTTTTTGACGCATGATGGAACCCAAACTATTTACGGGCTAACTCCCCCAGGCTGGGCCCTTAAAGGGCTCAGGCTAGGCAGAGTGTGGGACCCCCCGACGAGAAGCGCTGGCACTACCCACTAAAACCACCATGGTGTTCCTCTAACCGATCCCATTGAATGACGGGGTCACGGGAACTACGTTAGCATTACTGCCGCGACCCCCTGGATGTAAACTCTGACGTAAACATAGCATTTTTTTTTTCATAATTGTAGCACTTGCACTAGGAAGCAATACTGTATTAGGTAGATACATTTTTTATTTTGTGTCTGTTTACTGGGTACTTTACAAATATGTAATCAGCGGACCAAAAGATTACCAATTTTCGGATCACACAGTGTTGTCCCATGTCCTATCGAAACCCCAATAATAGGTGCTACGCAACCGGTGCAGTCAATATATCATAATATCAGCAATTATAAACCACGAACGAACATAAGTAGGCATCAAATTAATACATCTTCACAATTCAACAGATTCCGTCTGCATCTTAAATCTGTAATTCTGCACCTGCGTCAGCGCACCGGGCGAATTGCCGATTAACTGAGTAACGGTACACGCCACTGTGAAGGTACTATTGTTGCTAAGATGCACAGGTTTGTATCTTATTGCCCATCTGCTAGTTAAATGTTTATGTATACCACTTAAATTATGAAGCGAAAGGATAACTACACGGTTGGCATGAATTGTTGATTAAATAAGGATGAAACACGCTAAACTGTGCCAAGGCAGGGACACGGTCAAACATTCTTAGTATTATTTTACATAACATAACATAACTTCACGCCTTTTACCCCCGAAGGGGTAGGCAGAGGTGTATTAAACACCCACTCTTCTCCAGTTATGTTTCGGTCCCAATGTAATAGGGGGCGAGCCTATTGCCATCTACCGGGCACATTGTTAAGCGAGCGATAATTAACATTTTTAATACACACATAACTTCGAAAAGTCAGAGGTGTGTGCCCGGGGTACCTGGAGATCGAATCCGAGACCATCGTCTCGGCAGTCCGTTACGTACACCACTGGGCTACCGCCGCTTTTCTTTTTATTTTGTATGAAGTAATAAAACGTTTACTGCCTGACCCTTGCAACCCAAAGGGAGAGCTAAATTCAATAGTTTACACTAGTGTCAGTTAAGGTACCTTAACTGACACTAGTGTAAACTAGTGTCAGTGACTCCCTATATCGACTGACAAGCATCTTCGTGACAGCCGGAACCAATTTACAATTCAATAGACACGTAACGCCGAAAAGTCACTGGCGCGTGCGGTGGATTCGAACCCGATTCCTGCAAAGCAGTCTGTTGGTATCTCCAATAGGCTATTTACTTATAAGTGAAGGTATGCAAAGATGTATAATAAATATGGGCTTAACGTGCTCTCCAAGACGCGCAGCAAGCGATAATTTACTATTCAATATGCACATAGCGCCGAAAAGTCAGTGATGGGCGCCGTGGATTCGAATTTCGAACCATCTGCATGGCAGTCTGTTGGTTTCTCCACTAGACAATTTACATTATTATTTACTTTATTTTCAGCCTGTAGCGTCCCACTGCAGGGCAAAGGCCTCCCTCTCCTTTTTCCACAGATCTCTATTTTGTGCCAGCACAGGCCAGTCCTTCCTGTACGAGTCCAGTTCGTGCCCGCCATTTATGCTATTAACTAATAAGAAAAGGTATGCAAAGATGACGATAAATCTGGGCGTAAAGGATAGTTAATTTAGCAGTCAGTAGAGGTCGTACGTCGTAAACGCGTATTGTGACGTGGAGTTATGTGAGATGAGGGATAACGCGCCTCACGTTAGTCATTAACAAATAAGAGATGGCGTACTCAAGTTTTGAATTACCCCTAATTAATGGAAATATTTTTGTTTTATGGTAATACTGTAAAGCGGAGTAGAGGTAAATACATATTTGTTTCAAGTGGGCCTTATCAAAAATCTCAAAGATATGCTCGGAGTTGACCTGGAAGATTAAAAATTGGGCAAGTGCGAGTCGGACTCGCGCACAAAGGGTTCCGTACCATCATCTATAAAAGAAAATCACGTTCGTTGTATGTATACTTAAATACTTTATAAGTTTCTACCTGTTTATTAAGATCGAGTAACAAATTGCTTAAAAATTATGTTTGTTGTATGGGAGCACCCCTTTATTATTTACTTTTTTTAAATTTAATTATTTATTTTGAAAGGTAATATACAACTACATATTCTGCAAAAAATTAAAGCGTCTACCTGTAACAGTTAGTAATTTTGAGCAAAAAATACGAAAAAAAACACGTTCTTTGTATGGGACCCCCCCTTAATTTTTTTATTTTTTTTTATTTTTAGTATTTGTTGTTATAGCTGCAACCGAAATACATAATTTCAGCTATCTAGCTATCATGGTTTATGAGATACAGCCTGGTGACAGACAGACAGACAGACAGACAACGGAGGCTTAGTAATAGGGTTCCATTTTTTACCTTTTAGGTACGGAACCCTAAAAAGAATAAGAGCCGCAGGAGAACCAAGTTGCCAGTATAGGTATAGTCAATCTGAAATGCCAAAGAGTAGGGTACATAGCTTGAAGAACCGTTGGCCGTTAGTATATGAAGGTTCTAGGGTGCCAATGCACCAGACAACGCAGCTGCCGGAAGTTCCCCGTTTTTCAATCATACTGCACATTTTTCGTAGCTTAATCGGCAACCTCGTCATCGCTTCAAACTACGCCCAGTGTTCTGGGTTTGATTCCCATACTGCTCACATGTAGGTTTTACTAAAGTATGTGACCTAATTTTGACAAACAAAAATGTCGTATACTTTCGGCTTCCATTTCGCTCAAAAAAGCGATGTACCTGATATTATCAGCTTTTTAATTATTATACAAGTGTATCACATAAATATTAAAAAAAAAACTTAAATTACCCACATTTATTTGCCCTCACATAATTTCAACAGATAATTTCATTCGTATTAATTAAACATTAATTCAATAAGAAATACATGGCGATTACGAAATATCCATGGTAATAGTCGACTCCATTACTTGGTACAGATGACATTGATTGCGCATTCCAATGACCCATTAATTCCAATTAAAGGAATTTAGTCTCTATTTGGTAAAATACATCAAATGTTTACATTTTATTAAGGTAAATGAACCAGTTGATGACCATAACGTTTTATTATCCAGTAATGGATATATCTTTATTTTTAGCGGTAGCCTTTTTTGTCATGTATCTGCTGTCGATGTAATGATCCTAAAATGCCTCTGAAATTCAAGGGACGCATATATAAGGCGGTTATAAGGCCTGTCGTATTGTATGGAGCTGAGTGTTGGGCTACTAAGAAGATGGATGACAAACGGTTGCATGTGGCAGAGATGAGAATGTTGCGATGGATGTGTGGAGTTACAAGAATGGATAAGATTAGGAATGAATACGTGAGAGGTAGTCTGAAAGTGGCGCCTATAGACGAGAAAGTGAAAGGAAGTCGTTTGGCTTGGTATGGACATATTATGCGAAGAGATGATATGTATGTAGGTAAGCAAGTGATGAATATGAAGGTAGAGGGATGGAAAGGCAGAGGGAGGCCAAGGAAAAGATGGATGGACTGTGTGAGGATGGATATGAAAGAGAAAGGGGTAAATGATCAGATGACGGGTGATAGAAAAGAATGGAAGCGAAGGACGTACTGCGCCGACCCCAAATAAATTGGGACCAGGGCAAGAAGATGATGATCTGCTGTCGATGTAACAAAAGGCAACATCAACAAGTAAGTATACATCCTAGCTTGCCATCATCATTCATTACAACTCACATCCGATTCCCCGAAGGGGTAGGCAGAGGTGTAATATTACACCCACATTTTGCCATGAATTTTTAGGTCCCACGTAATAGGGGCGAGCCTATTGCCGTTACCAGGCACATCATCAGACTCCGAGCTGCTACCCAGAATTCGGAAAAACCCAGTAACACTTTTTGCCTGACCCGGGAATCGAACTCGGGACTTCCGATCAGCAGTCGCATACGCTATCCACCGGACCACGGAGGCAGTCATCACGCATTCATTACCAGTGCTGATTCATTATTGCTTCTATGGACATTCCTTCTACAATGTTTGAAGTAGAATATCAGGTTCCTTTGCTAAGTGATTCTTCTTCAGTCGTTGCATCAGTTCTGTGGATTGTGGTCATCGGGTTTAGATCTGTTAATAATTTGTCTCCATCAGTCCCGGTCTCTGTTGCCGTCACTGCTTGCTAGAACTTGAAAGAACTACTTTAATTTGGGCAAACCAGCTACCTGACGAACGACTCCTGCGATTTCACAAGTTACAATCAATACTACAAAATTTTCTTTACATTTTGAGGCCAAAGGACGACGGACTCATACTGAAGGTGGAGAGACGTGCTTTAACACCAATAAGGGGAAGAAAAGCCAAATTCGTGCGCTTAGCTTTCCAACAAATTCTGAGTATGAGACGCCAGCACCTCGAATTCTTCTCTCTATCTTATGTCTCTCTGTTGTAGATGGTCCACGTTTAAACTCTAAACATGAAGATGAGAAAGACCAGCGTTTGTAACTAAATAAGTCCTATTTCAATTTAGGACCGTCAAATAATCGGCTATCTCACCCTATCGATTTCACAGAAACTTGTTTATGCAAGCTTACCTTGGAATGAAGAGCCATTCATATTACATGTCACGAAAATCCGTGCTCAAATTCATTAGTATTTTAGACCGTAGCTAGTGCAATCACTGATCTAAAGATACATTTAACTTAATTATAGTACCGTTTTATTCATTTCGTGTAAAGGTAAAGACATACTTGACTGGTTTATTTACTTGCTTCAGGGGTAAGTTTTTTATTTTCAGTATCAAAATGGGTTGTTTGTTTCATATTATTATGGAAATCACCAGAGGAAGTTGAGGTGCTGGGTGGTATAAGGCTTGTCACGTGAAAAGCCACGGGCACGTCTGCCAATCACTATTAAAAAAGAAAATAATAAATCTTTGATAAACCTCTGCTAAACCACTATAAGTTCATTGCCTGGTGGTAAATAGGAGTATACCAGGTTTAAGAACAGGATTATACAATGTAATGTCTTACATCAGGAGTTTCATGTGATGTTAATCTTCTTGCGCTCGCAACCTAAAGTGGTTCTCGCAACCACTTTAATTTGAAGAGTTAGTGTTGCAGATACCAATCATGATACAGTCCTGTCCAGTCTTAGAATCGTACCGCCATGATTCTAAGATAGCTTCCTTTTTGTCCTCGTTTACATAAGTGGAAAGATCCATTTTTAATAGGTTAGGCCCATGGCGCAACAGGCCCTCTCTGATTTCCCACATTTTCCAGGACATCATTTAAACTCTCAGAATGTATATTTCAGCACGATTTCTTCCTCGCATCTGAGTGCGTTATATGAATAAACATATGACTTCGGGCAATTAATGTATGCCGTGCATCACCGTGGGATCAAGCAACTGCTTCTGTGTGACATAATGACCGCACGTATGCCGAAGTGGGTAAAATTTTGTAAAGGCAAAACTATTTGTCTTTTGGTGACGGATTAAGAATGTAAATGTCACTTCAATATGTCAGTCTGTCGTAAGACTAGAAAACACACAAAACTTGGGACTAAGGAAAATACACTAAACAAAAATAGTTTCTTAGGGAAGGAACGGAAAATCTACAACAAACCCTATACCAATCTGCCTGGCCAGCGTGGTATCATCATCATATCAGCCGAAAGAAGTCCACTGCTGGACAGAGGCCTTCCCTGAGACTCTCCACATGAACCGATCCTGAGCCACCCGCATCCATGCGCTACCCGCGATCCCAACAAGTTCTTTAGTCCATTTTGCAAGAGGCCAGCGTCCAGCGTGGTATACTAGGCCGAAATCCATCTAATGACTCACAATGCTAATATGACGCAAATTTGCCTCTGTCCAACAGTGGACTACGAAAGGTTGTATGATAATGGACTGTGTCAGTAGAAGTACATGCTCAGTGCTTGACTAGCAAGACAAAAATGGGCTGAGAAAAGGTCATCATGTCAGCTTAGAGTTGTCAACTGCTCGACAAAGGTTTCCCCCAAGGTTCTCCACACAAATCGTTCTTGAGCCGCCCGCATCCAACCGTTTCTCGCAATCTTAACCAGCTTGTTGGTCCAAAAAAGGTACTTACTAGGTAACTAAAGGTACTACTTATCTGAGCAATTTATGTTTGAGAGCACATATGGAGTAGTTGCGAGTTTTGTGGTCTCTATACACACTGGACAACACTCGGTGTGATCCATAAATTGTTTTTACGACTATGCGGATTCACATGCATTACTAACGGCCGGTTGCAATATGCGATCTATCGATGGATTTTGAGATTTAAGCTAAATATTTGACGTAACGTAAGGCAGCGATAGCCTAGTGGAGGTACCAACGGACTGCCATATAGAGGGTATCGGGTTCGAATCCACGGCACACACCAATGACTTTTCGAAGTTAAGTGCGTATTAAATTGTTAATTGTCGCTTGCCCCGTGCCTCGAAGAGCACGTTAAACCGTCGGTCCCGGCTGGCATGAACATCTTTGACAGTCCATACGGGGAGTCAGTACCCTCAAATAAACTGATACTGGTCTAAACCATGGAATATAGCTATCCCTTTGGGTTGCGGAGGTCAAACGGCAGTCGCTCTGTGGAAAAGTTGATATTCTGTCATATCTGGTTAGACCATTAAGCGGACCTCGGGCTCCAAATATTGCATGTCTTGGGTACAACCGGGATAACGCTAGGGCGATGATGATGATTTGACGTATGCTGCAGACAAAATAATTATGTCAAACTTGTACCTCTAAATCCATGGATAGCTCGGATATTTAATTTAGTTGTTGAAAGTTTACCCTGCGATACAGAATTGCGATCTGGATCTAAGTGATGTTGAAAATATTACGAGTCTCTATACCAAAATACCTGCAACAACTGGTTTTCGTCGTTGAATTTTACCACAATCTTGGGAGATATTCTGACCGTACCACACAGTAAGTTTTCTCCAGTAGATAACGCGCGAATATTTCAATGATTATATTACACGTAGCGTGCATTATTCAGTAACGGGCATCATAAAGGTTTATCTGCGATCGCCAACACAATGCTTTGGCGTGCCTATGCAGAAAAACTATGTGTTATCTATGGTTCGTCGGTAAGGCATATGGTGGCCATTATTATAATGATGTAATGGCTTAGGTGGCTGGTAGAGGTAATGATACATGCAAAACATAAGCATATTTTAATATCTGCCGGAAAACTCTAGTACCTTTAATTACACACATAATAAATAGTTCCATTGCTTGCGGGATATTCCCAGAACCATTCAAGAAAGCCATCGTTCATCCCATATATAAGAATGGGAACAGAGACTGTCTCAATAACTATCGACCAATTGCGGTGCTGCCTACTCTGTCAAAAATAATGGAAAAGATTATAAATAAACAGCTAGTAAGTTACTTAAATCAGTATAATATTATAGCCAAGAATCAATACGGTTTTAAAAAAGGAGTATCAACTGAAGACGCAGTTATAGATCTGACAGAGTTTGTAGCTCGAAAACTTGATACACAGCAAAAGAGCATAGCTATGTTCCTAGACCTAAGCAAAGCGTTCGATACAGTCTCTGTTCCCATCTTGCTCTCCAAGCTAGATAAGATTGGCATAAGAGGTCACATACGAGTATATCAATTATTTAAAACTTACCTTGAAAATCGCAAAATCTGTGTGAAAATAGGTTCTCACATCAGTGAAGATGAAACTATATCCTACGGTGTCCCGCAGGGCAGTGTCATCGGTCCCACGCTCTTTGTTATATATATAAATAGCTTATGTAAGCTATCCCTATCAAGAGCTAAAATATTTACATATGCGGATGATACTGCCATCGTGGTATATGGCAAATCTTGGGCAGAGGCGCAATCTAGTGCTGAAGAGTCACTGAGATCCGTCATGCGCTGGCTAGATAATAATCGCTTAACCTTAAACTTAACTAAGACCAGCTATATACCTTTTTATATTAATGCGAAAATAAAACCAAACCTAGATTACACAATTAAGGCTCATACGTGTTCAAGCACCTCTACGTGCTCTTGCGAAAAACTACCTCAAATGACCTCAGTAAAATACCTTGGAGTGATGATCGATGATGGGCTGAAATGGTACCAACATCTGGACAAAATTTCCTGTAAGCTCAGAAGAACTATACACATCTTCAAATCACTGAGATACTGTGCAGATCTCAAAACATTGAAAATGGTATATACCGCAATCTGTCAGTCTATCATCAATTATTGTATCCCGGCTTGGGGTGGAGCAGCCAAACAAAAGTTTCTCCAGGTGGAACGTGCACAAAGAGCTGTTCTCAAGGTGATGCTAAATAAACCATTTAGATACCCTACCAAACAACTCTATGAGGAATGCAAAGTACTAACTGCCAGACAGCTCTTTGTGCTACGAGCTGCAATCTGGAAACACCAACAAATGCCCCCACCTGACACAAATAAACGCAAAAATAGGCTTATATGCCCCACACAACCTCATCAAACCTCATTCGCCAGAAAACAACTTTATATAATTAGCTCTTTAATCTACAAGAATATCCATAAACAAATTCACTTCACAAATCTGAATAAGCAACAAGCTCAGTGGAAAATACTAAATTGGCTACTTGAACTAGACTATTCTCAAACTGAAGCATTACATGTAAGTAATGCCTGTCATAACAACACGAACACACACTCACACACACACACACTACCCACACATACACGCGCACACACATACACCCACACACACACATATACATGCGCACACACACACACACATACATGAACACACACATCATTCAAATTCATACGTCAACAGGCAAGTATTTACAACCCACCAGGACCTATCTTCACTAATATGCAACATATAATGTAAAAGGTTTAATTGTATACAAGACACCAGCAGAACACTGTCTCCCATGTTACAGGTCACCCTAGTTTGGGAGGCAGGGTCCTATATTTGATGTATACCTTAATGTTATAAGTAACAAAAAAACACAGATGTTTGTAACAAAAAGGTTTTTTGGTTCAATAAATAAATTATTATTATTATTATTATCTATAAAGATTTTAACAGTATTTACCAACTGTTTAGGTTTTTAGGAGTTACCTTAATAAATCATGTCCTTTTTTGCACTTCGCGTCGCAACGGAGTGTTCTGGTATGGTATAAGTGGGGATACTTAGGAGGCTGGATAGTTACATAGGCTAGTTTGTAGGCCAACTTGCAACTACAAAAGCTCATGTCAGCCTAGAGACGTCCACAGCTGGACATAGGCCTCCTCCAAGGTTCTCCACACAGACCGATCTTGATCCGCCCACATCCAACCGCATCCCGCGATCTTAAGCAGATCGTCAGTCCACGTTGCGGGAGGCTAACCCTGCTGCGTCGTCCGGTACGTGGTCTCCACTCCAGAACCCGCCTGCCCCAGCAGCCATCGGTTCTTCGCGCTATGTGCCCTGTCCATTGCCACTTCAGCCTGGCTATTCGGAGAGCTATGTCGGTTATTTTGGTTCGCCTGCGGATCCCCTCATTTCTGATTCGATCTCGCAGGGAAACTCCAAGCATAGCTCTCTCCATCGCCCTCTGAGTGACCCTGAGCTTTCGGAGAAGGCCCATGGTTAGCTACCATGTCTCAGCGCCGTAGATCATCACAGATTATCACTACAAAAGCTAGTTATATGTATTTGATTTACAAGATACATCGATGTATCATACATCACCTTACAATGGCAACAACCGGAAAAGCTGACAAGAACCGGGACGGACAGCTTTACGTTCCCTCCTCCGTTGCAACGCCACTCGCGGTCACCCATACAAGTGGCGGCCTGTGTAAACGGTGCACATCATAATAATAATCTACGTATTCATCATAAGTCCAAGGGTCCGTTACCTCGTTGGCCGCTTGCCAGACAAGGAAGTCACGTCCAGAGCGAGATGGCATCAGGCACCGGGAAGACTGATAGGCTCTGTGACACACACGTGATGAGAGTATAATGTAATGAAGTACAGGTGGACTGATGATCTACTGATAGTTTTGTTTAGCATTATTTGCATATAGCAGCGATAGCCTAGTGGAGATACCAACTGACTGCCATTCACAGGGCTCGAATCCACGGCGCACCTATGACTTTTCTAAGTTTTGTGCGTATTACATTGTTAATTATCCCTTGCCCCGTGCCTCGGAGACACATTAAGCTGTGCGTCGGTCGCGGTTGCCATGGAGATCTATATGAGTTGTCATGGGCGGCACCTGGCCTCCCCCAAATACGAATAAGGGTAGTTTATCAACAGCCTTTAACCGTCCACTGCTGAACTAGGCCTCTCCTTTGAAAGGAGGCAATGGCCTACTATGCTACGCTGGCCAGACGGGTTGGTATAGGGTTTGTATCAAGTTTTCCTTCTCTTACAGTACCTACCTCTGTCGGTTCTTACGACACCCATGGGATGATATGGGGTGGTGACATACCGTATTCTTAATCCGTCACCACACGGATCGGCGGGTAGTAACCCTTGAATAAAACTAGCAGTGCTCTTAACGGTGTAATATGGCTATCCCTTTAGTTAGCGGACATCAGACAGCAGCCGCTCTGCGGCCAAGATAATATTCTGTCAGATTCGGGTAAACTTTAAAAAAAAATTAAATAAAACATTGAATTTTCATTTCATTCCATAAAAAAAAGTTAAAAAAAAATTTATGTTTATTGCCTATCTGTTCACGATAAACTAAAAACTACCAAAACGGATTTCATGCAATTTTCGCCAACTAATAGAGTAACTTATGAGAAAGATTCTTCTTTAATATTATAGTTCAAAAAGTTTATGCACGAATTATATATTTATACAAACCGTGCGAAGCCGAGACGGGTCGATAGTTAAAAGGCAGAAAGTAAAATTGCAAACAAATTATACATTACAGAAATTTAAAAAAAAATCTCTTTGTTATATAAACTGGTAAACGGTGAAGGAAAACATCGTAGAAAACGTACACGTCTAAGAATATTCTAAATATATTCTGGCAAGACATGTGAACTCCCTTCTCATGGTGAGTAAAGGTTTATATCCAGCATTAACGGACAGTTTACAAATAAGACTGACATTTGATTGACCACTTATCTTGTATGTTAAATAAACCATTGAAGCATATCATATATTAGTACAAATTCTCTATTTGTTAAGCCGTAGTTTCTATAGCAATTTATTTTCTCTACTCGTAAAATTGTAATGGTATATTACGAAAACTGATGAGCGTAATATAATGTCAACGGAGAATTATAGAATGCAGCTATTTGACAAGTGAACCGGTCATGTTTGAAAGGAATCTTAATGCTCTATTCGCTTGTAGATATTTATTTACGATTATGGCAATTTATATTTACGGCAAGTATACGTATTAAAAGGATCAATTATATTAGGTACTACTAGCAGATGACATAGAAATTAAATTTTAAGAACCAATGCGTCTGCTAGCTGCTAAAAGTGTTAGTGAGTTTTCCAAATTTTCAGAAGCAGCACGGAGTCTGGCAATGTGCCCGGTAATTGCAATTATAGACTTACACCTCTGCCTACCCCTTCGAGGATACAAGCGTGTGCCTATAAAAAAATTGAACTCACAAAACTCGGTGTCAAACAGCGCGCTAACCACTAAATCAATCGCGATACAACAATCTAGTCCTACAATTATAAACGCGAAAATATGTGAGGATGAATGGTTCACTTTTACGCAAAAACTATTGAACAGTTTTGATCCAACTTTGACATAATATAAGTTAACCACCAGAAAAACATATAGGCTAGATTTTACCGCGATAACTGACACCCATGCGAGCGAAGCCGCGGGTAATAGCTTATCAATTAATTATACAACCGTTAGTTCGGTCTCTGATATCCCGAAGGTTAGCTATAATCATTCCATAGA
This sequence comes from Euclidia mi, assembly GCA_944739405.2. NCBI lineage: Eukaryota > Metazoa > Arthropoda > Insecta > Lepidoptera > Erebidae > Euclidia > Euclidia mi. The sequence goes on along the minus strand of OX123200.2, from coordinate 5,386,866 downwards.
TAAGATTCAGTATCATTCCAACGCATAAATAAAAAGAGTACCATAGTAAAAACAGAATAGTAGGTTAGCTAAGGCCGCTCAGCGAGTTAATTGCCTACTCTTGCGTTGACGCACGGGTTGTCACTTGTTTACACCGCGGCGCCGGCTTTGTCGGCGCTCGCGCTTTTTCGCCGCTTTTTTAAGTGATCGCGCTGAATACTTCACAATTTAAGCTTGCATTTATTTTTTCTCAAATACCTACTGACTACCTAAGCGTTATATAACTTATCTAAATGCCTTTTTAATGACAAAAAGTAACAAGTTAAATTTACTGTCGTTTAACACATTGTATATTATTAATAACGTTTATTACAAAACTGAATGTATATAAACAATTCAAGCGGGCGAGCAGTGATGTACCTACATGAATGCGCTCGATCAGACGCGCGGCGCATCCCGTACTGAATCCGCGCCGAGCTTGCCGCGCTCGTGAGATTGTGTGCGTGAAAAGTGCGTGCGTACACGGCGCCGGCGACTTACGCGTACATTCAAACCAGCGCGGCAGCGCGGCGGCCGATTTGTATGAAGCTATCTTACTATTCTGCTTTTACTATGACAGTACATTCCAATTACGGCTGACTTCTAAGATGTTAATCCGTTGTCCGGATGCTGGTATCAAAGGGTTAACCGTAAAATAATCGTCTAACTGTGCGTATTTACTGCATAATTATCTGATAGACCGTTTCCTATGTTCGATTATAGAGATTCTAACTGTATCTTGCGTGGATAATACTAGGTATTGAAATGGAGATGACGAACAAATTGGTGTAAAAAAATTGACTTGATCGAGTTTAGATATGACATAATTATGTTCAATGCATATGTCATAATTATCATCCTGGGTCTAAAGTCAAAGTCAAAGTCAAATCATTTATTTGTTCATAGGTTCATTACAAACACTTAAACAAAGTCATACTTAAAAAAAAACTAGATGAGGCCGGGAAAAACTGTTCATATGCCATGATTGCTATTGGAAGCGGCATAATAGAAAACAAATTTACTAAGGCATATAAGAAAGAAACTGCCACCGTGGTCCAGTGGATAGCGTATGCGACTGCTGATCGGAGGTCCTGGGTTCGATTCCCGGGTCGGACAAAAGTGGTACTGGATTTTTCCGAATACTCAGCAGCAGCCCGGAGTCTGGTGATGTGCCCGGTTACGGCAAAAGGCTCGCCCCCTATTACGTGGGACCTAAAAATTCATGGCGAAATGTGGGTGTAATATTTACACCTCTGCCTACCTCTCGGGGGATACAGGCTTGAGACTACAACAAGAATCAGAAAGAAAGAAGAGAAGAATGAAAGTATGTTTATTGTTGCAAATAAGTTCTCTTATGCTCATAATGCTTTCTAAAGACATGAGAAGAATTGTACAGCTGCAGCACTATAAACGTCCCAAACAATTATATTTTAATTGGTACTCCACCTAAAATTATAGGTACCAATAAAATTCCTCATAACTGACAAAAATTAACTTTTAAAAGACCCCAAAATGTCTCGTCAACTGTTTCTTTTCTTGTTGGGACAGTCGTACAATAATGAGTTTTACCCTGAAATGTAATAATACAATTGAACCTAGGTAGATTTGTCATCTCATTGTAATGCATTATGAAAAAAGCACTAACGAATTAAAAACACGTTTTCCCCAAAATATCTTTATTTATTTTATTTTTATTTATTTATAGACTCACGCCTGTATCCCCGAAGGGGTGGGCAGAGGTGTGATATTACACCCACATTTCGCCATGATTTTTTAGGTCCCACGTAATAGGGGGCGAGCCGATTACCGTACCGGGCACATTACTAGACTCCGTGCTGCTACTGAAAATTTCCTTACGGAAAAGCCCAATAGCACTTTGCCCAACCCGGAAATCGTACCCGGGACCTCCCAATCCCACGCGCACGTTTATGCCGCGAGACCGACGAGACAGTAAAAAAAAATATCTTTATGGTCCAAATACTCCCCTAAAAATGCCAATAGAAAGGGTCTCCACATGATATACCTAGCTTTATTTTCGCTACTATAAACCACATTAATCCGATGGCACCATAGAACAGCCCGCCGTAACAATGGAGTACCTAAAATTTTCTCCCAGACACACCAAACAAACACTTTCGCTTTTAAAACCAGACAACCATATTAAATAAGCATGCCCGTTAAATAATACAAAGGGCTACCTATCAAACGTAACTACATTAGTCGAATAATTACCGAAATGGGGGTACAAACATCCCTAATTGGACAAAAAGAGTAGCGGGCGCAATCAACCCTGTACGCCGTGTCAAACCTTCGTCAAGTGAACAATTATATCGGTCGCTTGTACCGCTGCTGACCTTACTCAGCTGATTGTCGCCACGTTATGTTTTATTTATAATTTTTGTATGTGGTAACCCCTTCGTGACGTTTTTTTGGACCCGATAAAAGCAGGTGGAATGCTTAAAAGCAAGTGCTAAGTAAAATGCTTTCGAAATTCGAAATGCAGTAATTATAATTGACAGGCATAGCGATATAATTTTACCTTTTTTGCAAACGACAATTTAAAGTAAAGCTTAACTATTATATGTATGTCCATTCTTTTGCACGAATCAAGACTATGGGCTTGCAAATTATACTTGTAAAATACATACATACATAGACTCACGCCTGTTTCCCGGAGGGGTAGGCAGAGACTACTACGGAACGCCATTTGCAACGATCCTGACATACCTCTCTTGCTTCATTCACTCCCATCAAGTTTCTCATGCAGGCTCTTCTGTTTAGGGTACTTCTAACCTATCCTTTTTTTAGAATGTCTCCAATCTGGTCAGAGAACATCCGCCTAGGTCTTCCCCTTCGTCCTGACCCATTCACACTTGCCTTATATATCTTCTTTGTCAGTCTTTAGTCATCCATCCTCTCCATGTGTCCAAACCATCTTAACATGCCTTTCGTTGCTTGTCACTACATCTTCTTTTACCCCACACCACTCTCGTATCACACAATTCTTTACTCTGTCGGTCAAAGACACACCACACATACTTCTCAGTGCTCTCATTTCTACAGCATTTATTCTACTTTGAAGTCTCTTCTGCCATACCCAACTTTCACTACCATATGTACATAAGGGTAGGCACTAACACCCTCTATGTACAGCCAAACGTGCTTTTGTGGACACGTTTTGACTGTTCATTAACGCCTTCAGAGCTCCATTCACACTATTACCTGCATTAACTCTTCTATTAATATCTGCTTAATTCTTACCATCTCTTGTAAACAACGTACCTAACGTAAACAAACTCATTCACTTGTTCCACTCGCTGTCCATCGATCAAAACATTACAAGCCGTACTTGTAAAATAATGTTTCTACAACAACACTTGTTAGTTTGTGTCACTTGTTGAGAGTTGAGTCTAGATAATTCTTGTGCCCGTTGATTGAATACTTATTTGTAAACTCCTCTTAACGACTAGTTCTACTCTCTCTTTCCGTTAGAATTTTCTACTTTAAGTGAGGGATATGTCCCTTAAAAATAAAGAAAGAATAAATATTTTTTTATTTTCTGATAGCGCCATTCTACTCATGCTACACGAAAACGCCATGAGACAAAGACTTTTTTCCGGGACCTGCGATCCGCAGACGCATATCTATCCACTGGACCACGGAGGCAGACAGGAAGTTTTTTGATACATTTTGTAATTGGGTAGTTTCCAGGGTCAAAATAATTACATTTTATTTAGTCCGTATTTTAGATTATAAAAAAATATTGGACACGTATTTTTCTTTTTTTGATTAAAAAAGAAATAACAAAGATATAGCCCATTAAAGTTACGTGTGACGTCATCTAGTGCGAAAAAATGTAGCACGGTGTGACGTCATACGTAACTTTAATGAGCTATATCTTGGTCATTTTGGGTTTTATTTACAAATAAAAAAATACGTATCGCTTATTTTATAAAAATATGTAAGTATGACTTATATTTTTTTTTTTGTCAACTAGCCTATTGGTGTGATAGAATCACAACACAAACCAGTCCTAAGTTTCGTGTTATGTTTTGTCTGGTAGTGTATTGAAATAGAACAAAATATTATCAGCTAATAATAGTATGTAAGGGCTCAACAAGGAGGTGAGTAGGTAGTGAATACAATTCTCATACGGAGAAAATTGTACATAGATAATTTAAAAAGCATTCCTTATACTAAGTATCTACCAATGTTGATATACACGGGAGTAAATAGGCGGCAAACTGACAATAACATGTCTTATAATTTACTTGGTACATAAGTAGAAAACATCAAAATTAAAAGCTATCAAAGTAATTGTCTAGTTGTCATTAATGGTCATTCTATGCAATATACGAACACCAGATTTATTACTAGAATTATCCAGTATTAGTCGCTGAAAACCCAACCTTAATATCTCATTTCGCATACACGACAACAACCAGGTTGCAAGGCGCGGCATCCATTGCCTTAATTGATATATCAGTGCACCTAATTTACTCAATAAAGCGAGCGATAGGTATCGCTCGAAGCGTTATTGTAGCTTAATAGCTGTTATTATTTGCATTACCGGTAATCATGGTTGCGATCAATATCTATGGAGGTGAATTTATCGCCCATTGATTGATCTTGAGTGTAATGTTAGCATAATATTACGGTATACCGCTGCGGGGCTAAGCAGTGGAGGATTAAAGGTATACTTCGCCGACTATGAAGTGAAGAGTATTTTACCATAGATATAAGACTATGGTTATTCATAACTGGCATTAACTTATTTTTAAACACATATACCTACTAGCTTTTGCCCACTACTTCGAATGTTCTTTTTACCCCCTTTGGGGTTAGGTAGGCTTACCTTGCCAAAAATCCTCTCTTCTTCTTTTCTCCCTTCACTTTTTAAGGTGTACCTTAAAAAGTGAACCGGTTGCAGGAAGCTGTTTGACTTGTAAATCAAACAGCTTCCTGCGCCCGGTAATTTTACTGTGCGTTTCGGTCAGTCATTCAGTAACGAAGAGGATATTCTATATAGATATATTGATTGATTAAATAAAATCAACTCCAAGAACGTAAAAATATTTATGATGCCATCTTGAATTTATTTCATTCTGACGAGTTCCGGCGAATAACTACATACCTACTTAAAATTAAAATTAATACTAAAGCTGCGATTGCCTGAGTGTACAAAAGTGATAATACCCACTCGTGTGACTATGAAGCTTAAAGTTTCAGACTAAACTTTCTTGTTAATGTCTACTACCGACCTTATCTCTGCCGAAAGGTGACCCGTATTATAAGCTTTAAGGTCTACACAATAGCCTTGTGTCCTAAAATGTAATTAGGGATTGATTCGTTCCTTTATTACCTAGATGTTAAACTGAAATATCTGATTTTTTCTTCAAAAATCGATCGGCAAAATTACTAATTACGGCTTTTAAGCTGCGCGTCCTCCGGATCGGAATCGGAGCGTACGGAGCGGAAGGATTTGTTGCTTTGTATTCATTTCTATGAAACTGCGTGCACTGGATCGGCATTTCTGCGCCTGAGACCGGTATTTGTGCTGATGACGTCATCCGCAGTGAACGCGTCATTCGGATTCCGAGCGTTTCAAGTTCTGACGTGTTTGCGACGTTAAACTGTAGGCAAAAATACTTATTCACGATGAACGACGATGTTTTAATTACTTTAGTAGAGTCATATGAATGTACCGAAAAAATCTATTTTCATCTTCTAAAGGCCTTGCCACACGGCACAATTTTACCACTGATCAAATTTTCAATCGAATTGGCTTTGCCCGTCTACACGACACAATCAAATCACTGATTTTCATTCCGTCCACCTGATTGGTTAAAATCTGGTGGTACCGCCCACCCGATGAATTTGAGTTGGACGACTGGCGTCTACACGTCACCATTTCATCAAGTAATTTAGTCAAGTTGGACGTAAAATTGTGCCGTGTGGCAAGGCCTTTATAAATCAGAATATAATGTATGATATTCGCCGAAAATTAATCTTTTTGAGTTTATATTATGAATCTATATCTTTCGTTTCCTCTTCTTTCTCTCTTCGTGTTCTGATAAAATACGGTTAATTACAACAATATCCTCGTCACTATCCTTCATAATGCAAATTAACGTTAACAAGCGATGACGGTTGCTTTAAAATACCTAAATTGCCGATGCTGAATCCGAATGCAGTAGACGCACCCGCACTGCATTCGGATTCAGCATCGGCAATGTAGGTATTTTTAAAGCAGGAGGATAGTGACGAGGATATTGTTGTAGATTAATTTTCGGAGAATATTATACATTTGATGAATATCATAAATAATGAATATCATAGATTTTTGGGTACATTCATATGACTCTACTAAAGTAATTAAAACATCGTCGTTCATCGTGAATAAGTATTTTTGCCTACAGTTTAATGCCGCAAACACGTCAGAACTTGAAACGCTCGGAATCCGAATGATGCGTTCACTGCGGATGACGTCATCAGCACAAATACCGGTCTCTGGCGAAGAAATGCCGATCCAGTGCACGCAGTTTCATAGAAATTAATACAAAGCAACAAATCCTTCCGCTCCGTACGCTCCGATTCCGATCCGGTGGACGCACAGCTTAAAACCTTTTTGAATTCGACACGAAAACGCTGTAAACCATCATGGCGGTTGAGTAATATCACAAAGTACAAAACAAAACAAACCGTGAATGAAGTCTGGTCTGATGTACCCACTTTTATTTTGTTATATTCGATTTGACAGGTGGAAAGTTTGACGTTTTAGTTGTATTTACTACTAAAACGTCAACAATATGAATGGCGGACGTACTGTTTGACGTAATGCTCTCTGATTGCTGTTCACTGTCACTAGAATAAATACATTATTTTTAGTTTTAGAATCCTAAAAATAACTCTTACCTTTTTATAATGAATAATAAACTTTATTGACATCTTAAAATCATAATGAATATATAGATACTTACTACAATCAAACCGATTTATTCTTAGTAGACGTATTACACAGAAAGCGCTTAAAAAATGGATGCACATATTATTTCCTCTCACATTCCACATAAATACTTATCGGTGGCAGCAATAATATTGACAGTTCTCACCTTCTCTTGAAGGTGTGTACAGTTGGACAATTCGCTCTTGACCGATTTGGTACTTTGACCTTACTAGTTCCGTTGTATGAGGCGCAATATAAGTCAAAGGTGAAGCTAATGATTTCGACTTAGCCTTACTTTACGCGCACAAAGTATTGCCTTAAATTGTTCAGGATTTTATTGAACAACTATAATTCTTTTTAATATTGCATGGTGGCAGTGCTAGGTAGTATATTAGAGAACTTCACAAGTTTTTCGATACAATAATTGTGGACTCCCAGAAGGCAGCGATAGCCTAGTGGAGATACCAACGGACTGCTATGCAAAGGGTATCGGGTTCGAATCCACGGCCCGCACCAATGACTTTTCGGAGTTAAGTGCGTAATAAATTGTTAATTATCGCTTGCAACGTGCATCATAGAACACGTTAAACCGTCGGTCCCAGCTGTCATGAAGATCTTTGACAGTCGTGACGGGGAGTCAGTACCCTCAAATAAACTAATACTGGTCTTAACCATGAAATATCGCTATCCCTTTGGGCTGCGGAGGTCAGACGACAGTCGCTCTGTGGCCAAGTTGATATTCTGTCATATCTGGTTAGACCAGTTAGCGGACATCGGGCTCCAAGGCGTGTAAGTCTTGGATGCAACCGGGGTAACGCTAGGACGATGATGATGATGAATTGTAAACTCTCAGACATAGTTTTCAATTTTTACGATGTTTTGCTTCCCCGTTTAGCAAGACTCTTTGAACCCGAAATCCTCTGACTAGCTGTCTGTCAGTCTCTCCACTAGACTATCGCTGCGATGGCTAACTTCCAAGTTATAGATGAGTTGCCCAGTATTAGAATATATTATACAATATTCTACCACATACACACAACACCATCTAAATCCAAACTAAGCAGAGCTTGTACTATGAGCACTAGACAATGGATAAACATACATATATCCTTTTTTTATAAATACATAGGGTACAATCAATTTCATTTATTTCAACATACAATAACCCATACAGATTTTGTACTTATATGTATGGGTGATTTTATAGACTAAGATAAGTACATAAATAATAAAAATAAAAACAGGTGTTGTTTACAAGTATTTAAGTCACCAAGACCAAGACAACAATATTTGACTTGAGCGGGAATCGAACCCGGTACCTTCAGCGATCGGATACAATTCCGCTCCGCTACCGGGTCGTCAATATTCTTACACATTTCTCTATTGTTATGCAATTGCCGTAACTAAAATTTCACCTCAACTTTTCTATTACAAGAAACAACTTACTCATATTACCGTTACTTTCGAAACAAACAGTCAAACCGTTATTACTATTAAACGAAACTCATTAACAATAAACAAATAAAGCGACGAACATTAGTGCTAAGCTAATAACATACAATTTCACAATAATAAATTAACGTAAACACATTATAGTATCGAGTTTCATAACCTTTCGCGTGTACGGTCAGAAAGCTAAGCATTCATTGTGAGGCACCGATATAGACGGCTAACGCCTTGCCGCGGCTCCGCCTGCGTGTGTAACTGTAACCGTTGTTGCGACAAAAGTATTTTAATTTTTTTACATCGAAATCTGTTCTGTGGTGTTTGTGTGAAAAAGTAACAAACATTCATAACCGCCAATAACCGGGTGGGTAACGGTAAAATTCCGTGTGGTGACGGATTAAGAATACGGAATGTCACCACCCCATATCATCCCATGGGTGTCGTAAGAGCCGACAGAGGGAGCATATTATGCAGAGAACACCACTGTGAGACAAGGAAAACTTGACACAAACCCTATACCAACCCGTTTGGCCAGCGTGTAAAGTAGGCCAATTCCTCCTTTCATAGGAGGGCCTAGTCCAGCAGTGGACTGTTAAAGGCTGATGATGAATAAACGGTTAAAAGTGGATGATATTATTACTGCAGAGTTTTATAAAAAAATATTTAGTAGTTTTTACGAGAGCCAGCAACAAACAGATATCCTTTAATGCCCACAAACATTCACATTTTTAATCGAATATAAGAGAAGTAAGATAACTATACCATTCTTAATAGTGTGAAGAGGCCCGTGCGCGGCAGTGGAACAGATTAAATACAGGTCTGATTATATACCTAAGTTAACTTCATTTTGCCTGCTGCACCGCCTGTGTCGGTCAGGTTCATCGTGACAAAAGGTAGCATAATATGTGCTATTCTGGCGTAATAATAGTAAAAAAAATGTAAACAGAATCATAGGTTTACATGTTTGTCATTTACGGTATAGGTAAATTCACGAAAGTTGACCACAAATGGCGGCCATCGCGCATATGTACATTCGTGCACCAATGGCGTTGCTCCATTCTTGACGCATTTAGGGAATGCGTCAAGAACGGAGCCACACCATTGGCACTCCACCCGCGCCTCACCCCGCACCTCCACGGGGACCTAAAAAATGATTTCTGCGCAGTGGTCATCTTTCGTGAATTTACCTATACCTAATTAGTTATATCTCTGTAAATTTCCATCAAAATCCGGCCCGATGTTTTCGCATAAAACAGTAACAAAACATTAATACTCAGAAACATTCACATAACAATAACATTAGGATACGTTCACAATAGCTCTGTCAAAGCGCAACCTTTTGAAGGCTTCACGATTAGGTGGGTCCACACAGAGCGAGCAGCCTCGCAAGGCATTTGCCGCGCGAGGAAACAGTCCCCGAACGAGCGAGGCCATAGAATAAAGCTGCGTTCACATTTATCTGACGTGATCTCTCGTGACGGTCTCTGTCGTAATTACTTACCGTTCACATTTGTCTGTCGCCGTCTGTCGCGATCTGACACAATTTTAAATCAGTTCTGTCTTGACTCTCGTGGAGTTCACACTTTCGCAATGTTTTTGATGAATTATCCGATTCAGATTAAGTAGATATCCAATAATATCCATAAATTATTTACATAGGATTATATTATTTCGTATTCAATTAGCTCATCTATAGGTAATGTATACGAATAATATTATAAAAAGGAAGTCAATTAGTTTGTCGTCCATTGCGCACAATTGCAAACGCGCGTCTGACGCTTTACGACAGACAGTGGCGCGTCCACATTAGTCTGATGAGTTGTGTCGCGCGAGTTAACTGTACGGAACCCAACAATGTTAGCTTCGTCAGCACATCTCTCCCCACCAAATTATCTAGATAATCCTATTGTCATCTCAGCATTAATTTATTATAAATACCTTTGTAGATCTAACATTAGCGATTACTATTTTATATTTTAAATATACTGTTATAAATAAATGTTTTTTACAATTAATCTGAGTCCAATCTCTTAATTCGCGCTGTACCGTCCCCACACCCTTCCCCCCTCTCTGTCGCAGACCGGGACATTGTCAGTCGCGACACGACAGACGACGTCACGACAGATTACATCAGACAAATGTGAACGCGGCCTAGAGCGCGGCAGCCTCGGCACCGTAGGAAAAAACAAAATTGTAGTTGTCATAAAGTTTGAATTCAGAACATGAAAATATACAGTCCGTTCACAGTTATTTTACCTCTGACAGATGTCGGTGTTTATTTTCTTTATGTTGGAATTGTACTCTGTGATGACAGGAAAGTAAAATAGGGTTACCCGTGCATAACATTTTACCCAATATTAGTGGAAATGCTTCAAAAATTCAAATGCTTGAAGCTCATGGCCGCAAAGTGGTTAGATTACCGCCATACCACTGCGAGCTAAACGCAATTGAACTTATGTGGAGTCTCATTAAAAGGCGAGTCACAAGCAAAAATTTAGGACAAGAGGCAACCAACATTGTGAATTTAGCTGAAGAAGCTTTTCAATCTATCACTGCAGAAGACTGACAAAAACAATGCAAACATGAGCGCCACATTGAAGACAAGCTTCGTGAAACAGATGGGTCTACGGATGCTGAAATGGACAGGTTCATAATAGAATTAAATTCTGAGTCTGATACAGAATATGACAGCAGTTACGAATCATCATAACATTGGCAGTCCACGTGGATCATTCTTATAGACTCACGCCTGTTTCCATGCAGGGGTAGGCAGAGGTGTAATATGACACCCACATCATTCTTATTCAAAATAAATATGAAAATTAAATTTACAGTTTTTGTATTTGATAATTAGAACCTCACGTTGGCGTAATTATGATGCGTTTACCTTTATATATTAAATAGACAACATTTTTATTATAACTACTTATCTTCATAGGAAATTAGTTATTTCGTAAGAAAATAAATGTACATGCATATAGCCATGCCGATATCAAGAGGTTTTGTTACAAACATTACTTCCAAATATTTAATACGATCGCTTAGGCAATAAAAAAATAAGTATATTTTAGCAATAATGTATATTTAAAATGGGAGTATTATATACCAAATATAGCAACACAACGCCCAGGTTGGCCAATCTAACAGCTAGAGGTAAAATAACTGTGAACGGACTATAGTTGAAAACTATTATGTATTGCGCATGTATCAAATTGTCGACTTGTGAATTAGAGTGAAATAGTACATTTGCCATCTATCGGTCTACGTATCAATGTGAGATTGTTGGTCTCTCCTCTCTCTTATTTTTAAATTTTGTTTATAAATATAGTACTTGGAAATGGTCATACTGCAATAGGGTTGTGGCATGTGTTTTTACTAGCCGGCTGCATGACTGACGCCAATTGCTGTACCTACTTTGGGTTCTAGACAATGGTAATAATGGGCCATAATATACATATTTACTTATACTTACTTTTTTTGTAAATATATACATAGAAACACCCAGACCAAGACAAACATTCATGTTCATGCACACAAATGTTTGACATGAGCGGGAATCGAACCCGCGACCTTCGGCGTTGTAGTCGCTTACACTCCCGCTTTGCCAACCGGTCGTCGATTATTGTTCTACCTAAAGGATGGAATAGGTAGACATGGAAAAAAATATAGAATGAATTATAGGAAATTAATATCTGTAGGCAAGGATACTGTAACCGAAGCACAGACTGAAGGATTATTATTTGTACAATAAATAGCGTCAAAGATGAGAATGTTATGATGAATGTATCCTCCGTCATTCAGTGACCAGTGGATAGGGTATGCGACTGCTGAGCGGAGGTCCCGGGTTCGATTCCCGGGTCGGGCAAAAGTGTTATTGGGTTTTCCCGAATTCTCAGAAGCAGCATGGAGTCTGCTGATGTGCCCGTTAACGGCAATGGCTCGTCCCCTATTACGTGGGACCTAAACATTTCATGGTGAAATGTGGATGTAATAATATTATAACTCTACCTATCCTTACGCGGATACAGACGTGAGTCTATAAAAAAAATGTCCAACATACAAACACACTTGCGAATTTATATTATTAGTAAGGATTATTATGTTCGAGCGAGGCACGAAACAGCGTACAGACCGCGGCAAAACAAAAATCCAAACTCGATGGCTCGGCCGCTCGGTCGCTCGCCCGCGGCGGCACACGCGCTTGCCTCGGCCGCGGCTCGTCCACACAGAGCGCGCAGCCTCGCGCGCCAATTCCTCGCGAGGCTGCGCGCTCTGTGTGGACGTGTCTAATTCGGTAGCTCGGGCGCACGCTAAGCTCGGCCGCGGCGGCTCATGCGTTTTCCTCGACCGAGCCACGTCCACACAGACCGAGCAGCCTCGCGAAGCATTTTCCTCGCGAGGCTGCTCGGTCTGTGTGGACCCGCCTATTAGCGCACGACACACCTCAAACACACGTCAAATGTCCACGACACGACGTAAGAATTAGTGCCCTCGTTGATTGCAACGCTATTATAAACCGATGATAGATTGTAGGACGCACAAGGCACGCGAGATTTCACAACACCGCATTCTCGAAGGGCTCAAAATCACAACTCGTAAAGGTCACGCCCACAGCCTAACCTTTCTATTTGATCAGTCTATCGACTCGCAGCATGGTCTGCAAACAAATCATAACATCACAACACACAATACACGGAAACATTAACCTTATATCTTTGAAAATACAGATTTAGTTAAGTGAATGTATAAAGTTGTGCGTGTTAAAAAGTTAATGTCCGTAACGCTGTGCCCGTTCATTAAACTGACAAACGTAGGAACACACGCAACAACGCAACGCTATGTTTGCGAACCGTTTTTATTCTGTTAGCTTTAGAAAGTTCAATTGTCTGTATGAAAGGGAAATGCAAACATAGGCGTTCATTTTTTAGGGTTCCGTACCTAAAAGGTAAAAACCGGGACCCTATTACTAAGCCTTCGCTGTCTGTCTGTCCGTCTGTCTGTCTGTCACCAAGCTGTCTCTCATAAACCGTGTTAGCTAGAAAGCTGAAATTTTCACAAATTATGTGTTTCGGTTGCCGCTATAACAACAAATAATAAAAATAAAAAAATAAAAATATTGAGGGCGGTCCCATACAAAAAAACGTGTTTTTTACGTATTTTTTGCTCAAAATTACTAACTGTAACAGGTAGACGCTTTAAATTTTCACAGAATATGTAGTTGTATATTACCTTTCAAAATAAATAATTAAATAAAAAAAAATAATAAAGGGGGGCTCCCATACAACAAACGTAATTTTTAAGCAATTTGTTACTCGATCTTAATAAACAGGTAGAAACTTAAAAAGCATATATACAACGAACGTGATTTTCTTTTATAGATGATGGTACGGAGCCCTTCGTGCGCGAGTCCGACTCGCACTTAGTCCGACTCGCACTTGCCCAATTTTTTATAAATATTAAAAAGAAACGAGAAAAGTCGTCGCACTTTTAAAATGGTCTTGCTGTCTGTCAGTGATAGCGGAGATGTGTGGAGCTGTATTAATACAACCAGTCATCATCATCAACCCTGTGTTCAAACTATCTGCTCACAACACTGCTGGGCTTGGGCCTCTTTTCTCTTTAAGAAGATAAGTCAATAGTCCACCACACTCGCTTCAGGCCTCGGTAGTAAGCTCACGTAATAGGGACCCTAGGGGAGCTTATTGCCGTTACTGGGCACATCACCAGACTCCGTGCTGCTACTGAGAATTTGGAAAAACCCAGTAACACTACTTTTGCACGACCCGGGAATCGAACCCGGGACCTCCGATCAGCAGTCGCATATGCTATCCACTGGACAACGAAGGCAGTCTATTACGAACGACGCTATTTAATAAGCACTTAAATTTAAAAAGTCAGTGGTGCGCGCCGTGGATTTGAACTTGTGAACCTAAGTTAGGCTCTCCACTAGGCTATCGCTGCGTAATACAACAAATAGAAACGCGTAAAAACTTCCCAGCTGAGTTTCAACGTGTTTTAATTTAAGTAAGTAATTTATTTCTTTATTGACACACCAACAACGTTCAATTATTATTTATTACAGTCATGTTAAATAGAAAATAGATGTTCAATAGAATATTAACAAATTTCTGTTTCTTTTTTAACATTAGGAATAAACTCTTTGTCGCTGGGACTTAACAAACACGCAACCAACGGACACAATAAACAGTCAAACTCGATACAACAATTTATAGATCACACAAAAGTGTTGTCTTGCGTGGGAATCGAACCCACAACAGTCGCAGTATCAAGCGGCGACTGAGGCTTCTATTGAAATGAAATACTTCTTTATTTCTTTATTTTTTATGAAAGTACTTACGAAACGTCATTAAAAATAAATATTTAATACAATTATTTTTGTGTGTCGAATTAGTACAGCTAAGTCCAAAGCGTTTTGGTCGTCTTTATAATCAGATACTTTATAATAGGCTTTTGAACACAATTTCGCTTTTACAATAATTTTGAACTTATTTATAGATAGGTCTCTTATATTATAAGGGAGCTTGTTATAAAAGCGTAAACATTGCCCCATAAAACAGCTACTTATTTTGTGGAGACGAGTGCTATGAACTACGAGATTATTCCTGTGTCTTGTATTTACAGAATGTATATCACATTTTTTACAAAATTTGTCAATATTTTTATGTACATATAGCAGATTTTCATAAATATATTGTGATACAACAGTTAGAATGTTTATTTCTTTGAACTTTTCTCTTAGAGAAACTCTTGGACTGAGGTTATAAATTCCCCATACAGCTCTTTTCTGCAGAACAAATATTGTATTTAGGTCTGCAGCATTCCCCCAGAGAAGAATCCCATACGACATTAAGCTATGAAAGTAACTGAAATAAACTATTCTAGCTGTTTCTAAATCTGTGAAGCGTCTAATTGTCTTAACTGCATAAGCTGCAGAACTGAGTTTGCCCGAAAGCCTTTCTATATGTGGACCCCATTGTAGTTTGGTGTCCAGCTTAATACCTAAAAACATGGTTGTCTCGACGGGCTCAATCCTAGATTCATTAAGTTGTACATTGGTTGGCATATGTTTAACATTGGGCATTGAACATTTTAAAAGTTTAGTTTTCTTATTATTAAGCAATAGATTATTAACATTAAACCAATTGACAACTTTAGAGAGTGCATTGTTTACTTCGTCAAAGTTACTCTGTCGTCGTTTAATATTTAAAATCAAATAGGTATCATCAGCGAACAATACAATCTCATGATTATTATTAACGTAATAAGGTAAATAGTTAATATATATCAAGAATAGAAATGGTTCGAGAATTGAACCCTGCGGGACACCCATTTTCAAAGCATAACCTGGAGATGTCTTACCATTAACCTCGACCTTCTGGATTCTGTTGCCCAAATAAGAAGTCAGGAGATCGAGAGCTTTATTTTTAATGCCGTAATGATATAGTTTCCTGATAAGAGTATCATGATAAACACAATCAAAGGCTTTAGACAAGTCGCAAAATATACCTAACGCATCTTGCGACTTCTCCCAAGCTGCAAAAATACTTTTCAGTAACTCGACTGCTGCGTCAGTAGTTGAACAACCCCTCGTAAATCCGAACTGTTTCTTGAGAAGAAGATTATGTCTATTGAAATGACTAAGTAGCTGACTAAGAATTAGTTTCTCAAAAATTTTGCTAAGTGTTGGCAATACAGAAATAGGTCGAAAATTTGAGGGGTCTGATGTGTCACCAGATTTAAATAAACGTGTATATGTTGTATATTGCTATACTTCATTAAATCAGGAAATGTTCCAGAAGTGACACAACCATTGAACACTGTTGCAAGATGTGGAGCAATTAATGTAATAATAGACGAAACAGTCTTTACTGACAATCCCCACAGATCCTTTGTCTTTTTCATATTAATAGTTTTAAATTGTTTAAGAACATCATCTGTAGTAACAGCAACAAATTCAAAGGCCGTAACACATTCCGGCACGCAGTCTTTAAGCAGCATTTCAGCAGACATGGAAGACGATTTGAGTGACGCTGTAGTTACAATGGGTATATTAGCTGTATTAACGGCTATTAATCACGGCTCTTTCCGCTGCAGTCGACAGCAGCCTTGTTTTGAAAGCATGAAAGTCATCGACCCAAGAAAGAATGCACAAGATCGCACTAAATGTAGAGGTAATGATTACCAGGTAATTTGGGGACCGGTCTCGAACGCCGACTGCACGTGTCAAAGTGACACTTTAGGGAGAGTACCTCGACAAAGGAAGTGAGGAAAGAAAGCGGCGAAAGCCCAGTGGTGCACGTAACGGACTGCCGAGACGATGGTCTCGGGTTCGATCCCCAGTTACCCTGGGCACACACCTCTGAGTTTTCGAAGTTATGTGTGTATTAAAAATCGCTCGCTTAATAATGTGCCCGGTAGATGGCAATAGGCGCGCCCCCTATTACATTACCATTACCCTATTGGAACCGAAACATAACTGGCGAAGTGCGGGTGTGTAATACACCTCTGCCCACCCCTTCAGGGGTAAAGGCGTGAAGTTGTTATGTTAAAAAAGAAGTGTTGCCAATCCGTTATCGAGTAAACGCTACATGCAGAATGTCCGCTAAATAAATTATAATGAAAAAAACGCCACGATGCACTCGGATTTCTGAACGTACCCGCCGCCGTGTGATGCATCCTCAATTACGCGGGAAAATCTAATGGATGGCCACCTGTCTAATGGATATAAACTTATTTTTCTTGAGAAAATCGTCGCGTAAATATGTCGATTACAATCTCGTCCCAACATGGATGAGCGAACCGGCATCGTCACGCGTCTACATTGAATCTCCTTGCATACCGTTAGATATTTTTAAATTTCACACTAGTTTTCTCGTAGATTGCTTTCCATATGCAATAAAGTACTTTCTTTAGCGATGTAATCCAATTAACTAGCGGACACCGTGTGAAAAAATGTTGTTAAGTAAAAACTGTTTGTGTATATTCTGGTAGGCGTAGAACGCTTGTAATTTTATATTGCCCTTTAAAATCCATGTTTATGTACAACGCTTTAATAAACTTTCTGTAGCGTTTGTAAGTGATGTTCACGCACGTACTTATAGTCTGTTCAAGAGACGAAAATATAAAATGTAAACAAACATAAATATGGTGCTTTTAATGTCGCCTTCTCTTAAAAAGTAGATTTTAGTTAAATATTCGTAGCGAAAGACTCATTAGTTTTTTAAAAATACGTCTGGGTTTTAAATTTAAGAATGGTACAGCATATTTGTTATTTTTTCTGTATTAGGCATAATTATAATAACGAATATATATTTTTTTTATTTATCAATTATGCTAATAAACTATTTTACATAATAAAGAACCTAAAAAGTCAATGATTCTAAAATGTCAATGTATTTGTTATGCTTCAACTTAAGTATTACACCCAAAGTAACCACTTTGCATGACAGGGGGCCATTTTTAATTAGGTCGGGTTATCGCGATTGGTTATCGTGCTATCTTATTAAGTTTGAAAATCACTGGTTTCTTTGTTTACCTTTTATTTTTTCGTAATGTGAAATTATAGTTTAGATAACCATAGTGTGATGTCCGGCTGTATATCAAATTACAATTGCCTCGTTATTCTTGTTTCATTAACTTGCATAAGTAAAATAATTTACTACCTCAATATCCAAGGTTTGAGTGAGTATAGAAAAACAACTGGTACTAAATATATTGTGAAGATTAGCATCAAGAATTCATTCGTTTCTTTTTTCAATATCCTCTATAACAAACGACAAATCTTCTCTCCAAGACGACACTTTTGTTAACTATTTAATTGCTGGTGCTGTACTTCTGAGCTCTAGTTCCTCTGCAACAAACGTATGGGCATTATTGACTACTATCAATATTGAGAGTAATGAGTGTTGAGGAAGCGCGTGAGGTTTGTAAGGATAGGAGCAAGTGGCGTTCTGTTGTCTCTGCCTACCGCGACGGGAAAAAGCGTGAGTATATTTGTATGTATGTATCAATATTGCTCACGTGTCGTGTAGCCTAGTGTACATATTACACATCGATTGTAACACTTATAGCATGACATGGCTTGCAGTTCGTAATCTTAATATATAAAATCCTTGCGTTAACTGACTGACTGACAGACACGCTACAGCCGAAACTATTGGGCGCAGGAAGCTGAAATTTGGCATGTAGGTTCCTTGGGGACACTAGGGGTGCACTAAGAAGGGATTTCCCGAAATTCCCACGGGATCGGCCACAGCGGGTAAATTTAAAAAAATGCAGGTATAGCTGCTGGCGTCCTCTAGTCTTAATATATAAAATCCTTGCGTTACTGACTGACTGACAGACACGCTACAGCCAAAAATATTAGACGCAGGAAGCTGAAATTTGGCATGGGTGTTCCTTGAGGACCGTAAGGATGCACTAAGAAGGGATTTCCCGAAATTCCCAGGGGATGGGCAAAACGCGTAAATTAAAACATTATGCGGGCGTAGCCGTGGGCGTTCACTAGTCTATAAATAACAGCCTAAGGCCACTCATCACGAAATTTTGAAAACAGCTGGACGTCTAAAGATGAAATTTGGCAGGAAAGTAGTTCATAGTGTTCATACGTAGTAGGCGTTCGCCAAGAATGGATTTTTCTAAATGGCAGGATTAACGAAGTCCAGGAGCTCTCGCAAGTTTGTATGAAACTGAAGCTGCAGGCAACAGCTAGTCGATTTTTAAGTAAGGCCACGTTCACAGAGGACACTTGGATAGGTGATTACTTGTTATTGTATTACTGCAAAGGTACACGCAAGTTTTGCGAGCAATATAAAAACAAGAGCATGCATAAGGAATCTGATGGTAGTGAATGAAGCAAGAGACATATGGCAGGATCGTTGTAAATAGCGTTCTGTAGTCTCTGCCTACCCCTCCGGGAAACAGGTGCGAGACTATGTATGTATGTATCAAACCACAGACAGTGGAAAAGCTCCACAAATCCGTCACCGTCAAGAGGGCGTCTCTCCACGACAAATGTCCGCGGTAACTACAGCACTACTTTTAATCGCCGCTGTAGGAAGCTGTCTGAGCCGTTTAAACGTTTCCCTGTTGCGAAAGGCTTGCTCGATAATTATTCTTTGCGTAGCTGCTGACCGCGGGTTTGCTTGCGTGGAACTTTTTCCTAGTTATATACAATTTTGTTTCATAAGACTAATAGTACAATGTCTTCGGGGGATTAGCCACACTTACAATAGACCTACGTTATGCCTGTTCCGTTCATAGTGCCACATCAGCTAAATCAGGGAGGCTCTTTTCCTTTCCTTTCCTTTAATAAGGACAAGTCCCGCACTAGAACTAAATACTGTGTCGGGGGACTTTACAAACATACAACTTACGGACACTATTGGACACAAGTGACATAGAAGGTGTAATAGTTGCAACACCTTACAAAATTGAAATTGTTATGTATTATGCAAAACCTGGCGATGAAAAAGAGTGACCGTGAGTTTTATTGCCCGTTCTTTCTCATGGTTCTACGCCCTTGCTTGGCGAACGTGGCAGTAAATGTAAATATAGAAGCTTTAAGTAATTATTTTTTTAAATTTGACGTTCATGAGTGTCACTTTGTGATTTATATGAATAAAGGATTTTGACTTGACTTTGACTTCAATACACACCCATCTACCGTGATCTCGAGTTCCAAGGCAAATAATCGCTCACCATGATCACGCTAGGCTGGCCATGTAGAACCTATTGCCACGCTAACTGAACTGTGATATCTCCAAGCGCAGGGCTTCTTAACCTTTTTATTCATGGTCCACAGTTACATTTAAACTAATTTATACCACCCTCTACAGCTTTAGCAAGAAATAAATACACGATATTTTAAAATGTATTAAATAATGTTGAATTGGATAAGGGCTATTTGCGAAGAACGCGACTTTTTTTGAGTTATTTTTACTGACCTCTACCAACATTCATCATCGGCCTTTAACAGTGCACTGCTGGACTGGGCCTCCTCGAAAGGAGGAATTGGCCTACTATACCACGCTGGGTTGGTATAGGGTTTGTATTAAGTTTTCTATGCATAATATGCTCCCTCTGTCGGCTCTTACGACATCCATGGGATGATATGGGGTGGTGACAATCGATATTCTTAATCCGTCACCACACGGACGGACAGCAACATATTTTTTTTTATGTTCTGCCAGCACCACCGCTACTGCTTACCGTCTCCATCTCAAACATATAGGTACATTATTATTATACACTAGCCGTTTCCCGCGGTTTCATCCGCGTCCTGAGGGAACTACTTCGCGTACCCGAAAAACCCAAATATCTTACGGACCCCTATTTTTTCTAAAATGAAATATAGCCTATATATGTTACTTGCAGATAGGTGAAAGAATTTTTAAAATCGGTCCAGTAGTTTTTGAGTTTATCCATTACAAACAAAAATACAAATTTTTCCTCTTTATAATATTATTAGTGTAGATGTAGATTTCAACGCACAAACACACAGACTCTACTTCTATTACAGAAACATTTGTGATTGATTACCCTCCTGGTTGCACTTATGCAAATAAATGGCAGCCAGATTAGATTGATGCATGCATTTTGTAGAAATTGTAAGGTTTTATGCATCGGTTACGCCCCGCGGAACGAGTTTGGACTTACCGGAGATAGGAGTATCAGATTAACGGCCATTTTCAATATTCGAACTATAGATAGATCTGTAGATTTTAGACTCGTGTTTGACATATTTTATATGGAGCTTGTGTCCAAAACTGTCAAAAACGAATCTAAAATCTACAGATCTATCTATAATTCGAATATTGAATTCCGGAGTAAGTTGGCAGTTGGCACTATTAGTCATCGTAACTACATTATATGGTGTAACTAATCGTGTTAATAGTTTGGACTTGAGTTAATTGCTAATAACATGGGTGAGCTTTGTAACTTGCTGGAGATCTAATTAATGGGATGCTGGATGCGCAATTTCTACCGCGTATAGTCGGTCTAGCTCGTCAGGAATAGATGGCGGCTACTGAAGGAGTAATATTCGCATTTATGATATTAATAAAGTTGATATAATTTAGTAATTAATTATTCGTCCCAAGAGGTAATAGTCATTCATATAGCATTGTTAGGGTTCATGGCTGTCACTTCTAAGCTCGTCGTCTCATTGAAATCTACGTTCATATTGTGGAATGCAAATAAAGATTACTGATTACCACCGCTATATTCACTATTCGACGCACTAAACTGAGTGAAGCAATCTCGTATTCCAGACGTGTTCCAGTCTGGGCCCAAAATGCTACATTGCATTGTCCATACAATTTAAATTAGTACATACATACATACATAGACTTACGCCTGTTTCCCGGAGGGGTAGGCAGAGACTACGGAACGCCATTTGCAACGATCCTGACATACCTCACTTGCTTCACTCACTCCCATAAAGTTTCTCATGCATGCTCTTCTGTTAAGGGTACTTCTGACTTGTCCTTTTTTCAGGATGTCTCCAATCTGGTCAGAGAACGTTCTCTTAGGTCTTCCCCTTTGTCCTGTCCCATTCACACTAGCCTGATATATCTTTTTGGTCAGTCTATCGTCATCCATCCTCTCCATGTGCCCACACCATCTTAACATGCCTTTCTCAATGCTTGTCACTACATCTTCTTTTACCCCACACCACTCTCGTATTAAATTTCTTATTTAAATTAGTAATCTAGCATACATAGGTATAAATGTAGTCTATCCAGGCTAATGCAGGGCAGCTATAGCCTAGTGGAGAGATAAACAGACTGCGACGCTGGCGGTCTCGGGTTCGAATCCACGGCACGCACCAATGACTTTTCGAAGTTGTGGCCGTATTAAATTGTTTATTACCGCTTGTTAAACGGTAAAGGTAAAGATCGTGAGGAAACCTACGTCTGAGAGTTCTCCATAATATTCTCGAAAGACATGTGAAGTCTGCCAACCCGCACTTGGCCACTTTGTTCAACGTGGACTACGGCCTTCTCATAGTTGGAAGAGGCCTTTGTCTAGCAGTAGGACAGTATTATATATATACAGTAGTATATGCAAGGCTGATTTCGCTTTTCACACCGTATCCTTACTAAACAGCCACCTTAACAACCACCCATCGAAAAAACCCAGCGGCAAACTTCCGTACCCTGGCAGATCCATCAAACAGTCCTTATTCGAAACATTTAATATATCGAACAAAGTGTAAAGCAAACCACTTAGTTGTGGGAGCGACACAGAACTGATTATGCTGTTGTAAGTTATCACGAAATATGATTATTGCGATCTTCGACTGTGAATAATGTTATGGCTCTCTGTTTACTTGCTGCTTGAAAGTCTGAACACAGATATAGAGACAAACGTTTGTTTAATACTAGCGGTCGCCCGCGGTTTCCCGTGCGCTAAACTTTCAACCTTTATTTTACCCCGCTAGAGTTGACATACTGGCATAATCCTTCCATAGTGTCGGCCTATGTCATTAAAGGCACCTACATAGTTAACAAATTTCATATTTCCAATTCTAGTAATTGATCTTGTTTATTACACGCCAGATGCGAGATTAGAGGCAGCGATGGCTCAGTCGAGATTCAATTGTTTGATGAGGAGTTGAATCCCTTTCGAAGATATGCGCGCATTAAATTACTCATAATTTCTTGAAGATCTTTGACAGGCATTATAGGAAGTCAGTACCATTCAATATTACAATACTGACACTGGTCTAAGGCACGAATATCGCTATACTTTGACGTGGGATTAGACGACAATAGCTCTGTGGAAATTACAATATACGAAGCTTCTGTCAATCTCCTAAGCGAACACGGGGCTTAAAAGCCAACTCTTGGATACATCCGGTATAACTCTAAGACGATGATGATGCTATGCCCAACAGAATGATTTTCGTCCCAGATGCTCAAGTAGTAAAACTTCTCTTTAATCACAGAACGTCTCTGTTCCTTTTATGACAACACCAAGAAAGGATTTTTTTATTTTCCAATTTTCATCTCTATGATAAAGGTTGAAATACACAGCATGAAAGTTTAAAGCATCTTATACATAAAACAAATTCCATTATCATTAGTTTTAGATCCTTGGTCGGGACTGATAACATTTAGAAGGGGAAACGTGTGAACATTTGTCATACATCCCGCTGAGTTGTCTGATACCTCGGGTGACACTGCACAGATAATAGACAAGTATTTATACCTGTACTATCGCTACAAACTACAATGTTGTTTGTAAGATTTACGTGATAAATATGGACTTATTATACAGTTATAAGGCTTTTTTTCTGCCTCTGTGGTCCTGCGGTAGTGTTAGCGACTGCGGATCATGGGGTCTCGGGTTCGATTCCCGGGTCGAACAAAAAGTGATATTGGGTTTTTCTGTTAGGAACTATCAAATAGAAGTTCGGAGTCAGGGAGTTGCAGGTGTTACACCCCCGTGCCTCGGAAAGCACGTTAAGCCGTTGGTCCTGCGCCCAATCTCTCTCCGGTCGTGTCGCATGTGGCGTCCCATCGGACTATGAGAGTGAGGGAATAGAGAGTGCACTTGTGTATGCGCACACACTTGTGCACTATAATATGTCCCGCAGAGTTGGCAAGTCTTATATATAGACAAGATGCCGTAGCCGAAATCGGTCGGGAGGACATCATCATAAGGCTTTTTTGGAGTTCTTAGGTAATCTTGTAGATCCTTATAGATTTGTCCTATCATGTCTGTTCGCCCGGGGTTTGACCATAAAAATTGATCACTGATAATTAACTGTTAAATAATAAGATTTAAAGAAATACCAAAGAATTTTCTGGCAGCTGCAAATGTAAATTTCTTTATTCGTCTATTATATTGTTTCGTTACATTTATCATTCTTAAAAAAAAATAGGGTTTTCTTAATAATACAATTCTAGCTTAGGCATGCGGTTTTTTGACGGCGTGGGTAATGGTTATCGGGACAAGAGATAGCCTACGTGCTATTCTGATGTGTAAGCTATATTTACTGCAAAGCCTCATCGAAATCTGTTCAGTAGGATTAAGACTACGGATTGTCACCACCCCATATTATCCCATGGGTTATCGTAAGAGTCGACAGAGCGAGCATATTATGCAGAGAACAACACTGTAAGAGAAGGAAAACTTGATACAAACCCTATACCAACCCGTTTGGCCAGCGTGGTAGGCCAATAAGTAGGCCAATTCCTCCTTTCTAAGGAGAGGCCTAGTCCAGCAGTGGACTGTTAAAGGCTGATGATGATGATGAGGAGTCTTTGATTGTAAGAGTAATAAGCATCTATCCATCAATCCATCCTCACAAATTATTGCATTTATGTACATGTAAGATTCTTAAACATACGCAAACTGAGCTCATTATAAACACAAGATTGAATTGAACATTCCCAGGCATATCTGTATCATATAATTACTTGTTATTTCTTAAACGGCTTTCAACTGCCCCTGTACTTTTTCATCGCTTTTCATCGTCGAGTGCAACCACATATTATTTCTATAATTACCTGTATCCAGTTACTGAGCGTTAAGCATAGGGTTGGTGGCTATCATCTGTTTAAAATGTCTTTCAATGTTTATCTATCATATAATTAATTAGCAAGCTGAAGTGGCAGTGGATTGACTTTTGAGGTGTTGGTGTAGCAGATCGTTACACAACTGCAATAGGTACATCATCATCATCGTCAAAGGGCAGCGATAGCTGAGTGGAGAGACCGACAGACTGCTACGCAGAGCGTCTCGGGTTCGAATCCACGGCACGCACCACTGACTTTTCTGAGTTAAGTGCGTATTAAATTGTTAATTATCGCTTGCTAAACGGTGAAGGAAAACATCGTGAGGAAACCTGCATGTCTGAGAGTCCTCCATAATGTTCTTGAAAGACATGTAAAGTCTGCCAACGCGCACTTGGCCAGCGTGGTGGACTATGGCCTTACCCTTCTCATACTGAAAAGCGACGCGTGCCCAACAGTGGGACAGCATAAAGGGCTGATGATGTTGATGATCATCATCGTCAGACTTGTATACATATATTGTAACCCGACCCTACGACCTTCTAATCACGATGAGAAGAGCACAACTATAGTTCACCACGTTGGCCAAGTGTGGGTTGCCGGTTGGCTTCACACATTTTCTAGTACATTACGGAAAACTCTCAGTCGCTCAGAAGTTTCTCACGACTTTTTACTTCGCCCTTTAGCAGTCTGGCGATATCTGCACTAGGCTATCGCTGCGTTCTTCTCTTATTGCACTATATGGATAAGTACCTACTTATTATTTATTGATAGAATAGGAATGACTCATTCATCCTCTTAGCGTTATCCCAGTTTTCAATCTGGGGTCCGCTTACTAGTCTAACCGGAATTGGCTGAATATTAGCTTTTCCACAGAGCGACTGCCTGTCTGACCTCCCCAACCCGAAGGGATAGCAATATTCCATGGTTTAGACTAGAAGTCAGTTTATATTAGAAGGTACTGACGCCCTGTAACGATTGTCAAAGATCTTCATGACAACCGGGACCGACGGCTTAACGTGCTCTCCGAGGCACGGGACAAGCGATAATTAACAATTCAATACGCACATAACTCCGAAAAGACATTGGTGCGCGCCGTGGATTCGAACCCGATACCCTCTGCATGGCAGTCTGTTGGTATATCCACTCCGCAGTCATAGAATAGGAATGACTGCCGAGGGTAAATGACGTTCATCTCAAAAAAATCTGTCGGCATCCAGGGACACCTCAGCTATAAATAAATGTCCTAGCGTTATCCCGATTGCATAAAAGACTTCCACCGTAGAGTCCGGGGTACTACTATACTAGTCCAAATATATGACAGCATTTTAGCTTTTTGACAGAGCGACTGTCGTCGATCCACCGCAACCCAAAGGGGTAAAGGTTTGCCATGGTTCAGACCAGCTTTAGTATGTTTAAGGGTACTGTTGTTACAGTTGTCTTTAAAAAAAAGATAAAAAAAGAAAGATAAAGACTGACTCCCGGTAATGTCAGTCAAAGATTACTTAGGACCTTTTCATTGTCATGCGTGTTTATGCACGCGTGCCAGAAAAAGCACAAACACGCATGACAATGAAAAGGCCCTTACTGCCAGCCCTAAGCATAATTTGTAAAACCGACATTAGAATCTCAACGCACGCATAATTTGTTTATCTATAGTGACATCTCACCATCTATACGTCCGAGGCGCACCGAGTAGCCGCGGGCGAAGTAAATTAACCCTCATGTGTTCTCCGAAGTGTCTTGCACATAAAACACAGTGAATTGCACAGACCTAACTTAGTGATTTGCACAGACCTAACTGTGGATGCTGCAGTATCAACAAGTGTCGACTTGTCACCGCCAGTGTGTTTATAAGAAGCGTTTTGTAACTGCTCGTTATATAAGGTGTGTAGTTCTGCGGAATATTGTAACCTGTCTCGGGATGTTTGCCTTACTATTGAAATTATATTTTAAGGCCGTTTTTTTCTTCACAGCGCTTGTTCTGAATTTGCTGTATTAATCTTTTGTTTAAAAAAAAGAAAACAAAACTAAACTTGTTTATATTCCGTCCCACTGCTGGGCTTATTCTTCTCATTACAAGAAGAGGCCTCAGATATGATCATGTATAACGTATACAAATCGCGAAAATCGATTAAGTGGCCTGTCTCTTCTAATGAGAAGAATAAGGCCTTAATCGACATCGCTGACCTAGTGCGAATTGGTACTTCTTGGACTACTTGGACTTCTTATGTGTCTCGATTACCCTGTGGAAAACTCTTAGACATTTCGTTGACCAATTTAATATGTCATTGTACATTGCTATAAATTGATAAAATCTGCATTGTTTTAGGTAATATCCCAGTCTAATAATCTACCTCTTTATACCGTAGTAATTATACTACCTATAATGTTAAGCAATATTATTTTGAAACTAGCTGCTGCCCGCGACGTCGTTTGCGTGAACGCTATACAGCACCTAACTATTAAATAAATACCTACGATTATACCTTTTAAAAAATACGCGGCGGCGATAGCCCAGTGGTGTATGTAACGGACTACCGAGACGATGGTCTTGGGTTCGATCCCCAGCTACCCCGGGCACACACCTATGACTTTTCGAAGTTATGTGTGTATTAAAAAATATTAATTAATTATCGCTCGCTTAACAATGTGCCCGGTAGATGGCAATAGGCTTGCCCCCTATTACATTGGGACCGAAACATATCTGGCGAAGTGTGGGTGTGTAGTACACCTCTGCCTACCCCTTCGGGGATAAAAGGCGTGAAGATATGAGAAGATATACCTTTTAAAATAACATTAATTTACCCGTTTCTTCTTTATATTTCATATAGTGTTGCCCAAATTCAGTCTTGGTCTTGCAGTCTTGGTCTTGTTCTTGCGTTTTTGCAAGACCAAGACCAAGAACAAGACCGCGTATTTTTAGCAAGACCAAGACCAAGACTGATCGTGCAAGACTTGAGCAAGAACAAGACTAAGCCTGCAAGACTCTTGCGTCTTGCAGCTAGGACTTAGCGCTATTTCGTCTTCAAGGCTTAGTGATAGACGAGTTGGAGGAGTACCTGAGAAAACCAAGAACTGCCAGCTCGGAAGACATTTTAGATTGGTGGAGGACGCATGAGACAGAGTATCCGACTTTATCGAAGATGGCCCGTGATTTTCTCTCAATACCTGCAACTTCAGTACCTGCTGAGAGATTATTTTCTAAAGCATCATTAGTAATTAGAAAACATAGAAATAGGTTAAGTGATGAGTCAGCCAGATGGTTACTTTGTATTAATTCTTGGTCAAAAGAATTGATATAAAGTAACATAACCTAATGATAAAGCTGTTGTGTACTGTTATGTTTGATTTGTGTTGTATTTTATTTTTTATTGAAATAAATGATAAATCGTAAAACTCTTTTATTAAATTTCATATAAGTTGAGGGTTCAATCTCTTTCTAGACAGATATTGTTCTTTAAAATACAGTCAAGTTATTGTAATTAATTTGTTTTTTTTACATGTTTTAGCAAATGTAAGCTTATAAATCATAAATGTTTATTAAGAAACAGTTACTTCCATGGAAAACGACATATAGGTCAGTTGATTTTTCGAATTTCTTATCAAATCTTCAGTTATTTATTAATCTGCTTGATCTTTACTATGGCTGTGTTAATTCAAGCTCACAATGTTCCAATTCTAATACGTTTTTCTAAGATTTAAAAACTTTAATAAATAGTAATAGACTGATAGGTAATTGCAAGACTTGCAAGACTCTTGCTGCAAGACCAAGACCAAGACCAAGACCAAGACTGGGAGCGCAATACCAAGACCAAGACCAAGACCAGGTGTATTGGCGCAAGACCAAGACCAAGACTGGCTAAGTCTCGTCTTGTTCTTGCATTTGGGCAACACTAATTTCATACCTGCAGAAAGTGTACGAGTAACAGAGGGAGACTGTCTTTTGTAAAATTGACCTTCAAAAAGTGCTGATTTTCAGCCTGCTTTGAATAAATGACTTTATGGTGATTCTGCTGACTTATTGATGGTCTTCGCGAAGCAAACACTCACGGGGAACTGTATGCACTTGAATTATGAGGTATGAGAGGAATGCGTGGTATAAATACTGCCTCGCTGACGCCACAACCCGTGAGAATTTCCTAAATGGTGTGTCTGTGGAGCGAGATGACTTTCAGGCGGGTCACGTTACACAACTTCGGAGGAGATAGGTTCCGAAGAAGCATAATCGGGACACCGACCTTCAGCTTGATGCTATGCGCTGGAAGTTCACTTGCTGACTGGGAGTTTAAAAATTCCACGGGATAATGTGTGGCGTTTTCTTGCTCGACGACAGTGTTTATAGAGGTGTAGACCACTTCATTCCTCTCAATGTCCGAGAGAATGCATTCGTTAATTGCTACAGCCTGATCATTTTTGGGCGTCAAAATAGGCCACTCACACACTCACGAATTCTGCTATTATGGTATACAACTGTATAATTCTAAGCTGGATACAACTCTACTGAGAGACTCTGGAAGCACCACCTGTCCACCTCTCTACTCTGGTAGAGTGTCTTCGCCAAGACTTAGAAAGACATCTTAGAATTGTTGAGCACGTGCATTGACGCCAAGCTGAGGTCTCATATTAATTGTCAAGCGCAGCATACGAACTCGTGACCACAACAAAGATAATTTCAACGAAGCACTCACCTTATCCGTGTGGTGACGGATTAAGAATACGGAATGTCACCACCCCATATCATCCCATGGGTGTCGTAAGAGCCGACAGAGGGAGCAAGAACAGCACTGTAAGAGAAGGAAAACTTGATACAAACCCTATACCAACCCGTTTGGCCAGCGTGGTATAGTAGGCCAATTCCTCCTTTCAAAGGAGAGGCCTAGTCCAGCAGTGGACTGTTAAAGGCTGATGATGATGATGACTCACCCGTCAGCCCTCGATCCCCGCGTCACCACGGGAAGCGTTTGTCGGGAATCGTCACTGAACAGAACTGTGACCACCTATTAAATGCTCGTTCCTGCGGATGTCCTGCAGGGTTCTGTCCATGGCCTGAACTGCCTTCCTATTGGCCATCGTACGCTTATCCCATACGATCAGAGAGCAATACTTGAGCACGTGTCCCTTATCACTGTTACGTGATGTGTCACGTATTAGAGAGAGCCACGGATTTAGAGAGCGCCGTAATACCCGTTTGTGGTGTGCCACAAACGGGTATTACGGCGCTCTCTAAATCGATGGGAAATTTAAACATGGTATGTGCTGTCTTGCCACCCGGAGCAGTGTGGCAGCGATTGCCGGCGACGCTACAGCAATGACAATTTTGCCTTGCCTCCTGACCTCTGCAAGTATGCCAGTAGTAACAAATGTTTTTCCTGTTCCACGAGGAGCATCCAAGAAAAACATTTTAGCCTGGCTTTGCCCAACGCTTTCAAGGACGGTGTCGTAAAATTCGTAAGGTGGTCATTTCAAATTGTCTCAGCGTTATACTCCCAATTTTCACGGTCTTGATGCGGTGATGATTGGGAAGCTGGTAACAAATATTTGACCAGTGGATTGCCGCTGATAGAAATGACCACGTCTTGAAGTGAACTGAGACAGGTGTTCAGCACGCGGTCATCAGTTACTTCGACTTCGTCTCTAGTAACACGCCTCAAAGCTCGTAGAAAATCTTCAGACAGATGATGGCGATACTTCTCCCAGAAAGCTACCGCGTTCGCGACTCCACAAAACACCAAGATGACGTCAAACAGATGACGCATGCGGCTGGGACTGTCACTGACGCTCGCTTCCGCGAGGTTGTCATCCCAGTATTGGTCACCGTCGAGAAAGTGACGTACTACGCAGGCCGTGCGGTAATTGGGATACTCCAAGCCATCAAATGTCCTCAGAAAGGCGAAAGACGTTGGGCCTCGGACCGTGTGAAGTAACAACCGCAGAAAATAGCATTCGAAGTTATTTGTGTGTACGGTATAAACTCTACAAAATGCGGTGTCCTTGAAACTTCCCGGAAAACCTTCCACAGCACCTCCTCGTCAATGTCGGTAAAATACACCCTTTTGCTAGTCGTACGTGTAATATGAAGGCATCTCGTCATACGTAAGGGACCTCCCAAACTGATCGATTTTACAGAGCCTGAAAAATGCCAAGAGAGTTATTTGACGCGGATTTTCCAAATGCTCAGCAACGCTGTTGGGATCAAAATATATGCGCTGACCGTTCTCTAGGTGGTCGTGTAAATGCATTACGGTAGGATGCTTCTTATGTATAGAGAACACCAGTATCCGCCAAACCGCTTCAGACGTAACAATAGATGTGGCTGTGTGCGAGTAAAAATAATCTAGCTAGTTCCACATCTCACTAATGTTTATATACAGTTAATCCAAACAAAGGTACGTGCTATATCATGTATATCCCGAAAGACAATTTAAAGCAAGTTTACATGCGACATGAAAATATATTAATTAAGAAGCAATAATTACACCAATGTGACCTAAATGTTTATTTTGTACTAACTCTATTACTATTTATTCTGACAGAAATGATGTAAGCAATCAAGTGTGGCGATGGTGTAGTTAAGTAATTAAATAACTTCAACTAATAGTTTTGCTCATCTCTGAAACGAATTAAAATTAAAATTTTAAGAAGAAAATGTACAGCTCCATCTATGACTTTTGAAAACAACTATTAACGTCGCCAACATGTTCAAATTTCAATTATTTATATCCAAAAAGGGCTTACACATGTAATTCGACTTGATGTTGAACTCTCTTAGATGGCGCTGCATTAAAATTGTCTTAATTCTACTTATATTCAAATAATTATTTTTATCAGCCTAAGTTACTTATATTGCGTGATTTTTATAGTGTGAAGCTAGCTTATAGTAACTTAACATAATAACAACATTCAAATATGCATTGTTACATTACACGTTGTTACAGAATGCGTTGAAGAAATAAAGGTTCTCTGCTCGTTCCCTGTAGGTCATAGCGTGATAATATGTAGCCTATGTGGTGACCCGACTTTTTGATAATATTTGTGCCAAATTTGAAGTAAATCCATGTAGTACTTTTTTACTTTATCCCGGATATAAGGACAAACAGATAAACAGACAAACAGACAAACAGACAAAAAATCTAAAAACTATATTTTTGGCATCGGTATCGATAGTAGATCACACCCCAAGTATTCTTTAAAAAAAATATTCAATGTACAGTTTTGACTTTCCTACCATTTTATTATATATATAGATATAGATATTCCCAGAGCAATGCCTACCAAAAGATACGTACTTAGGTCTTATAGGAGACCCACTGGTAGACTTTTACCTTCATAGGCATTTCAACATTTAATTTTTATAGTTTGTTATAAATCAATTAAAACTCGCAAGGTTGCCTGTAAAAATATGGCCGCAAAAAATTAAGAACTTAAAAATCTTGTGGTGAGCTCTGACTAGTGAAGTCCTGTCCTAATTTCTTAAAGAATTTCTTGTACTCACTGTCCAATACTTTAAAGCATAAAGGCTAATTACCCACGAGAATTCTTTGTCCGTATATTTATCTTGAAAGGTGCGTGTATCTGTCAGAATGATGAACAGTCTGTCAGGTGTTCTTTCGAAGTCATGAAAATAAATAATCATTTAGGTAAACGCCAAATGAGCTTCAGCAAACTGTAAAAGGAGTAGCTGATAATTAAACATCGTTATCCAGCGGGTCAAGGTCGGGGCATTCGACACTAGGGTTGCCGCGCGTACCCATATAGCATGCACATTTTTTTTTTAAATAATAGTTTAATGTTATTACTTGATATCTTTATGTAATTAAGAATCTATATTTCAATTTGTCCTTGTGTACCTTATTAAAATATCAAAATTAAATTATATTTTAATAATCACTCGTAACTAAGTCAATACAAAATAATAAATGTAGGTTTTTCGTTAGAAATAATTTTAAAATGAAACACATAAATATTTTTCAATTACTTTTTATTGAATATTTTTTGTTAAAATATTCCTTGAAGATATTTACGTCTACTTGGAATAAAAAACCAACAACTTATGTATACTGCTTTCTCTTAGTTTAAGATGTCTGCTTGAAAAAAAAAACATTTTAAGTAAGAAAATGACCGTTCGACTTCATTTGACATAACAAAGACTGCCTCATTGGTCCCGCGGCATAAATGTGCGCGTGGGATTGTGAGGTCTCGGGTTCGATTCCCGGGTCGGGCAAAGTGTTATTGGTTTTTCCGTTAGGAAATTCTCAGTAGCAGCACGGAGTCTGGTAATGTGCCCGGTACGGCAATAGGCTCGCCCCCTATTACGTGGGACCTAAAAATTCATGGCGAAATGTGGGTGTAATATTACACCTCTGCCTACCCCTTCGGGGATACAGGCGTGAGCCTATAAAAAAAAAAAAAAAAAAAGACGTATTTATTTTAAACTTGTGAAATAATTTGAAAAGTTTATATTGTTAATTTTTCACTTAATGTTAGTGTTGCCACTTTTTAAAATATATTAACACTTTTTAACATTACAACAAAAATATGAAAGTAAAGAATAGATTAAAACATATTCATAACATAGATGCTTGTAAAAATGTTATCCAATATATGACGACTGCGAAATAATAATTTAATATTTTTGAAAATAATTTCGCCTTAACTTTCAAATTACATTGAAGTAGTAAGGAGTAATTAGTGAAAAAGTTATTACAATACGAAAAAAAAATACAATACTATATAGCTATACTTTTAAAAAAACATTTAAAACTATAATATATTTTAATTAAATAAAGGTATTGTACGATATAACATAATCGAAAAAGCTTATTAAATGTATGCACCTACGTGACGCATACGTATGACAACCCTATTGTCGTGCGCTACCGCACTGCCACCATTTTTACCCGCCCGATAACGATGTTTACTGATAATTATAATTGTACTTATGTTACTGTCCACATCAAAAGTTACATTGATGTGGAATGGGTCCATTGTAAAATGTATCTTGTTTTATAGACTTTAAGGTTGTAAATGCAGGTAATTTTGAATGTAATATTTTACGATAAGCTGAATACAGTAGTGGGATTGTGACAGGCGCAACGGGTGCAAGGTCTTAAGGACTAACGTCCAATAATTACGGACTGCCAATGAACATGAAAATAAACAAACAGGTTGTGAGAAAAAGTATGCAAAAATGCCTACATACAAAAAGCTAGTGAAATTTTAGTTTCGGTTTCAGCCAGTTACGGCCATAAATCCGAGTTTCGGCTTTAGTTTCGGTTTCGGCCAAAGGGCCGAAACTTTTGGCTGCGCCGAAACTCTCGTGTTCGTGAATTTTCTTGCGTCGTTCGGCCAATTTGGACATTAGTGCATAAAAGCATAAAATCGTTTGGTATGTAAATTATCATTATGAGTGGCAAACGAGGTAGTAAACGTAATTCGTAAACTTAATATATTACCATGCAGCAATAGTCAACTGTAAGTGCGGTGTATATCATTTCATATTAGCGATATTGTACTAATTTGATATTCACGGCATAATATTATCAGAAATTACTAACCTACAAACAAACTAAATTATAAGACTTATATAGTATAAAATATGAACTTCATATCCTGTTCTATGTGCGTATAGTTATTTTCTACTAGCTGCATAACAGCCCCCTTAGCCAAATTGCATTGGGCGGGTCCACACAGAGCGAGCAGCCTCGCGAGGCATTTCCTCGCGAGGCTGCTCGCTCTGTGTGGACTCGCCTAATTTGGTGGCGCGGCCGCTTGGTGAATCGCCCGC
Source organism: Euclidia mi (assembly GCA_944739405.2). NCBI lineage: Eukaryota > Metazoa > Arthropoda > Insecta > Lepidoptera > Erebidae > Euclidia > Euclidia mi. Next base: position 5,352,125 of record OX123200.2, on the reverse strand, counting down.
AGCACACGCGCTTTCCTCGGCTGAGCCACGTCTACATAGACCGAGCAGCTTCGCGAAGCATTTGCCGCGCGAGGCTGCTCGCTTTGATCCGCCTATTCGATTAACGATATCGCTAAGTGCAAAAATATATGAAACTGACATAGGCTTTCGATATCCTGTGGCCAAAGAAGAAGGCATTCCATATGTTGCCATGGCAACCAAGCGATACCGAAATCGAAATTAGCTCACCTCGCCGTTCAGCACTGCGCCGGGTGTTGTGGGTTCGATCTCCAGACCAGGCAACACTCTGTGTGGTCCACAATTAGATAATTCGAATTCTGGTGTACTTACTTTGTGTTTGTTGATTAAATGTTTGTAAGCCTGTGTAAAAATAATCATAAAAAAGTGCTTAATTTTGATTAAGCATCTATATCCCAAAAGCGATGCCAATATTTTTTAGACTATTCTGATTAGACTAGTAAGTGGACCGCGAAAACTCGGAAGGTTTTGAATGCAAGTAGGATAGCGCTAGAATAATGATGCTCTTTGACATACGAATTAAATAAATAAATACTGACTTTGATAGATAATCCATAAAAAGTGTGGTGTTTAGCCCTTGTCGCATTCACAAGCGAGGCTGCCCGTAGATATCTAGTTAAAAATAATATAATTTGCTATTTTCGTTCCTCCTGCATAAGAATTTAACTGTCAAAGAACAATGCCCATTTCTGGCCCAGTTTGGAACTCATGAACAGCACAATAGAGTTTCAATTCGTTGTTGAATAATCCTTTTTATTTATAACTTAATTTATAGGCGTCACTAAAGGTGTGCCGAGAAACATAATCAATAAATATGTTTAAAAAGATGTGTTAACGTCTAAATAGCCAACACGTAATAGATCAGAAATTGCCAGTAAAGAATTCATAATATTAAATCGATTATCTTAATCGATTTCACATTTGCTCTACTCAAAATGATTTTAATTAGTGACTAGTAAATCTTTATTTGGTCCTTAAACATTTTTATTATGTGTATTTTTAAGGAATATATGCGATTAACTACAAATAACTTCGATTTTGAACCAAATATATAGATTGACTAGAGGACACCAGCAGCTACGCCTGCATTTTTTTTAAATTTACCCGTTTTGGCAGACCCCGTGGGAATTTCGGGAAATCCCTTCTTAGTGCACCTCTGCGGTCCCCAAGGAACATACATGCCAAATTTCAGCTTCCTGCGCCCAATAGTTTCGGCTGTAGCATGTCTGTCAGTCAGTCAGTAACGCAAGGATTTTATATATTAAGATAACCTTGTCTGAAATCTATATCGATTAATCAATATCATTTAAAAACTGCAAAATGGCAACACTTCTTTGACTGTTAGTAAATGTCAATAATATAATAGTCAATTTATTTTATTATGTTTGTTATTTGCCCGTCCGCATTGTGAATGTTTGTGGATCTTTTACGACTTCTGGCTTTTTTTCGGATTTCTACCCTTACCAAACGATTAACTCATTCCTTTCTACTCAAAACTATGAAATACTGTAACTATCTTAATAAAAGTACCGTGTACACACCTAATGTTTTTTGAGCATAAAAAAGTACTTCTTTTAATAAAACTATGAATGTGGCCGACCTCTAATCAATTTCAAAATTCTAGTTTAACACTCTTTTATCGTATGTAATAACAACTACTACGATTTTTGACGGTCCACACCTGGGTCTCTAAGAAAAATGGGCATTGTTCTTTCGTACTCTACAATCCTCCTAATTATCATAAAAGGGAGTAAATATAAAGTTTCTGTCTTACATATCAATATAGTTATATAAAAATAACAGCTATAGTCTTGTAGAGTATAATATCAATTTGTACTTCCGTGGCAGGTTTGAACCGTGCCGTGCATCTCGAAATAGTTGCATGGACATAAAGCGTGTAAAATATTAGTAACGGCATTATTTATAGACAGACAAACGAACAGCTTATCGGAACCGGCTGTGACGGGCGCATCCCGACGGCTTAGTCCAAATAACAGTCAGTATAAATTACGATGTATTGTGTTCTCAGATCATATCAATGATCTGAGATTGTGTTTATATGGTAGAATGAGTTGAAAGTCTAATAAATAAAATTTACAAAACTATGACCTTTTTACTATTTATTTTTTAAATATTTAACTACTAAGTACTTATATCAATTTACACGGTGTATAATAAACATTTATTTATACACATACTATAATCCACATACGAACAAATGCAAAAATTCGGGCAAGTGAGAGTCTGACCCGCGCACCGAGGGTTCCGTACGCATTTTACCTTATTTGAGGTTGGTGCTAATTACGCTAATCCTCTAAATCTGCATGAGCGCCCATACAACTTAGAGGACTATCTTAAATGGAGTCTACTATGTATGTATGGGGACACCTTTAAATTTTCCACTTTTTTAATTTTTTTATAATTTTTCCTTTATTTGTGCTGTAAGACCCTGCTTTTGGCCTTTTAAGGTTAATTTTGGTATTTACAAGTTTTCGCAAAAATCTAATTTTGACCATATCTTTTTATCGGGTTGACCCAGGACCCTGATTTTTATACACCTAATAGGACCTCAGTATCTGGTATAAATTTTAATTTGCTAGGTCCACCCGTTCCTGAGAAAATCGGTGGTGACACACGGACAGACAGACGGACAAGAAAGTGATCTTTTAAGGGTTCCTTTTTTTACCTTGTGAGGTACGGAACCCTAAAAGTTAAATAAAAGGCAAAGAAAATTTAAAGGGTGTAAATGAAAATAATATTGTGTTTGGCTACTTCTGTTTTGGGCTACAAATATAATAAAGAGTAATAACGAATTTAAAGTACTTACCTACTTGTTTATCATTATCATCATCATTATAGCGATATCGGTGGCATCCTTGATTTGCCCGCCTTGAAACTCAGGGTTACTTATCTAACCAAATATGACAGAATATAATTTTTCCGCAGAGTCTTGCCATCTGACCACCGCAACTTAAAAGAATATAACGATTTACACCTGTACCAGTTTATTCGAGAGTACTGACTCTTACATTTAGGTTACAACCCAACTCACAATAATACTAATTTAATGAAAACTAAGTTCATAGCGCTTTGAGTCCACTGCCATAAATTGTTGCTGACCTTTCAGCTTTAGTATTTATAGCACAACTCTAATCGCATTGATATATTGATATTGGACAGTAAATTACATGCTAATGAGACTAGCAACACCACTAGAGGTGCGACTGGGGCTTGCAACAACGCATTAACGAGTGCCCGTTTAGAATAATGGCAACTTTTATTTATTGTTTTATGTTAAATGTATGAAGGCGAAGATATGATAATTATCTTTATACGTGTGTAATTTCCCATTTTCGTGTTGTAGATTTATTTATTTAGTGATATCGGTGAGAGTCTCGGCTGAAATGATTTTTATAAAGCTGAAGAGTTTGTTTAATTGCTTGAACGAGGTAATCTCATGAAATATTGGTTCGATTTAAATTATTCGTTTGTGTTGAGTAGCCCATTTACCGAGGAAGGCTATTATTTAACATCACGGTATGAGTGACGGGAGCGGAGCAGTAGCCCCACATAACGTTGGTGCAACCGCGGGTTCAGCTAGTTAATTAAATAAAATTGTAAAAAATATTTTTATAGTTTCGGTGATCTACATAATAACACAATACGGATATATTGACGCAAATATAAATACTCGCGAACAAAACAAAAAAAAAGGCAAGTAAAACAGCTACTTAGTCATTACTACGTTGATCATCAAGTCGGTTAAAAATAGCGAGGAAGCAAGGCGAGGAAGTGTTTAAGAAAATGTATGCATAGGTATCTACTATCTATGCATTGTAAATAGAGTTGTCGATCAATAAACAGTAATTTGTACACTTGATCTGTATAAGTGAATACAATAAAAAGCTTAAAATATGTGTCTATGAACTATGTATTTTTCTTTTTTTCTTTTTTTTTCTTTTTATTCATGTATCAATTGAATAAAAAGAAAAATATATCTCGCATTTTTAATAAATTCTTGTTCATTCATGGCTTAACATTTAAGTACTAACCTTCAGGTAGGTATCTAATGCTTTTATATATATGACGACGGGTTGCTTGATTTTTGGCCGGTATCAACAATTTACACTCATGACCATTCCGATATATATTTTGACTAGAGGATTCCCGCAGCTGCGCCCGCACATTTTTATTAACTTAAACGTTTCTGCCCACCCCCGCGAGGATTTCAGGAAACCCCTTCTTAGTGCACCCCTGCCGTCCCCAAGGAATACACATGCGAAACAGCTTCTTACGCCCAATAGTTTTAGCTGTGCGTTGTCAGTCAGTCAGTAACGCAAGAATTGTATGTATGCAGATTGATGTATGCTACATCCTATATCATCATCTGAGCGTTGTTCCAGTTGCAATAAAAGATAGGTATATCGCAGAACGTGTTATTTTTAGGGTGACATAACGGGTACTGAATAATGATTTTGCTCCAATGTTTGGCCATGATATGCATGTCTTATTTTGTTCCTAAGCGAAAACACAGATCTCTAATAAACAGAGCCATGTAGGCGTTCTAACTCAAAGGTCTAATTTCGAGCCAACGTTATGTGAAACCAGATCGGATGTCGATCATCAAGAGTCACACCAAGACTTCCATAACCCATAGGAGTGAAACATTCCTATCATGTTCGAATATTTTATTTTATTATTTTACTATGAAATAACACTGCATGAACTTTTTCGAGATGAACCCGTTGACCACGCGCTCATTGCGTTGGTTGCGAATTGTAACTTCTTACCATCACCGTCTGCCAGCACTTCCCACACGTCGTCACAACGTCTTCACACATGTCGCATCCGCGTCTATGACTGAATATTTTTCTTTTTTTTTTTAAAGACAACTTCCGCACTGGGATCCCGTGTCGCGGGGGACTTTACAAACATACAACTAACAGACACAATGAACACCCAGACTCGAAACAACAATTTATGAATCACACAAAGGAATCGAACCTACAAAACTACGCGCAATGTCAAGCCGCGAGGCGGCCGTTTAAACCCCTGCACCAACCGTGCAGTCAATATGCTATGTCGTCAACAAACAGTGCTGGCTACATTAGCCGAAGCGCTGGTAAAGTAGTTGTAACAATGCAAACAAATGAGATGAGAGGACTGAGTACTGCGAAGTGTGAAGACTAACTACGGAATTCAATATTCGATCTATAGATAGATCTGTAGATTTTAGATTCGTTGTTGACATAAGCTCCATACAATATATGTCAAACACGAATCTCGAATCTCAAAATCCATGTATGGATTGAATATTGAAAATGGCTGTTAGTGACTATAGGACGTGGAAGGTATGACTTGATAACAATACGCATTCAATCGAAATCGAGCTCATAAGCGTCTCATAAATTTATTTTATTCGAAATATTTAATCATTAATGAACTTTGGCCAGTAGCAAGTTTAACCGTTAATTAACATAGTTAATTATATTGTCGTTGAATTAGATTTGTTATCTGTACTATTGCTAAACAGTAATCAACATTGCCATCGTACTGTTACTACCTCATAAGTACATCTAATCATAGATACAACAAGCAGTACCTAATAGACAATCCCTTCTCCATACAATATAGTCTGAAACACCAATAATTATTGAATTAGAGAGCCAAGGCTGACAGTGCGGTACGAATTATACGACCCAGTTCTCAGGACCATCCCACAGATGCATTCTACAAGCTTGTTACTGAGGCTGTGCGCCGAAATATACGATATTATATCTCGATACTTAGGCGTGGCGTTCGGCAAACCCTTGTATGTAATACGGTGAGATTCTTCTTGCCTGCGGTAAAGCTGCAAGCATTAAGTATTGAGACGTTTATTCATTTACGGCCGGTTCAAATAAATATTCGAGCTTGCCGATGGAAATTTGAGATACATATTTGACATAAGCTCCATACAAAATATGTCATACATGTCTCCTAATCTATGGATACATCGAATATTGAATTAAGCGGTTAATCGTCATGATGTATATTGAACAATACTGTTCAATATAAATCATGACATGTGTACAGTACTGAGTAATAGAGCGTTCGTTCATATGTCAGGCACAGTTTTTTTGTGTGGTCATCATCATCAGCCTTTAACAGTCCACTGCTGGACTAGGCCTCTCCTTTGAAAAGAGGAATTGGCCTACTATACCACGCTGGCCAAACGGGTTGGTATAGGGTTTGTATCAAGTTTTCCTTCTCTTACAGTGCTGTTCTCTGCATAATATGCTCCCTCTGTCGGCTCTTACGACACCCATGGGATGATATGGGGTGGTGACAATCCGTATTCTTAATCCGTCACCACACGTGTGGTATTTAGGTTTTTATACGAGCAATCGATCACACACAAAACGATCCTATTCATTAAACGCTACAGCTGTAACGAATAACGAGAACGTGGCTAAATGGAAGCTGAATAGCTATAACGATATTAATATGAAAAAAAATACAGAAGTCTACAAAATTTTTTTTTTTTAGGTTTTAATATGTACCTATCCGTGAATTTAGCGTCTAATGATACATATGACCCTGTAGCGATACAAACCTACTCAAACGATAAGAATTTAAGTAAATCTGGATATATTACAACTGTTATTATTATGTAACTATACGAGAGAACAGTGGTCTGAAAGAAGATGTCGTGACTAGGATTGAGAAAGGAATGCTGAAGTGGTTTGGACACGTGGAGCGAATGAGTGAAGAAATAATGACGAATCAGATTTATAAGGCAAATGTGTGTGGGCAAGTCGGTCGCAGCAGACCTCGTCGGACATTCCTCGATCAAATTGGGGACGTCCTAAAAAAACGACAAGGTCCGAAGTACCCGAAACCAGCGAGCATGTATGTATGAAAAGAGTAATAATGAGTGTAGAGGAAGCGCGTGAGGTTTGTAAGGATAGAAGCAAGTGGCGTTCTGTTGTCTCTGCCTACCCCGACGGGAAAAAGGCGTGAGTATATGTATGTATGTTATTATTATGTGTGTTACGTTTCATTGGTCTGCTATTATAATGGCTAGAGACTCCATCTGCTAATCCTAAGGTCTTGGAATCGATGCCCACATGACAAGTCATGAAGGACAAATCATTTATGGGTAGACTAGATAATCAACAATGACGCATGCGTTGACCTCCGGCCATCATAGAATACTTATCTATAGACAAACTCGCAAGATGTTGGGCATACCTAGTACGTAAGCTCCAAAGTAAGGGATCATTCTCACTAGTTCCACCAGCAATTAGTTCCATGGAACTAGTGAGACTTTTTTTTCTCAGTAGTTCCATGGACTTAACAACTACGGTGGAACTACTGAAAAAAAAAACTCTCACTAGTTCCATGGAACTACTTGCTGGTAGAACTAGTGAGAATGATCACCTTCAGTATGAGTTTGTTACTCTGCCGCTTACTATTTCAATTCCTTTAATAGGCAATTCAACTCAGTATAATCAGAAAATAAAATCTCTTCAGCTTGTTAAAATGTCCACGCACTGCTCCACACCGTTTCCTTTCGCCGTACAAAAAGCACATTTGGCCACGCTAATTAAGACGGCCTTTTCGATAGTTGATAGTAGCCTAATCATAAACTATTCATTAGCCACAGGTTAACAACTCAACCTTAAAATGTTAAATGTAAATTACTGTGCAATTATGATCGAAATCTTTAGGTTATCATAGAGCTCGCCTCCTGCTTAGAATAATTTAGTTTCATCCTAGGTAACTGGTTGGTTTCTCATTAGTTTTGTAAGGGAACTCACAATTCACTTGGTTGTATACTTACCTACCAGTTTGCCATGGAATGGATTGCTACGTGGCTTTCGCGACTCAGAATGATAACTGTTGCCGGTGAAAGATGTTCATCAAACTGTTAAACTTCTGAAAGCGCACAATTGTTTGTTTTTCGTGGGAGTGTGTGGCCAACTCTAGTGTCGGAGTTTTCAGCCCGCCCGAAGGCCTCCGACATGGCCTAACGATTCTTATCCTGAGACAAGAACCGGGACCGACAGCTTTACGTGCCCTCCGAAGCACGGTAGCGCTCAGATGTAAATGTCACACCTGGTCACCCATCCAAGTGGCGACCTGTGCAAGTGTTGCTTGACTTTGCCGATCTGTTACCAACGGCAAGCCAAGTATTGCTATGAGCGCACAATCTCACTACTGGACGCGTGTCTGTTTACAAGGCTTTTTGACTACTCCAAATCCTCTTTGGCAATGTACAATCTGCTTCGCGTGTGCCCTTAGTCAACCTTACCACACCCACGTAACAAAATGATTAGTGACATTTTGTATTCATTATCCTGACACTGATCTTTTTTTTTATAGATTCATGCCTGTATCCCCGAAGGGGTAGGCAGAGGTGTAATATTACACTCACATTTCGCCATGAATTATTAGGTCCCACGTAATAGGGGGCGAGCTTATAGCTGTACCGGGCACATTACCAGACTCCGTGCTGCTACTGAGAATTTCCTTACGGGAAAACCCAATAACACTTTGCCCGACCCGGGAATCGAACCCGAGACCTCCCAATCCCACGCGCACTTTTATGCCGCGAGACCAACGAGGCAGTCGCTGACACTGATCTATAACAAAATAAGGGCTAAATACAACATCAGGCTGAGTACCGATGACACCTCAGTTTAATTCACTGTACGTAAAAGTTCACTGCAATCGAAATTACCTCGATTCGCCTTCACCTGGCCTTTGATATCTCAATCTTTCACTTCAAACATCGCTCATTTAGTGCTAAAGTACCTTTTCGCTTCAACAACCATATTTTAAATTGATTGGTTTGTTATAATTGAAATATTTAAGCGACGCACGTTAAGTACCACATCAAAGGTCAGCCTTGCGATTAATAACAGCATTTAATGTTAATGGAGACAATATCACGGCACACCTAACTATAAAGTGAATTATTGGTGATCGTATCTTCGTGTGATCTCATCATTTATTAGCGTAGCATAGAGCAATGCAAGTTGGTTGTTTATGAAATCGTTTTATTCCTACTCCCTTACGACAAAGCAAGGCCGCTACAAATTGGTGACCCTCGACTTCAAGTGACAACAGCTGAACACCACATCTGAAAAATCAACCAAAACACACCATGGCAACTGCACCTACAGGAAGGACAACCCCAACAAGCATCGTCGAGACAATAGAACCATAGTAAAAACAGAATAGTAGGTTAGCTAAGGCCGCTCGGCGAGTTAATTGCCTACTCATGCGTTGACGCACGGGTTGTCACTTGTTTACACCGCGGCGCCGGTTTTGTCGGCGCTCGCGCTTTTTCGCCGCTTTTTTAAGTGATCGCGCTAAATACTTCACAATTTAAGCTTGAATTTATTTTTCCTCAAATACCTACTGACTACCTAAGCGTTATATAACTATCTAAATGCCTTTTTTAATGAGAAAAAGTAACAAGTTAAATTTACTATCGTTTAACATATTGTATATTATTAATACAGGTCGCGTCATGTAAAAAGAACGCTGGCGATCAAGCTGCGCATTAGACGATTTATCGATCTATTTGGTGGTATGAGGTGCGGCGCGGGGCGCGCGGGTCACGCACTTCATCTATGCTGGTATGCGATTGGCTCTACAGTCGACCTTTGGTTTCCGCGTTGTGTCCACGTCACCTTCACGCTAAAAATACCGTCGCGCACAAAAGTTTTAAACTACGAAATGGTTTTACATAGAAGAGAAAGGAAAATGATTTATGACGTATATTGTTTTATGAAGAGAGAAGCTGATAAAAATGCAGTTGATAATTTAAAACAATGCATGAAACGGACTGCTGAAGCAACAAAATGTTCCGAGTCTACAGTGAGACGAATTCTAAAAGGTTCAAAAGATTCGGAATTTCTAACTGTTTTCCGGTCTCCCGGCAAAAATAAAAGAATTAAACAAAAGCCTGTTACAGACATTGATAACTTTGACCAGGGTGTGGTGAAAAGAATCATCCACAATTTCCATGTCACGGAAAAAGGAATTGCCTACCATAGGCGCTGAAAGTTACAAGATGATATACATTTCCTGATCTGCAGCAAGTCGTAGGCGAATAAAAAAAAAATGGGTTTCAAGTGGAAGAAAACAGAGACTAATAGAACAATTTTAATTGAGCAATCACAGATTCGTTTTCAAAGAATTGAATGTCTCAGAAAGATAAAAAATGTAGAGAGGAAGGAAGACCAATCATTTACACCGATTAATCATACGTCGATAGTTCCCATACTTTTCACCATTCTTGGAAAGACGATTCAACGAAAGGTGTTAAAAAACCTTTATCTAAAGGTAGCCGCATGGTTATAGTGCACGCGGGTAGTTAAGCAGGGTTTTTACCAAATGCTTTGTTGACGTTCAAAGCCGGTACAAAAAGCGGCGACTACCATGGCAACATGAATTTGGAGAATTACGAGCAGTGGCTTCGTACTAAACTAATACCGAATTTACTACCTCATTCAGTCGTGGTAGTCGACAATGCATCGTACCACAACAGACAACTCGACGCTGCACCAACATCTAATACCAAGAAAGCGGACATGCAAAGCTGGCTTCGTCAAAAAGGAGTCGAATTTGAAGAGTCTATGTGAGCCGCAGTTGTTTCATTTAGTTTAAAAATATAAGGAGCAATTTAAGAAATTTAGTGTCGATGCCATATTAAAAGAAGCGGGCCATTCTATACTTCGTTTGCCCTCTTATCACCCGGACTTAAATCCAAAAGAAATGGCGTGGTCCCAAATAAGGGATACGTCGCCATCAAAATGTAAATTGGAACCTTACAAGGATAACTGATCTAATTAATGAAAAAGTTAATTTAATGGGAGTAGCGGAATGGGAGAAATTATGTGCCAAAGTAAAGAAAATAGAGGATGATTATTGTAAAAGTGATCACGTGGTCGACATGATGACGGAAACATTTATAATTCGAGTAGGGGATGATCATTCTGATTCAACTTTTGAAGAAAATTTAAGTGACGATGTAAGCTCAAGTGACGACGATGAAATGGCGACCGCTAGCACCAACACTGCGTCTTCATCTGGTTTACAAGTTAACCACGACGACTTAATGGAAGGAGTTTCTATAATTTATTTTTTTGTGATTGGATTAAACATTCTACACTGAATAAAACATATTTTTATTTTATGTAATGTACCTAAGTAAACAATATAGGCTAAATAAGGCGAGTTCAAAAATAAAATAATAGGCCTAGGACTTTCGCGCGCGAGTATACCCATGCGCAAACTCATCCCCACTACTTTCTTACAGCGTTCTTTTTACATGACGCGACCTATAACGTTTATTACAAAACCGAATGTATATAAACAATTCAAGCGGGCGAGCAGTGAAGTACCTATATGAATGCGCTCGATCAGACGCGCGGCGCATCCCGTACTGAATCCGCGCCGAGCTTGCCGCGCTCGTGAGATTGTGTGCGTGAAAAGTGCGTGCGCACACGGCGCCGGCGACTCACGCGTACATTCAAACCAGCGCGGCAGCGCGGCGGCCGATTTGTATGAAGCTATCTTACTATTCTGTTTTTACTATGATAGAACGGTTGTCCGCGGGAGGATAGGCAGTCAAGCCACTTAAGGATATATTGACGCAGTTGACACGACTAGGTTTTTAGGTTTAACTCTGGATAGGAATCTCAATTGGAAGGCGCACATACATAAACTTAATAAAAAAAAATGCATTAGTGCGTATGCTCTTTACATGCTCTCACGAGTAATTAACAGAGAAGCATTGTTGGCTGCATATCATGGACGTGTGGAATCTCTAATCAGATTCGGTATTATTTTTTGGGGCAACTCAACCGAAAAGGACACAATATTCAAAGCCCAAAATAGGTGCCTTAGATCTATGTTTTATCTCAAAGTTACTGATAGTTGTAAACCGTATTTTAAGCAATTCAATATACTCACAATGCCATGTATTTATATATTGGAAATAGCTTCATTTTTTAAATCCAACCCAAATTTATTTCCTCGTCTATCAGACGTAGCACCTAGAAATAGGCGAGATAATAGCAAATTGTGTCTGCACACGGCTCGGACAACACTTATGCGCAAAAGCATTTTTTGTATGGCTCCAGTTATATACAATAAACTCCCTAAGAGTTGGAAAACACTTACCACAGAAGCTCTTAAAAGTCAAGTTAAATCGCTATTAATGACTAAAGCATATTATAGTGTCACAGAGTTTTTGAACGACTCAATATAAATAAAATATTATTTACACCAGCTTATTATTGTTATAATATGTATTAATAAATTGTAATAATCCAATGAATTAATATATGTTTATAAAATTGACATTAGATATAATTGTTGACTTTATTATTGTGTGTAACTTAAAATTATTATTAATTAATTTGACATTTATTACATTACTTTTATACATGACATTTTGTTTTTTCTTAATTTTTATTTTATGTTATATTCTTTGATTAACTCTTATTTGTTTATTCAAAAATTTAAATTTAATTGAATTATTAATAATTAATTATAACATTCCTCATAAAATTTGCACGCCACAAGTCATGGCAAACATGTATGAACCAATACACTGTAAGATCTTGCATGCTCACCAATGTATGTATACAACATGTTTATGCAAATAAATATCATTCATTCATTCATTCAAGTAGGTACTGTGCGCTCTGATTGCAACAGCTTATGCATCAGAGAACTCTCTAGTGACAAAAAGAGGCAGCGGACGGTAATGTTGCTCAGTTGCGATCCAATCCTTTGAGCTCCACCTGAGATCTGGGTAAGAAAGTGAAATTCTCTTTCTTACCCTGATCAGACAGAATATTAATATTTTAGACACGTGTAATACTTCGTCACATCTTGGTAATCTTCTATTTATTATTTCCAACGACGTCCTATCAATTATCTCTGCATCATCATCCCTAAACTGACTGGTACCGAATGTCTTGGGCATTGCGTCACCTTATGCATTTCGTTTTTACAACACATTTCGTTTTGCAAAAGTTAAAGAAATATTTAAAATCTCTGTCCTGATTGACATATCCTTGCAGAGACGAAACAATGCACTGATGATTGAAATATGAAAACTAAGGAAGTGCTCTTTAATATTTCAACCCTAACATTTTTTAATTCAACTATGTAATTTGAAGCTAGGTAATGGATCGTAATTAAAAAAATATAAAAATATATAATTTTGATCGGCCTCTTCTTCGATCAAATACACGATAAGTATACATATTTCTTTTATAAGCCTCTCATATACAACAAACTCGTTGTGTTGACTAGCGGTACATTGTAATCCATCTGCACCACTCCTGCGTTTCTAGCGTTATCCCGGTTGCATCCAATCCATCCCGGTTTCGCTTTGGATGCCGTTGCCCACTTATTAGTCTAGCTTGCAGCGCCACCCCTACAGTGTATATAAATATAAAACATATTTATATATATATATTTTAAATAATTATAATAATATATCCCATTGATTAATGTTCAGCAGTAAATATCAAATCGTTAGAATACCATTTACGTTTTACAGCTTATTTTAAATTGATAGGTATGGCAAGTAAACGTTTAGAACGAGTAGCGATTTGCCAAGTATATCGATAACTTTAACTAAAGGTTATGTCCACCCTCGACCGACGTGTTTGATTTTAAATGTTAACGATGAAAAATGTAAACTGCAATCATCGACAATTCAATATCTAGATAGATATATAATCATACTAAACTTATGCCGCAGCTGTGACTGCGTTGGAGTCAAGCCGGGTCTCCACTAGACAACATTTGGCGCGCGACACGTGACGCTCAACATGTACGGCAACGCTGCACAACAGCACGCAACGTTACCAGCTGGCGCGCAACATGATGCGCGGCTTGTTGTTTCTTGAAGAGCATCGTTAGTTGACCATCAATTGTTGTCGAGTGGAGACGTGACGCGCAACAATGTCAGTAGTGTGGTGTAACGAACGAGTGCTCAAATTAATCGAGCTGTACCAAAACCATGAATGTTTATGGGATACTGCTCACAGAGACTATAAAAATAAATTTTAAAAACTGCCTCGTCGGTCTCGCGGCATAAATGTGCGCGTGGGATCGGGAGGTCCCGGGTTCGATTCCTGGGTCGGGCAGTGTTATTGGGTTTTTCTGTCACGAAATTCTCAGTAGCAGCACGGAGTCTGGAAATGTGCCCGGTACGGCAATAGGCTCGCCCCTTATTACGTGGGACTAAAGTATATCTGGCGAAAATTGGGTGTAGAAATACACCTCTGCCTACCCCTTCGGGGATAAAAGGCGTGACGATATGTATGTATGTATGTAAAACTTTTGTTTTCGATGCATTTTTAGATAAAACCTCTGGCGCCATGTTGTCGACGACTGACGTAAAGCAGTAGATGTGTAGACAGACAACGTTGTTCAACAAAAGTTCCGCGCTGACTTTCAACATGTCGGGCAACATGTTGGGCAACTTGCTGTGCAACGTTTCGCTGTCGCGCGCCAAATGTTGCCTAGTGGAGACCCGGCTTTAGTTATCGCAGTAAGAGGGTAACCTATGTCACTCTCCAGCCTCCTAACTCAAATCATGCCATAACATCACTCGCTAACATTTTATGATCATGATCCATCATCATCATCAGCCTGTCTTGACCCCTGCTGGAAATAGGCTACTCTGATAGCGAAATTAGGATTAGATACGATCAATAAATAATGGAAATATAAATAAGCATTAGTTCTCGGATCAAATGAAACGAGTTTTCTATTTTAGTCACGAGTTTTCTGAAAGGATAGCAGCCTCTTCTATACAGCGTAAACGTAGCTGAGTCAATGAGATTACCATAAATCAACTTATTCTGTTTTCGATACATTCTTCTGAGAATGATCGTGTTTTTTTATTTTGTGGTTGCCGCACATAACAGTAGTCTCGTGCTCAATTACAAGAGATTTTGCTAGAAGCTGTGTAGTCTGTTTATAATATGCCATAGTCTGCCTGGATTCAGTCATCTACAACAAAGCTGAGGAAATGGATTTTCATCATAGTCAGTCTTTTATAATCTGTTCCATTGATGGGCTAAGGCCTCTTCTTATTATTTTAAGAAAAATGTTAGTTATCGTAAAACAACTACCTGACACAGAAATAAAAGGGCTTGAAACTAAAGAGTTTAAACATCACCTAAAGCTATGTACAAACGAAAGTGGACCTTGACTAGCCTTTAGACCTTTAAGTGCTCTCGCCATGGCCAGTCCTCGACGCATCGTGCGGTCATCAAATCTGTACCTATATACACCGTTATTTTTTAATTAGTACAAAAACTTTAAGGACATATTAGCGAAGACATTATTATCATATAAGTGACGTAAGAATTTCATAATATCTATAAATAACAAAGTTATAATCATTTGTTTTTTGTAGAAAATCTCACCCAAATCATAGACATATTTTACAATCCATTCACTACTTCATTGATAGTACTTACTTTCCGTCCTACTCTTACGCATTCTTTCCGTCGCACTTATAATGCAGGTAGCCGTAGACAATAAAATGAAGTAAAATAATAAGTGTAGGTAGATATTTTTTATTTTTTTAAATTCTACCCACTCCTTCATACTTCATCCTGTCTTAGGATCGGCAAAATTTACCGTTTTACAAGTATTTAAATACGGAGGTAGGTATGTAATTAGAAAGCAAACACGTCATATCAAAATAAAAGAAAGTATTCTGTAATAAAAGAAAAGAGTAGTTTTGGCGTATTTATGAAGTTAGAATCGGCTGCTATTTACAATTACTATTAAATCGTCATCACGTCAGCCTAGAGACGTCCACTGCTGGACATAGGCCTCCCTCAAGGTGGCAATTCTCCACACAGACCGATTTTGAGCCGCCCGCATCAAATTATTATTTAGTTAAGTAGGTAATATTTACTTTAGAAAGAAAGAAAGAAAAGAAAAGAAAATAAAATTTATTTAGACTCTGCACAATGGACGCCAATAAATATACAAAAAAAAAATACACAATAACACTGAAATATATATAAAAGTGAAAGTAAAGAATAAAATAAGTAACATGCAAATATGACAGACAATACCAGAAAATAACAGAAAGCTGTAATAATATTCAATGCAGAACATAATATACATAATTATACAATAGTGGCGTCTCACGGCGCGGTCTAAAAAGGACCTGGTTCAGCATATGCCAGCCCGAAGGCTGACGCTGATTTTCAACCAGATCCTTAAGTGACGCACGCATAACAAACCATCACACAAGTATAAATCAAATACACATACAGCATACACACATACACACACACATGTCCATAGTAGTCTCTTAACTATATACTCAACAATATCAATCCGCTTATATTAATGATGTATTCGTATTTACCATGTCCAACTCCCGCTGCGCATCCATAAGGTACTGGCGTAAACGTTTCTTAAACGTACCGATAGAATTGAGTCGCCTGATAGGCGGCGGGATATTATTCCAGACCTTGGATGCCGCATAGCGGAAGCTGCCTCTGAATGCCGTGGTCTTGTGAGGCATTACGGCAAGTTGTCGCGCACATTGTCTATTTACTCGGTCCCGCCCACTATTAACCCAGACAAGTTTCTCATACAGGTACTGTGGCTCTTTGAGCTTGACCACCCCGAACATGAGCGCTGCTAGATGAAGCTTACGCCTCGATTTCATTTTTAAAATATAGTGAGCATTCAAAAAAGGTGTAACATGGCTTCTATATGGTATTTTAAAGCAGAAACGGGCGCAAGCATTCTGTACCCTCTGAATAAGGCGATCCGTGCGAGACAAAAGGCGCGGGCCGTACACTGTACTGACATAATTTAATTTGGATAGCACAACTGTTTCTATCAGTCGGATGCGCAATTCCTCAGATAAATACGGACGCATTTTTACTTTACTTACAAGTATTTCAATTGTTCTTCGAAATATCCATCACTATTGTCCATACACAGCACGTTTTATTTAATTATTTTTTAACGAGATAAGTAAGCTTCTCTGACTTTTCACTGCGTCAAAAGCGTCCAATATGCACTGCATTGAATTATTACCTACAGAAAGTCAGTATTCAAACAACGCGAGCTCAGAAGCTAAGCCGAAAATTCGCTATGTGTGCGGAACTGTGCTGTGTTTACTTGCTGCATCACGCACACAGACGCCATTATAGAGTTGCCAGTTACAACGTCTTTCCCCTAAAAATAGGGTAAATTCATAATTTTTGCATGAATATAAGTAATTGTATATTATAAATTCTAAAGTCACACTGTCTGCTTTTTAAGTTTTTACGACTGACTAACGATGGCTAAATCAATCTTGACGAAACTTACTCAAACAAGTGCCGAGTGATTTCCTAGTTAAATGCTCTTTATAGTATATAAAAAAGTATTTATGTATATTTGTGAGAAAAAATTTACAAAAATCAACAGCGAGTACGATGTGTGCGCCGTTACGCTATTGTGACCAAAAAAAGGCGAAAAGTTTAAAAATTATAATATAATTCGGTCGGTAACGTCATTCGTTCAACAACGAAGTTAGTTACGCGTACCTACATTAAAGAAGTCAAAGTCAAAAATCATTTATTCATCTAGGTCACAACGTGACGCTTATGAACGTCAAATTTTTAAAGTAAATTAATAATGCTTCTACATTTACATTTACTGCCCATTCGCAAAGCAATAGGTAGAACCACGATAAAGAACGGGCTATAAAACTCGTGGCCACTCTTTTTAATCGCCAGTGTTATGGTACATATTTTGTTTTTGTAAGGAGCTGCAACTGTTTCACATTGTAATTAATTACTTGTAAATCTTAATATATAAAATCCTTGCGTTACTGACTGACTGACAGACACGCTACAGCCGAAACTATTGGGCGCAGGAAGCTGAAATTTGGCATGTGTGTTCCTTGGGGACCGTAGGGGTGCACTAAGAAGGGATTTCCCGAATTTCCCACGGGATCGGCCAAAACGGGTAAATTTTAAAAAAATGCAGGCGTAGCTGCTGGCGTCCTCTAGTAGTAAATAAGAACATACATAATACTTAAACAAATATGTAGTTACTAAATTAAGTGCTGTAGTAGTCTTCAAATGTGAATCTTGTGTAACAGGAGCACCAACTTACGCTTTATAATGTAGGCAACTCGCGATCATGTTCAGAACTATGGTGGAAAAGTATGTTACAGAAAGTGACGGTATCTGAATACACGAAAATTACAAAAACGTAAGTATCCAGCCCATGATAACGAGTTACCTTCATCTAACACTGTAGCAAATTTTAATAAAATTTGTGGAACAACAATGAAAATGTAAATGTAGTAAGTTGAATGACCTAATAATGCATGTATATTAAATTAATAGAACTAGAGATATTATATAAAAAAAAACTGAAAAGTAAGGTATCTATATAAGACAAAAGACAATACGAGACTTCAGATACAAGCCTTTCAATACAAAAACGGAAAAATCGAGTGGTTTGAGACGATGTCGTCATAGCCGACCTCGGCTAGAGCTTGACGTGACAAATTTGTCGTAACCGATTGGTATGTACCAGCCAGCGGTGTTTGAAAGGTTAAGTTTATATATGTAACTACCTAATTCCCTTTTTTTTTAGTATTACTGTCAATAGAATAAATTTGGTAAGGAATGTGTAAATTAAACTGGGACAATTTCACACCCAACTGGCAACACTCCGCTCGTACTTACTTATTATGATTCACTGTATTTGTATTATTAGACAATCTACGTAATAAAATTTATGTCTGACCGGTGGAATGATACTCCAGCAACCTTATAATCTTTTTCTGAAGCACTGTGGCACAAAACACTATACAATATGTCATAATTTCGATTATTTTGCGGGAGATGCTTACGCTACCGTGCGCCTCGAACCACAGACAACGCGGCCGCCGATTGGGTCAGATTCTGACCCAAATGAACGGCGCGTGTTACGTGCGCGTACTTGGTTTCTGTACCTAATAATTCAATGATGCACTGTTTAAATTATTCGACACTCACACTCACAACGGCTCACTTTTGTACACAGTGGTGAGCATGGAGGCCAAGCTACGACCCGCCTCGACCGATCCACTGGCTTCCAAACACTTCCCTGTACAAACGCTTAGCTGCACTCGCGTGATGTGAACTAATAAGCCATCCCGTTGGGCAAACGTAAACAAAAAATAATTGTTTCCACGAAAAAACATCCACTCGCTATCGCCTTCAATTTAGCACTGCGGCGCGCGCGCAGAGGGACAGGGGGTGGCGAGCTTCGAGTTTGCACAAATTTATCAATGGAGTAGTGGCGCGTAAAATTACTACGACAACATAGTATTTAGTTATGCATTTACCAAATATTACGTATTTTTTTGGACAGTTTTGGGACAGTTTTGGAACTTAGTATTTTTATTTTTTACATACATATATATGATTAGTTACAGATGCCTAGAGCCCCATTAAATTTTTTGTACTAATAAAAAAATAGCGGTGTATAAAACTAGACGATGCCCGCGGTTACACCCGCGTTATTTAAGGCTACTGCTCTGCTCCCGTCGCTCATAGCGTGATGTTATATAGCCTATAGCCTTCCTCGATAAATGGGCTGTCTAATACTGAAAGAATTTTTCAAATCGGACCAGTAGTTCCTGAGATTAGCGGTTACACCTGCGTTATTTAAGGCTAGTGCTCTGCTCCCGTCGCTCATAGCGTGATGTTGTATAGCCTATAGCCTTCCTCAATAAATGGGCTATCTAATACTGAAAGATTTTTTCAAATCGGACCAGTAGTTCCTGAGATTAGCGCGTTCAACCAAACAAACAAACTCTTGAGCTTTATATATTAGTATAAGATTACGTTACTAACCGGCAGACAAGGCAGAGCTAAAACTATTAAGCGCAAGAAGCTGAAATTTGGCATGTATGTTCCTTAGGGACCGAAGGGATGTACTAGGAAGGGGTTTACCAAAATTCTCATGGGATCGGGCAGAAACGGTCCTCCTCTAATCTCACATAAAACCATACTTTGTGTAATGCAGGAACCGTTGTTCAGAAAATGGATATTCTTTGTGCCCCTATTTGAATGTTAGTTGACTCTTCCGCAGCACAAAAACATGTCCCAGTGCTTTAAAAATCTATTTTCTATAAAAATACCTATCTTGAATACTCATCCCTTTAGCTGAGGAAATAACCTCATTTATAATGTTCTGATCTGACTCTATTAAAAATATGAGTTGCTGAAGCACACTTCTCAGTTTTGCAACACATGCTACAATCGTACAGCACAGCTAATAAATAATATCAAAGGAATCGTGGCATTACGTTGCCATTTCTCGTGAAACAACCATATTTGCCCCGCGCGATTATGACAAAGGTACTGGAAAAGACTCAATTTGGTAAACATTATCATTTACCGTATGTATCGGCATAATGAGTCGAATACAACTGTCGCGACTCCCGCATAAGCTGAGTACTTAATGCCTTAATGCCGTATTAGTGGGGCATTATGAAATAATCGCGATATTTAGCTGTAACGCGAAACTATGAGCCGATCATTCTTTATGCACTAGGCAACATTGTTATGGGAGAATATCGATGATAGAAGTTTTATCTAGAAAATCAAAAGGGAATTGTAAGAATCGAAGAGAAAAGCATAAGGCGAAAGTTAAACTGCCTAGACCTGAGACGGTCTGGTCAAGAAAAGTTTACACTTGCCAAAAAAGTACCATAAAAAATTAAGTTTTGCCGATGAGTATGATTAAAGAAGCATTTAGATCCGTCACGTTCCTATCCACAAGTACCTAAAAATTCTTTTCTATCCTACTATCTTGCCAGTAGGTAGAAACTTAGACATGTTTCCTTAGCAACGGTAATTCCTTGGAACAGCCCCCACAAAGTTATCTGACCGATGATTTACCCAGAGTTACCCAAAAAAAATTGTTCTGGGTGGGAATCAATCCATAACTCCAGCCAAAAAGGACTCAAGGGGTGTTATGTTCTATTCTATTACATCGAACATAACATCAGAATCAGAAAACTAAACCATATCGACCAGAATATGGTAGGTTAGAAGTACCCTAAACAGAAGAGCATGCATGAGGAATTTGATTGGAGTGAATGAAGCAAGAGAGATATGTCACGATCGTTGCAAATGGCGTTCCGAAGTCTCTGCCGGGAAACAGGCGTGAGTCTATGTATGTATCGAGCAGAATTAGTAACCAAAATCATTATGTTCACCAACGCATTGCGCAACAAAACATTATCAAGTAGAATGTTCGCTTACGAAGATATTCAATTTATAATCTCATAAAAGGAATAAGGTCGATCCGCCTGCGGCGGCGGCAAAGGTTAAACGGAACATGGCAAAACACGTCACAACTTGGTATCATAGACCACTGTCGTGGCGCTTGATATTGAGCAACTCAAAGAACACGATTAGATCCTATTGCGATATATAGAGATCGATCGCTATCGTACCTCGGGTTTCAATGTATTAGTAACGGTGTAGGTTGTGCTAGTAGATATTTCAACTAGGGTCAACTGTTTAGGTAGTAGGTCGATGGATCAGGTGAGATCAATTCTTATCGGGATTAATGTGTCGTGCGAATTTTATGGCCGGTTAATGCGCTGCTATTATCGTAGACTAGAGGACGCCAGCAGCTACGCCTGCATTTTTTTTAATTTACCCGTTTTGGCCGATTCCATGGGAATTTCGGGAAATCCCTTCTTAGTGCACCCCTACGGTCCCCAAGGAACATACATGCAAAATTTCAGCTTCCTGCGCCCAATAGTTTCGGCTGTAGCGTGTCTGTCAGTCAGTCAGTAACGCAAGGATTTTATATATTAAGATTAAGATTAGATATAATGTTGAGAGTGAGATTGAGGTGGATTTCTATATACGGTTATACTTACTATGTACAGTTCCCAGTGACAATCCTCATCATCAGCCTAGTTAATAATTGTCCCCCTTCTAGGCACAAGCTTCTTCGTACTATGAAAAGGCCGTAGTCCACCATGCTGACCCAATGCAGGTTGGCAGTCTTGAAATGTCATCTGTCTGACAAGTCTCACAAGTCTGACAAGTCTCATCTGTCGAGCCATGAGCCCTACAAAAATATTCTATAACTGCAGTAATGTTGACTTCTAAGTATAGGTTTGGTGGTCAAAGCTTGGTGTCTTCGCGATCACGTGATAACTATTGCTGAACACAGGTAAGCATGTGACCACAAGACTGATGATGAATAGCAACTGTAGGTATGCTGTAAGTGTCTGATCTGAAAATAAAACATACCTATTGTAATTGTCATACCTGCTGAATTCTGTAGAATAATATATTAATACTAGCTGTTTCCCGCGGTTTCACCCGCGTCCTGAGGGAACTACTTCGCGTACCCAGTTAGTTTATAGACTTACTCCTTGGTACATCAGCTGTCCGCCAGTGAAAGTCCCGTCAAAATCGGTCCAGCCGTACCAGCGATTAGCGAGAACAAACAGACAGACAGACAAAATTTGTAAAAAGAATCATTTCGGTATACCTACATATGTACCGTATATACATCCATATGCATTTAGTAAAAAGCGGTTATTTTAATATTACAAACGGACACTCCAATTTTATTTATGTGTACAGATTCTTTGTATCGCGAGTGTTTGCAGGTCTGCACCCACAACTTAAAGCAGAGTTTGGACCCTGGTGGAGAGAGTATGTGCAACTCCTGAAAGATGTTCGGCCTACGCACTAAAACACCGCGGTATCCTCAACTTTGGCCAGCAACGATGTTCAACTTCCCATAGCAGCCAGATCACATGAAACTACCTCAGTGTGCTATAGCATTCGTGACCTCCCCACATAATAATAATCCTACATTGTAACATTCTATTCCAAAGCATAGTTAGCAGGCAGATGCGCAATAAATCTAACAAAACTGTCATTACTAATCAACAGAGATGAACTAAAAAGGCAGATGCCGTGACTATGTGAAGTTAAATACAAAGTTGTAAACTGTTTTGTGTTCGCAATAAGATGCGATCGCATTCGATTACCATAATAGGTAACATACATTAACATCTCATCGCTTCTGCGTATTAATCTTATGCATGCCCTGACAAAAACCAGATCAAGATCGCGATTTTATCGGTCAGTGTATATACATATTAATTAATTTAAATTATTGGCTCGTTGGTTTAGCGATAAATGAGACTATCTGCTAAGCCAGAAGTAGCTGGTTCGATTCTCAAAAAAAATATCTTCACTATATAATATTATAAAGAGGAAAAATTTGTATTTTTGTTTGTTTGTAATGGATAAACTCAAAAACTACTGGACCGATTTAAAAAAATATTTCACCATTAGAAAGCTACATTATCTGCGAGTAACATAGGCTATATGTTATTTTAGAAAAAATAGGGGTCCGTAAGATATTTGGGTTTTTCGGGTACGTGAAGTAGTTCCCTCAGGACGCGGGTGAAACCGCGGGAAACGGCTAGTTTATTAATAAAGCTCGACAATTTGTATGGTTGTAGTTTATCTACATATTTAGTACGCCAATATTCTGTCATATATGGTTAGACAAGTGCGCGACTCTGGGTGAAAGTCTAGTTTGCAACGGTGACAATGTTATCATGTGACGACAATGATGATTGGTGTAATTATCGATAATGTATGATGATGATTGGTCTATTTTATGTAGGTATATAATAATAATAATAATATTCTACTACTTACACACATTACCATATAGTCCCGAACTAAGCAGAGCTTTTACTACAGGTACTAGATAATGGATAAACATACATAATTATATACATTTTTTTATTTAATTATGTCTATCAGTCATCTGCCATAGCCCATAGTAGAGGCTATCTATTTTGAAATCAGATGACCGTGCATAACCCAGGATATTATTCTTAACAGCAAAAACGGAACTGACTTTCAACTGATTTCACATACATTCCCACTCAATAAGTATTACATTTAACACATCGATATGAATATAAAATCCATTAAATGAGACGTAATGTATTGCATGAGCACACCGACTTACGCATACAATTTTTTAACATCCGCTTTACCGTAGACTCCCCGTTGATCGCGAATCGATCATCACCGAGAACGGCGCAGGTTCGACGGGAAAAAGACAATTGAATAAGCACTCTGCCATTGTACTTTGGCAACATTAAAACTGCATTAATATATGGCACTCGTTAGGTTCGCTTTATCATCAGGGGGTATGAGTAGTGTTGCCAGGTGTGGATATGTTGCTGGAATTATTGGTGCGTGTGGCTTAAATCTGAAGCTAAAATATTGCTAAAATAAAGGTAGAAGAGGTAAGCGTGTAACAAGAGGCGAGAATGGCAGACTGTTTCAGTTTTCAATAAAAGTTCTTGCTAAGAAACAATAAAATTATATTCAGACAAACAAAATTTTTGGTTCATAAAATCTTCGTACTCGTAACGAAACTCGGTGTATTCTATGGACATTGCTGCTGAAACTGTCTACACAGGTAATATAATATAATATGATATTAATAATAATATAATATAATAATAATTATATAATAGGTGATACAGTAGTGGGGATGACGACTCTCTTCTACTCTCATCAATAGGATGCCAACAAATTATTCCGCGAGCATAATCATTAAGGATTCAAAAATTGGTAGTATATTATCAACACCAAGTCCACTCATCATCATCATCATTATCGTCCTAGCGATATCCCTGTTACATCCAGGAATTTTGCATCTTGGAATCCGGGATCTGATAGACCAGATTGTCCGTGTAGTGACGGATTAAGAATACGGAATGTCACCACCCATATCATCCCATGGATGTTGTAAGAGCCGACAGAGGGACCATATTATGCAGAGAACAGCACTGTAAGAGAAGGAAAACTTGATACAAACCCTATACCACCCCGTTTGGCCAGTGTGGTAACTATACCACATATAGGAATTGGCCTTAGTAGGCCAATTCCTCCTTTCAAAGGAGAGGCCTAGTCCAGAGTGGACTGTTAAAGGCTGATGATGATGATGATGATTTGATAAAATCTAAACATCACAAAGTCAACTGTCCCATTTAATCTTCGCAGCTCGGTGTCACTACGCACGTCCGATCGATCGTATGCACCTCCCGTCGCCCATCGACATTCAGCCGGTGCACACACGTGCATTATTCAGCGCTCGTGGCTGTCCCATTATACCGTGCGCTCCTTAACGCCTGGCCCTGGCCGCATATGGCGTACCGGAAAAACTAACAATGTTGTACCTATTACATGACAAATTGCGACTATTAACGTCCGAGGCAAGCGTATGGTTTAAGTTTAAGGTTAGGCGTATACGCGTGCGGTATGTTTTGGTACGTGATTTTATGTATGTCTAATTATCTTAATCTACGGAATATGGAATGTAGTTCTAATGCTGGTTTTCTAAACGTGAATAGTAGTTTCTCGAATTAACACGTTCGTAGTTCAATGCTGTGTCAATAAATTCACCTTAGAAGGTGCATTTACGGTGTTGCCAACACCATATATTATTCGCCGCCTAAAAAAAAGGGCTTCAGGATATGTCGATCAGGCTTCTAGTTTTATGCACAACGAAGATGTAGGGGGATCGAAAATGGCCTGAACTGTTTCGAGAAAAGCATGGTACGGCCGTGCTGCTTTTTTGCTCGACTTGGCAGATACTTAGGCTCTTTTTAGATGTAGAAAATTCTAACTCCAAAAAAGTTATCTTTCAAAGGAACTATAACCACAACTGATATAATTATGACATGGTGATTTGGTCTCCTTAATATCAGGAAATACCCTTAGCTTCAGTATAAATATTCTCAAATACTTAATTATTTTACACACGTTCTCATTCCGTAGTCGTACCTAACCCATTCATCTATTTCTAGCACTGAATGGATGGCGCCAACGCAGTAGACACAACGACATCATCAACACTCCGTGAGTTGCATTGTCCAACTGCGTGGGATAGTAAATTGTGTGTTCTGTGAATAATGTATTGCAGGCATTAGAAATGGGACATATCGAAAAAGGTTAGCTTAATAATGCCTTCTATTGCCTTCTAATCAGTCAGTGGTTCGCGCTGTGGGTTTGAACTCGGGGCCCTCTAGCAGGTTCTTACAGCCAATCCCAATATTTGTCAAATATGTATCTACCTCTAGTAGCCACATCCATGATGATAGATTAATTATTAGGACTGGCGTCTTTTCGGCGACCAGGTTAATTCCCACTAGGCTATCGCCGTCTACAATTCTTAAAATTCATCACTGGCGCGGTCCGAAGGGGGGGGTCACAGGGGACATGACCCCCCCAAAATCAAAGGTCAAATTGAAAAATCTCAAAAATTTGCCAAATAAAAGAAAATTTCTAGCTATCCCCTAACAGCGATAAATTTAGTTTGCTGACTCTATCTAGTGGTGTTTTTATGAACTACGTACGATGGCCAAAATAACTTGGAAATTACATCTAGTTTAGAAACAAGGAACCGAACTACCTACGTAGTTTTGGTAATCCTAGCAAAATCGATATGCGTCGTTATGATAAAGATTGTTTAACAATATTCTAATAATGTAATTTGTAGGTTTATTGTAAAGATTCAAGATAAAGGCTGTCTACTAAGTTGTGAATTGTGATTCTTGTTGTTAAGTTTTGTGATTGAGGAGAAATTAAAATATAACTTAATTGTCGAATACTTACTACATATAATTTAATTTGAAGAACAGTGCTTCATTTAATGATAATTTTATAATAATGGTAAGTCCATTGTAAGTAATATCAACCTTTCCCGCCATTTTAGCGCAACCGACAAAAACAAAATTTTACAGGAGAAGGGTTTTTTTTAATATTTTTATACAGAAATGTGCTAATAAAGTAAAATTTGATGTACATTAATGATTTTTAGACATTTACATGTATAATTAAAAAAACGACATAAATATATAATAAGTATTTTGGGTTGGATTTTAAAACGAGTCGCCTGAATTTGAGGGTATTGGTTGTGTATGGCTTAAGGGAGTTAGTCTTAGGCTCAGTTCACACCGAAATGGCAGCGGCTGGAAGCGACGCGCAGCGGCCAGCATCGAAGAGAAGGCTTGCTCGACTGCTCGCGGCCGCGCGCAGCTCACGTCACGGCTCAGGCTCACGCTATTCCTATGCGCAGTTTATATTCTACATATAACGAGGAAACACGTGTGTAATTAGCTGTGAAAATTAGTATTTTGGATTTAATAGTTATTGCACGTATAATTGAAGAAGAAGAAGAGGAAACGCGGATTCTTGGGTACATGGCCGCCCGCGCCTTCCCGCGCATGCTCGCGGCCGCCCGCGCCGTCCCGTGCATGCTCGTGGCCGCCCGCGCCTTCCCGCGCATGCTCGCGGCCGCCCGCGCCGTCCCGTGCATGCTCGTGGCCGCCCGCGCCTTCCCGCGCATGCTCGCGGCCGCCCGCGCCGTCCCGTGCATGCTCGTGGCCGCCCGCGCCTTCCCGCGCATGCTCGCGGCCGCTCGCGCCCGCCAGAGCGGTCGCGCGCCGACGCGGCGCGGATTGTCAAGTGATTCTATGTATTATAGTCATGGTGATAAAGGCTAAAATTATATGACACTGAAACTGCTCTCCGCTTCGCTTCCGGCCGCTGCCATTTCGGTGTGAACTGAGCCTTAATCCCCTCAAAGTAATTTTGGCTGCCGGAGTTGCGTCTAAATATTTTTAGACAATTTCCAAATATTCTTAAATACTATGGCAATTATGCAAAACGGAACGTAATTTTTATGCTTTAGTAGGTACAGTTTTTCAAATGTAATTTTTAGGTTTTATGACAAAAACGTGAAACGAAACGCAACCCATCTTGGATGGACGATATTGACAGCTAATGTCAAATTTGTGCATTATTCCTTTATTCGAGTGCGTAGGGCCTAAAACTTTGGTTTCCTAGGAAAGCGGTGCCGTCATATAGCGGCCGTAATATTACGAACGCAAAAAGGCGGCCGTCTTCACGGTGACGACATGTGGAAAGTTCCACGGCCGTTTTAACATACCGTCAGTCATTTTTTAAAACAAACGTCAAAAGAAAAGTATACAAGATAGAAAATCGACGATCTTGATTTAGTTTTAGTAATTTACTTGGAGGATGAACTATCATCAGAAGAGGAAAATAGTCGTATGGCGGCAGACGATTTATTTAAATCTCGTGGTACTGAAGGTGCATTTGAGATTTTAATACGTCGCCGTTTACTGAGCAATGAATACAACTTTGTATTATATTTTGTACGTTGTTCCGGTAAAAAAAACACAAAAACGTATTAAAAATAGCTTCACCGCTATCAATGAAACGTTCACGAAACCATCTGACACCGACAAGACGGCCGTCATGCAAATGGCGGCACTGCTTTTCACGTGACGGTGTCGGTTACCGCTCTCTAGGAAACCGTGCCATTTTGTTTACATAGACAACGTTCTAGTGACGTCATTCACCGCTGTATTACGGCCGCTATATGACGGCACCGCTTCCCTAGGAAACCAAAGCTTAACCCTAGGGTTAGGTTAGGTGCGACCGTGTGACTGTAATTGAAGTAACTAAATAGGTTATGTTAGGTTCTCTTTTGACCCTTAATCCGAGGGGCTCCTAATTTCCGTCAACCTGGGTTTATTAAACTAGTGTGAAGAATGTGGAAGTTGGCACCACCATACACACTAATGTTTGGAGAGCATATAATTTTTATTTTTCTAAAGGAACCAAGTATTTCCGGCGGGTGAAAATGGTGAGGAAGGGACCCGAACCCTCCCCCCTACTCCCCCCAACCACTCACAATCCCTTAAAATGGCGATGTATTTCGAAACTTTTACCAGTATTTACGCTATAAATGGCGATCCAGATACCTATTTTTTATTAGTGTAGTGAGTGACCCCCTCCAAAATTTCAGGCTGCGACCGCGCCTGATTCATCATCAGCCTTTAACAGTCCACTGCTGGACTAGGCCTCTCCTTGGAAAGGAGGAATTGGTCTACTATACCCCGCTGGCCAAACGGATTGGTACAGTGTTTGTATCAAGTTTTCCTTCTCTTACAGTGCTGTTCTCTGCATAATATGCTCCCTCTGTCGGCTCTTACGACACCCATGGGATGATATGGGATGGTGACAATCCGTATTCTTAATCTGTCACCACACGGACAACACACGGTCTCTTAAAATTATCAATCCACAATTGCGAGAGATTTTAGAATTCCCAGAACAAACACCATGTGTAGTAGGTACAATAATAGAGTACGGCTTAGAATTTCGAGGGCGGAGGTGTCCTCTTCCCTGCTTAAGGGAACAGCCTTATAGGTATTATGTTCTATAGAGTATTTAACTATTTACGTATGTATACGCTAACCCTTAGACAAGTCTCGCCCTTGTCCTAAGTCAGTTTCAAGTCACCGATGATTATAGATACGATGTCATTCTGTTCAAGGAAGTCCTTTTTACACGGTGCGCCTTTTTTGAAGTGTGCCCGAAGTTGTGTGCCTACAAGAAAAGTCTTGACGGCGGACCTTGCCATTTGTTATAACAGTGTTTCTCAAAGTGTGGCTCGTGGGCCCTACGGAGTAACCTAGCCTCGCGTAGTCGCGTAGCCTCTATATGGGGAAGCAGAGGTCACGAAGTAATATTAAGTTAAACGAAAATAATTTATTATCTTAATATATAAAATCCTTGCGTTACTTACTGACTGACAGACACGCTACAACCGAAACTATTGGGCGCAGGAAGCTGAAATTTTGCGTGTAACTCCTTGGGGACCGTAGGGGTGCACTAAGAAGGGGTTTCCCGAAATTCCCACGGGATCGTCCAAAATGGGTAAATTAAACAAAAATCCTCAGTCCTCTAGTTATTTAATAAAATTTCGATTAAACAAACAGAGATCTATCGACTCTATCTCTATTATAATAAAGGATTCAGGGACTCGGAATGCAAAAGCGGATCAATATAATAGTGTCGAAGCCTATTTTGGTTTGGCTTGATCCTGGTGAGACAAGATTTTATGACGGGATATCTCCATCAGGATTAGCCCCTGTCGCAATTTGTTTTATATTTTCTAAAGCGATTGAACCATGCCAAACATTGGGAAACACTGTGTTTTTAGAATAAACGTGCCGGCGACCAAGTATTTATATCTCTGACATTCCGGTGTAATGATAGTTTTACATCACATAAAAGGGTTGTAAAAATTATTCGCAGTTTACCGCCAAAGGTGAAAAGATACTTCATGGTTTACTTGATAAGGTTATTAATTTTGGCACTAAAGACACGTAATTATTGACTGTTAATAAGTTTACTACAGTAAGCGTTGATGGTGACGTTTTTTATTGTCTTAATTTGATGGTACCTTCTGACATTATGCTCGTGCGCAAGCAAAGATATATAAAAAGCTATAGATGCGTTGCCCGCACACTGAAATGGCAAACTGAAATGGAGGCAATTGCCGCCATTCCGTTTAGTTACGCGCGAACCTGTGTTGTGATAGTACACTCCGTAACAATAAGTTGTATGTAAGAATTTAAAAAACAACTAAAATTATCTCTCTCGAACAACAGCCCACCCCTATAGTAGTATTTATTTGTTTTTTCTTTCTTTATTCATTCAAGATATTATTTGGTATTTGTAGCCGTTTTTCAGAGCCGCTTTGTTGGAGTACCTATGGCGCGTCTATATTATAATTCGTCATTTTGGGCAAGTAAAAATATCCGCTAAAACAAGAATGTACTTCTTTTTCATGTTGATATTTTAGCTGTCGTTTTCGTAACTTAAATACGATCTTATGGTACTAGATTCAATGACTTTGATGGCGACAAGTGTAATTTATTCTTTAGCGTCCCGTGGAATAGATCAAGTGGAATATCTTTTATAGTCGTTATAGGAATTAAGTTCCCTTAAGTATACTGATGGGTACTAATCTAAACCAAAGGGACGAAATAGCCATTGCCCCTAATGGTTGCGTAGATCAGAGGACAGTCCCTCGGGAAAGTAGACCTACGGCTTCAAGGTGATGTCTTAGATGCTACCGACATAACGCTAGGACCAAGATGATGACTGTAAAGCACATGATATATGTAGGTATATCTAGAATTAGAAGACAGAGTCTTCTCTAGATTTCCGTAAGGCTACAAAAAACGGTTTAATTCCAGATCTTTCGATAAACACCTATAAAGTCTTATTTATTGTTATTGCTTATTACATACAATACTATAAAATTTACACCTCAAGAGTCCTTTAGATTTAAATCGTAGATAAGGACTGTCATATAGATTGAAGAGTCTGACAGTCTCCTGTATAGTCATAAAACTCTCCTTACCGGGAAATGCCAATTGGTGTCGGCCAATGAATTTCCCATAAATGTTGCTTATGATTACCGAACACATTAATAGTAAAATTACTTATTATCTGCAGCTCATATCCCGTAAATGTTATTCATAATAGAACTTTATTACAATGTCGAATTGCCATGAAGGTTGTTCAATTAAGATGATGACTTTTTGCGTAGCGACACATTCAAGCTAAGTGTCGTTTGGAGCATGGAATACTGGATCAACGATGCACCCCAAGAACTTCATCAACGATGCACGCCACGCCAGACCAGGCCGTAAGCAAAGCTTGGAACACAGAGGCGCCTGGGCGAAATTAGGAGTCGGTGCCTATCGTGGTGCTAGCTAAATCGACTCTGCACTTCAAGCCGTAAGCAAAGAGTGGAAATCTAGCTGGTAAGAGGCCGGCACATTTATTTTTCGTGTGAGTCTGTTGTCATCTCTGGTATCGGAGTTTTTAGACGGCCCGGGGGCCTTCCACAAGGCCCAGCGATTCCTGACCTGAGACAAGAACCGCGTCCAATAGCTTTACGTACCCACCGAAACACGGTAGTGTTCTGATGTAAATGTCACACGCGGTTGGTCACTAATTTAAATATTGACCTGTGCAAACTTTTTTAACCTTGACGACGTTTTACGAACGGCAAGAAGTCTCACTATAAGCGCTGATCCCTAAATAGAGCAAAGTGGGAAATCTACAATGTAAAATAAAAA
The DNA here is from genome assembly GCA_944739405.2 of Euclidia mi. NCBI lineage: Eukaryota > Metazoa > Arthropoda > Insecta > Lepidoptera > Erebidae > Euclidia > Euclidia mi. Next base: position 5,320,012 of record OX123200.2, on the reverse strand, counting down.
AGGAAATCTCACTACTACAGATAAATATAAAGTTGTACACCAAAAGCTACCGTATAACATAGCGCTACCGTCACGTAAACAGCAAGAAACCATGACTCTACCCAAGTTCAGTTTAGTCTTCGTAATAGCTGACGGCAAACATTCGTTTTCATCAAAACTAACAATGCTCGCAGCGGCCTAATAGTAGCCATTACTGGAAGATTTACGGTAGATACGTCCAAGATTGAGGTATAACTGAACATATTACCATATAAGACAGAGAATAAGCTTCATTGACGTGAAATATTGGAGAATTCTGACAGCCGCTTTGGATTTGTGGACGTGTCGGTGCCAGCACTGCTTATGATTACCGACAAACGGTAAAACAGTATCTTTCCTATTAGCCTAAATCATATTTAAGCGTATTACTTGAGTATGATATCACTAATAAATAATGTAATTAACAGTTGCGACTTCTCAGGTGAAATAGTAACATTTTTGTTCGTATAATACCAATAAGTAGGTACGTATTAGTCGTGTGGTTGACGGCATAGAATACAAGTGTGTGTCGTAAGAGGCGACTAAGGGATAACACGATGCAAATACCATCTTTGCGTAGAGACGGAAAACTCGACATCAAACCCTATACGACTGCCTCGTTGGTATCGCAGCATAAATGTGCGCGTGGGATCGGTCCCGGGTTCGATTCCTGGGTCTGGCAGTGTTATTGAATTTTTCTGTCACGAAATTCTCAGTAGCAGCACGGAGTCTGGAAATGTGCCCGGTACGGCAATAGGCTCGCCCCTTATTACGTGGGACTAAAGTATATCTGGCGAAAAGTGGGTGGAAATACACCTCTGCCTACCCCTTCGGGGATAAAAGGCGTGACGATACGTATGTATGTATGTGTATGTAAGTACGTAAATTTTATGAAAAAAGAGCTTAGACTTTCGTCGAATGCAGGAATGGAGTGAGAGCTTAGACAAAGCTGACGCTAATTACGGATTAAGCAATCAAGGTTTTAAAATAAGCATTACACGCTCAAAAAAAGTCCAGTACGTGGGCATATATAAAACTAGAGGACGCCAGCAGCTACGCCTGCATTTTTTTAAAAATTTACCCGTTTTGGCCGATCCCGTGAGAATTTCGGGAAATCCCTTCTTAGTGCACCCTTACGGTACCCAAGGAACATACGTGCCAAATTTCAGCTTCCTGCGCCCAATAGTTTCGGCTATAGCGTGTCTGTCAGTCAGTCAGTAACGAAAGGATTTTATATATTAAGATATACAAATAGCATATTTTACACGCGCAGAATCAAAATTAAGTGACACAAAATACTATGTTATTGTCCCGTAAGTGCAAAAGTGTTGATCAGCCGATATATGTACAAATAAAACGATATCAAATAGCCTGTATGTTAATTCACTTTTCCTTAAAGGAAACATGTAACGACCGCGGTTTTTGTTCACATACATTTTACGGCGAGATTGCGACTCACATGATCAATTATTTATGTCTTATCTTATTAGAAAAACACTTGGACTGCGAGCTAACTGTTTTACAGTTGGTAGCAGAACAGACATCTTGGCTCCAAACAAGTCCCGTCTAGAAATATGTAGGACTATTAATCTTATGGAATATCTGCTGTACACTTGGCTCGTACTAGCTAGGCTGTAGTACTGGTGTCACAGTAACTGTAATTTAAAATATATGCGTGACAAACACCTGTGACAAAATAGGTACTAGGCACAAATATTGATGTATGTTTAAGAATAAAATTGAAGTATCTTTCATATTTCAAATTAAAATAACTATATTTTCAAGTGTATATACCTAGTTATATTACACGATACCAAGTTATAAACAATCGTTATATAAAATATCCTGTTTTCCATTTTGTCCGAGGCAATATCTGGAAGCCCATTTTATCTATTAGGCACAAATTTATATTTAATGATTAAACGCCACTATCACCAAAGACCCAAGTCGCAGCTTTAAAACCTTTTTTTGCAACCATTAGTGTTGCCTTCCTAATATATGAAAGTTAAACTTTTTGTACAAATAACTTGATCAACTTTTTAGATTGAATTCTTATTTGACTGATTTATGTAGGTATTTGGGTGCATTTTAACTTAGATGGCACATTTTATATCATGTTTAGGTTGGTATGTGTAACCAGACATGGTCTTTATTGATTTTATCTAAATAGGTAGGTACGTTTTAATACAAATATTCCTACTAGCCTGCTTCGTTGGTCTCGCGGCATAAATGTGCGCGTGGGATTGGGAGGTCTCGAGTTCGATTCCTGGGTCGGGTAAAAGTGTTATTGGGTTTTTCCGTTAGGAAATTCCCAATAGCAGCACGGAGTCTGGTAATGTGCCCGGTACGGCAATAGGCTCGCCCCCTCTATTACGTGGGATCTAAAATTCATGACGATATGTGGGTGTAATATTACACCTCTGCCTACCCCTTCGGGGATACAGGCGTGAGTCTATAAATAAAAAAATAATAAAAAATTCCTACTAGCTCCTTACCCTGCCATGGAAATTTACATATGCTGCTCAGTGCTCTTACATATCTTCTGAGCTTCACGACATAATTTGGCAGATGCTGATGATGCTAATTTTGACAAGGGCACACTCAATTCGGTACGACGTTCTTGGTAAGGACGAAACGAAGAAATTACATCGATATTCTGATTTATAGATATGGTCAGAATTCTATATCTACATAATTATATTCTCAGTACTGTCGTTTTTGAAAGAGCAGTCATGGTCCCGGCGGGGTCTCGTCAAATTATTTCAGCTGCGATCCGCGTGGCACAGCTGCTACGTCGACAGACACCAGGGTGGGTTTAGTGGGTAGGCCCTGAAGGCCTGTAGTTGAGAGTCACACACACCAACCCTGCCTGCCCGGAGACGGAGGATGAAAAAGTAAAATTAGGTAGGCAACGTGATAAATCAGCGATCGTTTTCATGATAAGATCCTCCTCTGAATTCCTGTCATCTGGACTTCACATGGTTAATTATAAAAATGCTCTGTATGTAGACTGCACGGTTGGTGTAGTGGTTTAAGCGGCTGCCTCGCCACTTGACACTGCGCCCAGTGTTGTGGGTTGTGGGTTCGATCCCCACACGAGGCAACACTTTGTGTGATTCATAAATTGTTGTTTCGAGTCTGGGTGTTCATTGTGTCCGTTAGTTGTATGTTTGTAAAGTCCCCCGTGACACAGGATTTAGTCCTACTGCGGGCGTTCTTTTCTAAAAAAAAAGTACCTATGTAAGTTTCCTACTACTGCATATAGAAGTATCTAGTATTTTAAGAAGCCGTATGACAAGTGTTGCCATAGACCCGAGAAGAAGATTTTAAAACTTCAGTACAACTTTTCCTAAAATACAGTAACAACATTACGGACAATTTAGAACTATCAAGTCGTTAAAGTTAATTAGGTGCTCGTAAAATTAGTTATTTACGTTAACAACTGCGCCAGAGTAATTTAAGAACAATATATTTTGGTATCCTACTTTTATTGTTAGAAAGATTTATGGTAAACATTTGAGGCCTTGTTACAAAACAAACAGTTAATATAATACCAAGCTTAATCAGAGATTAGACTATTTTACACCATCTTCAAAGAAGAACGTTAATTATTCAATTCGGAGTTTGTCCCAGTAAATTTAAAATACAGATTCTTCACAAAAACAAATTGCCCTTATCTTAATAACTTTAACATAAATAAAAGCAGGACTAACTTTCGAATTATACAGGGTGTAAGGGACAGTGTACTGAAAATCAATACCAGTGTTTCAGTACATGATACTGAGGCCATTGGCGGTCGAATTTTCTAAGTCCTAGTTTAATATTCTGGCCTTTACCATTGTAACAGTGTCATGATAAACATATTATCAATATTTCGCGGTTTGAACACGTACTAATATTTATGTACCTGGTTTTAAATGGCGTATTATGATGGACTTTATTATCTACTATTTGTTCCAGGGCTCCTACCGTGACCGCTTCTGGTAGGTACACATGCCCAAGCATGTGTACCTACCAGAAGCGGTCACGGTAGAACCGTCGTCCTTTGACTATTACTTTAGCATTTCTAAAATTTCGATCTACTAGATTTCATTACCGACTCGTGAATTATACGACTACACCTACCACAACCATCACCCTTTGTATTGGTGAAAATGGTACAAAAATCAGTTCAGTATTTTTTGAGTTTATCCCCAGACATACCGCGGAGGACTTCATTTTATAATATGTATAGATTCATCATCATCAGCCCTATATATATACTATCCCACTGCTGGCCACGGGCCTCTTCTCTCTATGAGAAGAGTAAGGCCATAGTCCACCACGCCTGCCAAGTGCGGGTTGGCAGACTTCACATGTCTTTCAAGAACATTATGGAGAACTCTCAGACATGCAGATTTCCTCACGATGTTTTCCTTCACCGATAAGCAAGCGATAATTAACAATTTAATACGCACTTAACTTCGAAAAGTCAATGGTGCGTGCCGTAGATTCGAACCCGAGACCCTCTGCGTAGCAGTCTGTCGGTGTCTCCACTCGGCTATCGCGACATTTTAGATTACATGTTCAAAATCCTCCATGACCTCATAATTTAGGCAAAATTTTATCTTCACGGACGGATATTTCGATCACAAAAGTTGCTAACGAAATCTGCCATCTTTAAATAACACACCTTAAAAATAAACAAGTGGGTTTATTCGTTTTCTCACATCTGTTCCTTTGAAAGGATTTTAAACTGTCACCACAATTTATTTCGTTCAAAATTTTATGTTTTCTGAGATAGTCTCGTTCACCTTTTATTTATATTTAACGTGCCACCTTTCATCGCGATATGTTAATAAACATGAAAACTACGCACTGTTTTAGGTTCAAGATTGGTGGTCGGGCGTTTGATGGGTTATTTTATTTCAATTGAACCAAAATTTGGCTAATGGCAGATATAAAAACAAAAATACACTTTAACAACGGTGAACAGCGTGAAAATTTACAGAAAATTGTAGTAATAAAGAAATATTTTTCTCTGTACGAGTGAACATGAAAAAATATCGAATAATTCTAACAAACTAACTGATGCCCGATTTTTCATAGCATCTTCAAAGAAAGCAATTGTAAACAAACCTTCAACCGCTATTTACTTTCTCAGGGGTGAAATATTGTTTTTTTTTTTAATGAATCGTATATCACAATATGATCCCGCTGTTTTGCTGTTCATGATTCCAGCTACTTGTTTAGGTTCTGCGATTCAGCCACTGAGGTTCGTCTAGAACATGCTAGCAGGACAAAATTATTTATTGAGGTTTTTTAGTTCGTACGGCTTTATTATGATATTCTAATGGGGTATTAGCGCATATAACACCAAAAACAGGAGGTAGGGTCACGTGTGCCAACAAAAAAAAAATATAATAGCGATTAATCTTTTATTGTCAGACAGGTAAAAAATAACAATGAAAAAAATAACAATAGTCATAAATTATTGTGCTACTAAGGACTTGGCTTCTAATTACATAATAGGGCATTATTACTACCTACTCAATAACAATACTTTTTACTTAAAAAATATGCAGTTAAAAAACAATATGTTGACAACTAATAATAAAGTTAGATAGGTACACAGCTTAAAAAAACATTAGTAAAATATTATTTACAACTTCTATTTATTCTGCATCACTAAATTCTTCTTCTGAAGAATCATCTACCATATAATCTGACATATTTTGATGAGAACTACAATGACTTACATTAGACCTTATTTACAGGAGGGGGTATAATTAATTCTAAAACCTCAGAAGGAAGTTTACTCGTCGGTTTTTTCGGCACTTCCCTAAGGCCATTTATTACAGGATCAGATGTAATTAGCAACATATTAAGTAAATCCCTATTCGTGGCAATACGTGAATATTTTCGAGTATTGTGCTCCCGGAACCTCCTATAATCTTTATTACGCGCTTCCTGAGCTTCTTCAGAAAGCTGCCCAATAGGTAAAAGAGCCGATCTCACAATTTCTACACTGTGCACAAGAATTTTGTGCACAGTAACAGGCATTTTATACCACGAATAGAGACTAAGATACATTTTTTTGTGTCCTGTGTAAAAGAATTAAATTTAACAACATCAATATCGTAACCCGAAGCTAAAGTTCTAAGGATAGTGCCAAAGTTCTTAGTTAGTGTCACATCTACACCTGTAATATCTGAAGCCTGTTCAGGATTCTCAAAAAACCGACGAGCAGTATTCCCATCATTCGTATTACCAAATCCTGGTTTTGGTTTATCTACAATTAAACCCATTTCAACCTTAAACCTTTCTTGGATACGAGCCGAACGTTGCTTCACATTTTCTTTGTCACTTTGACCTCGAAGTTGCCATTTCTTAACTTCAAGACGATAGCTTATGTGAAGCAAACATTCAAAAGACCGGATCCAAGCGTGAAGGGGAGATATACCAAAACCAAGAGTTTCCTTATTTACAACAAATTCCCTAGACTCATCATTCATAAATTTAGGAGTAGCTCCACAAATGTAACATTTAAGTGCTGACGAAGTTTCAGTCATAGCGTTGCACACTTTACCATCAATCATCGTGAACAGTAATTCGTGTTTGACCGATATCTCTTTACCATCTATATTACCTATTGTTGGCACCAATTGGTTTATTTCCTCCAAAATCTTATTGGTTTCTATTACAGTAAAATCTGTTGTTTCTTTGGAGAAAATAAACTTAATCGGTCGACAATACATGGTAGAAGATGGTCGAGGCTTCTGCCAAGCAACTCTACCACTATTGTCACGTAACTGAAGTGGCACGAATGAGAACATAAACAAAAACTCATCTGTGTCTTCACTGTTTGAGAATTTTTGTTTGTAAGTGCTATGACCGGAACTTCCATCACACCCCCACTTGCTAACAAGGGAGAGTGATGAGCCAGAATCTACAGATTTTAAAACTTCACGCTGTGCACAAATTAGACGTTCAGCTGTTTTATTTAAAACCGCCTGAAGTTTAATTTCTGCACGCGTTTCGCTTATAAAAATCTGTTCCTCGGGAGGGTAGCATTCAATTTTTGCCTGCCTAACACTATAAAATGATGGGAATACCTGGTGTCCTGCCTTGATGCTCCATTTCCTCGTTTGTTTATAAGAGTGGCTCGTGGATTTGGCATCCACATAATATGCCAAAGCCTCCTCTTTGGACAAACATCTTGGATGTTCGCGTACCTTTTCACCCACATATCTTTTCATTTCTTGGCACTTTTCCGGACTATGGCTTGCTTCTTTAATCACAGTAGCCAAATTCCGATGTCCGGATAATCGTGCCGATATTTCAGCAGCGGCTACTAGCTGGTTTACATCTCGCGTGTGTAGTAGGTCCTCCACGCGTCTCCTTTTCGTTTTTTCACTTGCTTCAGGAAAATCTATTGATGGACGTCCACGAATCGAACTCTTACTTGATGATGATGGTGTTGAGAGGTGGACAGATGCTTTGAATGTAAAATCCCCAGACAACCACTCAGAATTCTTAGTCAGGAAGCGATTACGGCATTTCCCACATTTTTCCCATTTTTCTGTGTATTTGGATGACAATCTTCCAATTGTCATTTTAATTTCCCGCTCAGATGCTTCCGTGATATTAACAAGATCATGTTTCATCACTATAAACTCATACAGTCTACTGTTGCGGTTCTCTTTAGCATGTTTCTGCCATTCATCAAAAAACTCCATTTTCGAGACTGAGAATTCGTATTCTAGAAAACAGACAAAATGACAAAGTTGTACTCAAGTGTGCAGGCTAAGATGACTAAAATTTAAAAGCTAACAGATATGGCTATGCTATCTATCTATATATATATATATATCTCTAGCCCGGGTACAAGAGGGTACAAGTAGTTTCTAGTCCAATGAATTCAGAAAGTCATCAAAATTTGACAAACTTCTTTAAACTCGAGCTATTTAAAAAAAATGGGGAAATGTAAACCTATTTTCTTATTAGAAATAAAAAGAACATACCTTTAACTTGAAGATCCATCACTAACACTTTTGAAAAAACTTAAACTCACTGACATAGGATGTTACTTCCGTACACGCAAAAATGCAATTAATAAGTGGTTTTCTTACCCTTTCCTTATATACTAACCTCATTACCTTATCAGTAGTTGACACGTGTCCAAAACAATTCTCAGAATTGGGGCACCTGGGTATCTGGTAAAAGGCTCAGGTAATAAATTTCAGGTAATTAGACAATGACTTTTGTCCAGCTAGCATGTTCTAGACGAAACACAGTGAGCCGGTTGAGCTCGGTAGCACAGAATAAACAGTACTTACGTATCGGTAGTTTGTTGTCTGTGAGTCAGCCAATATTCTTTTATTTATATTTATTTATCACGCTTGTATCCCCGAAGGGGTAGGCAGACGTGTAACATTAGTAACATTACACCCACATTTCGCCATGAATTTTTTGGTCCCACGTTATAGGGGGCGAGCCTATAGCCGTAACCGGGCACATCACCAGACTGCGCTGCTACTGAGAATTCGGAAAAACCCAGTAACACCTTTACCAGAACCGGGCATCGGGACCTCCGATCAGCAGTCGCATACGCTATCCACTGGACTATGTAGGCAGTCAGCCAATAACGCAAGGATTTTATATAGGTAGGTATTATACTGATTTTATTGCGATTAGTATCGTAGGTACAGCTTAGATCAACTGATGGATATAATCAACAACGATTAATTCACTTGATTCAGTCGCATCTAGAAAACACCCAGATTGCAATCATCAGGAAACGGATAATTTAAAATTCTAAACAATTAGATAGCCCGTTGACAGGAGCGCGAGATACATTTCGAATTAATTCGTGCGCTGCAGGGAAAACACAGTATTAATTACTTACAATTTAAATCTCATCTTCTCCCTTCCATTCAAGAAGCCATAGAAAAATACATATGACGACCGGTTGGCGCAGCGGGAGTGTAAGCGACTGCTACGCCGATGGTCGCGGGTTCGATTCCCGCTCAAGTCTGTCTGATATTTGTCTTGGTCTGGGTGTTTTTATGTATAATATGTATGTATTTACAAAAAAAGTATATGTATGTTTATCCATTATCTAGTATCCATAGTACAAGCTCTGCTTAGTTTGAGACTACATGGTGATGTCATAGTAAAAAGAGAATAGTAAGATAGCTTCATACAAATCGGCCGCCGCGCTGCCGCGCTGGTTTGAATGTACGCGTGAGTCGCCGGCGCCGTGTGCGCACGCACTTTTCACGCACACAATCTCACGAGCGCGGCAAGCTCGGCGCGGATTCAGTACGGGATGCGCGGCGCGCCTGATCGAGCGCATTCATGTAGGTACTTCACTGCTCGCCCGCTTGAATTGTTTATATACATTCAGTTTTGTAATAAACGTTATTAATAATATACAATGTGTTAAACGACAGTAAATTTAACTTGTTACTTTTTCTCATTAAAAAAGGCATTTAGATAGTTATATAACGCTTAGGTAGTCAGTAGATATTTGAGAAAAAATAAATTCAAGCTTAAATTGTGAAGTATTCAGCGCGATCACTTAAAAAAGCGGCGAAAAAGCGCGAGCACCGACAAAGCCGGCGCCGCGGTGTAGACAAGTGACAACCCGTGCGTCAACGCAAGAGTAGGCAATTAACTCGCCGAGCGGCCTTAGCTAACCTACTATTCTGTTTTTACTATGGTGATGTGTGTAAGTATGCAGTAGAATATTATTATTATAGATACCTATTGACTGGCCAACAGTCCAGTTAAAGGTTGGTCGATAGGCCAATCAAAAACTGGTCACCCAATATGTCTTAATGTTAGTACTCCTGCCTGCTAACCAGGAGATTGTGGCTTTGATTCACCAGTCATCCACCAAATCTTGATAGGAAATTTGACAAGTATTTTTCATCATCATACCTATAGTTATTATATTGTTCTAGTTACTTCGTAACTCATATCTAATCATCGATGAATCGAAAAACCTTAACCGTATCTGCAGGCCGATTCAGAACGTCACGACGAGTAATCGCACGATATGTCAAATTATTGTCCTCGTCTTTTAGCCGCCTATCAGAGATATTTTGAACAAATATTCATTGAATTCGGTTTATTTATTAATTTACTTCATACTGAATGCATAAAATTGATAGGAAATGTATAGAAAGTTTTGACAAAAATGAGGTAGCCCGTTCGACAATTAACGGAATCGAATGTCAAATGAGATATCGAAAGATTCTGAATCGCCTCCCTGATCCGACTATGCTCAGAGCCTTTGAGATCTTACATCAGGTTTGACCAAATCACTACTATCTTCGATGATTGTTACTTTATTAGGCTCCAGAACGTAATAGAACTCAGGACGTACAGTCTGTGTGTCTTTTCTCAATCTACTTTAGGTAAGCAGTGATGTAACTGAGCTCTTGGTAAACCCTTGACACAAACCCCACACAAGGATTTAACTGTTTAAGCAGCGATTGCCTAGTGGAGAGACCGAAATACTGCTACGCAGAGGGTCCGGGTTCGAATCTACGGCACGCACCAACGACTTTTCGGAGTTATGTGCGTATTAAATTGTTAATTATCGCTTGCTAAACGATGAAGAAAAAACATCGTGAGGAAACCTGCATGTCTGAGAGTTCTCCATAATGTTCTCGAAAGACATGTGAAGTCTACCAACCCGCACTTGGCCAGCGTGGTGGACTATGGCCTTACCCTTCTCATAGTGAGAAGAGGCCTGTGCCCAGCAATGGGACAGTTTATATATAGGGCTGAGTATGATGAAGCAACCAACAAACGACAACCATACACTTATTAGAAAAGAGATCAGTGTTTTCCACTACTATACTTTGCTTTATAAAACTAAATATAAATTACAACAAAATATAATCAAGCTGCCCGCACACATAATTTCAGAGCTCCCTGAAGAAGACATTAAACTGTCAACGCCTTCACTCCAAAGTGACGATAATTTTAATGTCAGTTGATGTCGTAATGAACCAGCAAGTATGATACGTTCCTCAAGAACAAAAGGCCGGCTCGCTTGATATATAATTTACCCCGTTGTATTAAATTTCATTGGGTTACCCCACGCGGTGCATGTAAATTAAACATTAATCACGACCCACCAGCCTTAACGGGTACACACGTAAATACTAAGTAATATTATAATAAACCAGCAACAAGGACTATTACGTAAAACTTATAAGCTTACAAAGAAGCATTTATTTGAATTCGCGGGTTCGTTTCCCGCTCAAGTCAAACATTTGTGTGCATGAACATGGATGATTGTCTTGGTCTGGGTGTTGCTATGTATAATACGAATGTATTTACAAAAGAAAAAGTACATGTATGTTTATCCGTTGTCTAGTACCCATAGTAGGCAGGTACAAGCTCTACTTAGTTTGGAACTAGATGGTGGTGTGTGAATGTGGCAGAAAATAATTTATTTACTTATATAGAAAACTCTACTAGAAATCAAATAACGGGTTCCGAGCCACTCGTTTTAGATGCTGCTTGGATGATGATGATAGCATTTAGTTATTAGGCATTTAAAGGCGGTTATTGTAAATTCATCAACAAAAGGAGCATAGGAATAGGTACTGAAAAATCATGTACCTTGTCAAGTTGGTACCTACAATTTCCACGTCTTCAGCCTTCAGACAATGACCAGTTCAAAATACGGGTATTCTTAGTGCTTTGACAAGCTCTACCTATTCGTGCAAAATCTCCAGCATAAAGTTGGAGCCAGTATCCATCCAACAATGAGCAGTATATAATTACGTATATGCATTGCAATCTCCGTAATCCCTTTACCTTTTTATATAAATTACCTGCCTTATTATAATTGTTGTACCTACCGTTAGAGAAATGGTTAAAATCATTTAAATATTGATTTATTATCTAAATCTTAAATATCCGAAAATAATAGCAGTACCTATATAGTGGTACCTACTTTAATCTATTTGCAGATTAACAAAATGACGCATAAATCTAAATTTACGGCAATAATAAAAGATTTGCCGTAAGATTTCCAGCAGCATCTAATCGTTATTATCTAACCGTCGTACATCAGAAATAGAAAAGCTTTTCAATTTCTGATTCCGGTTCTTGTCGCAGGATAAGAATCGTTCACTTCGGTGGCATTCGGACGGCTTGAAAACTCCGACACCCACTCACACAGAAAATGAAATGAACATTATTGGTTTAAAAAAGGGGCGATAGCACAGTGGTGTCGGACTGCCCAGATAATGATCTCGGGTTCGATCCCCTGGTACCCCAGACACACACCTCTGACTTTTCGATGTTATTTGTGTATTAAAAATGTTAATTATCCCTCGCTTAATAATATGACCGGTAGATAGCAATAGACTCGCCCCCTATTACATTGGGACCGAAACATAACTGGCGAAGTAGGGGTGTATAATGCACCTCTGCCTACCCCTTTGGGAATAAAGGAAATCCAATTTCGACACATTGCAAAATTTGCAAATATACTATAACTTATGTTTCTCATACTTAGGTTTATGTATTGTATGCTGGTGGTCTCATCTTGTGCGATCGGCAAAAGCACCAAGGAGATACCTCGGAGGTCCATAATAAACCCGCACAGCCCACCTACACCATCCTACGTACGTGATTAGAATAAGAACATTACTAATAATACGTTTTACGACATATAAAATGATGTTGTAAGGCACTAAGTTTAATGGTATAAAACCGTAAACGCGTAAACACCGAGGAATCGACCTCGATTTTGGTGCTAGATCAGAAAGCTTTTTTATAGAATAGACTTATAGTTAAGTAGGTACTTGAGTTAATGTACCTTTCACTATGCATGGCACATCATTTTCGTAAACCGTCGTAAAGAACACCTTTAAAATATATTTTTCAGGGCTTCTCCCACACTAGGAATAAATCCTGTGTCACGGGGACTTAACAAACAATTGAAACATCCAATCAAAAGACAGAAATAACAACCAGATCCGAAACATCAATTTGCAGCTTCCGCAAAGTATTGCCTCGAGCATAGCTTCAGTAATACCTGCATATGAGAGCATGGAAGTAAAGGCGCGAAGATAGGCTATTTTTTGTTTTGATAGAGAATCTTGGCTCCCGATTGCACCCAAGATTTTCACCTAGGAGTCCAAGATCTGTTTTCTAGTCTAACCAGATTTGATAAAATATCAGCTTATGCATGGAAAAAATAGTGCCAATATAATGAACGGTACTCCCCGTAAAGAATCTCTAAGATCTTTATGATAACCAGGATCGAAGACTTAACATGCTCTCAAAAATATATCATCTCACCTTGATGATCATCAGCCTTTAACAGTCCACTGCTGGACTAGGCCTCTCCTTTGAAAGGAGGAATTGGCCTACTATACCACGCTGGCCAAACGGGTTGGTATAGGGTTTGTATCAAGTTTTCCCTCTCTTACAGTGCTGTTCTCTGCATAATATGCTGCCTCTGCCGGCTCTTACGACACCCTTGGGATGATATATGGGGTAGTGACATTCCGTATTCTTAATCCGTCACCACACGGACCACTAAACTAGCCACTTTAGCACCACAAATGGCTTCTAAATAAGTAGGTACGAGAAAACAGATTAAATCGCTTTTAAATGAGCGTATATAGCACATTCTTTAGATGTATGCAGCTAAATAACGGAGTGGTAAGTTAGCCCGTACAGTAATGTTAGATACAGGCAATAAAATTAATAGTAGTTCTTAAGACCTAATGGCCTAATGGGTTACCAAGGTCAGATAATATTCGCTTTATGTGCAACCAGGGCTGTCAGGCGTCTGGACATAGCAAGCAATTGATATTTTACCGCCAATTATTATGCTGAAGCAGATGACTAACTTAAATTTGAAAAATAAGTCATATTATAGGCCAGGGTTAAGCCAACTTCTTCAAATTTGTCTAGGTCCTTAATTTGAATTAATTATCATTAAAAGGTTAAAAACCTTTAAATGATTAGGTTGTTGTTGTAGTTGCGGTTGTTTTATCCGGTTACTTAGAAAGTTTTTTTTTATTTGTTACGATTTCGTTGAGCGATGTTATCCGTTTAGGAATGCGATGATGAAGATTTCAAACTCTCTCGCTCATTTCATTCCAGAATTGAATACTTGTAGGTACTAAGTATTTTCAATTCAGGGCTCAATAATTAAAAGAAAAACAAAAAACCCGACTGCATAAAAACTAATTTTAAAAAATACGTGAAAATATTAACTTAAATAAAAACTAAAAAGAAAGAAACAAGCCCAGAAGTTTATAAGTAATATGCAGAACAGAACGACTCACAGTCCGGGCCCCTTGGGAAGATTTGATTGGTAAAATTTGAATGGGCCTTTATATTGAAGTTTTTATTTAAGTTAATATTTTCACGTATTTTTTAAAATTAGTTTTTATGCAGTCGGGTTTTTTGTTTTTCTTTTAATTATTTTTTTATTTTATACTTTTTAGTTACGATTCATTGACTTCGTTATAAGATGGCAAATTCCGCAATCGAGTGTTTGTATATCGTTTATATTTGAAATAAAAACTTAAATCAATAAGTATGAAAATTAGCGAGAATTTTTGTTTTGTTAAACATCTTTAAATCGTTATATATCCTAATCTATTATTTAAAATGAAAAATGATAAAAGGAACCTAAAGATGATTTTAAAATACCTATTCAACGACACCCCACTTGACATAGTTCATCGACTTTAATTTTTTTCATTTTGACAATATGGCGTCTGGCTGTCGCTGTGGTGAATTTTGATTACTGTCATGTCTTTAGTGACACTCGCAAGGTTAAGACGAATCGATTGACGTAAGAATCATCAAAATCGGCCTACGCATTTGGTCTCTAGAACGCCACATAGAAACAAACATACATACATACATACATACATACATACATACATAGACTGATAAACACATTACCCTCCTTTGCGTCGCGCAGTCGGGTAAAAAAACAGTTGTCTCGCAAATATTCTCGTACTTCTAACGTGTGGGATCGAACCCGCAGTACAAGAGGCGAAGCGACCGCTTCAACCACTATTAACTTTGACGTTTAAAATAAACGTTATTTTTATAACATTTTGACGTCATACTGAGGATATCAGATTCAAACCTATCGCAAGAATGACTTTTCGAAGTGAGTTTGAAATTGTCAATGTTCACTGGTCCAGTGTCTATCCCTTTGGGTCACGGTGGTCAACGGCGATTACCCTCTGGAAAAGCTATATTCTGTCAAATCTGCTTAGCCTAATAAGCGGATCCCTGGTTCCAAGGATGCAACTTGTTTATCTGAAATTACTGCAGAAGTATGTTGCGACACAGCCCTTAGGGCTCCGCGCAATGTTGGCAATTATTATTTCAAGAACAGGCCGTGAGATTGATCTTATGTTGCCGTATCTATAATACTAGACCATAACTTTGAGACCTAATAAATGTTCTTATTGTTCAGTACATTTGAAATAGGTAGAATAAATGTGGGAATCAGGTTCTTTTACAAATTAACTTTAAATTACATTAGTTAGCCGTGTTGGTGATCTAGTTAAAACAGATAGTGTCGAATTAACGCAATTAATGAAAACTTTATGACTCTTTTTAAAATAAATGTAGGAATGCAGTCTGGTCTTAACTTAGTCTTCATATAGGTACCTACATAATTAACTACTAACACATATACGTACATTAACTAAGACAATGCACAATACCAGTACATAATCATAGATAACAAATAGGTACCTATACATTCTTGGATAAGCTGCCATAAACAAGATACTTAACAGCATAAACCACTCCAACAACTCACACTTAGCGAGAGAACACACAATCTTAAAAACATAATAACTATGGTCGAATACGATAATGGTAGTTTCACAGCAAGCTGTATTAGCAATTATTTATCAAACCACGGTGTCTAAAAGCAATTAAACCTCTTGCTGACCTTACTCGGTAATCCCGTTCATCGCTTGTAGGTAGGTACTTAATTCGAAGCACCCATAAAATCTAAGAATTTAAAATTTACACACGTCCTACTCGTGTGAACGGGGATTGAACAAATAAAAATCTTATTTCTTAGGCTTGTCAACGGGTGCTGCAGGTTTCCGAGCGATAAAATGCAATGTTAACTGTTCCATAAAAAAGTTACAGCGTGATGTTCTCACAATAAATCGCCCTTAATCGCTTACGTGATAATTATAAGTTTATTTTATCTAATGGTGCCAATCGCACACCTCTGTAGCAAAACAACTTATGTATTAGTATTTCCTGAAGATAAAGTGAAGTATATTTTTAAGTATTGTTGTGCAAGTGGACCTTAGTTTCGTTTCTCATAATTCTCATAGCACTTTTTCGCACTTTCGTTAGTGCACTCTACGAACTACATTACGCTCAGCTAACCAGATTCTTCGGTTTTAACCCGGCGTAAATGAACCAGGGTTTTTGAGACCCTCTAGTGTGTAAAATTATGCGTACAAGTCTTAGTGCTCAATCAGACTGCACTAGCGGGTGAAGGCGCGGGCGCGGAAGCTCGAGTCTTGGCGTCTGCATATTCACAGTGCCGAGCGAGCTTCGAGCGTCATTGCACAAGTGTTTGGTCGTTCTCAAACTTTGAGCTGCTACGTATTTATTGAAAAGACATGGATGAAGATTTGTTTTTATTAATGGAAAATTCATACTTAAAATGGAAATTGCTATATATGAAGTATGGCACACATGATTTAAATAAAGGAAGAGAAAGGTTTGGAGAATTTTACGTATTATACGCTGATTTACGGACGAAACAATTGTTTTATTTCTTCCCATAATTTGTTTATGGCTGCCATATTTAAATGTTGCAGATGTTTACTTTGCCAAATAGCTGTGCGATGTTGTACTGCAGATATAAATTCTTCAGTATTGATGTCCATGATTGACGACGCTTTGGCGGGTAAATCAAAATGGCTTAGAACCACACGCGTAGTCACCTAACAGACGCTATATCACTCTGAACTGAGCCATTAGAAACACCCGCGCCAGCCGCGCGCGCGCCCGCCACATGAAGACGCGCGACTCGCGCGCGTACTGTGAACGCAAAGGGCGACTGCATACATTTGAATTACACGCGCCCGCGCTAGCACCCGCGCCAGCCTCCACTCTGAAAGAGTACTTAGTTCGCACTACCTCGCCCTCTCCGCCTCAGTAGCTGGATTCTAGGAATTAGTGCATCGATTCGTTTATGCAAATCAGTGCCACGTGCGACGTTGTCGGTGACAGGTGAGTTCAAAGTGCGCGCGGGCGTTATATACCCGGGTTCATAGTTCACGTTTCAAAATGTTTTATCAGTGTCCTTACGGCTTCTCCTGATTATTTTTCGATTTTGGATACATTACAATAATCTGGCACTTTAATTGTATACTTTTATTAAATGTATGGATAACGAACGGATAAGGGAGCTTTTGGAGGAATATTCTTCGGATGAAAGCTGTCCATCAGGGTCGAACATTGACGAAGAGGAGTTAATCAGCCAGCGTAGTAACGAAAGCGACATAGAAGAGGAATTTCAACTATGCACCATGATAATAGCATTGACGTTATGACAGGTGATAAAAGAAAACCTAACATGATAACTTTTTACAACAGAACGAAGGGAGGGATTGATGTAGTCGATGAATTATGTGCCAACCACGATGTATCGCGAAACAGCAAACGCTGGCCTCTCACTTTTTTCTATTCTATACTGAATATGGCAGGTATAAATAGCTATATAATAAAAAAAGAAAAATGCTCACCGACGCTGCTAAAACGACGAGAGTTTCTTCGGGCTTTGGGATTGAAATTGGACGAAAATCATTTTCGCACACGAAGAAATGCTACTGGTCTGCATACTAGTCTACACAAGCGAATAAGTGATTCTTTGGTTGAGCCATCCCCTGCTTCGCCACCTAAAATAGCAGGTATTACTAGAAGATGTCAAGGTTGTGCCCATACAAAAGATAGGAAGACCAAACGTACTTGCTGCAAGTGCAATAAGTTCATTTGCATGAAACATGCTAAGACAATTTGTAAAAATTGTGCAACATATTCACATGACTCAAACTAATTTTTTTGCTAGCTAGCCTACGGTGGTTTCTCTTATTTTTTTTGTTTATTTATATCCTCCTTATTAACATAAAAATCATGTTATTTCAGAAAAAATGTTTTTTCACATTTTTTTAGCGTAACGAAAACTACATGTTCTTTTCTGTTCGAGTTTTTTGATAATTTTCTAAAGTTTAATAAATAAATTAATTAATTGAATATTACATAAGTTGTTTCATTTATTTTACTCCTCATATGATTCACTATTAGGTTATCACTCAAAAATATAACAAAAATCTGTTCAAAATTAAATACAACGATATTTCAAACAGGGTAAAATTCACCCTGATTCATTGATGATATGATTGAAAATAGGTTCATTCACGCCGGGTTAAGTGGTGCGTAAGGAATCCATACCTACTTACCTACGCCCGTTTTCATACTCATCTATCGATGGATTTTGCTACTAGAGGTATAGGTATGTATATTTGACATAAGCATGGAGAATATCTTTTTGTTTTGATTTCTTTATTTTGTGTCAGTTAGCAGTTATTGTGAGTACTGACTTCTACTGAGCTAATTTATTTAATTGTTTATTAATACCGGAAGTGAAGTGACTAGATTGTAATTAGGTAACTTTATTTTTGAATGGCGCCGAAAAAACCTCAGGTGTATGGAAGTGTTTTGTTAAAGTGGACGGCGGTAAAATAAAGTGCAAAAACTGTGACTCCGTAGGTATTTCAAGATTTCAAAAACACAACTAATTTGTTAAGCACCTAAATAATCTCATCCTATTATTTACTCGACTCAGATTGACAATTCTTCAACTACCCCCTACATTTATTATTGTTGTGTCATAAGCATAGAGATATAAAGGTGTAACGTAAAAAGGACCTTTGGGGTGTCCACTGTTACGTTATCCCTACTAGGGTGTGTTTAAATGAGAAACGTGGTTAAATGTTACAATAAAAATTGATTTAATTCTCAATTAATTTTAGACATCATTTAGCAAGCGAAAAAATTAGGAATTAAAAAAAAATTACACAGGGTCGCGTGATTCGGCGATGGGAGGGGTTGATGTTGAGAATCCCGCTGCCGGTTCCTCCAGGAGAGTTGGTTAACTTAACTCGTCTCGCAGCCGCCAGAAAAAAGGCTGTGTGACGTCAATCCTTGACGCATCACTCGGCCCGGTCGACCCCGCCGCCCACGGGGATATTATAGGTAGGGTTTTGTTGAGAATCCGCTGCCGGTGAGTCTTTATTTTTATTTTTTGTGTATATGTGAAATCGTTCCAAAGCAGTGTGTAATTATTTTAGTGGCATTTATTGTTTCTTTTTGCTTGTTTTATTGTGGACGGGAAGTCGGTGGTATTATGCCGGCCACAATAGACATTTTCTCTTTTTGTTTTGTTGTGCTCGGAAGGTCGGGCGTGTTGAGCCGGTCACAACAGACAAATTTTGTCTTACTACGCATGGTAAGCATTTTTATATTATAACTTTTTCTGTTGCCGCGTGTGATAATTAATTTTGTATCAACCGCATATGTAACAAGTTATAATCGTTTTGCTTGCGACCACGTGTCAACTAAATGACGCGCTGTGGTCACATTCCTTGATTGCATTCTTTGTATTGCGATTTATGACCTCACGTCCACTAACGACGTGCTAAGGTCACCTTCGTTGATCGTACTTCGCGATTAGCTTTTTTAAATGCCACTAAGGTAATTAAGTGCTACTGGTAATTATTGCTAATAATCTGCTTTGGCTGACTTATGGAACGAATTCACACATACACAAAAATAAAAATAAAAAGACTCACCGGCAGCGGATTCTCAACAAAACCCTACCTATAATATTCCCGTGGGCGGCGGGGTCGACCGGGCCGAGTGATGCGTCAAGGATTGACGTCACAAAGGATAGAGTGGCAGAACAGTATCTAACTCAATAATGTGTCGTGTCCATAGAGATATTAAGAATAGAGTGGCAGAGTGGGGCCTATTCGTGTCCGCCGGTGGGAGAGAGAACGCAACATTAAAGCCCCCCTGCATCTCTCTCTAACAATACATGCACAACATCAACATTACGCAGTGGCGTGCTACCTGTAACTATTATTTAAATCAGTTTATTAGTAATCAATAGTTTTCGCCACTAGGCAGCGATAGCCTAGTGGAGATACCAACAGACTGCCATGCAGAGGGTATCGGGTTCGAATCCACGGCGCGCACCAATGACTTTTCGGAGTTATGTGCGTATTGAATTGTTAATTATCGCTTGTCCCGTGCCTCGGAGAGCACGTTAAGCCGTCGGTCCCGGTTGTCATGAAGATCTTTGACAATCGTTACAGGGCGTCAGAACCTTCTAATAAACTGACACTAGTCTAAACCAAGGAATATCGCTATCCCTTCGGGTTGCGGAGGTCAGACAGGCAGTCGCTCCGTGGAAAAGCTAATATTCAGCCAAATCCGGTTAGACTAGAAAGCGGACCCCAGATTGAAACTGGGATAACGCTAAGAGGATGATGATGAGTTTTCGCCACTGCGTAATGTTGATGTTGTGCATGTATTGTTAGAGAGAGATGCAGGGGGCCTTTAATGTTGCGTTCTCTCTCGCACCGCCGGACACGACACAGTATTGAGTTAGGTACTGTTCTGCCACTCTATCCTTTATCTCGTTTTTTTTTTTTTTTAAAGACAACTCCCGCATTAGGACTAAATCCTGTGTCGCGGGGGACTTTACAAACATACAACTAACGGACACAATGAACACCCAGACTCGAAACAACAATTTGTGAAACACACAAAGTGTTGTCTCGTGTGGGGATCGAACCCACAACACTTCGGCGCAGTGTCAAATGGTGAGGCGGCCGCTTAAACCACTACGCCAACCGTGCAGTCAAAAGTCTCTATGTTCGTGTCCGTCGGTGCGAGAGAGAACGCTACAGGTTAAAGGCCCTCTGCATCTCTCTCTAACAGTACATGCACAACATCAACACTGTCACTATTATTTATATCAGTTTATCAGTAATCAATAGTTTAAAAATATATAAACTTTTTTGTCACTTCAAACTATCTTCGTGTATCAATAAAACATCTTTTAAACTATTGATTACTAATGAACTAATAATAGTTACAGGTAGCACGCCACTGCGTAATGTTGATGTTGTGCATGTATTGTTAGAGAGAGATGCAGGGGGCCTCAACTGTTGCGTTCTCTCTACCACCGGCGGACACGAATAGGCCCCACTCTGCCACTCTATTCTTAATATCTCTATGGTCATAAGGCTTAACCTAACCTACACGCTGTTTGAAGTTAACTTCTTTTCATTTTTCCCTTTTGTTCTAACATCGGACTCTATAGGTCTCGCGCAATAGGCTCGCCACCTATTACGTGGGACCTAAAAATTCATGGCGAAATGTGGGTGTAATATTACACTTCTGCCTACCCCTTCAGGGATACAGGCGTGAGTCTATAAATAAAATAAAATCGGACTTTAGTTCTGGGCTAGAATTTTCAGACTCGAATTCTGGACTCGAATTTCTAGACTCGAGTCCAACTGGACTCGAGTCAATATTCGAATAATTTAAATAAATAAGAATTCGAGTACTGGTCTCGAATCAGGGAATAGAGTCATGATTCGAAAACCGTATTAACTAACTCGAGTCGACTCGATCTATCAAAACAGCGACTCGGCACATCACTACGTAAAAGTAAAGATACTGTTATTTTACGGGGATTTTCTGTGACAAGGTAGTTGAAGGTACTACTTCCCTGATCGAGCCCACTCATTCGTGATGAAATCAGCAACTACAAAACATTAATTCAGCCATTCACAAATAGTTTGAGATGAGCTGACTCACATCCAAATAGAGCAACCTTTATTTACAGGTTGATATCAAAACACGAATCATCAATCCAAACATGATTTCCTACTTTGCCCATACCCAAACCGTCATTACCAATTTCACCTCCTCTTCCACCTCCGTTAAGCTCTTCGCCACAGTATTGGCTTCCGCTTCAGCAAAAAGCCTCCGTGCCTACCCTAATGCTCATAGTTTCCAGATGACAAGCCACGAGCGTTAGTGACGTACAGACAAGGTGGGCAGCTGTATTTAAATTTGTTTTAGGCCCCAAATGAAAGATAATTCAGAAATTTTACCTGAAGCCTGGCGTTCCCAAATAATTGATACGGTAATAGAAGCACCCCTTATAGATGTAGCATAAAAAGCACCGTTCTGATCATCATCAGCTCTGTATAAAAACTGTCCTTCTGTTGGGTACTGCTCTCTTTGAGAAGGATAAGTCCACCACACTGGCCAAGTGTGGGTTAGCAGACTTCACATGTCTTTCGAGAACATTATAGAGAACTGTCAGACATGCAAAGTTTTAATTGATCTTTTCCTTCGCCGTCTTGCAAGCCGCTAAACCGCTCTCAGCTAGTCATAAATAAAACAACTCATATCGGTATAAATATTTAATGTCAATTAAACAATTTATTCAAACACCAGGTCCAGTTTCACATTGAACTGTCCGTTGCCAAGGTCGCACGCCACTTGGTGACTCCATTTGAACGAGCCTACCTCGTGCGACTTTTTCTGCAACAAAATCATTATTTACTTGAGTTATTAACTATTACTGCGGTAGGAAACTTGATGTAAATATGTAGTGTACGTAGGGATACCATCTATTCGGGTATGTCAGGACAAAATGTAAAATCCCCAAGTAGGGCTACTTGTAAATTACGGCAATTGTCTACAAATCATTAGGAACATTAAAACCAGCATAGTAATTATTATAGATGGCTATTCACTTGTGCGAAAAATTTGGTTAAATCTTCTGTTTGTAAATGCATAATAAACTGTAAAAAACGTGGATTGCTTAAGACATCTTAAAATGGACACAGGCATTTTTATGATAAATTATCATTTTTTTCTAAAGTATTTTCTAGAAGGGTGTGTTTAAGACTTCACTCGCATTACCTCTACATTTTTCCATATATATAAGTGATAACTTCAAGACCTATCCCACATCATAGTAGCAAGATGGTTACCCTACAAATATGTAATTAATCTAGCTGATTACTTAGCAACTGGTAAATAAACGTTCTTTATTGGTATAATATGCAGCAGGCAGTTTGTTTAATCGGCTTCAAATGCCGGGTTGTACATAAAATAAATTATGTTATTAACAATGTCTTCCTGGGTAAACTGGCTATGTGTAGCATTTAAAACAAAAGCAACAAGTGACTAAAATAACTTTTTTTGGTATCTATAATCAACATTTTTTATCAAATAAATGTTATTAGTAACTCTTTTAAGAACCACTTTATTTGTGATTATAGACTCACACCTGTATCCCCGAAGGGGTAGGCAGAGGTGTAAGATTAGTAACATTACACCCACATTTTGCCATGAATTTTAAGGTCCCACGTAATAGGGGGCGAGCCTATTGCCGTAACCGAGCGCATCACCAGACTCCGTGCTGCTAGTGTGTATTCGGAAAAATCCAGTAATACTTTTGCCCGACCCGGGAATTGAACCCGGGACCACCGATCAGCAGTCGCATACGCTATCCACTGGACTACGGAAGCAGTCTACGGACTACAGGACTTAATTTGTTAGTCCTGTGTTATTCATGTCATTATGCATGCGTTACTTTAGCTGGTTATGATTTGTACATATTTCGTAGACAATGCACAACCTAGACATGTATGAATTCACGAACATTTAATCCACACTTTAACTAGAATTCGTATTATATACCTTCCTCAGGAATCACACAAATACTTAGTGAATACATACATAACTTCACGCCTTTTTATCACCGAAGGGGTAGGCTGTGGTGTAGTACACACCCACACTTTGCCAGTTATGTTTCGATCCCAATGAAATAGAGGGCGAGCCTATTACCATCTACCAGGCACATTATTAAGCGAGCGATAATTAACATTTTAAATACCTACACACATAACTCCGGAAAGTCAGAGGTGTGTGCCCGGGGCACCTGGGGATCGAACCCGAGACCATCGTCTCGTAAGTCCGTTACGTACACCACTGGGCTATCGCCGCTTGTTACTGGGCTATCGTCGCTTGTTACTGGGCTGTCTATGTACTTAGTGAAACCGTAAAAAGATGCGTTTGGTAGTTTTTTGGCCCGGCTACACGCTCCGTCTTACCTGCGCAGTCCGGTTTGTGCAGTCATGACTGTGCAAAAAGACGGAACACACTGTAGTGGCTAATGGCCCGGCTACACGCTCCGTCTTGCCTGCGATCATGCCTGTACAAACCTGTTTGCGCAGGTAAATACAATCTCGAAAATAATTACGTTGGACTGTTGCGCGGCTTGAATAACCGGCCACACGTTCAAGTAAAACCGTGCAAGTAAAGTTTGCGCAGTCCAAATCTTCAGCATGTCGACGATCGCACAAGCCGCTCTTTCAGGACTGCGCGCGCTACCGTCTTACCGTCCACACGCGCGCGCTTAGCTGCGCAAACAGGTTTGTACAGGCATGATCGCAGGCAAGACGGAGCGTGTAGCCGGAACATTTGAGTTTATCGTGTTCATTCAGACAGATAGGACGCGGCGGTGTAATATTACACCCACATTTCGCCATGAATTTTTAGGTCACACGTAATAGGGGGCGAGCATATTGCCGTACTGGGCACATTACCAGACCACGTGCTGCTACTGAGAATTTCCTAACGAAAAAACCCACTTTGCCCGACCCGGGAATCGAACCCGAGACCTCCCAATCCCACGCGCACATTTATGCCGCGAGACCAACGAGGCAGTCGAGTGGTTAAGAAAACCTTCCAAGAAAATAATTGTAGTCAAGCACAGCTATAGATCAGTCCTTTGAAACACGAGGCAATCACGAAATATAATTTTAAGAAACATGTTTATTATTACACTCATCAGCTGTATTTCACGATCTTGAATATATTCCACACCTCTCCATCAAAGGTCATAGAGTTGAACTAATAAGCGTTAACAAACGACCATAGTATATTAACTCTATTAACTCACAACAATGGATAATCTCTGACAGTAATCGTGTAATTCCCACGGTTACTTACCGACATTGGATTAAGTTATTAATCCGCGATTGTATGCCCTATAAATGTGCGATAGGGTTGCTTCGTGAGAAAAGAGGATAATGATATTGGAAACCCCAATTCTCTTCTTCTACCATATTTGTTGACTTTATTTTTAAATTTTAGGAATATTTAGAAAAAAGTAAGATACTATGGGAAGAGGAACTTAGCCTTTCGTTATTATTAGCTTTAAAGGTAAGGGGCCTTAGGAGATGGCGCCATATGGGCTTGTGGGCATGCGCCCATGCGCTCAAATAAGTTGATAGATGCATGTACACTCGAACAACTTCCCGCTAGACCACCATAAGGGCGAGGATCGCTCAGCAAGATATCGTCGCTTCCAGTGCTACTTTACACGCACATTGAAACTCGTATACAAAACCAGTTTCTAGTGTGCCTCGACTCTATGAGCGAGTCAAGGGATTTTTTTTCAAACTGGTCCAGCGCCGACTTGTTTGATTGTACAGGAAATATTTCAACTATTGAAGAATGGCTTCATATTTGCGTGTCCACAAGCAGGGTCGGACTACAAGGATGTTAAGTCATTCAAACTCCTATATCCATCCAAAAGTCTCCATTTCATCCGAATGTAATTTACTTTTAGTGTTTCTCTTGACAGAACCTACATCAGTATTAAATGATATTCGTAGTAACCCTGGGACAAGCACGATCCTTTGTCTATCGCCGATATTTCTCATCGTTACTATAGTCGTATTTTTAATTAGACGAAGCCAACTGACAGTAGCTAATGTCACTTTGTAAAATAATGTTGTCATATTTAAAGCAATAGTGATGCGTTTAGTTTTCGTTCAATCAGATGAACGAACAATGAGTGTGAATAGTGTGAAAGAAGAAGACAAAATGTATGGTCTCGACCACATGATCGACAATGTTTCAGACAGATTTATAATTAATATCACCGCAAGCGATGGTGATGTTTTTTTATCTGATGATGAATAAAAGCAAATTATGTAGTAAGTGATGTTTTTATTTTCATAACATACCTATAAATTGTTATATTTTATACATCTATAGTTTCAACTACATGATGTATTGAAAATAGGACAGTCTTACAAGTTTCCTCGCAATGTTTTCCTTAATGTTTAAAACACTCGGTATTCAGTATAGGTAAATACTATAGGAACATAGTCTTCGAAAACTCTAAAACCGTACCCGATATCGGCCATTCGGCACACTAACTATTATATACTATTCACTAGACAATCGAGGCAATTTCATTAATTCAAGAGTTTTTTCAATCATTCACTTTGTCACAACACTATTTTTATTTCATCATAAACTGACAACACAGTAAACGTCAGTTAGCTTCGTCTAATAAAAAATACGACTATACTTGTGAGTATTTGTTATGAATTTATAGTCTGTATGTCTTGATACTTATAATTATCTGTATAGCTTGTCACGATTGTGGACCTCTCACAACGATCGAGTTCTATGATGGCGTGGTTCGTTGTCTATCGGCAAAGTTGCGCATCGTCACTGAATACAGATTTACATAAAAGCGCATTTCTTAAGGATTTCGTGTGCCGATTCCAAGTGGCGACTGTCGCCAGTGTAGTTCGTAGATGGCGCCGTTGGCGGCGCTGGCGTCGTTCTCCGTCTCTCTTGCTCTCGTAGTTTAGATACACAGGAGGAATGTTCGTCTCTCTTGCACTCGTAGAGACAGTTGTCACAGCGCGACTGCCATGCCGCCAAGCGGCAATTTGGGTCAAAAAATGTTTTTCTACAGAGCACCCATAAGAAATGCGCCTCTATGTTGGTCGTATACAATTCGTAAACCACCTAAATCTGTACAGGCCCGGTGCTCTGGCTAACACTGATGCTTCGGACTGTTCCGAAAATATGTAGTTGTTGTTAATACGTAGATATCTGACTTAGACCGCGGGGACGCTACAGGCCCAGTGCTTTGTCTTCAACCGATATTTTGCATCAGTTTTTTTTTATGTCATAAGCGGCAAACGAGCAGACGGATAGCCTGATGGTAAACAATTACCGCCGCTCATGGACACTAGCAATATCAAAGGAGTCAGATGTGCGTTGCCGCCCTTTGAGTTAGGAAAAGGGACGAGAGGAGTGGGATGAGGGAGAAGGAATAGAGGATGGGACCTCCGGCACTCTCACTCACCGAACGAAACGCAATAGTTTAGGTACTGTTACTTTACGTCGAATTTCTGTGAGAGGGTAATACTTCCCCGTTCCTGCCGGCCCATTCACGCTGAAGTTAGTAAGGTTCTACTACCTACAAAACTGACTAAAAAACTTACTAACTGACTGACAAAATTTACTATAATTATGTCATACTAGAGGACGCCAGCAGCTACGCCTGCATTTTTTTTTAATTTAACCGTTTTGGCCGATCCCGAGGGAATTTCGGGACATCCCTTCTAAGTGCACCCCTACGGTCCCCAAGAAACACACATGCCAAATTTCAGCTTCCTGCGCCCAATAGTTTCGGCTGTAGCGTGTCTGTCAGTCAGTCAGTAACGCAAGGATTTTATATATTTTATTAAGATGACTTACTACAAAGTGTACGAGGGGAGTTCAATGTATTCTCGGTATAGGTATGAAGAAAAAGGCGGAAAATTCTGAATAAATTTTATTTTTCAATATACTCCCCTAACATCTCACTACATTTATTTGTTCGTGAAAGTAACTTTTCAATTCCCTCTGAAAAATATTTTTCTTCATGGCCCGAAAAATGTTCGTTTATTGCTCCTTTCAACTCTTCATCGTCCGAAAAATGCTTTCCACGAAGGTCTTTTTTAAGATTGGGAAATAGATAATAATAACTAGGGGCCAGGTCCGGACAGTAGGGAGGATGATTGATTTCTTCAAATCCGTACTCCCGCACAGCAGCCTGGGCAAGGCGCGCCTTGTGAACCGGCGCGTTGTCGTGAAGCAGCAACACACCTGCGGTTAATTTTCCACGTCTTTTTTCTTTAATTGCCTCCTTTAAATTACGCAGGGTGGTTGCGTATGATGCAGCAGTAATACTTTGACCTTTTTTTGTGTACTCGATTAGCAAGATTCCCTTAGAATCCCAAAACACACCGTGGCCATGAGCTTTCCTGCGGACGGAGTGACTTTGAACTTCTTCGGCGGGTCTGATCCTTTTTTGTGCCACTGCATAGACTCTTGCTTGCTCTCAGGGTCATAGTGATGAACCCACGTTTCATCACCAGTAACAATCCGATCGAAAATACTTTGCGGATTTTCACCACAGAGGTCCAAAAACTCCTTACAACAGTCAACTCGCACTTGTTTCTGTAGCGCGGTGAGCATTCGCGGCACCCATCTTGCCTGACCTTTGACAAATTCAGGCGCTCATGAAGGATTGTCTGAATGGTACCCACCGATAGCTTAGTCATTTCTGCTAATGTTTTCACTCTTACACGGGCATCTTCAAGTACAAGTTTTTCGACTAATTTGACGTTTTCTTCAGTAGCGGCACAAATTGGCCCACCAGCGCAGGGGTCGTCTTCAATGCTCTCTCTACCCCGTTTGAATTCACTTGACCACTTCTGAATTGTAGATAATGAAGACGCAGAATCTTGGTAAACAGCCACCATTTCTTCATGGATAATTTTTTGAGTTTTTCCTTGTTTTGTGAGGAATTTTATCACTGCACGATGCTCGATTTTTTTCATCATTGTCGAATCAGTCATCATAGTTGTTTTTTCGCAATGATATCTTGAATACTAATGGTGGCAATTAAATGAAATTTTGTATTTATACCCTCAAAGAGTGTCATTAACTAATGAGATAATTAAATTACCCTTATCATTAGTATATCACCTCGATACCGAGTATACGAGTACATTGAACTCCCCTCGTAGTAAGTCATATGACATGACTATTCCTGTGCACGTGGAAGTCGATATCGCGGTAAAAAGGTAACTTATGAGGACGTGGCAGCAGAGGTAAGTCTCCCACAAGGTGGACCAACATCTTTTTGGGATCGCAGTAAGCAGATGAATGCGATCGGACCGGTCATGTTGAGCTCAGAGGGAGGCCTATGTTCAGTAGTGGACGTCTATTAGCTAATATGATGATAAATTAACCCTTTTAGACTATTTAATAATGTATTGACCAAGTATGGAGTTCATAGCTAATATTTATTTCCTAAATGTTCAAATTGCCTCCGTGGTCCAGTGGATAGCGTATGCGACTCCTGATCGGAGGTCCCGGTTTCGATTCCGGGTCGGGCAAAAGTGTTACTGGGTTTTTGCCGAATACTCAGTAGAAGCCCGGAGTCTGGTTATGTGCCCGGCAACGGCAATAGGCTCGCCCCCTATTGCGTGGGACCTAAAACTTCATGGCGAAATGTGGGTGTAATATTTAAACCTCTGCCAACTCCTTCGGGGATACAGGCGTGAGACTAGAAATAAATAATAATGTATTGACCAAGTATGGAGTTCATAGCTAATATTTATTTTCTAAATGTTCAAATTCTGTTAAGTTGTCTATATACATTATTTTAATCTAATTTTAAGGAACGTCTGAATATGTTTTTGTCTTGATACTTACAAGTATCTGCACAGCCTGCCTCGTGTGGGGGTCCCATTCGACCCGCTCTCCCACCACGGGGGTCTGAACGGGCCCCGTGCTCTGCCCACCGCCGATCTTCCACACCGCCCATAACGCGAAACCGTTCACTACTTGCCATTCCGGAGATTCAGTTTTTCTGGAAGAACAAAGATTATTAAAATAGTGTAAAATGTTGATCAACTTTTGATACTCTGGTTAAGTGTTTTTTCTCTTATAATTTTAGTGTAATTCCGGTGTCACAAGTATACACAAGCGATGAAAAAACATGGGTTATTGTGTTTTTCATTCGTAGGTTGAGTCAGGACTCGGGCCAGTTATTCGTTGTTTATTCAGATATATATATTTTTTTTAAAGTCACGCCTGTTTCCCCGAAGGGGTAGGCAGAGATGTAAATATTACACCCACATTTCGCCAGATTTATTTTAGTCCCACGTAATAGGGGGCGAGCCTATTGCCGTACCGGGCACATTACCAGACTCTGTGCTGCTACTGAGGATTTCCTAGAGGAAAAACCCAATAACACTTTGCCGGACCCGGGAATCGAACCCGAGACCTCCCAATCCCACGCGCACATTTATGCCGCGAGACCAACGAGGCAGTCAAGTCAACGAGGCAGTCAAGTCAGATATTATCTACAATTTAATATTAAAGCCACACTGGATGCGTTCTAAAGATGCCACGAAAAGTTTATTCTGCAGAATGGCGAATGCCGAAGTACTTGACAACTTGTATGAACTGAACTCCTGAGAACTTCGCATGCGCGATTTAGGATTAGTTCCATCGAGTTCGCTAGATGTCGCCGTGTTGAATGTCTTCGCTGTCGTTCGCTAGATGGCCTCAGTTGTATGTTTTTTTTTTTTATATAATATAAGGCGGCAAACGAGTAGACGGATCGCCTGATGGTAAGCAATTACCGCCGCACATACAGGTATTTGCACGATCTACGCGGCCAAAAGTCCAAAATGTCAAAATAACAATAACATTCTTATACTGAGTTCCACGTATTGAGTACGAACTCTGGAACAATATCCAATGTTTATATACCCTATAGCGCGCACCAAGCACCCATGGGGTCAGTCTGAAGTTGACGTGTTACTTAGTGCACATATCTATTCTCGGTGCTTTTCTAAACTCTAAACTTACAAAGTATTTTTTTATGTTATCAAGATCTTCTTTCGAATTGAAAGTTATGGATTCTGATGGACAAGGTAAGAGACTAACAGATTACATAAATATAGTTATGATCAACTATCAATCTATATATTTTTTTTATAAATATAAAACCCATTTTCATACCGTGAATTTCTTTGATATTTTTTATTCGCTAGTGTTTTTGTTTATGTATCGGGGTAGATCGGGCTATTATTTTTAATATAGATTATTTTTTGATCCTTTTCCTTATAAATACTATCAAAATCAAGTCCGCATATGTCCGTCTCCGACATTTTTGAGAGATCAAAGATATTTAGCAAAATTTTGTCTAAAATTGAAAATGTTTTTAGCGACTTTTAACACAGTTTATGTTTGTTTTAGGTTCACAGGGTGCATCAGGATGTAAGGGTTGTGACCCGACAATACCTGTCTGACCTCATGATGAACGAAAATTTGCCTAACTTAGATGCCAAATTAAAATATCTAAAAGATCATCTTTTGTCATGTGAAGGTTACAATGAAGACCAAATTGTTAATTTAAAATGTAGTTTTGCTCATTTCAAATCAGAAATCAAACAAAGGTGGACAAAAGCTCAATATAAAAAAGATAATTTTATTAAAAACAACCAGTGTTGGCTGGAAGGTACTTTTGAAATACCTGTTTTTTATCCACCAAAACGGCCAGGCAGACCATCCAAGTTCGGAGACGCAAGTGAGAGAAGCAAGAGGCGAAAGACCGAAGAACTTCGTTCTAATTTTGGAAAGGATTTTATAATACATGCTGCGGAAGTGGAACTGGGAAAATCTGGTAAAAAAGATGCATCAAAAATATTACTTGTTCTCCAACACGAGCAACTAAATATAAAAAGGCATTTTATCATCTGAAATCAGGAAAAGGGCACCCCTCCTTGACACCAATGCAAGCATAGCAACTGTTTATAGATGCCGATTTGTCACAAGGCCAGTACGAACTGATAAGAAAAAGTAATAAGAAGTTTTTCCCGTGCTATAGTGCTTTACAGAAAGCCAAGAAAAAATGTTACCCACCGCAAGAATCGTGTACGCTAACGAGTACCAGTGCCGAAGCTCAGTTACAGCCTCTAATAGATGTTACTGTGAGGCGTTTGTCGGAGTACCTAGAAGAGGTACTGATAACTTTAAAGTAGCAAGAGCGTGAATGCTTAACTATAATAAGTAAATGGGGCTGCGATGGGTCACAACAATCACAGTTTAAGCAAAAACTAGATAATGATCCCGATTCTGATTCAAACATATTCCAAAGCTGCTTCGTGCCTCTTCGATTAGTTTGTGGGGATAAAAATGATAAAGTTTTATGGAATAATACAACGCCCTCTTCACCGCGATTTTGTCGACCAATAAGATTACGTTTTATCAAGGAAACTAATGATGCCACTGAAGAGGAAATTAGAAACGTTAAAAGCGCTATTAGCTCTTTAGTTCCAACAGAGGTTGACATAGCAGGAATGAAATTCTTGATTAAGCATACTTTTATAATTACCATGGTAGACGGAAAGGTATGCAATGCAGCCACAGGCACAAAATCTACAAGTAGGTGCTACATCTGTGGAGCAACCTCAAAAGATTTTAATAAATTAAACTATTCAATAGAAGTGAATTTTGCAGCCCTTGAATTTGGAATATCGGTGTTACACGCAAAAATTCGGATATTCGAATGTATCCTACATTTAGCCTACAAACTTCAGGTGAAAAAATACAGGGGAAGAAAATCGAAAGAGGAGCAAGACCTTGAAGAACAAACTAAAAAAGAGATACAAAAAAGGTTTCGTACTGAGACAGGGCTAATAATAGATATGCCCAAATCGAATTTCGGAAATACAAATAATGGAAATACCAGTAGAAGGTTCTTTGAGAACCCCAGATTAGCCGCTGAGATAACTGGCATCAGTTATGAGCTAATTTATAGACTCTAAAGTAATATTGGAAGCAATTTTAAGCGGGTTTAAAACTGATCCGGTAAAATATGACCAATATGCTCCAGAAACTGCTCGTATTTATGTGGAGCTATATGATTGGCATCCTATGACGCCAACATTGCACAAAATTTTAGTCCATGGCGCAATCATTATTGAAAAGGCATTATTAGCAATTGGACAGCTTTCGGAGGAAGCAGCTGAGGCTCGCAACAAACATTTTAGATGCTACCGCCAAGATTTTGCGAGGAAATTTTCGAGGGAAAACTGTAATCAGGATATCTTTAACCGCCTTCTTCTTAGTTCAGATCCTCTGCTCAGTAGCATGCGAACTATAAAAAGAAGGAAAGTAGAAACCTTTTTGCCTGAAACCTTGGCTATGTTTGTATCTGCGGAATCCAACCATGCTGAAAATTCATCAGATAGCGACGAATGACGACGAATGACAATGACGAAGTAAGTCAAGAAACTTAAAATTATTATGTTTTTATGTTTAAAATATTCTTTTCGTTTTTTTTTTTGAAAATATAATAGTAAAAACTAAAAATATATGTTTTTCCTTTTTTTACAGTGTATAGATACCAATTAAGCATTAAAATAATTTTGGCCGCGTAGATCGTGAAAATACCTGTATGTGCGCCGCCCATGGACACAAGCAACACCACAGGAGACACAAGTGCGTTGCCGCCCCTTGGGGTTGGGAAAATGGATAGGATAAGGAGTGGGATGAGGGAGAGGAAATAGGGGATAGGGCCTCCGGCACTCTCACTTACCGAACGAAACGCAACAGTTTAGGTACTGTTACTTTACGTCGATTTTTTGTGACAGGGTAGTACTTCCCCGGTCGAGCCGGCCCATTCATGCTGAAAGCAGCAAGGCTCTACTGCCTATGCCTCTACATACGTATTCGTTGTCAGCGCCTATAGTACTGTTTATTCTGTGCCTATAGTCCATACAAACTACTTACACAATTTCATGAACGCCATCCGTCGCGTACGTAGGTTTCAAGTCAGCGAAGTCAATAGACAACAGTTTGGCGGGCTCCCCTCTACTCTTACACGGATACTCCCATAGAGGCTGTGACTCTATCTCTGAGTCGCTTATCTCACGAGAGTTCTGAAAAAGAAGGTTCGAATTATATACATTATACAGATATAATTATATAGAGTAATATATTTTTTTTATATCATCACGCCTGTATACCTGAAGGGGTAGGCAGAGGTGTAATATTTCAACCACATTTCGGCTTTTTAATTTTAGGTCCCACGTAATAGGTGGCGAGTCTATTGCCGTTACCAGGTACATTGCCAGACTCTGTGCTGCTACTGAGAATTCGGAAAAACTCAGTAACACTTTTGTCCGACCCGGGAATCGAACCCGGGATCACCCGATCAGCAAACGCGTTCGCTATCCACTGGACCACGGAGACAGTTTAGTCACATTATTCTCCATAATAAACACCCTAATAACATGAAAGTTAATGTAACGCTTGCACTACTAGTAAATCTTGTATCGCGAGCGATTTACTACGGAATTCAATATTCGAACTATAGATAGATCTGTCGATTTTAGACATAAGCTCCATACAATATATGTCAAACACGAATGTCGAATCTCAAAATCCATGTATGGTTCGAATATTGAAAATGGCCGTTAACAAACATTCAACCACCGGATAAAAATAGCAACCTGGCTCGAAACTACAGATTGTGTATCACAAGGTGTTGTTGATATAGGAATCGAACCAAGAACACTCAGAGCAGTGCTAAACAACACGACATTCATACAGTCAAATGCCCTCCAAAAAGAAACCCTAAATAATGGACACTATCATATAGATTTAATTTATCACGAATATTATAATTATACTTTTCAAAATATAATCTTCTAAACAAGAGTACTAACCTCCACAAGCCTGTCGAATATTCCCATATCAATTCCTTCACACTTTCCTAAAGGTATCCTAATTTTATGCAGATCTTGAAATTCCACCGGCATCGCCCATATTTCACAACCCTCAGGCACGACTGACGTACAATGATTCAATTTGCTGCTATATTTATATAATAAATGCGCCATCTTTAAATTCTCCCATGGCAACAAGGCATTCACGAAATTAGGATCGCAAATTACATCTGTAACTTGATTCAACACTTCATCACTAACTTCCGATACTAAATGCACATTTTTAATATCATTCGCCGCAATATATTCATTTAAAATGCCAATAGTTAGGTTAGAATTCTCTAGAATGTAAACGGCTTTCGCGCCATTTTTTGCCGCCGACAATCCCATTAGGCTACATCCATTTAAATCTAGAACGATGGAATCTTCTGACACAACATTTTTGATTTGCTCTAAAAAACTTTTACTTCTTTTTCCATCGTTCAAATATGAGACATGGGTTCTGGATAGTGCCATGTGAACGCCACATTCGCATACAGGTCTTTTGTGATGCTGGTATTTGTTTTTTTCGTCTTCTAAGTAGAACCATAGAGAATAGTCATCTTGGCAGGATATGAGTGTTGCTTCGTCTCCTTTTTGGACGGATAATTGTTGTGGGAGGTAGTATACTGCTTGCATCCAGTGATCCCGCCAAGGTATTGTGTCTTGTGGACGATCGACGCATAGGTTAGCGTCAGGGTGACACCACCAGGGCGCGCAGCTTAAGACGATTTTACCTGAAATGATAATAGTCCTGATTTATGCGTGATTTCAAAAGGCTTAGGTTTGAAATGGCTGACGTATCGGTGTAGTACATTACATGCACGATAAAATCTGTTAAAAATGTTTGTGTAGGGTTTGATGACCGTATATACGCCTATTCAGCTCGCGACTACTTAGAACTTGACGCACTAATTCATGTCACTAAATAATGTGGAATACTAAGAACAGATGGTAGTGGCTCATGGACTATCTGTATTATAGCAAATATATACAAATATAAACAAATAAATTGTCGGCCAGAAAGTAACGCAAGAGCGTTATTTACTGGCCGACAAGATACAGCCATGGGGACCGTAAGGCTGCACTAAGAGAACGAAAAGCCTACGGGATCGCGATCGGGAAGACAAGGTTAAATAAAACAAAATGCACCTGAGCATTCATTTGTAACAGAAGAACGGGCTGCGGTATTAAGGTGATGTCATATATATGTACCCTAAAGCTCTTTGAGCAAATAATCGACTCCCGGATCCGACAGGAGACCACAGTCTCGGAATGTCAATATGGGTTTCGCCCTGGTCACGGAACCATGGACCCAATTTTCGCCCTCAGGATCGTCATGGAACGGTACAGGTCGAAGAACACGCATCTGCACCTTCTGTTTCTAGACATGCAGAAGGCCTTCGACTGTGTGCCGCGACAGATGATCTGGTGGGCTCTATGATCCAAAGGAGTACCAAAAGCATATATTGACATCATCCGAGACATGTACCCAAATTCCGATTCCGTAGTTCGGACTGCTGTTAGCGACACAAAAACCTTTCCCATCACCGTCGGGATCCACCAGGGTTCCGTCATCAGTCCGTATCTGTTCAGTGTGATATATTCGCCAGAACGCTCGATAGAATGCTCTTTAAAACATTCTTGTTTGTTTTACTGCTATGTAACATTCACAAGAATGCTCATTACAGGTAAATGCTCAAGTGTAGTAGTACCATTACATAAAGTGTAGCGCTCATAGCGAGACTTGACTTGCCATTCGTAACAGATTGGCAAAGTTAAGCAACGCTTGCACAGGTCGCCACTTGGATGGGTGACCGTGTGTGGCATTTACATCTGAGTGCTACCGTGCTTCGGAGGGCACGTAAAGCTGTCGGTCCCGGTTCTTGTCTAAGGATAAGGATCGTTAGGCCATGTCGGAGGCCTTAGGGCGGTCTGAAAACTCCGACACCAGAGTTGGCCACACACTCA
The DNA here is from genome assembly GCA_944739405.2 of Euclidia mi. NCBI lineage: Eukaryota > Metazoa > Arthropoda > Insecta > Lepidoptera > Erebidae > Euclidia > Euclidia mi. The sequence goes on along the minus strand of OX123200.2, from coordinate 5,283,251 downwards.
CACGAAAAACAAACAAACAATTACATAAAGTTACTAGAATCTCACCTTCCGTATCCATATTGAGGTCCCACCACATGAACACAACCTGTGCGGTCCCCGTCTCCGTCACGGTGAAGTCCTGCTTAACCGTGCGCTTGAGCATGATGGGCGTGCGACCCGACCAGTCGTAGTAGAACACTGGTATCTGGTCGGAGAGCTCGCGGAATGCTTGGCGGGGTAGCTGGGAGAGTTGCAGGTCGTGGACGGCGGCGGAGCCTGGGCAGTCTTTCATCTGCAAAATGATATACATATTGATATTATAAAGCTGAAGAGTTTGTTTTTTTGTAGGCGCTAAGCTCAGGAACTACTTGGTTTGATTGGAATAAACTTTTTTTGTATTGGATAGCCCATTTATCGAGGAAGGCTGTAGACTAAATAACATCATGCTATGGCCCACCATATGGGTGTAACCGCGTGCTCGGCAATTAGATATATATAATTATGTATATCAATAGAGGTCATGAAGATCTTTGACAGTCGTTACAGGGCATCAGTACCTTCTAAATAAACTGACACTAGTCTAAACCATGGAATATCGCTATCCCTTCGGGTTGCGGAGGTCAGACAGGCAGTCGTTCTGTGGAAAAGCTAATATTCAGCCAAATCCGGTTAGACTAGTAAGCGGACCCCAGATTGAAACTGGGATAACGCTAAGAGAAAGAAGATGTATATCAATAGAGGTGGTACTTTTTTTGGGAGGCGAATCAATATATCTGTGCTTTAAAGACTTTTGTAAAAAGTGGGCTACGTCAATACTGCGATATTAGGTGGCTCATTCATAATGGACGCGCTGGATTGCTCAGCTAGCGCGTCATCTAAACGTTAAAGGAGTCAGAGACCTTAAATATTACAAGGATAATGTTATTTATTTCTTTCTCTTCCACTAGCGGGGTCGCGGTAACGTAGCACTGACCAGACACTGGGTTAGTTTAAGCATAGTATAAAAAGAATAGTAGGATAGCTTCATACAAATCGGCCGCCGCCGGTTTGAATGTACGCGTGAGTCGCGGGCGCCGTGCACGCACGCACTTTTCACGCACACAATCTCATAGACGAGCGCGGCGGGCGCGGCTTCAGTACGGGATGCGCCGCGCGTCTGATCTCGCGCATTCATGTAGGCCCTACACTGCTCGTCCGCTCGAATTGTTTATATACATTCAGCTTTGTAATAAACGTTATTAATATTATACAATGTGTTAAACGACAGTAAATTAAACAAGTGGCAACCCGTGCGTCAACGCAAGAGTAGGCAATTAACTCGCCGAGCGGCCTTAGCTAACCTACTATTCTTATTTTACTATGGTTTAAGTGAGCAGGCCATACACGATTTTCGTAGAAATTCTTACATACTTACTCCCATACCAATGTCCAAACTCGAATCAGAGAGTGGGGTAGAGCACGGTGGCAGCTCTTCGAGCAAATGTATCGAACCGCGAATTCCTAATTTAAGAACTCAACAAAATGATCCATTCGCATTGTTGCGTTTCATGTTTCATTTATGGTGTTGCTGCAACTACATTTCGAAACAAATAGTCTCGTTGTGAAGAGACAGAAAACTCGTCATCAAACTTTATCTAAACTCGCTAAGCCAGTATGGTACAGTAGGCCAAAGCCGACGCAAGTTAGGAGAGGCCTATGTCCAGTAGTGGACTATAGGCTGTACAGGGAACTAAGATTATCTTAAAGAAATTATATGCAATTTATACATTATTTTATATGCTTACTTGCCCAATGGTATAGAAAATATTACAAACCTTTTGTGGAGTCCTCAGTACCACGTCCAGGTCAGCATCAGCTAAATCATTCAGCTTGTTCCACTTCCATAGTGTGGAGCACTCAACAACTTGTGCGTAAATGACTGCAGAGTCAGGCACTACTATACAATCTTCTTCTAGAAGGTGCTTGTGTGCATGTGAGAATGTTGATAGTGCACCTGAAAAATTATTTGAAGTATATTATCATTTATGATATATTCTTGTTGCAATATAGGAATTTAAACTTTCCTAGTCATTTAAACTTATTTTAAATTGTTTTTCGGAATATGTACCACGGTACCATGGTATATATATATCTGGAAAGACCATTTAAAATAAGTATTCTTGTTGCATTCACGTATTTTGCGTAAGATAAAGGCTATTCAGTAAGCAATATTGCTATAAGCTAAATATCATGTACCTAATTGATAAAGAAGAAATGGCTTATGTATTCAATGCAACAAGACTTAGACAGAGTTGTTGAATGGAGCCAGAACAATAAACTCTGCTTCAATGTGTCTAAATGCTAGGTGCTTTCATTCACACGTTCACTTATACCGATACAATCACCAGTACATAATGGATGGCGAGCCGCTGCAGCGTGTAGGTGAAGTAAGAGATCTGGTTATTCGTCTCACGAGTGACTTACATTTTAGGAAGCACATCTCTAACATTTGTAAACAGGCATACCGTAACCTTGGATTTATTTTACGTCAGGCAAATGAATTCACAAACATCTGTGCCCTTCGGCTTTGGTATGAGGCTCTTGTGAAGACCAATACTTGAGTTCCAACCACAATCGAAATCTTCGTTCTTCCAATAATCTTCTCCTACTTTGTCCTTCACATAGTTCTGCTTTAATTCACTCGTTCTTTCCCATTCAAGCAATCCTTCTTTGGAATGCCCATCCTCTAGAAATCAGCATGGCTACAAAAGATTGCTTTAAATCCAGAGTGAAACAGCTGTTGTTGGATAAAGTGGCAGAAGTATCCTAATAATATGTTTATGTATATTGGTATTTAGTGTGTGTATATATTTAATATTATTATAATTTGTTATGTATTCTTAGTTTATAATTACTACATATTTTATATAGCTACTTATTTATTAATATGTTCTTGTACTATCGAATGTATGTATTTTAAACTATGTATATTATATGTATTATGTTTATGCTACAAAAGTTCGTCTTCACTCACTTCTTCAATGCACCTACTTTAATCTCTGCACCACTCTAAGGTAGACTGGGAGAGAATGCCCAAGGCATTAAGTCCGCCTTTATACGCTTCAGTGTATACGAGGGTCAAACTGAAAGTTCTTAGAACTGGCCACTTATAAACAATATAATAAAAAAAATATTCTAAAATTTGAAAATAGAACTCTTTGCCAATATTACTGAGTATATATTTCATTCATTTGTCATTTGTTTTACGATTTGGCGGCAAATTGAAAATTGTCTGTGTCACGTCAACATGAATTTAACACGAGAAAATTTTCGTGCAATGATTTTTTATGACTTTCGATGTCATTTAAGTCAACAAGAAAGTTATGATAGACTACGATTGGCCTTTCACGATGAAGCCCCATCTCGTGCGACTGTTTACAACTGGTTTAATGAGTTTAAACGTGGTCGCACTAATCTCACTGATGATGTACGTGAGGGACGGCCTTCTACGGCGACGACTGAAAATAACATCTGTGTTGTGCGGCGTATGATAGAGACTGACAAAAGAGTGACCTATCAGCAGATTCGGACAAGCTTAGGCATCGGTATGAGTCAAGTGCACAAAATCCTCCACGAACATTTAGCGGTCAGGAAGCTTTGCGCCCGGTGGATACCTCATAATTTGACTAAGGCTCAAAATCTCCATCGTGTGGATTGGTGCCGTAAAATGATTGAAAGATTTAACGGAGGTGACTCAAATGCTGTGTTCGACATACTAACAGGTGACGAAAGCTGGATTTACTGTTATGATCCTGAAACCAAAAGACAATCTGCTCAGTGGGTGTTTCCTTTCGAGGAGTTGCCAACTAAAGTGAAGAGAGATCGAAGTGCGGGAAAAAAAATGGTGGCCTCGTTCTTTGGAAGGATAGGTCATTTCGCAACAATTGTGTTAGAGGATTCAAATTCAAATTCAAATTCAAATTCTTTATTTGCTCAAATATAGGTACAAAATGGTGACAAATAGAGGTACAAAATAGATCCACTATATTTTACCTTGCGGCATGCAAAATTTATTTCACAGTTAATACAATTTAAAAATCATAACTAATTAAATAAAAGAAAAAATTTCAATAAGTCTCATTAGTAAATTAAAATAATAATAATAAATTTCAATAAAAATGTCCATAAATCACATTAATAAATTATAACAATACAATGAAAATGAGACATGTCCTATAAATAAATCATTAATTAAATTCAATTTTAATGTTTAAGTAAAAGAAAAAAAAAAAGAAGTCAATAAATCATATTAATAAATTATAACAATAAATGAATAAATTTCAATAAAAAAGTTCAAATAACATTAATAAATTATAACAATTCAATGAAAATCAAAATGAGACATGTCCTATAAATAAATCATTAATTAAAATTCAATTTTAATGTTGTAATAACTCCTATTTAGTAAATAATTTCATCACTCAGAAATTCGTGAACCGAGTAATATATTTTTTTGAGCAAGAGACATTTTACTCTACTTTTAAATATATTAGTATTTGTTGTTTCTAATATAGATTTAGGCAAGTGATTGTAAATTTTCGGAGCCATGCAGAATACACTCTTATTTAAGAAAGTTGTAGAATTTGATGGACATGATATTTTAAGGTGATGTCTCTTACTTTTTAATTTTTCAAACAGTTGCAAGTTTTTTCTAACAAATAATGCAATCGCAAAAATATATATGCATGGTAACGGCAATATTTTCAGCTCTAAAAAGTAGGGTCTGCAACTATCTGTTTGTTTTAGTTGACATATAGACCTTATGCACTTCTTTTGGGAAATAAATAAATTTTCAACATCGGTGGAATTGCCCCAGAATATGACACCATAACTAAGAATCGGCGATACACTACCATGATATGCCGTAATAACTGTTGATCTACTGGCAGTTTTAGATAGCTTATACAGAGCATAGGAATGCTGATTTATTTTTGCACATAATGATTCTACATGAGATTTCCAGTTCAGAGCTTCGTCAATGTTAATTCCTAAAAATTTTGTTGTCCTTACGTTTTCTATTGGTTTGTCATTATATCTTATATCTAAATCAGTCAATTTATTTGCTCTATTTCGAAACACCATTATGTTAGTTTTATCAACATTTAATTTTAAGTTATTTATTGTTAACCATTGAACAGTATTTTGTAAAGTTTTGTTTATGTCATATTCAAGCTGAGATTTGTTATTGCCAGTAAGCACAACTGTACTATCGTCCGCAAAGAGTATGGTTTTATGGTTTGTTATCCGAGGAAGATCGTTTACATAGATGATAAACAAAAGCGGTCCCAACACGCTGCCCTGAGGAACTCCAAAAGCTACCTTCCTAGGCTCTGATGAGTAATTTATTACCATCTTTTTGGATGTACATAGCCTAGAAATTTGTGTTATCTGTATCCTGTCACTTAGGTATGATTTCACTAAGTCTAATATAGTTCCCCTTACTCCATAAGCATAAAGCTTATTTAATAACGTGACATGGTCCACACAGTCAAAAGCCTTACTCAAATCCATAAAAATAGCAACTGCTTGACTTTTTTTGTCAATTTCAGTCATTACTGTATTAAGAAACTTATAAATTGCCATGTTTATATTTTTATCTTTTCTAAACCCAGTTTGCTCATCTGCTAGTAACCCATTTGATTCAAAATAACTATATAGACAGCTATGAATAACCTTCTCATATATCTTAGATAAGACTGGTACTAGAGCTATAGGTCTGTAACAGTCCATATTAGATTTGTTATTTTTCTTAAAGATTGGTTTTATAATGGTGATTTTCAGTTCCTTGGGAAATACACCATTTGTTATGCAAAGATTAATCAAGTAGCTCAGTATACAAGATAATTTAGAAGACACATGTTTCAATATTGTGGTAGATATGTCGTCATAGCCAGTACTATTTGTGGGTTTTAGTTTTAAAATAATTGCATTAATGTCATCAGGAATAGTAGGTGGCATAAACAAGGAACCTGGCATATTGCTCATACATATTTTGCCTGTAGTTTGCTCCAGTTTGGTTATTTGATCAGCAAAATAGTTGTTGAATAAATTCGCTATTTGCAAGGGATCTCTGATAGTTTCATTATTAACTGTAAGTTTCTGAATGTCCTCTTTAAGTTCATTACATTTATTTTTATTGATGACAGCCCAAGTGGCTTTGCATTTGTTAGATGCATTACGAATGAAATTGTCATTTTGTGATTTTTGAGTAAGCTTTATAATCCTGTTCAGCCTAGATGACAGGCTCATAAAGTTATTTTTATTTGTAGAAGTCTGATTTTTTCGATATAGCCACAGTAATTTACGCTTACGTTTACAACATGCCCTTATGCCTTTCGTAATCCACTTTGGTTTTGTTATAGCCGAAACTTTAATAAGTAACGTAGGAAAGCATAGGTTATAAAACAGACAAAATAGCTCATAAAATTCTGTAAAAGCAACATTTGGATCTGAACAACAAAATACCTCATTAAAACTAAGTGAATTCATACATTCCTTAAATTTTTCAATGTTCATCTTACTATAATCCCTTTTCCTTACAAACCAATACTTAATTGGGTTTATCTCTCTCACTGGCATTGTAAATAACTGGGCCGTGTGGTCAGATAGAGCATACTCAAGAATTTCGCACGAACTGTTCCTAGTGTTATGTATGAAATTGTCGATACACGTCCCGCTTACCAAACGTGTAGGTTGCTTCAAAGCTAATTTCAAGTTAAATGACCATAAAATTTGCACAAATTGAGTACATTCAAAGCTTTTTTGGAGAACATTTATATTAAAATCTCCGCAAAATATAATCTTCTTTTTGCCATAGCAAAACTCACTCAACAAGGAATTGAAGGCAGTAAAGAATTTATTACAGTCTTCTACATTACATTTCGGTGGTCTATATATGCATATCACATAGAGTTTGTGTTCTAGAAGTTCTATTCCTGAGCATTCCATAATATTTTCAACACAAAACTTATTCATGTCCTTAATTGGAGCATACATGTGTTTTTTATGAACTAGTATACATGAACCACCGCGTCTATTTTTCCTGCAAAACATAGACCCAAGTGTATACTCTGGTATATTTAATAAGTTTCTGTCTTCTTTGATCATGTTATGCTCGGTAATACAGAGTACTCCTATGTCTCTTTTGTCCCGTTGCAAAGACTCAAGAACGATTGTAAGTAAATCTGATTTCGATATCAGCCCATTAATATTTTGATGAAGGAAGTTTAGTTTAGCACCGAAAAAACATACCAGAATTCTCAATCGAGTTGGTTTCTACTTGTTCAACATCATGCAGTTTTTGATTACAAGTTTGAGTAGACACAGAGACAAAAGACTTATTATCTGGTGATATGGTGTTTTTACATGATATACATGATTTATTTTTCATATAATTATTAAAATTCTGCTCATAGTTTAATTTTAAGATGTCTTTCAATAGATAGCGACCAACATAGTAAGACATTTTATGTTTAAGGGGTATGTAATAATTATAGTTCATGTCAACAAATGTAACATTATTAAACTTACTACACATAAATCTTAGTTCATAATTTAATTTCTTAATGTTAAGAGACTTATTGAAAGGAATTTCAGATATAAGAATGTTTGGAGTGGTTACAGAGTTTAAAAAAATAGAAAGCTTAGACAGAAACTCATAAGGGTTAACATCATTTATACCGCCCATTATTATTACATAGTCTTTTTTTGTCAAGATAGATTTAATTACAGTAGTTGAAGTATTTAAAACATCAGACAATCTTGCACCAGGCTTTCTAAAACACGTCACATTATAGTCATCGCCTACTAATCTTTGAAGTATTCTTTGTAACCCTACTCCTTGTTGATCTGCTAAGATCATAATATTGTTCTTTTCCTTCCTTCCATTGTTGCTATCATAGTGGCCACCTTCTGTAATTTGATGTTTCCGACACTCACTTCCAGACTGTCTCGTTACTCCTGTGGTTTCCAGTGTAAATGTATGATGGATAGTATTTTTGTCTATGCTGTCGACAATAGTAGCTACATCGCTTTGGTGGCATCGTTTAGGACTATCATGCACAAAGTTTGGTTGTATCTCTGTGGAATCAAGACTGAGATTTAATTTCGTAACCGATTGCCGACTAATTTTAGGAGTTTGATAATTTATCGAGCACATAGTCATTTCCCGTGAAGATGTTCTGGGTAATCCTATTTTCAGGTTTGTATATTTGAAGCGTCTTCGATATTGAGGTGAATAGAACCTCAAGGGCGACACATTGTGTGAGTTGCAAGCGTTTGTTACGCCAACGGATTTAAAAAGTTGTATTTTATGTTGATAGCTTTGCATTTCTCTTTTCAGATTCGTATTTTCAATATTTAAGTTTTCGATTTCAGCGTTGGCTATTTGTAGTTCTGCGGTTATACGGTTTAATTTATCCTTTACTATGCCGTATTCTTCCATAGAGCATGTACTCGTATTATTAGGCTGGCTTTGGTAGGATACATCCATGTCAAACTCGCTGCTATTAAATTCCAAATTAGTCATTGTCCGTTTTCTTTCCGTAATGTTATCGAAGTTATATTCCGACATGGTTGACTAATTAATTATTTATAATCGAAAATAAGCCACAAAAAGCCGACCCGTTGCTGAGGATCGATCGTGGTACTCCGATTCATTCAATCTGTCGCACTAACCGTCTAGCTACAGTTGTACTTATCCAATACGTTGAATTATTATTTATTTATTTATTTAAACTTTATTGTACACCAGTATCAACATTATAGAAATCTTATATATTAGGTAAAGTACAAAGGGCGGCCTTATCGCTTAAAGCGATCTCTACCAGGCAACCTTTGGATGGAGATATTGGTAGAGAAAGAAATGGTAGTTGTAGGTGTACCAATTTTATAATATTTATACTGTAAGCATATTATACATTTATACAATACATATATATTCATATATATATATATATATATACTAATACATTAATAACATATACCTATATACATATCTAGATAAATTTGTGCATAATACTAAATACATATTTTTAGAATAGGAAATAAATTAAACGGACAGGTAATGTTCTTTAACTAAAGCTTTGAATGAGGTAACCGTCTGTGCCTGCCTTATGTTTAGAGGCAATGCATTCCACAAGCGAACAGCCTTTACAGAAAAAGAATTATCATAGAATGCTGTGGAATGTGCCGGCATTTTCAGTCGTAAGTTTTCTGATGACCTTAAATATCGATTGTGCGTGTCATGAAGGAACTCGAATCTTCCTTTAAGGTAGGATGGTGTTGAAGGGTTAAACAATATATTGTATAGTAAAGTTAAAACGTGAGCATTCCGACGATGTCTAATAGGTAACCACTTGAGTTGGGCTCGAAATTGTGAAACATGATCATATTTGCGTAATCCAAATATGAATCGTATGCAGAAATTTTGAAGTCGCTCAAGTTTATCTAGCTGGTTTTCGGCGAGATCTAGGTAGCTGACGTCTGCATAATCAATAATGGGCAGCAAAAGAGATTTAGCTAGCGCAATTTTGGTGGTAGTGGGCAGAAAGTTCCTTAGTCTTCTTAGTGCACCTGCTGAGGCAAACACTTTCCGACTCACTTCTTGCATCTGCGGACCCCAAGACAGAGTTGAGTCTATAATGAGACCTAAGTTTTTAACTTTATCCTGTATCGGAATAGTAGTGCCATCAAAAATAACTGGAGGCAGTAAAGACCAGTCGATTTTTGATTTCATTCTGGAACTACCAATAACAGTGACTTGGGTTTTCGTGGGGTTCACTTTGAGTCCAAAGGAATTGCTCCAGCTGTTGATCAGTGCCAGATCACGGTTAATTAGAGCTAAAGATTGCGATAAACTTGCTAATGACGACCGCGTATATATTTGGAGATCATCTGCATAAAGGTGATAGGAGGAGCGAAGATTGTTTGAGATAGAATTTATAAAAATTGCGAAGAGTAAAGGAGACAATACGCCACCCTGGGGCACGCCAGCAGATGTATTACACCAAGAAGAAAGTGAGTTCTCAATGCATATACGCTGTCGGCGGCCACACAGGTAACTACGAAACCAATCAATCACCGTAGGAGATATGTTAAGAGAGCAAAGGCGACCAAGTAGAATATCGTAATCTACTGTGTTGAAGGCATTGCTGAAATCAAGAAGAGCAAGAATAGTGAGTTCTCCGCCTTCCATACCAGCCCTGATGTCATCCGTAATATTGACCAAGGATGTGACGGTGCTATGACCCGAACGGAAACCGGATTGAAAAGGATTAAGTAGGTTATTTATGCAGAGGAATGAGTTGATTTGGTTGTAGACAAGACGTTCGAGGACTTTGGAGAGGAATGGTAGGATTGAAATGGGACGATAATCAGAAAAGGAGGACGGGTGAGAAGTTTTCGGAATAGGGATAATTTGGGCATCCTTCCAGATTGACGGGAAAATACCGCTGGAACAGGAATGATTTAGGATGTGAGCTATGATGGGAAGAATTAAATCGAGTATAGGAAGGATCATATTACGGCTGACACAGTCAGTACCAACTGCGTTGGACGTGATTGACATTATGCTCTTCCTAACATCACTATCGGTGTAGTGATTAAAGACAAATTGTGAATAACTAGGGGTAGGCAGAGAAGAAAGATAATTAATTGTACTTGCCTTAGTAGTCCTATCAATATTGGACGAGGCAGAGAAATGTTGATTGAGCAAGTCAATATTGAAATCATTGGGATTGATGTGTTGACGAGCTTTGCCGACCCCTAGGGTTTTAAGAAATTTCCAGACTTTAGCTGGATCACCGCTTTGTACAGATCTGTGAATATGTTGGCGTTGTGCATCCCTACACACCTTATTGCAGAGATTCCTTATCGCAACATATTTTTGCAAATTGAGAGCGTCAGGCCTTATTTTGTACCTAAATTTGGCAGCAGCTTTCTTGTGGATCAGATGTTTGATATTTTCAGTTAGCCATGGGGCGGGAGGGTGCTTTATTTTCACAGGTCGAATTGGTGCATGCCTATCGTACAATTCCGTGATTTTGCTAGTAAAAATGCTGACCTTTTCATCAATAGATTGCGAATTGATAAGTTGAGTCCAATCAATATTTCTGGCATCTTTACAAAGGTTGTCAGTGTTCATCCCACCAAAATTGCGCTGCATAAGTACTTTATGTCTTATCTGTCTTATTTATCTTGTCGAATTTTGTAGGATAGAAAAAGCAGATCGTGATAAGAGAACATGTCAGCTGGGTACTGCCCGTGCATGTCGACATGTTCTCTTGAAGAAACTATTATAAGGTCAAGGAGTGAAGGTGTAGAATTAGGAAAATGATGAGTTGCGCTAAGTGGCAATATTGACAGATTACATGATACACAAGTTGAAGAAAGAGAAGACGAGCGGGCATCATTTTTGAGCAGGCAGGTATTAAAATCACCCATTATGATTATGTGACTGTAAGATGGCACGGTATTAACCAATAAGGTTTCGAAAGTAGAAAAGTAGTCTATTCGTAAAGAAGGACAATAGTAAACGCCGATTAGGATTTTGGTGTGGTTTAAGACAACTTCCAGAAATAAATGCTCGCCTGCACTTGGCGGTGGAGGCTGTGCTGACATACGAACAATTGTATAAGGAATATGTGAACGAAGATATATAGCAACACCACCACCGCCCCCAACGGCACGGTCATTTCTGATAAGTTGAAAACCAGGAAGGGAGTATAATGTAGAGGGCAGACAGGGCTTAAGCCATGACTCAGAAACAAGGATAGCGTGAATATTCTTACAGTCTAAATTCGCCAGCATATCAGAGAAATGTGCCGGAATGCTTTGGGCATTGATATGAACGACATTGAAATTTTTAGGTACATCAGAAAATTGTGAGGCAAGACAGTCAGCTAGTGACGGCACACTTGAAAAACTATCATCTACGCTACATGTAGAATAGAAACTATCGTCATCACTTACATTATTAATATCAATGATGGCAATATGTATTATATGTACATAAAATATTTATATTGTATCTATAAATACTTAGTGTGATTTATAACACCACGGTAACGAAATATCTATGTAAATATAAATAACAATAAACAAAAAAACAAATATTAATAATAAAATATAACAAAAAATAAATATATATATATAATTCTACCAATACACCACCTGCCAGTTGCGTTAACAAAATAGAACCAATAAGTAACACTAACATACATGCTTAAACAAAATCACAAAAATAAAAAAAGGGTTAATGTCGGTCCGGGTAAAATTTTGGGAAAGGCAGCGAAGAAAAATGTAAGAGAACAATAGTAGGAAGAAAAAGAAAAAAAGAGCATTAAAAGATTTAAGAAAATACGAACAGACAAGAAAAAACATAAAACTTTGGCCAAAAAGCCTTGTACCCAAGAAAGTACTTTTAAAGAAATGACAGATTTGACAGTTGACAGTCACAGTAGTAGAAAAATATCGAACACCAACAGAATACAATTAATAATAAATTATTAGTTTGTTAAGAGTAGTAATTAACTAATAAGTAAAATCGATAATAAGTGGGTACCGACAACAGTAGGATAAAAATGTTATATACTACCCGGCCCGAAAAAACAAAAGAAACAAACTACTTTTTCTGGGCAACAGTTCGTTTGGATTTGGTGGCTGGCTTCGAAGCTGTCGCTGGTTTCTCCATCCCCTTCTGCTCGGCCTTGTGCAGCTCAGCGAGGCTGACCACACGATGATGCGAACCATCGGGCGCCAGGACATGAATGATGCCCTCCCTGGTCCAACACTGCGACACACCATACTTCTGTCTTGCCGCCATAAAAGTTTCGTGTCTTTGCTTCGTCAGGAACTCAGAAATTGTGATCCCAGTACCCTTGAACTTGGTTTTAGCAAACCATAGCTTGTCACGTACAGATGCGTCGTTTAGTTTCAAGACAATGGGCCTGGGTTTGTGGTCATTTGACAAGCGCCCCATTCTATGGCATCGTCGGACATCGGCAGCCGTCAAGTCGGTTTTGAGGTGCTCCTTGAAGACTTTCACCACGACCTTGGATGTGTCTTCCTTGCTGTCCTCAGATACTCCATGCAGCAACAACATCTTCCGCCTGGCTCTCATCTCCATAGCGTCCACGGTGTGCGCAAGAAGCTCAATCTGCCTTTGAAAGCCATTCAGAGCCTCCATGACAAATACCTTGAAAGAGTGATATTCCGAAGCCAATCCTGTCATTGATGCAGAGCTTTGAGATTGTGGCAGCTCAGCCTCAAAAACCGCCATCCGCTTGAGGAACATGTCTCTCAGACTGCTCATTGATTCTTGGAGTGACTCGGCCATAATTTGTGATATGTGTTTTCTGTTGTTCGTGTACGTAGGATGTTGTCAACACTGTACTGGCAGGTAGTAGATGTATTTAATACTCTAAAGTCATTAAACTTATTAAAATAACACTTAAAATATTTTATTTAAATTTTCCAAAGTAGAGCTTAAAACTGTAGATGTTGATGCTACAACTACCCACTATAGTTTTCATTATGTCACTACGTTCGGAATAGTTGTTTATATATTACTACTTGAGCGTAATAGATGTCACTATTATTAAATATTTGTAGTGGTCCTTGTTTAAAGCGACATGTATCTAAGTATTTAAGGATCTAGTTCATAGATGTCACTGTACCCCGTTATCGACGTTGTGTGTAGTACCGTATGTATTTCTAGCTGTTATACAGATGTCACTAGTATGAACTTTCGAGACACAAAACTGATATTCAAATAAAAAACGGTCTTCAAAGTATTATAAATTCATTGTTTTTCTTAATCCCACTGTATGAATACGCACTTGTGTTTGAGATTATTGTGTAATGTCACTGTTAAAGTTCACCACTATTAGTTTATCTCACAAAGTCACGTAAAAGTTAAGATATTGTTTTATTATGTATTGTCAATCACTGTTTTCACAACTTAACTGTCTGTTGTTTAATTCACGCGTATTTTTCGAAATAAACACTGTCACGAATGAAATGTAAGTTATAATTTGTTTGTCACATGGTATTTTCTATATTAGTTAATGTTTAATATTTTTAATAAGATTTTAATGCGGAGCTAACTGTTAGCGTGACGACGAGCGCCATCTATCCCTTAGGATCAAAAAACAGTTTCTGCAGAATGGTACACTACCAATTGTTTGCCACTTGTCTTGGAAAAAGTTCGAGAGAAACGACCTCGCAGTAGGATCCTCCTTCACCACGACAACGCCTCGTCGCACACCGCCAAGCGAACGATCGACTATTTGGCGACATCAAACGTTGAATTACTGGGTCACCCGCCGTATAGCCCCGACCTCGCGCCTTGTGATTTTTATTTATTTCCAAAAATTAAAGAAAAACTTAAAGGAAAGCGGTTTATGAATGCTGAAGAAGCGGTGGCTGCGTATCGCGATGCCATTGAAGAGACCCCTAAGGACGAGTGGGCAAAGTGCTTTTCCCAGTGGTTCCATCGCATGCAGCGGTGTATTGACGTCAATGGACAATATTTTGAAAAGATATAATAAAACTAATAACTGGCTAATGTAATCAGTTTTTGATTTTCTAAGAACTTTCAGTTTGACCCTCATATAAAGTAATTAAATAAAAAATAAAAAAAAGGGTCATCTCGAACATAATGCGGCTATCTGGAGTCCTAGTGAGGCTAAGTACTCGGCAATGGTGGAGCGGATACAAAATAAGTATACTAGATTTATATATTTAAAGCTGTATGGAGTTTATCCTGGGTACCTATTCATTGTTATATCCGTCTTTGTTTGTTCTCAGCATGGTAGGTTATCATAAGTTAGAAGTAAGGCGCGCAGTGACACTTGCTATTTATTTGTTTAAGGTATTATGTGGTAGGATTCAAAATCCATCGATTTTGTCCCAGTTTAGCTTTTGCGTTCCTAATGATTACGTTGGGCGACGCCGGAGGTGGTATGGGTGGGGTGGTCCGCGCGCACCAATCTGCTACAGAGGGCGCCACTCACGCGTGCATTGCGCGCGCTCAATGCGGTGGCCGAAATTGTCTACGTTTACCGCTTTGGGATTTTCTGTAATTGTAGATGTAAGTATGTTCTAAATAAATAAATAAATGTTACTATGGCAACTAAACAATAGCAATAATGTCCTCCAACCGATTTCGGCCACAGGGGCTTGATTTTATATGAGACTTGTCAACTGCGCGGGACATATTATAGTGCACAAGTGTGTGCACAAACACAAGCACACTCACTATTCCCTTAGTCTCATAGTCCGATGGGAGGCCACGAGCGACAGGACCGGAGAGATTGGGCGCAGGACCAACGGCTTAACGTGCTTGCCCAGGCACGAGGGTTTGACACCGCCAACTCTCTGACTCAGAACTATTGGATGATTCCTAACAGAAAAACCCAATATCACTTTTTGTTCGACCCAGAAATCAAATCCGAGACCTCATGATCCGCAGTGACACTACTGCAGGACCATAGAGGCAGTCAAAAACAATAGCATCATGAAAAATGCTAAGTAAAATAAATTTCAACTTATCTAGGCCCTCACAGAATACTAGCTTTCTACAGAAGAACTGAAAACTTCTTCAGCCCAAAATATGCTCATGTTATGGATATTAGGACCAGACCAGGTTCAGATATTTGAAGATACTGGCTTCTCAGTAACTAATATCATTATTATCATAGATATTCTATGACACCCAGTGTTAAAGAATTTACAGGCACTCCAAAGCACAGACAGTGCGAATTAATATGGTTCAGTATAACTCTGACAGTTTGGTTATGATCACAGGAAGCAGTTGAATGCAAGTGGCTCAACTTTGATCTGTGTTGAGACCCTTAGGGGAGACGTATGTCCTCCAATGGATGTCTCTAGTAGTGATGTGCCAGATCGTTAAAAATGTATAGCAGCGGATACGGATCAGAATACGGATATTAAGTGTCAAGCTTTATTTTCTTACTGATTTGATGTCGGTGCGCGCGACCTTAAAACGATATTTGACGTCATGCACGCCCAGCGGAACAATAGAAAGATCATGTGTCGACTTGTATCGAAAATATATTAATAATACCCTGAATGGAATTTAATAGTTTTTTAATTCTACCTGACCACCTATAGCATTCCATCTTAGCAATTGAAAATTAATAAGGTGAAAGATCGGTAATAGATCCGTGAGAAACATAGCGGATACGGATATCCGGCACATCACTAGTCTTTAGGCTGAGGCAACTATAGCTCTGACTACAAACTCTACAAGACAAATCTATTTACCTTCACCAATCAATTCAGTATCAAACACTTCTGTCACTAAAATATTTGCCTTCTGTTTCATATCACCATCCTCTCCCACTATAATCTCAGTTGACCTCTTTGGAATGACTTGGATTTTGTCAGCAACATTGTTATGTTCTAATATCTTGAGGCAGCACTCTGCCATTGGCTTGAATGCTTCACAAGCAACAATAGAGTCAGCTCCGCAGTTAGCTGCCATTATTGATAATAGACCTGTACCAGTGCCTGGAAATTAAATAAAAATTATACAGATAACAATGTTAATAATTGTTTTAACAGTTATTTATTTGGAATGAAGCCGACATACTGTGGCTAACAAAAATTGGTCAATCAAACACCAATGACCTAATGAGAATAATTATTACCACCTTAACATACATAAACAAATGTATAACTTATATTTTTCGTATTATTGATATACTTATAGGATACTGAAGCAAATTTTATCACAAACCTATGTCCAGAACATTAGCTTGCTTTCCCTCGCTGTGCATTTTGTCGATCGCAAGTTTTAGAGCTCTGTAATATTTCTGATTGCGCTCTGTATCATGCAACATGTCTGCAAATGCCGATCGCGCAATCTCTTGATGATAGTCATAATCTTCATCCTGCATGTTCCATTCTGTACTCCCAGTGATGGGGTTCTTCGTCTGAGTAAATACTTTCATCTTGCTGACAGAACTTTGGAACCTACAAGAAAGTAAATATAATGACAGAAGAAAGCTAGATGAAAAGCCGAATAACCAAACAAGAAACTAAGATTTTTACCTTTTTACTACAAAATTACTATGAATTCTGAATAAATGTATAATCCTCATTTAAATTGGCATATTCCTGTGCCGGTTTTATCACAAAAGTGATAACATTTCATAGGAATTCGAAATAAAACAACTTGACAACATAACCTATAAAACACTACTTTTTTTAAAGTTTTGACAACTTTGTGGTTTGTGGGCTGCCAGGCTGCCAGCTCCTAAAAAGATTACACCCTTTTGATTTGATTTTGACGTTCAGGATAAAATCTTGTAAAATCCCAAACTGTATATTCCATCCACCGATCTCTTTCGTCAAAGATTCAAGCCCGCTTTCAAGACATTAATGGATATAATAGGAAATATTTAAAATTAATTACTAACAGCTGCTTACCGTTGCCGTCTTTATAAAATGTTAAGATTTGTTTTATTTTGCGTACTGTTTTATAGTAAAGCAAGCGGGTGTTCTTTTTTAAGACTAAGAATTATTTTATTGCATTTAAAAAAGTCATACAATATATTGTTGACATTTCAATAACCCTAAACTAAACAAAATCAAATTTGAAATATATATTTTTTCTCCCTAATTTAGAGAAAACCCCTTGAACTGGAAACACAGCAGAAATTCGGGGCAATGTTGCCAGTACAAAAAGGAAACGTAAAGAAAGATGACATAAAACCATTTTCGACTCATGTTCTTTTTAAATCTAGTTTTATTTTGGAGTGTATCTTTGGCCTTTGAAACTGCAATAGTAAATTGAAAGCGGGTCACCAGCCGATGAACAAGGCGGGGAAAATGAGAAAAGTATGAATTGTAGGGATTTTTTAATCTTTAGGTGGGAGCCCTAGAGATTTGAATATTTTTTTTTATATTGTTTGGATCATCATCATCCTCCTAGCATTGTCCCAATTGCAACCCGGGGTCCGGTCAAGGGCGGATCCAGCTTTGGCGCCAGGAGAGGGTCACATAGTCGTGGTCAAGTCTTATATTTTGATAACAATAGATACAAGTAAAAAGTTGGTATTTAATTAATGTACGTAATAGACCAGTGCAGATTCCGCATCGCTTCTTGCTTGTGCTTGGGAGCTGTTTGCGTTTCTCTGCATCGCTGTCACTGCAGTGAAGCCGTCGACAGTCTTGGCCACCATGGCCTATCGTGCAGCAGGAGTGCTGGGCGTATTTTCCGACATGCCCATATTAATGACATACTCCGCCGAGCTCTTGTCACCGCCGGAGTACCAACTCATCTTGAACCTAATGGCTTGGTACGCGACTATGGGAAGAGACCAGACGGTATGACGTTATTACCTTGGAAGATGGGTAGGCCTTTGGTGTGGGACGGACATGCGTCGATACCCTTGCGCCATCACATCTTTCAAGTACAGCTGGATCAGCGGGCGCTGCTGCTGCATCGGCGGAGGCCCTCAAACGGCGTAAATATGGAAACCTAGCGGGTAATTACGTTTTTGAGCCGTTTGGGGTAGAAACGCTGGGGCCATGGGGCCCTAGTGCACACGCTCTATATAAAGAAATCGCCAGAAGGCTGATTGATGCTTCCCGTGACCAGAAGGCTGGTTTGTATTTCGCAGAGAGAATAAGCATTGCCATACAACGTGGCAATGCTGCCAGCCTTCTGGGCACGCTACTAGTCGACAGCGTGGCGGAGGAATTTTTTGACGCTTCATAGTTGTATTGCCTCTTTTGTTTTTCGTTAGTTTAGGATAGTTAAGGTTTTTAAGTCGTTTATTTTTTTGTAATACATGTTATAAGAATGTATATAATTACGCAGGTAGAAGAGTAGTTTAATTTTAAGGTTGAGTTTCCTATTTAAAAATGTAAATAACATACCAAATAAAAGTGCAGATACGTTACAAAACGGTAAAAAGTAAAATAAAATTACAGTAGGTTGAGACCCATTGGAGAAGGAAGAGAATATAGCGATCATTAAAGGAAAAATAAATTACGGGCGATCTGAGGTCGGGAAGTGGATGGGGTTGCCATTTTAAGGGTAAAAAAGGGTTTATCTCGATTGCCAGCAAAACTACAAGTCCTACGGAAAAAACGTCAATGGCAAAGTTGTAGGTAATAAAAAGATCTACAACTTTCGTATTTACGTTTTATTCACACAACCTCATAATTTATGTAAAAAATTCAAATAACCAAGTTTTTGGTTTTTTATTTTTAACTTTTACAATAGTTTTTCTTTTACACGAAATTTGGTGACAACTTGCCTTTTTATGTTCCAAACACACTGTTTATGTTTTTTATTTAAAGTATTTATTTTTACGCCTTATTTTGACTTAAATCGAAAGAAAACCCTTATTTTCAAATGAAAATTCTCACGTCAATATATCAGCTTTTTTTGAAAATTGTTCGGCGTTTTGTGCGTTGAAATCTCTACGTTCTGATGGTGTGAATAAAATATACATTACTAAGGTAAACGCTCTCAGAAAATGTAACGAAATGAAACAACCTCAAGACCGATTTTTTTAATCATAATGTACAATTTTGAGATATTTATTAAAATTAACACTTTAATTACTTGAAAAACGTAAGATTCCATGCTACATTGTTAAATAAGAACTTAAAAATCGATATAATATACCAGTGGCGTAGCGTGGGGGGGGCCGGGGGGGCCATGGCCCCGGGCGGCACATTTAAGGGGGCGGCAAAAGAGGCCGTGAAAAAAAAATTAATACTTGGCGCGCGCACTGACACGATCCCAGTAGGATCATGCGCGGCGCGGGCGCAGTAGAAAGAACAACAATCGAAAACAAAATCATCATGGTTTTTATTACTTGAAGACTTGCTTGTGTCCGTTTATTAATTCTTGAACAGTTTGCAATATTCCGGTGATCTGCGAGCCTGTTATGAGTAATTTTATTAATAAATCCATATATCAGGGCCGCCCCTGTGTGCGATGTGTGCCGCCCCTATCGCCACATGGCGCAACGCGTGCCAGATAAAATAATAAAACATAATCTTTATAGTTGAATAGGGAAGAAAGCAGGTACAGGTCTCCTAAGGCAATAGTCACACCTGCGGTTTAACTATACGCTATTTGAACTTTGACTCCAATATTTATGATATTTGCGTTAAAATCAAAGCCGATTATTTCACATACTACAAACGCCTTCTGCTAATTTTTGGACGCACCACCCCAATTCCCGGCAGCTTCTTTATTCCCCGGAAAAGGACGCGGTGGCGGGTACGGCGGTGCATGTGTTCTGTAAGACTATAGGGCTACGGTAGGTTACCAAAATCAATTATACATAATACCTTGCGTCGAACATAATCTACGGCAAGTCACATAACGTAGAACATACTGCGGTTATCAGAAGTCCCATGACAGGTAACTCTAGAGTCTGGTGACTTTTGCTACCATCGAGAAGGCGACCTACTCTTGGTGTGGCGTCGGTTTACTGGTCAGGAGGAACAGTTTGTGGAAGTCGGTAGTGTGTCGACCCGGATAGCGTACGTCGTACTTAAACTCACCAATAGGGGCGGTCTAAAGGTGATGATTCAAGTATGTGCGCGCAACTCAACTCACCTTTATGCTCCTGCTACACCTGCGTCTTAACGCGTCAATTAGCGCGTTAATTTAGGCGCTACATAGATGTGGCCAACGTTTTAACGCGTTAAAATACTAAATTCCGGCGCGAATTTGTTAACGCGTTAACTAACGCGTAGTTGGCTATTGCCATTAACGTTAACGCTAACGCAGGTGTAGCAGTAGCATTACGAGATGGCTGAGGCCATGTAGGTACCAGGACACTGTTGGCAATACCTAGTAAGACCAAAGCTCAGTATTTCAACGCGAAAGCGGAAGTACAAGAACGCAACGAAACGAAAATCGGAGGCCACGCGCGCCGCGTGGGGCACGTGAATCATATGGCCGAATGCTAGTTAACTACCTCGTAGCAGAGGTCCTTTCCTTAATGAACTCCTTTTGTAAGAAGAAGCCTCACAGGCAGTGGACGCCAAGACGCCAGGGATGGCCAAACCGCGATAATGTGACAAGCAAGGTGAAAGACTATATCAAGACGGACCAAAACCACATAATTATTAAAAGACGGTGATCAATACGATAAAAACCTGAAGCGATCACCGACGAGTACGAGGCTGTCTTAATATAAACCTCAGAACTGAAAGGGCCCAGTCAATGAAGCCTTCTCTCAGACTTACATTGCTCCTCCCACCGACAGCATTAAGCAGAGGACGGCCACAGCGGTCATGGTATTAGGAGATTCGTCTCGAAAGATCTGCTCCGCATAGAGAAAAAACTAGTAGTCTAAACTGCCAGCCGAGACTCTCGAACTGATGAGGAAAAGACGCGAGATGCATTCCTGTCGGCTGTCTTCGACAAATAGGTAAGTACGAAATCTTACGCAACGAGACCTACGACGCATTAACACTCGGGCCATCGAGGCTGCGATCGAGAAAACCCCGGGGATCAAAAGTCTTCGCTCTGCAGTTGAGGCGACACAATCAAACGACAATACAATCGCGGATGGCCGCATCGTGAACTCAAAGTTCGAGATTCTCGAAGACGTTGAAAGGTTTTATCGACACTTGTTTACCTCGCGGGCAGACTGACGATCACAGTACTGAACTACTGACGCACCACTACACCGAAGCCGTCCCGATTGTCGAACAGAGTGAGGTGTGGTCGGCTTTTAAAAACAACAAAGTGATGACGGAAATTCATCGACATTTAACTTATTAAAATCCTTTAAGCCGTCTAGGCCTAGACTAAGCTATACATATATTGCAGCAGAGAAACGGCCGCTGCCGTGCGCGACCCATTAACACCGCTGAGAGCTGCCACGTTTTGCCGTAAAATGATTATACTGTATACTCTATTATGATATTCGAGCAAGCGAAACGAATCAAATGACAACATTTCTTTTTTAATCCTTTAAGCCGTTCAGCGTGTAAAGCCAAACTAAAGGACATACTGATAAGCATACAAACATACCAAAACCCGAAAAACGTTACACTTCTGCAGAAATATTGGGGTAAAAAGGGGGCGGCGAATTGCCGAACGGCCCCGGGCGGCAGAAACCCACGCTACGCCACTGTAATATACAACTAAAATTAACAAACAAATAAGTTAACCCTTCGTCAGGCGCCGCCATTTTGATCATTTACGCAGATCTGGCGCGCTCCCGCTCCGGGAGAGTTAATAAAATAGTAAATATGGCGGAAGCCATTTTGCAAACTATACCACCTCTGGCATAGCCTAGGAATGACAATTTAAACTAGTCTTCGATGTTTAGAAAAACTTAAATTTTACTGCTTTTCTGTATTACATGTGTAATAAAATAAAGCATTACAGATTTTTGATTAAGTACACTATCATATTGCATACGGTAAATATGTATAAAGTGTGAAATTAAAACAATATCGTAACGTAAAGATAGGGTCATGGCATTTTTTCCATTTTTCGATACATAATCTACCATCATTCATAAATTATACTTTTTCTCGTTAATATTTGTGTTTTATTTACAAAACTATACCATAATTTAAAACATACAGTCATAAAATCACTTTACTCCATACATTTTTTTAGCAGTAGGAACATTAATATATGTAGGCCTTATCAGGCGCCGTCCCGCCGGTGTTATGAAGTGTCTCATGTTTCAAGATTTGTTCTGAGAGAGATGTGGCTCAAGTGGCTCATGTTTTTTGTTTATTCGTAAGTTCAGTTCATATAGTAAGCCTATAAAAAAAATTACATTCGTAAAGTAATAAATTTGGCAGCTTGAGACATAAACATAAACCTCTCGAAAAACGACTCTAAATAGGTACTCATAATTAATGACCTGTAAAACAATTTCAGATTATCTTTTTTTAATACTAATAACATTTTCTAAAACTAGATTTATTATACTAAAGTTACGTTACAAAATTAAAACGTGTTAGCAAACAAAAATAATTGAGAATTTATAAATAAAACGTGTGGGATTTGTCCCGGAGCGGGACAAATGCCAGACCGACATTTGTAACGCTCCGGGACATTCAGACATCATTTAAAGCAATATAGATGATTTTTTGTTATTTTCTATGTTATCTTATGTTAATTTTTAGTAATAATGGCAATATAAAATGCTCCGAAATAATCCACACTAATGTAGCAGTGAACAAAGTGTCTGTCTGGCATTTGTCCCGCTCCGGGAGGTCACAATGCCGGCAGTAATTTTATCACAAATTTCGCTAAATATTGATTTACTTGGATGAATCTAAAGTAAGAAATATGTTAACAGTTATACAATAATTAGATTTTCACAATCTTTTACACAAAAGTATTTTAAATAGCCAAAAAGAAATAGCTTTTTTGGCGGGACTAACACGATTGCAAAGCGGGAGTGGTTCACGAAATAAGCATTTTTTTGTTAAAAAGCCTTGAACCCACACAGAAAATTACTTATATGAAGTATATTACTTACCCACCCATCCTTTCCTAATGAAATTTTGGCCGAAACACAACAAAATATACTTAAAATTCATAAAATACGCGGACGTTCGTTGTAAACAAACACTAGCACACGGAACACTGCAGGAACAATAAACATTCATGGAATTATATGCCTTGTTGAGTTTCTGTTGGACTGTATTTATATCTTTTTTCGTCAGTATATGTTAAAGCAGTGCGAAATGCATATTAGGCGCCTAAATCCACGTTTTTAAAAACACTTAGCGAATCTCCCGGAGCGGGACGGTGCCACATGCGCCAAATAATTTGCTCTCCCGGAGCGGGAGTGTGCCAGATACTCGCTAATTTCAAAAATGGCGGATGCCAGATAATCTAATTGTCTATTTTTCCCGGAGCGGGGAGCGGGAATACGCCACACGAAGGGTTAATACTACTGTTAATGTTGTTACTACTGCATTGGAGTTGCAAATAAAAAACAATTTCATTTCATTTCATTTAATAATTAATAAGACATCTACAATATTTTGAGAAAGTTGTAGAATCTTCTTTAAATTATAGCGTAAACTCCTATTTATCGCTATTTTAAGATAATGTATGTAGGTACCTGAGTGACCCACAGAAAATTTTAGCCCATCATTAGTTATTTTATAAAGAAAAGGGGAAGGGCTAGGTGGATCTGGGCGGTCTACGCTGTAATTTAGAGAAGATTCTATAACTTTCTCAAAATATTGTAGATGTCTTATTATATAGACTTATTTGGTTGTTAATTTTAGTAGTATATTTCGATTTGCAAGTTCTTTTCTATCAATGAAGCAAGGAATCTTACATTTTTCGAGTAACTAAAGTGTTAATTGGTAATAAATCGCTCAAAATTGTACATTATGATTAAAAAAATCGGTCTTGAGGTTGTTTCATTTCTTTGCATTTTCTGAGAACGTTTACCTTAGTAATGTATATTTTATTCACACCATCAGAAAGTACAGATTTCAACGAACAAAACGCCGAACAATTTAAAAAATAAAGCTGATATATTGACGTGAGAATTTTCAATTGAAAATGATGGTGTTATTTCGATATTAAGTCAAAATAAGGTGTAAAAATAAATATTTTAAATTAAAAACATTAACAGTGTGTTTGGCACATAATAAGGCAAGTTTTCACCAAATTTCGTGTAAAAGAAAAACTATTGTAAGAGTTAAAAATAAAAAACCAAAAACTTGGTTATTTGAATTTTTCATATAAATTAAGACGTTGTGTGAATAAAGTGTAAATACAAAAGTTTTAAATCTTTTTATTACCTACAACTTTGCCATTGACGTTTTTCCCGTAGGACTTGAAGTTTTGCTAGCAATCGAGATAAACCCTTTTTTACCCTTAAAATCGCAACCCCATCCTCTTCCCGACCTCAGATCGCCCGTAATTTATTTTTCCTTAAATTTTTGCTATATTCTCTTTCTTTTCCAATGAGTTTCATCCTACTATAATTTTCTATCGTTTCAAAAATTATCTACCCTGGTCTAAAACCTTTGCCATCATACAAAGTTATTATACTTTAAACTAATTAAATATTGATGGTATATATAGTTACATTAAATCTGTATGGTGACAAAATATATACTTAAATAAAATCTTTATGTTTAATTAGTGGTCCACCTAAGTTCTGGAACCAGCCCAGGGGGGGGGCATGACCTCCATGACCCTCCCCCCTGGATCCGCCCTTGGGTCCGGTTACTAGTCTAATTCGATTTGGCTGCATATTAGCATTTCCGCAGAACGACTGAATGCCTGACCGCCGCAACCCAAAGGGATAGCGACATTCCATGGTTAAGACTAGTCTCGGTTTATTAAGAGTAACTGACGCCCTATAACGACTGTCAAAGATCTTCACAACAGCCGGGACCAACGCCATAGTCTAGGGCAGCGATACTCAACCTTTATTTTAGAATGGCCGCATAAGCATTCCAGTCAGAGTGCCGCGGGTCGCAGACAAATTCAGTAGATCTTACGAGAGGAGGGGGAGTCATGGATTTGTAGGATTCAAATTATTGATTCAAATCATTAAGATGCCAGTCGTTGTGCAGTTTCTGCAGGCTGAACTTGTGTGCTTGAAATATCGAGCTTATGTGGGCCGAGTTTTTGTGCTTCTGAAGGGTTGAGCTAAATTGGAGGTACAAGTCGTGGCGTGGTGAGAAACGTTTCAAGGTTTCCTTTTCCAAGACCAAGGCCATTTCTTTTTATGAGCCCGTGTGGCTCAAATAATGACGAGTGGGGTCCGAATCGTAAAGACAAACTTCAAAGGGCTGAATTGCGGTGCTTGCAATTTAAAATGGTTGACATATTTTCCTACATATTATCTACTCCACGCTATTCGGTGGAACGGCCCACGGGCCACACGAAATGGTTTACTGGGCCGCATGCGGCCTGCGGGCCTCTGGTTGAGTACCGCTGGTCTAGGGCAAGCGGTAAACAATTCAATACCAACGCACATACTTTCGAATAATCAGTGGTGCACGCCGTGGATTCGAACCAGATACCTTCTACATGTCAGTTTGTCGGTATCTGCGCTAGACTATCGCTGCTCTTTATATTGATTGAATTATATTTTTATTTATTTTTTTATAGACTCACGCCTGTATCCCAGGAGGGATAAGCAGAGGTGTAATATTACACCCACACTACGCCATGAATTATTTTAGGTCCCACGTAATAGGGGGCAAACCTATTGCCGTTATCGGACACATCACCAGACTCCATGCTGCTACTCCCCTGCACTTTTTGCCCGACCCGGGAATCGAACTCGGGACCTCCGATCAACTGTCGCATACGCTATCCACTGGACCACCGGAGGCAGTCTGATTGAAAGGGATATATAAGAGAAAAATGATCATTGATTGAATCTGAGGATTGAATGGGTTACAAAAATCTTTATACAAAATATACCTACACACAATTTAAGTGCGCATAATAATGAAGTTGATAGCATCAAATACCGCATTTACACATTCGTGCGAATAACGAGGCGAATGACGAGGCGAATAACGAACACGCATGTGTAAACACTACATTCGTTATTCGCCTCGTGATTCGATTCGTGATTCGCGTGTTCGCGTTGAGAGCGGTTTTTCGGACACGAATCAAAGGGCACGAATGGCGAACACGAACTTACTGTTTACACATTCGTCTGCATTCAGTTGACAGCTAGCGCTAGGGATGTCGGAAGTGAAGAAAAATATCGATATATCGATGTATCGATATTTATAAAAATATCAATATCGGCGTCGATATCTACAGTAAAAAATATCGATACATCGATATATCGGTGAATTTTTAAAACAATTGGCTGTTTTATACTAATAATTATTTAGTATTTAGTTTAGGCCTAGTCAATCATATTAAAAGGTATTTTTTATACATAAAATCTTCGGACGCGGCTCTAACCACGTGAATTATAGATACATCTAAACCTTCCTCTGGAATCACAGTATAGGTATTTAATATATACTGTGATTCCTTTAGATTCCTGTAGTAAGTAAAAGTTGAAAACCGTGAATTAATCCGTGTGGTAATCATAGTTCATCGCGCTCATATAGACAGACAATAAGGAAAGAGAAAATATGTATGTACTAGCCTTGCCCCCGGCTCAGTTACTTTATTTTATAAAATGGATAGATAGGTATTTGTCACAGAAAACTAGCTTAATCAGCTGCTCAATTAAAAACCTAGACACTAAATAAAACGGCGCCGTTCGTCTAGCGGCCTGAATTCAGCCATGCAATCAACAGTACAGTTTTTACAAACAATAGTTTCCTTTTGCTTTCTTACTATATTTAGGGTTTTGGATTCTACCGACTTCAGTTACATTGATAAAAATATATCGTTTTTATACAATTTTCGATAATGCAAATTTTGTATCGATTTATCGATATATCGAATTAAAACATATCGGCAAAAAATATCGATATATTGAATTGAAAATATCGATCCATCGATATATCGATACTTTTTCAACAAGCCTAGCTAGCGCCCGACCCAACAGGACGTGTTGTCAAAATGGAGTGGAGTGAAGCGGGAATTATAGAATTCCTTGAACTATTTTAAAAAAGAAGAGCTCATTTGGAACCCAAAACATCAGAAAGATAAACGGTGCTTGGAACCGTATGTCTGCTAGTATGGGGTTGCCATTAAGCACATTAAATATAAAAAAATCATACTTTGGCTAAAACAAAATTGATTATCAACAAACATAGTAAAAGATATGACTGCCCCGTTGGTCTCGCGGCATAAATGTGCGCGTGGGATTGGGAGGTCTCAGGTTCGATTCCCGGGTCTGGCAAAGTGTTATTGGGTTTTCCGTTAGGAAATTCTCAGTAGCAGCACGGAGTCTGGTAATGTGCCCGGTACGGCAATAGGCTCGCCTACTGTTACGTGGGACCTAAAATTCATGGCGAAATGTGGGTGTAATATTACACGTCTGCCTACCCCTTCGGGGATACAGGCGTGAGTCTATGAATAAAAATAAAAAAAATATTATTTATATGAGTAATTCTCAAAGTAATTTAATAATTTACATGCTCAAGAAAGAAATCGACTGTGACGATAGCTTTTTTTTTACTTTTTTACGCAGGATATCTAAATAATTATATAATTTCATTAAATGTAGCGCGCACGCTGCGCTTATTTTCACGTCCTCCATGTTCGTGTGCGAATTTCAAATGATTCACTCCACGAATGTGTGAACAGTAGTTCGCGACAGCATTCGTATACGAATGTTTCGACGAATATTCGTGGAGTGTCGAGGCGAATGACGAACACGCATGTGTAAATGCGGTAAAAGAGTTTTATTGAAGATTACTAATTTTCTATGGCCAGTTATTTTGTCTTGTCAATTTGAACGTCTTTATCTATATGTCTGTGTAATGTCTAATTATTGTGTCTAAAATAATTATAAATATTTACAAAAATCAAAATATATTACGACCAATTTATTGTGCTATTTGTGTTAAATATTGTGCTGATAACAGTTTTTACAAATGGCAGTTTCTACGGTGTCGTAGATGTCAGTCATCTAAACTTTCCGACGTTTTGCTATCATGGCGGCCGCCGTCGGTAGGATTTGTGGGGCACGACTTTTGAAAAAATATGGCATAGTTGCACCCCAGGTACTGAAAATGGTTCTAAACAATTAGGTGTTTAGTTTAAGTTGTTACTTTGTATCATTTTAGTGGTCTATATGTTACTAATGACGGTGAAATTGAAGTTCAAAGTGTCACGGAAAACTGCTGTATTTTACGAAATTGCCCAGTACTCAGAGGGTTACAACGTGTCATACGTAATAATGTGGTAATTCAGCACCAGCTGAAGCGAAAATTGATAACAGTGGTTACTATAATTTTCACGGACAAGTGATAACCTATTCCTCATTATGTAACAAGTACATACGATATCTAATGGAAGCTGTCCATTGCAGGTTAGTCAGCTGTCCACCAACACTCAGGGATGGACTACAAACAGGAAACTGGTGAGTGTTTTATCCTATATTAATTTTGTAAGTAATATTGTCCTAAGTGTCAATGGGTTAGCTGGTCATTTATTGATTGTGCAATATCATTAAAGTTTATGGTACTCCCCAGCTTTTGTTGTGCTTGGGTGTGTTTGAGCACTGAAACTCAATACTATAATATTTTAATAGCATGGAGCCACATCTTTATCAAAAACCACACTGATATCAGATGTTTTCAAAATCTATATGATTGCCTTGAAACCATGTAAAAAGAATACACCTATGTACCCCTAACCTAATTGGCATGTAAAGAAATCAAACATATTTATATGTCGTTAAAATAACACACTGTTTAGATAAGTAGAGACAATCATTTCTATTTCTTTAGACCAATAGATATAATAAAAAATAGTTCAGAATATTGTGATGATGGTAATTAAGTAAAGTTGTGCAACTTAACATTAGACTTCATGGCCAGTGAGAAGATAAAAATGTTAATAAAAATATTTTCTTGTCCAATAGATTTAACCAATTTAAGGAAGTCCAGTATAGGGATAGGGATAGTGGTAATAAAATATGCACATTAACATATATTTTATTTTATTCATTATACAACACTAAACTTTATTGGTATGCTGTAGTATGTAGTCCTCACTAACTTGCACTTTTGTCTTCTGTCCAGTGGCTGTCAACCCTAGGTGTAGTAGGTGGCGGTTTAGGAGCTCTGCTGTACGCACTGGAAAGATCAGTTGTGGATGCGAGTGAACATCAAGCTAAATCTGTACACCAACCTTGGAGTCACGATGGATGGTTTAAATCATTTGACCATGCAAGGTGAGTATTATAATAATTTCTGGTACTATAAGACTTCAGAATCAACTCTGATCTAGAATAGTTGGCACAATGGACATGCCACGAGCCTAACTGAATTAATAGGCCAGTAAAACATGCCCTTACACAAAATGTTTTTAAATCCAATGTTATTTGAAGACTGCACTGGTAAGGCTGTAGATTTTGCCACTTTTTTCAAAATCAAGAATAGTTCTCTTATTTTGGATGCCTAGTTTGTTATTTTTTTCCCTTCCTTCCACTCGACACCACCAAAACGACACCATCCGTGGTGTCGTATGGAATCTCTAGTCCATACGACACCACCCTAGTGATGTCCAGAAACGCGTGTTTTTGACTAACAGCTCCCAGTTCATTAAAATAAATATCAGACAACATCACATACATTGATCCGACCCCAAAGTTATTATTTCAAGTTATCTATAGTAAACGATAATTAATAAAACAGAGTTTATGAAATATTATTTTTTTATTTCAGTGAAGTAAGTAGTTATGTAGGTATTAAAGAACGGACCGGAAAACTAGTCTTGCAGCATGTCCACAATTGTTGTTACGTGCTTGTAATAGGCCTTAATGAACTTTTCTTTTAGTGTGTCTTTTCCGGGAAAAAAACTTTCAGCCAACAATTTTGCTGTATTTAATACAATCTGAGCATCACTCAAATGGTCCGTTTGGGTACAATTATCCTTTGTAACCTCACTATTAGTCGGTGGTGTCGTATGGACTAGTGATTCCATATGACACCACCGATGGTGTCGTTTTGGTGGTGTCGAGTGGAAGGAAGGTTTTTTTCAGGCAACATATTTTTCAGGCAATTAAAAATACATTCTGTATTTAAATATTTTTAATTAAATAAGCAAAATCTTTTCATTGGACTTACAGTAAATTCAGGTCTAAATGTATCTAACATATTTCGATAATGATAAGATTATTTTACTAATATCATCCATCTTTTACTAATCATTAACTTAAGTAGAATATGAAATGCCTTTATGTAACACAATATGTTTTGTTCGGCAGTGTCCGTCGTGGCTATGAAGTATACAAACAAGTGTGCAAAGCATGCCACTCGTTGCAGTACATTGCGTTCAGAAACCTTGTTGGTGTTACCCACACTGAAGAGGAGGCAAAGGCTGAGGCCGCAGAGGTCGGTACACATTTCATTTACGTATCTTAATTTATAAGTCATTAGAATATGAGGGAGGTCTATGTTCAATAATAGTCATCTATTGATGCCTATATAGCCTATTGGCTGATGATGTTGTAGTAGAAGTTAATTGGGTTTGGACAGGGCGGTTCCGACCCAATGCAGCGCCTGTGTGCGAAATCTATGAAGCGCCTGTGCAGTGGCGTAGGGCGGATGACCTTTTTTTTTTTTTTGTCGTTACCTAACAATTCCGGGCTAAATTATTTGCCCCTCCTACGCCACTGCGCCTGTGTGCGAAATCTGTGAAGCGCCTTTTTTGGCATCCTTTTTCGAAAATAAGTGTTATAATTAACGCATATCTTGGCGCGCGGCGCCCCTGTCACCCTGGCGCCTGTGTGGGCCGCACACATTGCACATAGGGAAGGTTCGGCCCTGGGTTTGGAACTATAAAATATGAGTTTAATGCAAACATGGTTTTTATTGCAAGCTTGATCCGCAGCAAATGTATGAGAAATTATTATGAGGTTGTAACAGTACAGTATGCTTGTTTTGATAAAAGACTCTTAACCAGTTATATCAGAGACATGTTTTGTTCTCATCAAAATGGTTTTTTTTTATAGACTCACGCCTTTATCCCCAAAGGGGTAGGCAGAGGTGGAAAATTTCACCCACATTACGCCATGAATTTCTAGGTCCCACGTAAAAGGGGGCAAGCCTATTGCCGCTATCGGACACATCACTAGACTCCGGGCTGCTACTGAGAATTCAGATAAACCCAGTAACACTTTTGCCTGACCCGGGAATCGAACCCGAGACCTCCGATCAGCAGTCGCATACGCTATCCTCTGGACCACGGAGGTAGTCTGGTAATGAAAATGGTATTCTGAAGGATTTTGGCTCTGGCTATTCTCATTTGTGCAATTTAGGGGTAATGTAATAGGCCTAATATTTGGGCCACACCCACCCTTGTTGCAGTATCTTTTGAGTTACTTATATGACGTAACAGCAATTTAGCTAACCACAAATTGAAATCTTAAATCTATCATCATACATAGACTAAACACATGACATAACAGGTTTCTGTCACTGTGAATAGAAAAAAGTACCTACCCCTCCAGGAAATAGGTGTGAGTCTATGTATTTGTATGAATAGAAAAAAATATATATATGACAATCCTTATAAGTAAAAGACAATTTAGATTCTAATTTGTAATGCTTGTTGTAAGTAAGAGATAAGAGATTATCTTTTATACATCATTCTCAAATATATATTTGTATCAACTTAAAATTTAAAATAAAAATTTTTTAACAAAAAATAACCGCCTCCAAGAATCTGGAAAATGTGTGAAAATAGCACTAAAAAGTAAAAAATAAATTCCGTTATTTTTACTTCAATTTACTTATAAACGTCACCTATTCAACTTAATATTACATACTTATACGAGTTATACGAATCTACCACTTAATTCACGTACCTGACATAATACATATTTTTATATGACTAACAAACTAAATTAAATACCTATCACCAGAAATCACATAAGTATATTATATTTTTGGACTAAGTACTTAGAAAAAAATATTTGTTAGGACTATAATATACAATTATACTTTTTTTGGAGTCGGTGCCAGCTGAGATTAAGAATTAAAGATGTTATTAAGTGACCGACCCGAACGCGAGCAGGGCAGACGCTGTTGACGTTTGTCTCCGATATCCATTTTTTCTATGCGCTTGTATGTAGGTAATTATTGTATTGCAGTGGATTGTGGTTCTTTAGAGTTATTTAACACGAAATCTGTATTCGTTGAAATAGGTGTGATTTGGTATTGCTGCATTTTAGTATTGCATCTTTACATAATTCTATTTGTCTTGTTTTTCAAATTTTGAGATCTTTTTGTAAAAACTTCTCAGAATTTGATTTGTACCAATTAGTATCGCTTTAAGTTCTTGTTTTGGTTGATAGGTAATTGTAAATAGGTATTTAGGTTAATTTGTAACTGGGCTGTCGCACCTGTTGCCAGGTTTCGTTGTTTTCTTTATTTGCAAAATAGGTTTGGTTAGATCCTACATTGTGGTATTAATGTAACTTTAGATACTTATTTACTATATTTTGTGTTATAGAAAACTGCTTAAAATTTGATTTATATTTGTTGATTTCACTTCTCGACATTTGTAAATTACTTACATGTTTAATGAAGTTTTGCTAAATTATCGTATCAATGCAGCTTTTCATATATTTTGTACATTATCAAGAAATTATTTACTAAAACGCTTGGCTGGCACCGACTCCAAAAAAAGTATAATTGTATATTATAGTCCTAACAAATATTTTTTTCTAAGTACTTAGTCCAAAAATATAATATACTTATCTGATTTCTGGTGATAGGTATTTAATTTAGTTTGTTAGTCATATACAAATATGTATTATGTCAGGTATGTGAATTAAGTGGTAGATTCGTATAACTCGTATAAGTATGTAATATTAAGTTGAATAGGTGACGTTTATAAGTAAATTGAAGTAAAAATAACGGAATTTATTTTTTACTTTTTAGTGCTATTTTCACACATTTTCCAGATTCTTGGAGGCGGTTATTTTTTGTTAAAAAATTTTTATTTCCTGTTTTTTAGTGAATTTTTCTTTCTGCGGTTATCTGATTTATCGAAATTAAAGATGGGTAGACTTTTTTATTTTTTTACCTGGGGAAACTCTTTTGCCGAGTGCCTCTCCGCGTGGCGGGCAAAGAATGGGACACAGGGAACGCGGGTGTGCTGCTCCGTTACGCTTTTCCCGTAAGTAGGGCTCAGTCTCTGGAAGTGTCCTCCCTCACTCGCACAGTACGAGGTAGCGCCTCGTACTGTGCGAGTACAGTGGTTCCTCGGCTCTCCGAGACCACTGTCTTCTCGGGGTCGTTCGTGGTCGTCAGCCAGATTGCCATCTCTGATTGCCCACGGCCCTAAGGAAGAGTCAGGCTAGCGGCCATTGCCACCACCACGACGCCGCCTGCGTCTGCGAGCGGGATCGGCTCTTTCGCGATCCCGCTCGGCGGCCTCCTTCTGGAGCATAACCGCTTCGCAGAAGGAGACCACAGTATCCCACCGGATGTCTTGCACCAACATGGCCTGGACGACGGCCTGCGGAGAAAGATCGCCTCCGATAACAGAGACCAAGTCTCGCCGCTCAGATTCACATGCAGTACACTCAGAGAGCGTATGCTGCGCAGAGTCCAGGTCACTGCCCCAGTGGTGGCATGCCGGCGTCGCCTCGCGGCTGATTCGGTTCAAATACTCGCCGAAACATCCGTGTCCAGTGAGTATCTGAATCAACCTAAACATGACGCAGCCACTTCTCTCGATCAAAGATGGATAGTATTGGGTAGACCTACTAAACGCGCTGCCCATATGAGACAGCGCCGTTTAAATGAAACTATTTTTTTTATTGCTGCTAATGGCAGTCGAGCGAACGGCCCATCTGAAGGTAAACGGTAACCACTGCTCATGGACTTCGCTAATGTCAGGGTATACACAGTGAAGCCGCTGCTTACCGTGAAATTAATGCTTTCTTTAAACCTCGTTTGAAGAAGGACAAGTCATAGCGCTCGGGAAACACCGCAGCAGGTAGTTCATTCCAGAGCTTACACGTACATGGTAGAAAAGATCGCTGGAAGCGCACCGTACTAGATGAGAACGCTTCCAGGTAGTACGGGTGAACTCTACTGCGTCGGCGAGTGGTACGTTGGTAGAAGGGTGACCAATTAAACAATTCTTCGGAGCACTCCCCGTGTAAGAGTCGGTAAAATAAGGCAGAGAAAACTAAAGTCTCTCAGCTGCTCCAGCGACTCTAGTCTAGCCGTGAGATCATCGACGATTCGAACAGCTCGTCTCTGTAGGGAGTCAAGTGGATCAAGCTGATATTTTGGCGCTCCGGCCCAGAGATGTGAGCAGTACTCCACAACTAGCGAAGAAATGGAGAAACGTCTATCTCAAAGTGGGGAATCTCGGTCCAAGGCTATTTGAAAAGAGGTTATCACAAATGCGGGCTTATAGTGAAAAATATTAAATCTTATAAACACTGAAAAACGTAGCTACTCATTGTCTGCTCTTTGAATTAAACCGTACTGCTATTAGTTATTCTGTGATTTAAAATCAAAGTTATTATATGTATAAGCTAGCAGTTGGCGGATTCGCTCGCGCGTAATGACGGACTTTCCATATAAAAATACAACCCCTATTTCCAGAAATGCGTAAATACATGATCACATATTTCTAATCAGAAGCTAGTTTATGAAATTTCATTTCGCATAAAAACTCTCAACCCCTATTTCACCCAAACGGTACATTTTAGAAATCGCTAAAACACGTACCTACTTATTTGTTTTATTTCTAACCAGAAGCACACAAAAGTACCTACACGCTATCTTTTTAAAAATGACGGACCTCCCATATAAACTTTCTACACCTATATAACCCTCTTAGTTGTTAGATTTGAAAAAAATCTAAATTGCATGTTTATTTTTTCTAACCAAAAATATGTATAAAAATCCTTAGTGGATGCTTACGTCATAAAATGCATCGACTGTCAAAATTTCAAGTCTCCAGCCCCCGTGGATTTGGCACTGCGATGATGAATCAGTCAGCCCAAGCAATTTTATATATATATATATATATAGATTTACTCTCCAACCTTTCTTCCTCCCGGTTTCATCAAAACCTGGTAATGAAGCCCGAAGTAGGCCCGTTGACTGCGACTATTCTAGTGTCCACTGATGAAAAGTCATAGTAAATGCTTAATTTCGTTTATTTGGATGACTTAGTTTTTGTAGTTTTTAATGAAACTATTGGATTGATTTTGATAAAATTTGAGTTTTTAATGAAACTATTTAATTGATTTTGATAAAATTTAAATGGGACCCACCTGAAAGTATATGCTTTCAAACAAAAAAAGAATTTTGGAAATCGGTCGATAAATAACGGAGTTATGAGGTAACAAACATAAAAAAAAAAAAAAAACATACAACCGAATTGAGAACCTCCTCCTCTTTTTGGAGTCGGTTAAAAATACATAATTTCTCTTAGCTTTTGCTATATCGCATGCTAGGTTTTTATGGTTTTAGCTATTAAATTCCAATAATAAAGCAAACAGGAGCATCATTGTTTAAATTTTTATATTGGTTTGTTCCAAGAATTAAATGAATGAGATATGAATAAGAGATTTTGAGTTTCATAAACCTTGATACAATTTTAAATAATTTTTCAGTACACCATTTTTTTTAAGCAATAATGATCATTATAAATTTTACATACATTATATTTTACTTGTAGCATGTGTGTGTATGGTTTACCCAGCAAAAAGCTGGTCATACTAGGGGGGTATTCCAATTAAAATCTAAGTGTGACCCAAATAAACAATGTTCTGGCAATTATCCAATTCGCGAAATATTACGTAAACTAAATGATTCGCAAAATGAACTTGCAATGACAACGAGTTGACTGCATGGATGGTCTAACGGTCTTATATTCGATGGAAGGGTTCAATCCCTAACCCAAATAATACCGCTAAGTTTGAAATTATGTTGTGTACAAGATTAAAATTTTTGAAATACACTTCTTCAAACATAGAAACAGAAATGACGGACACTGTTTGATCTATACAAACAGAAATAACTGTCTACAAAAGCGGACTACTACTACTAGGTCTAAAGTGAAAGGCGCTCTATCAGCCTATACAGGGCAGGGTAGACGGATTACGAAGCTTTACTAATTTAAAGTCAAATTCATACGGTTTATGTATGATTGCAGCATTGTTTAGATTTAGATTTTAAATAAAAAATCTTGTGAATCACGCAAATTAAGGTGATGTCATGGCTCGTCATTTGCGCAGATAACTAACGTGTATGAACGGAAAAATAAAATCTTTAAAGTTTCTATATAACTAATAATTATGTAGTTGGAATATGATGTTAGGATGTTACGCAACAATGCGCATTGCGACACTTCTGCCTAGCCTCCCGTTATTTCAAAGTGCATTGAAGTTAATCTTTAAATCAATGTTATTAAATACTTACCAAACGTAATAGTGAGTATTCATTTTGACATTTATGCAGTATTTCGATTGCCGTTTTTAATTATTTTTGCGCTCAAATTATCTTCAACGTCGTTTTTAATCAAGGATTATGAGAGCAAGTACAGTTGTTTCAAAATATCCCCTCATTGATGGTGGTGTATTGATTAAGCTTACATATACTGTTAAGGTTTGAACTAAAAAAAAATCAATTACTATGTTTTTACACCTAAGAGTACTATCTCAATGAACTGAATGTGTAAAAGTTATTACATACATATAATGAAGCATAATGCTTAATATATACGGAACACATCTTTAAAATACGTCCGAATTTTAAAACCAGCTAGTCTATTCTTCTAAACTTCTTCTCAATCTATGACTAAATCTTGTGTCGTTCAAATTCAGACTTGTCCTTATCATCAGCCCTTTATACTGTCCCACTGCTGGGCACGGGCCTCTTCTCAATATGAGAATGGTAAGGCCATAGTCCACCACGCTGGCCAAGTGCGGGTTGGCAGACTTCACATGTCTTTCGAGAACATTATGGAGAACTCTTAGACATGCAGGTTTCCTCACGGTGTTTTCCTTCACCGTTTAGCAAGCGATAATTAACAATTTAATACGCACATAACTCCGCAAAGTCATGGATGCGCGCCGTGGATTCGAACCCGGACCCTCTGCGTAGCAGACAGCACTTGTCCTTACTTTATAGAAAAGTTATTTTAGGCCTGCTTAAGAATTATAAGTTCGCATTAGTTCCCAAGTCTTTCACGGTTTTCGATTGATAACATTTTAAAAATAAATATGTTTTTATTTTTGTCAGGTGATGATCAAGGACGGTCCCGATGAGGAAGGCAACTACTTCGAGCGGCCCGGCAAGCTGTCCGACTACTTCCCGTCGCCGTACCCCAATGAGAACGCTGCCAGAGCTGCCAACAATGGTATGTTAACCTGCACACATAGACAGTAGTGTAGACCTTTTTGGATTTGTTACTTGAATGAAAATATTTATTTCTCGTAAAAAAGTACAAAATTAGATCATAATCTTAAAAAAGCAGAGTTACATTGTCTTTTTGCGACAAACTCAAAAACGATTCAACAGATTTTTGTGCGGCAGACAAAGTTATTAGCGGAAAAGATTGACACATTATTTGAAAAGGTTCTGTGTAAATTGCACATACTTAATTCTGTCCGTAACAGGGCAGGTCGCTAGTTTGATAAACAAACCAAAATAACTTTTATAGAATACTAGAAATAAATAGAAATACAAAATATCGGAATATTTTGTAATTCTAGTTGAGCACATTAATTCATATTTAAATATGAGCAATATTTATTAAAGTACTTTATAATTAAAAACACAGTATAGCAACACGCCATAAAACCTTATCGCCGACCTGTAAAAGGACTAATTACAAAATTGCTCCTAGTCTCATGTACTTGAATATGTGCCAAATGTGAAAAAACAGCGGACACTACGATTTTACAAACATACGAACTTGAAAAAATATGGTTTATTTTTGATCTTGTCACGTGTGGAATATAAATAGAGTATTTACAGGAAAATGTACATCATATAAAATTATTTAGAGGGTAT
The DNA here is from genome assembly GCA_944739405.2 of Euclidia mi. Taxonomy (NCBI): domain Eukaryota; kingdom Metazoa; phylum Arthropoda; class Insecta; order Lepidoptera; family Erebidae; genus Euclidia; species Euclidia mi. The sequence goes on along the minus strand of OX123200.2, from coordinate 5,244,578 downwards.
TAATCGCGTTAACTTATGGATTTAAAGTATAATAATAAACTTTTATTTTTCCCTGACGTTTCGACCGCTTTCGTCGTCGTTCGAACGGACGAAACGTGCTGATTGCTGTTTGACCATTGTAGTGTAGCCGCCATTAACACCTGAAGAATACTGTAAATGTTTATTTGTTTATATTAATAACTAACCAGGAACCTTACAAACTTAAACCCTATTTTTGACACTGAACCTAAGTTATCGTTATCGTTAAATAATTCAAATGATAACGATAATCTACTACTGATCTGATTGCGCTTTACTTTATACTTATCTCTGCTTATCTCGGAGGCTCAGAGGTCGGCATTTTCACGTAAAACGTATACCGATAACGATATACGTCATAGCTCATTCTCATTCGTCTTTCTTCTGATCATTGTATCTCTTTCATGAACGTTAGTTTGTGTATCGCTGCGTCACTTACATTGAATTATTTGATCCAACCTCTTTGGGTGGAAGTGTTATCTGTTTAAAGGCCAGTGTTACCGCATCTAAATAATAGTCATTAGCCCGGTGTATAAACTCATTGATATTATAAAGTCTCTCTTCCCTCGATAAATAGTCTATTTAACATAAAAACAGTTAGGTATTCAAATTGGACTAGTAATTCCTAAGTTTAGCACATTCAACTAACTGGCAGTTTTAATATTTGATCTATCCATAGATTTAGATATTTGAGATACGTATTTAACATACTTTGTATGGAGCTATGTTAAATTTAATAAGTACAATCAAACAAGTCGGTGCTGGACCAGTTTGAAAAAATTCCCTTGGCTCGCTCATAGAGTCGAGGCACACTAGAAACTGGTTTTGTATACGAGTGTCAATGTGAGTATAAAGTAGCACTGGAAGCAACGATGTCTTGCTAAGCGATTCTCGCCCTTATGGTGGTCTAGCGGGAAGACTACCTATTTCAAATCTCTAAATCCGTGGACATTACCGCTAAAATCAATATCCGATTGATTTTAGCGGTAACGTCGATTGTATTTGGATTCAATGAAGGCGACGGTCATTGAAGCAGTGCGAAGATACACTGTATTTATGCGGTAGCAAAAGGAATAGGTAATAAAAGGTAAACGCACTAAATTCTTTTTGCTTCGCGATCGTACTGTAACAGATTACAAAATGATGTAACACATATTATCATAAATCTATAACCAATATCGTTATCCCTTAGGTGCGTACCCCCCGGACCTGTCTCTGATCTGCTCGGGTCGCAAGGGCGGCGAGGACTACCTGTTCGCGCTGCTGACGGGCTACATGGACCCTCCCGCGGGCATCGTGCTCCGCGACGGACAGCACTACAACCCGTACTTCCCTGGCGGCGCTATTTCTATGGCACAGGCGCTGTTTGACGAGGTATGTGCTCTTTGGTTTGTCTATGGTTGAATGAGGTTTGTACAACCTGCTTTGTCTTTGGTTGACGAGGTATGTTCTCTATTTTGGTTTGTCTATGGTTGAATGAGGTCTGTAAAACTCTTTGGTTTGTCTATGATTGAATGAGGTCTGTCTTATAATATTATCCCATCAACAGGCCTGATGCTTAAATGTAGTGTACAATATTATAAAGTGACATACACTACAAGATTTCAAGTGTAATTTACCTCATTGTTTTTTCAATGTTATGTTTTTGCTGTATCCCTTCTCACAGTGAGAAGGGATCCGTGGCCGGTGAGTGTGACAGTATACAGGGTGTCACAAGGCCCATCACCAAGCCGAAGTCTACTCGTTGTGGACATCATGCCAAGTCATACTAACCAAAAATAATACCTGGGAAACGTTTTTTTTTTTGAGTTTTCACATTTTTTAAACCACAATTAAAAGCGCGCGCGTGCAATCCTTGGGGTTATAGGGCATCTAATGAACATATTGGCGGGGTAATAAATGCATCGATTTTGTACCTAATTCAAAAAATTCCATACTAAGTTTTAGCCTCAATATCTCCTGAACCAGTAATTTCCCAGGTATGGTGCCGAAGTAAAAAAATGTTCATAGTGATTGGTACAACATAGGATTTCAGTTTTCGTTAAGGGTCTTTTTACACCCTGTATATAGAGGTCTGATGATGATACATTGTCCACCAGGCTGCGGAGTACACCGACGGCACAGCAGCAACGACGTCGCAGCTCGCCAAGGACGTGGCAACATTCCTGCGATGGACCTCCGAGCCAGAGTTGGACGAACGCCGGATCATGACCATCAAAACGATCGGCATCTGCGCCCTACTCATCGTCGTCGTTGGATACCTCAAACGACACAAGTGGGCCACCGTCAAGTCCAGAAAACTAGCCTACAAACCTGTCTCTAAGAAATAAACACAAAATAACATACAGTAGTATAAAACAAACGTTTTAGAGAATTTGTTTCGATAGGCACGTAACATGTTATTATTTTATAATATTAAATTAATTTATTTTATAATACCATCGCCTTTATTTCTTTCCTTCGTAATCATGCTTGCTGTGACCGCCGTTACCATTCTAGTATAATTATAAGGCAGAGTTTTGACAGGCGGGTGCGATAATTATAATGTATTATTATATGCGCAGTTACTCATCGGGTCTGTTCGGTGTCCGTACACAAATTACTTAATATCTTAGATTAAAACGGTTTTGACTGTGCTTGTGATTTTCCATCAAAGTTATAACTGTAAATCAGTGTACAGTTGAATAAATGAGTTATTGAAAATCATAATGGTTTGGCTTTTAATATTGTTTGAAAGTGTTGTCCTTACCCATGTTCCAATCCTCCACATACAGTTTTGTTTATTCAACATTTTGTTTTCAACTCTAACCAAAATCTGCAAATCATAATCCTGGAGATACCATTACCAATTTCAAGGATCATTAAATTTATACGTACTAGGTATGGTCTGGATGTTTCGAATAATATAGCTATTGCAATAAAACTTATAAGCTAAAGCTTATATAAATAAAACAAAAAAGATTTGAGATATTTCTATTACAATATTGGACTTTATTGTTTAAGTAATAGAGTTCTGATTGCTCTGTTAATCCAGTACATAAATGAGGCAGTGGCTATCGAGTACCTACCTGCCTGGTCTCTGTCAACGCTGCACTTGCTCAGACCTGGTTGAAATTACCAAGTCAGACTATTATATATGATTAGTAGGTAGGGAGAAGAGACATGCAAATACCGTGGTCACTGAGGAAAAACTCCGATGGGCCATCGATAGCTTCCTTCCCTTCAAAGCAGCCGGACTGGACGGCATCTTTCCAGGGTTATTAAAATGGGGGGGTGAACCTGTCTGTAAAAGACTTCTGGCAATCATGAGGGCTAGCCTGGCCCTCAGATATGTACCGAAGAGATGCGAGGGAAGTCAAACTAATTTTCATACCGAAACCAGGCAAAACAGACTATACCAATGCAAAGTCCTTCAGACCAATAAGCCTGACCTCCTTCATGCTTAAAGCCTTGGAAAGGCTCTGCGAGAGGGAACTAAGAAGTGGGGCATTTAAGCACCTACCCCTACATGCCAACCAACATGCATACAGCTCAGGGAAATCGACGGAATCGGCCTTACATCAGATCGTGAACCAGATAGAAGCTGCTATACAACAAAAAAGCATCTGTCCGCGGGCGCCTTTATTGACATAGAAGGAGCCTTCGACAAGACAAACTTTTCCAGCATAAGCAACGCCCTAGCCAGACATGGTGTGGATCAGATGCTCATACAGTGGATCCATAACATGCTCAGCAAAAGGGTAGAGCGCCTGCACGGCAACACTCAGACAGCCTTGATAACTAAAGGGTGCCCGCAGGGAGGTGTACTCTCCCCGCTATTGTGGAACTTAGTCATCAATGAACTCATAGACAAACTCAACGCGAGCTACTTCTACACAATAGGTTATGCAGATGATCTAACCATACTCACCTCAGGTAAGGTAACCAGTACAGTGTACGACCTAACCCAACAAGCCCTACGTATAGTAGAGTGGTGGTGTAATGAGTACGAATTATCTGTAAACCCGACCAAGACCGAACTAGTTATGTTCACACACACGCGCGCTGGGAACTAACCGACTGCCCAGGTTATTTGATAGAGCTTAAGCTGTCTACCGAGGTCAAGTACCTGGGTGTCACTCTATGGAACAGCCACATGGAAAATAAGCTCAACAAAGCCAGCATTGTCGTTGCACTGCCAGAAGGCAGTGCAAGAAGATGATAGGCAAACGCTGGGGCCTATCCCCCAAAATTATCTTATGGCTCTATAAGACAATAATACGTCCGATAATAAAAGCTACGGCGCAGTAGTGTGGTGGCCTCGGACCAACCTAACAACGGCCGCCAACAAGCTTCAAAGACTTGCATGCCTAACGGCCACGGGTTGCATATGAAAACTACACCTACAGCGGCACTCGAAGTGTTGCTGGATCTGCCTCCACTGCAACTGTTTATACAACAGGAAGCAACGATGTCGGCGGTCCGGCTAAGAGCTCTGAAGCTCTGGAAAGACACTAACACACCGCACACTAGCAACTTAAATATATACACTCTTTAAAGAAGTTCCTCTCACACAACCCATTGGCGACCAAATACCGAAACAATTTGTGCTCGACAAGAAATACAAAATCCAACTGTACGAGGATCTGCACGAAGGAGCGGTTAATCACAACGAGCTCACGATCTTCACGATGGGTCTAAGACGGATACAGGTACGGGTTCAGGAGTATTCTCCGAGGACCTAAACATCAACATCGCAGCACCGCTGGGAGCCTACAACACGGTCTACCAGGCCGAATGTTTTGGCATAATCCTAGCTGCCACAGCAATCATAGCACGTGAGGTAAGGGAATGATCCATTAGGATCCTCTCAGATAGTAACCAAAAGCCATACTATCACCTCGGCACTCACGCTTGAATGCCACCAGAAACTAACACATACACATAGACTCACGCCTGTTTCCCCGAAGGGGTAGGCAGAGGCATATTAAACGCCCACTTTTCGCCAGTGTTTTGATCCCACGTAATAGGTGGCGAGCCTATTGCTGCCGCTTATTGGGACATTTTGTTTGCCAGAGCCTCGTCCGTTGATCGGCAGGTGCTGCACTTGCAGGTGAGGTTGGCTTGGGACCCTAAGTTCTTGGTGGGAACCCATGAATATATGCACCCCAGAAACTAACAGAGATAGGTAAACAAAACAAATGAACACTGCAATGGCAAACCTGGTAAGAAATAGGACCAGGACCCAACACAACCAGTCCTGGATGGGTATTGAGACATGTAGGCAGGAAAAGGAGGCTCTTCCCGCAGTGGACGGTAAGATAGTCAAACAAAGCCTCCGGCTGTCCAAAGTCCAAACAACAACTGCGGACAGTCACGGCCGCCTATACACAGGACACGGATACTTTAATAAACACCTATTTACTATAGGTATCACCGACAGCCCGTTGTGCAGGGCCTGTATGGCAGCAGACGAGACGGAAGCCCACCTGCTCCTCGACTGCCCTGAGGTCGCACAGTACAGGCAGCAGCACTTGACCAGATACAGCACCCTGAGGGAAGCAGTTGGCCACATCAAGAGTCTGCTGGCCTTCCTCGAAGAGCTGGGGTGGTTCGAATAACGACACCATTCCCACCCGGACGCAAAATACACGCCAAGACGTGGAGTTGCGAAAACAGCCCGTGCCATCAAGTATCACTTGATACTACTTGGTAACACAAAGTGACAAGTCAAACTAAACAGTGAAAGATGGCACAATACATGCACAATATATTTATAGTCCGTTCACAGTTATTTCAAAGAGTATACAAATACTATAGTTGGTGCCACGAGAAGATAGACTTTTTGTAAACAAACATTCAGGGTTCCACAACCTTTTTTCAAACAGTTGTGGTTTAGATTTTATACTTTTAACAGTCTTTTTTTTTTCAATGCCTAACTATGCCTCTATGTTTTTAAATTTATATCGTTAAATTTTACTGAAATAAAAATATTTGATTTTGGGTTTGAATTTTTTTGAAATTTTTTTTTGTCGTTTTACACGTAATTTATTCTGTAAATTAAGGAAAAATAGAGTACCATGTATGTAAATGATAGAGTACATACATGGTACTCTATGATTGACATGTTTTTTTTTAAATCCTAGACAATAAATCATTTGCAAATTAGCCTATCCTAAAATATTAAATTGTTGACCAACAATATTACAGATAACTAGCTAATACATTGCATAAAAATTTCTAGGCATGGAGATTTTACGTTGTCTGTGAATGAAATCGTCAGAATGAACTTAAACAAAATCCATTAAAAGTTACGGTACCTACCTAGTCTAAAAACGCAATTTCTTTTTTAGGTATAAATAATTTTCTGCGCGACTAATAGTTTGCCATCTTCTATTCTGCACCCGCTTTTTCGAGATGCCAGCAGCGGGAAGAGCGTTGCGATCCTATAAACTTGTATTTAACTGTACATTTACCCATTTACCTTCTTGATAACGAAAACAATAATAATTGTGTCCTCTGATAAATGCATGTTAAGCCCAAGAATGTAACATTTCAATGAACTAATGCCAAATGTTGACATTCTAGGCGTCAGTACCTCAAAACATCAACAGATCCTGTTGACAGCGCATAATATCGATAAAAACCCGATCCATTGACATATTAGTTTCCAATGACACGTATCTACTGTACCGTTGCGCTCATTGGATTTGACATTATTTGTTTTTGACAGAACTATCGCTAAGTCACTTATATACCTTTTCAAAAATAAGAACGCGTAAACTATGGATTTCAACGTCCAACCTCTCTGTTCCAATCGCATGTTTTGATTGTAGACTACCGACAGAATTTGAAACGACCTACTTACTGAATTTCACTTAAAAATGACGTGAAAAGGTAGATAGCGAGAAGGCAGTTATGCACTGGCTTCGTGGTATGTACGACGAGCTGGTGTAGACTCAGACTCGTCGCTAGCTCCATACTTAACAAGTAGTCGATGGCAGGTGAAATTATATCTACAAAAGAGTAGTAGGTGTAGAAGTAGTGGTAGAAGCGTAGGTATTCCTCGAGCGCAAATGCGGAAAACGCGTTAGAGAGCTACTGCAGTTAGTAAAACAGTGCGGGCGACGCCCGTTGGCCTCGGTCAGCAGGTGGAGACATAGACAGAACGCTACCTCGTAGAAGTACCTAAACACTTACCCACAGGTGAAAAGATAGGTCGACTTTGACTCGACGTAGTAGATTGGTACTTGAGCTAGGAGTGAACCACGATAGAGAAAATAAATGGACTGATGACCTCTGAGCTTCTATAAATTTTCTTTAGTAATGAGCCACATTGCCATAAACGGTCAACCGCAAGACAATGGCGCTCTATGATTGGCCGACCTAGGCGACAAATATAATAACTATCCAGATTTGGGTATATGTAACATTAGAAGATCTTCAGTACCTACACATGTTACTGTTCGCCTTGACAAAACTCATCATCATCATCGTCCTAGCGTTATCAGCTGCTTTTTTTTGTTTTTTGTGTGAGTATGTGGCCAACTCTAGTGTCGGAGTTTTTTATACCGCCCGAAGGCCTCCGACGTGGCCTAACGACTCTTATTCTAAGACAAGCACCGGGACCGACAGCTTTACGTGCCCTCCGAAGCACGGTAGCGCTCAGATGAAAATGCCACACTTAGCCACCCATCCAAGTGGCGGCCTGTGCAAGCGTTGCTTAACTTTGCCGATCTGTTACGAACGACAAGCTACGTCTCAAGACTTACACGCCGTAGAGCCCGAGTTCTGCTAACTGGTTTATTAGATATAACAGACGGCTACCCTCCGCAACCCAAAGGGATAGCAATATTCCATATGGTTCAGACCAAGGAGTATACAAATACTACGTAAGAGTTCAGACATTATAGTCTTTATAACCATACAAAAAACTGGTACAGGTCTAATTATAACCAGTTTACTTATTTGCGGGTAATGACTCCCCGTAATGACTGTCAAAGACAGAGAGTCAAAGTTGGTCAAAGATCTTCATGCCAGCCGGGACCACAGACTATAGGGATACTACTAGTCGACCAAGCCAACTAGACGAATGTCAACGTGACAAAATTCAACATATTTCAATAATTATAATCCAGAAATTCCTAGTACCGATTGCAGGCGCATTGTACGTTCACACGCCGCGTTTGCACGTTACGATAAATAATTTCTAGATTATAATTGTTGAATTATGTTGAATTTTGTCACGTTGACATTCGTTTAGTTGGCTTGGTCGACTAGTACCGGCCGGGTCTGAGGGCTTAACTCTACGTCCATTGTATTGTACCACTAACGGCCCTGAGACGACCTTGCCGCTCTGAGCGGCGGCTTAGCGCGGGGCGGCGAGCGTTAAGATCAAATCTATGAAGACGTTCGAAGCACGCCACGAGCCGCCGCGCACAGCGATAACGCGCGCGTTTTTTTTGGCGCGAATGGCTGCGCGGCGCGGCGGGCGGTGCGGCGAGCGGCGGGAACAAATGTACTGCGACCGAGTCCGACGCCACGACTCCGAGCGGCACGGACAGCGTTTCGCAAGGGACGAACTAGGCGGTTAAACTTTTTGTTAAATATTTTGTGGCGGTAATGAATACGGAGACATTTAAAGTTGAAATTTTAAAACGGTCGCGTGTATGGATAGCAACACATCCGCTGTATAAATACAAAAATGTTAATAAAACGTTGCGAGATGTAATGAAACAATGTTTTACAGAATGTAATGGTAGGTTTTAATATAAATCGCAAACATTAAAACATTGTGTAATGTACATATGTAGGTACCTATTTAGGTACAGACACAGCTACTATGAAAGTTAAAAGGTGATTTATCTACCTACTTAACGTAATCTACGTTGTGTAGGTACCTATTCAACGCCTCATTAATTGCGAATACCTATGTATTATTCCTTTGATATAAAATACTTGTAAGAAATGAAGATCCAATGTCGACAATTTTGTAGGTATACCGTATAGTTACACAAATATATTTTGGTTATCGCCATATTTATGGGTAACTCCGTCGGCCCAAATACGTCCACATTTGCCGCTGCGTTTACCGCTGCTGTAGGGTCGTGGCGTGCACGACGCTCTGCCGCGCCGCCCGCCGCGACGCGCGCCGCTTAGACCGATCTCGTGAACAGGCCCTAACGCCGTCTCAATCGTCGTCACAAAACTAACTAATTATAAAACAGATAGGTACCTTTTTTCTTTATTAGGTGGGTCCACACAGAGCGAGCAGCCTCGCGAGGCATTTGCCGCGCGAGGAAACGGTCCCCGAACGAGCGAGGCCATAGAATAAAGCTGCATTCACATTTACCTGACGTGATCTCTCGTGACGGTCTCTGTCGTAATTACTTACCGTTCACATTTGTCTGTCGCCGTCTGTCGCGATCTGACGCAATTTTAAATCAGTTCTGTCTTGACTCTCGTGGAGTTGACACTTTCGCAATGTTTTTGATGAATTATCTGATTCAGATTAAGTAGATATCCAATCATATCCATAAATTATTTACATAGGATTATATTATTTCGTATTCAATTAGCTCATTATAGGTACTGTATAAGAATATTATAAAAAGGAAGACAATTAGTTCGTCGTCCATTGCGCACAATTGCAAACGCGCGTCTGACGCTTTACGACAGACAGTGGCGCGTCCACATTAGTCTGATGACTTGTGTCGCGCGAGTTAACTGTACGGAACCCAACAATGTTAACTTCGTTAGCACATCTCTCCCCACCAAATTATCTAGATAATCTTATTGTCATCTTAGCATTAATTTATTATGATGACAATAAGTCATACCTTTGTAGATCCAACATTAGCGACTACTATTTTATATTTTAAATATACTGTTAAGCTGTTATAATTAAATAAAGTATTTTTTTTTACAATTAATCTGAGTCCAATCTCTTAATTCGCGCTGTACCGTAATCCCCCCTCCTCTCTGTCGCAAACCGGGATATTGTCTGTCGCGACACGACAGACGCCGTCACGACAGATTACATCAGATAAATGTGAACGCGGCCTAGAGCGCGGCAGCCTCGGCACCGTAGGAAAAAAACAAAATTGTAGTTGTCATAAAGTTTGAATTCAGAACATGAAAATATAGTTGAAAATCTATTATGTATTAATGCGCATGTATCAAATTGTCGACTTGTGAATTAGAGTGAAATAGTACATTTGCTATTTATCGGTCTACGTATCAATGTGAGATTGTTGGTCTCTCCTCTCTCTTATTTTAAAATTTTGGTTATAAATATAGTACTTGGAAATGGTCATACTGCAATAGGTTTGTGGCATGTGTTTTTACTAGCCGGCTGCCTGACTGACGCCAATTGCTGTACCTACTTTGGGTACTAGACAATGGTAATAATGGGCCATAATATACATATTTACTTATAGTTACTTTATTTGTAAATATATACATAGAAACACCCAGACCAAGACAAACATTCATGTTCATGCATACAAATGTTTGACATGAGCGGGAATCGAACCCGCGACCTTCGGCGTTGTAGTCGCTTACACTCCCGCTTTGCCAACCGGTCGTCGATTATTGTTATACCTAAAGGATGGAATAGGTAGACATGGAAAAAAATATAGAATGAATTATAGGAAATGAATGTCTGTAGGCAAGGGTACTGTAACCGAAGCACAGACTGAAGGATTATTATTTGTACAATAAATAGCGTCAAAGATGAGAATGTTATGATGAATGTATCCTCCGTCATTCAGTGACCAAAGGATAGGGTATGCGACTGCTGAGCGGAGATCCCGGGTTCGATTCCCGGGTCGGGCAAAAGTGTTACTGGGTTTTCCCGAATTCTTAGAAGCAGCACGGAGTCTGCTGATGCGCTCGTTAACGGCAATAGGCTCGTCCCCTATTACGTGGGACCTAAACATTTCATGGTAAAATGTGGATGTAATAATATTACAACTCTGCCTATCCTTACGCGGATACAGACGTGAGTCTATAAAAAAAATGTCCAACATACAAACACACTTGCGAATTTATATTATTAGTACGGATTCTTATGTTCGAGCGAGGCACGAAACAAAAAACCAAACTCGATGGCTCGGCCGCTCGGTCGATCGCCCGCGGCGGCACACGCGCTTGCCTCGGCCGGGGCACGTCCACACAGAGCGCGCAGCCTCGCGCGCCAATTCCTCGCGAGGCTGCGGGCTCTGTGTGGACGTGTCTAATTCGGTAGCTCGGGCGCACGCATGCGGCCGGCCGCGGCTGCCGTGCGCTTTCCTCGACCGAGCCACGTCCACACAGACCGAGCAGCCTCGCGAAGCATTTTCCTCGCGAGGCTGCTCGGTCTGTGTGGACCCGCATATTTACCATACGTTATCAGCCCTTTTTCCTTGATCTGACGCTTAGAGCACAAATATTTATTTACTTGATTTTTTTTTTGGCATCACTTTATATTCCGTGCTTCATTTACTTCTTTACAAGCTTTTATTTACCTTGATTTTCTCGGTGTCTGTAATGAAATCTAGTGAGAATAATTTGACCTACATTTTCGGTTTCTTATTGAGTTGAAATATTGGACGCATCTGTAGGTCAAAGATCACTACTACTTGTGTAGGTATGTCGCGTTACTATATACGCGGGGCTGATCTGATGATAGAGCTGGAAGAGGCCAGGAACTTCGCAATAAAACGACACAATCCCATAGAGCTTGAGCTCGTTTGATTCGTAGGAATTTTAAAACTTTATTTCTTGATTTGAGCTCAGACGAACAAAAAGAATTGAGCTAATTTTAAAACGTAGGTAGGTTTCGTTATTAGGTAAAAACCGTGTATCCGAACACCAATGTCTGACAATGACAGTTGACACTTTGAGTCTGACAGACAGCTCACAGCTGACCGAGTTTGACGTCACTGTCAAAATGTAATGTTACGTATTTATTTTTATTCAAAAATCAAAGAAATCGCTATGAAATGAACGCGATAATTGGTTTGTGCCACTTCTGCGAAGCTCATGGTCCACGCCCTGTATTCTGTACGTTCACCACAGACAATGATAAACACACAACTGAATCTTCGAAAGCTGGTGTGCAGTGCAGTGGATGTACCTCCTTGGGTCCAGAAACAGTATTTGTGTCAAGAGACGGCGATGGTACCATATTTTGCAGCAGAGAATCAGTTCCTAATGCTGATGTGACGTCGTTCTTGCGACAGGCAGCTATTAGAAGCATTACTTGTGAGGTGAGTGGGTTTGTTCTTTTGTCAACCTATACCTTGTCAGTTGTCTCACAACTATTCAAGGGTTAACTCAAGGCAGATGACTCTGCCGCAGTGTCTAGGTCGCCTGAAGACCTCCAACATGGCTAATGATTCTTGCTCTGAGACAGGAACTGTAAAGTATATTCAACTGAACAATATTGTTTACCTATGACAGAGTTCTAAGGCAACAAACAGAAAGAAATAAAACCTCTTTCTGTCTCCTCTCTATCAACTAAAGTTGGTTGAAAAGATTTATGTTATTATGAACATAATTGAATATTTCAGGTGAACTGGAGTAAAGAAGGTGGTGTGGTTTATTTCAGTGACAGTCATGGACATGTGTTGAGCCTCACTTTCCAAGTGAAGGACACCTGGGCAAGAGGTTTAAAGAGATGGTTCTCAATAGTTGTACTTATGAAGGATAAAATGTTGCTGTTAAATATTACACCTCTACTGACTGAACATATGCAGGTACACTGAATTAACAATGAGGTTTTAATTTCTCCTTTTTAACTGAAGATAATATGTACCCGTGTTACTTGCATTCTATTATCCTTTAGTTTATATTATATAGTGCTAACTCTTTATTAATTTGTCTTCAGAAAATAGCAAAGGAACTACAAGAATTAGCAGAGGTGGTGTATGATGCTGAACAAAAGGTCTGCTCACAGAGAGCTTTGAGGTTAAAAACTGGACGGAATGACTTTGGGCAGTCCAGATCACTGATGCATTTGACTGGTGGGTTATGTTATTGTGTATTATCATCATTTCATCTTCGTGCCTAGGGTCTGCTTACTAGTGTAGCCACAAATTTAACTACCTTTTTAACCAACCATCTATTACCTTTTCAATAAAACACTGGGAGTCTGATTGACACAACCCCCAGTAGAGAATCATGACAGCTGGAACCATTGGCTTATTATGCTCTTTGAGGCTTGGAGCAAGCAATAACTTACAATTTAGTATGCACATTGTCAACTAATTATTGTGCCATTTTTCAATCCATAAAACACAACATCGCATATTGTTGTTACAGGAAGTGAAGATGTATTCAAAAGATTGCATTCACACTTCACATGGATGCTAAAAGCTGGTGCTCATACATATTCGGAAACTTTATACACCAGTCAGGACTTGCTCAAGAAATTGCAGCCTCAAGCATTGAAGAACTCGATATTTGAAGCTGGGGCCTGTTCCGTACCTAGTGACGAGGAGTGTATGCCGCTTAGAAGCTTGGAGACATTGTTGTCGAAAACTGTGTTTAGAGTGCTCATGTTTTGTACACTCACTGGAGTTCATGTAAGTGGTATCTACAGCCCATGGTATCTACAGCCCGTGCTACCAAACCATACCTTAAGTGGTAACTATTTGAAAATGCAAGCTTATTAAAAAATATGGATTAAACCTAGGTGAAAGGGTGAAGTTGTCCTCTCCCTATTTTTATAGAAAAAGGAGAGTGCATGAGCTTTGGATTCTGTCATGCTCAAGTGCACAAGAATTTATTTACTTTGACATAAATTACAAATATTAATACTTCTTTTACAGATAGCAATAAAAGCCAATAAAATAGAGGCTAACACTTTAATTAAGGGGTTATTTAGATTACTGCCACTAGACAAACCAAACTATCAACGAATTATGCAAGCTAGCAGTGGAGACAAACTACCGCCAAATACGTGTTTTGTAGAAGAAACGGAAAATGGTGAATTCAGCTATAAATGGACAGGCACATTACCAGCTAAATGTAAGTCAGATGTTATAATAATATCAACCATGTTACCTAGAATTTAAGGTATATTAATATTGATTAATTGTAATGCTACTTGTTCTTTTTATCCATAAGGGAACTGCACAGGTCTAAACCTGACATATGGGTCACATTTTGTTCATTCCATGTTATAACGTTTTTCGAAAATGGTCAAAAAATATAAATATCAAAGTTCAAAAAGTAAAAAAATACAGCAAACATACATAATTATTTGTAAATATAAAACGCCAGAACAGCGACTAGCAAGTTTAATATAAAACGCCAGAACAGCGACACTCTGCCCTGACCAGTATCACTAGTGGCTGTTCTGCGTGTTCTTAGGGTATGACATAGAAGTTGGGCAATTACCTTGCTTAGATCTTCCCAATAGAGAGCGCATGTTACGCTTCTATGTATTTACATGTTAGATTATCCATCTGTGGTAATCTGCCTCATCATTGTGTGGAAATAGAAAGTATAACACAAAATCAACAAAAACGGTACCGTTCTTCATATATACATAATAAATACGGTGTACCGCAAGGTAGTTTGCTATCTCCTTTTCTCTTTCTTCTCTATATTAATGACCTTCCCGATGCAATTGGCCAAAAATGTATCCTTTTTGCGGATGACTCAACACTTTTAATTAATAGCAGTGACATTAAATCTCTAGAATGTGAAGTTAGTAGCGCTCTCGACAAAACTATAAAGTGGTTAAACCAAAACAATCTTAAAATTAACATTTCCAAAACAAATATAATACAATTCCAAACGTACAAAGCAAATACACCCAATATAGAAGTGCACCATAATAACCAACAGATAAATAATATTAACGATTGTGTATTTTTAGGTATAACGGTTGACAAACATTGCAATTGGAAACCGCACATTCAAAAAGTTCTTGACAAGATTGATCGCTTTATATTTGTTTTGAAAAGGGTGAGAGAAATAGTCAATGTAAAGACTGCAATAATGACCTACCATGCCTATGTATCTTCTATTCTCCGCTACGGCATTATTGTTTGGGGCAATTCAGTTGAAGTAAATAGACTATTCGTAGCGCAAAAGAAATGCATTAGAACTATTTTCAATTGCGACTATTTAGACAGTTGTAAGCCGTTATTTAAAAAACATAAAATATTACCGTTACCGTGTCTATACATATTAGAAACCTGTCTCTTTGTCAAAAACAATCCGGAACTGTATGAGAAACTAGGAGATAATAAAGGTAGTCGGACGAGGCATAAAAACCGACTTAAAGTACCCCAAATTAAACTAGAACTATATAAAAGAAATTCATATTGTATGTCGGTGAAACTGTATAATCACCTCCCAGTATATATTACAGACTTGCCAACAAGACGGTTCCGCACGGTACTGTATAGGTTGTTGTTGGAGAAAGTTTACTATGACATTAATGAATACTTAAATGATAAATTTATTTAAAATACACAATACTGACATAATTATTTAATCTAAATTAATTGAAATTATGACATTTTTTTTATATAAAATCGAATTATAGACAATATGTAACTTTGACATTATTATTATATTTTTTTTTTTTTACTATTTTATATAAAATCGAATTGTAGGTAGACATTAAACATTATGACATTTTTTAATTGTATTTATATATGTCTGCAAATTAATTAACTCTATTGTAATATTCAAAATTTACACGCCTGAAATGGCAGAATATGCTGTACTATTTTACTTTTAAACACCATTTGTGCCACCATATTCTTGAAAATAAAAATTATTCTATTCTATTCTATTCTATCAAGAATTACTAATTAGTCATGGAATACTTCTGAATGCTTGGATATTGCTTGCGTTTCAGGTCCTACGTTAATGAATAGAATAGAAACTGGATTGAACAACGAAAGGTTCAACAACGATGTGCTGCATCAGCATGTTAAAGCTCTACAGCTGGAATGGTTGGGGTAAGACATTCCTGGTATATTTTATGGTACTTACAAATATGGTACCACATATCTACATTTGGTTTAATTTACTTTCCGTGCGTGATAAGTCGAGAGTCGCGACCGGCTTGAAACTATGGCTTGTAATATCGGAGTATTGAATTCCGGAACTGAGTTACCATATTGGAGTGTCAATTCCGGAATTCCGGTACTGGTTCCGGAATCGGTATGCTCTTGAAATATTTGTATTTTTAATATAAAATAAACGTGTATAATGGCAAAATTAAACAAGTTATACACTTTTCATCAGTCTATAATTCGTTATACGTTGAATAGATCAAAATGTTACCATTGAATTTGAACACCTCAACATTTTACAGTTTTATTAATAAGTAGAAAAAAGTTAAGAAGAAAAATAGTATAAATGAACATTGTTATAAAACCAGGCAATTTAACATTAAAACAATAACCAGACCGATTATTGAAATTGCTAGCTCATGGTTTGCCAACGCGCCGTGTAATGTAGCGTGTTAGGAGTACCGTGTAAGACTAACCGTCAAAGCAGCAAAGTGCGCGTCAAAGCAGCGAAGTTAAAATAGGATTGGGTAGGATATGTGTGTAGGAAAAGTGGACATACATACATCACCAAACAATGCAACCCTGAAGGAGAAGTAGAAGTGGAGGAAAGAGAAGCGTTGACAGGGGCAGGCTGAAAAAACGATTAATACTTTTCTAGCAGACTGGCAAGATAAAGCCAAAGATCGGCATTTATGGAAGAGAGCCCAGCAGTGAGACAATAACGGTTAAAATAAAAACAAATATTACTAAACTTTAACATTTGGGAATAAAGTGAGTTTATGCACTTTCCTTATTTTATGGGTAGTTGATTGATTTAATGTTGTAAAAATCGTGGGGGCGAGAATCAATAAAATCTTCGAAAACGACTTTTTCCCTTATGAAATTGTTCATTTTCCAAAAAAGTGATGATCTATTCCAATAGATGCAGCTTGCTCCAGCAAGTTACAGGCTCTAGAGGGTATGGAGGGTGTCGGAGACTTTCAAACCTCAGCTCCCTCTAATTTAGTAACCGTCTTGCGCGAAGTAAGTACTTATGTAATCTAAGTGTCCGTTGTTCTCAAGCAGCAGAAGGCTCTAACGAATAAAGCAGTAGCGTAGCGTGGGGGGGGCCGGGGGGGCCATGGCCCCGGGCGGCACATTTAAGGGGGCGGCAAAAGAGGCCGCGAGAAATAAAATCAAAATTCTAATTTTAAAATTCTTGGCGCACGTACTGACACTATCCCAGCAGGACCGCATGGCGGCGTAGGCGCAGTAGAAAGAACATCAATCGAAAACAAAATCATCATTATTTTCATTATTCTTGAAGACTTGCGTGTGTCTAATATTCGAGTGATCTGCGAGCCTTTTATGAGTAATTAATTAATCCATATATCGCTGCAGTGCCGCCCCTGTGTGCGATGTGTGCCGCCCCTATTGTCATGGCGTGCGCCATGGCAATAGGGGCCATGGCGCACACAGTCGCCAGGGCAATAGGGGCGCTGCGTGCCAGATAAAATACCAGTGTTAATTATTGAAATTATGTTTGATTTGCTTCAAAATACAAAATAATCTTTATAGTTGAATATGGAAGAAAACAGGTACAGTCTCCTAAGACTTTAGTCACACCTGCGGTTTAACTACATGCTATTTGAACTTTGACTCCAATATTTACGATATTTGCGTTAAAACCAAAGCCAATTATTTCCCATACGACAAACGCCTTCTGCTAATATTGGACGCAACCCTGTGAGACGAGACGCGAGATTTGTCCATAAACTTACAGCTTTCGCCTCTCAACTCCTTATTTTTTCGAGAATAAGGACTAGGTAAATGCCATAAACCGGTGACGGACAGCAACATCACCGGTGCGAGAAGCTACGCCCTGCGCCCTTCATGACGCACACGAAAACACACAGTGGCACAATTTTTCGGTCGCCACGCTATTCGGAGCAGAATACCATTACTCTAGATTTAGATCCAGTTTCCGCCAGCTACATTATTCCCGGCCAAGGACGCGGTGGTGGTAACGGCGATGCATGGAATCTGTAACATCACCGAGCTAGCAGGCGACTAAAATGAATTATACCTGGCGACCTACAATGAACGCAGTCTACGACTAAATGAACAGAAACCTCGCCGAGCCCGAGGTAGAATTAAGTCACTACCTACTGGGGTCATCAGAAGTCCGAGACAGGGGGAGAACATGTTATCTCAAAGGTTCAGGTGCCTGGTTCTACCCACAGTGCCGCGCTGAGCTAATCCAGCGCCTGTGTGCCAAATCCATGCGCCTTTTTGTTGTACTTTTTCGAAAGTAATTTTAATAATTAACGCTGGCATTTCACCCGTCGCGCGGTTTCTTAGCCTGGCGCCTGTGTGCGCCGAACACATAGCACATAGGGGCGGCTCGGTCCTGCTTCTACCTTCAGGAAGGTGACTTACTCTCTTGGGTGGTGTCGGTTTCCTGGTCAGGAGAAAATTTGTCAACAACGTTGTGGAAGTCGATAGTGTGTCGACCCAGGTAGCGTACCTACCTCGTACTTAAACTCTACAATAGGCGTTGCCTAAAGACGATACGCCGACCTCAACTCACCTGACGAGATCACCGCACAGAGAAAAAAAAGGAGTGTAAACTTTCAGCCGAGACGCTCGGACTGATGAGGCAAGGCCGCGAGTTGCCACTGTGGATGGCCGCACCGTCAGCCCAAAGTTTGAGAATCTCGAGGTGGTTGAAAGTTTTCATGCACAATTGTATACCTAGCACGTAAACAGACTAATTTATTGGACCTAGTCTTGATGACCACAGAGCCTCACTGACGCGCCACTACACCAAAGACATAGACAAGGATGAGAGCCAGGCGGGAGCATAGGACTTTAAGCATTTGTGGTCATTACAATTGCTTCTACATTAAAAATTCTACAAGCCGTCGAAAGCTATACATAATTATATTGCAGCCAAGAAACGGCCGCGGCCCTGCGCAACATATAAATACCGCTGAGACCTGCCAGGTTTCTCCCTTAAAACTATTATACCCTATGCTTCTTCATCGTGTCACTGGTTCTGATTTTCTGTTCCCAAAACTTGGCTACGGTAACGACATTGTCTGAGGCCACTTTAAGATCTCGTTTACTGCAGGTAGATGGGCAAAGAGGGCATGAAAGCAAATGCGGCATGAATTGTGATGGTACTAGAGCCTTGCTGATTTCAGCATGAATGGGTCGGCTCGACCGGGGAAGTACTACCCTCTCACAGAAAATCGACGTAAAGTAACAGTACTTAAACTGTTGCGTTTCGTTCGGTGAATGAGAGTGCCGGAGGCCCTATCCCCTATTCCTTCTCCCTCATCCCACTCCTCATCCTATCCATTTTCCCAACCTAAGGGGCGGCAACGCACTTGTGACTCTTGTGGTGTTGTTTGTGTCCATGGGCGGCGGTAATTGCTTACCATCAGGCGATCCGTCTGCTCGTTTGCCGCCTATTACTATAAAAAAAAATGGAGCTCCGCAGTCGCTACACCTATATACCCAATACTTTATTGCTTACAATTGAGACGAATCATACGATAACTAATTTGTTTAAATCCATCAAGCCGTTTAGGGGTGTAAAGCCATGCTAATGAACATACAAACATACCTACATCCGAAAAACCTTACACTTCTGGCAGATTTATTGGGGTACCTAAAAGAAGAGGGGGCGGCAAATTTCTGATCGGCCCCGGGCGGCAAAAACCCACGCTACGCCACTGGAATAAAGATATAATTCTGATTATAACGATTGAGACCGGTGTCGGTTGTTTAACAGGCATCTTTTCATCATTGTTTGCAATTGTTGACAGTAAAATTTGCTGCTGTAATAATCTGTCCATATCTATCTATTCACATCTTAGGAAGCTGAAGTGCATGATACCAGCACTGGTCCCTCAGACAACAAACAGTACTTTTTCTGAATGAGCTTTCACTTGTGCAGGAGTTGGCCGGTTCTCCTTGGTTCAAGCGCATTGATGAGTGATTCCTATTCTCGGAACGGTCCCATTTTTTAATCAGACGAAACGATAGATTACAATATTTCCTCTATACATTCATACGAAATCAAACAAACTGTAGGCAGCGCCATTTCTTAAAATCATATCTCATCTAGTTTTTTGTGTAGGTACTGTACGCGCTCAGGTCTTAACTTTTCGCGCACGGGTAGAACATAGGGACTTTTTTTTTTTTTTGTTTTACGAGGTGGAAAATCCCTTCGGATCTCCGACTCTTGGGGGAAATAAGAGCCGGAGTATGTGGTGTTTCCACTAAAAACCACCTCGACTTACGCCATGTACCCGTGTGTCGGAGGGTGGGGCATCACCAAAGCACTCGTCGCCAGTACCGTCTTTACCATAGGGGCACACGGGGCCCGTGCCCAGGGCCCCCGTTCTCAGGGGGCCCCCGAAAGGCCGGAAAATTTATTTGTAATTTATGAAAACCTTTTTTGTCAGATACAGTAGGTATAATTTTCAGATACAGAAGTGTAAATAAATATACTTCTATTTTAATTTGAAAAAATATTTTAGTGTTAGATAGCCCATTTATCGAGGAAGGCTGTAGGCTATATAACATCACGCTGTGAGCCACGGGAGCAGAGCAGTAGCCCTAAGTAACGCTCATGGGTTCAATTGCTCGATGGGCTCATCTAGTTTAGTTATAATCAGTTCCTGAATAAGTAACAAAGCTGTTTTACTTACAATTAGACATCGCCCGCGGCTTCACCCACGTGAATTATTCACCTAACACCTAAACCTTCCTCTGGAATTTATCGGTGAAAACCGTACAATATTCTATTCGGTAGTTTTTGAGTTTAGCGCGTTCATACTGACAGACAGGAAGAAAAAGGGACTTCATTTTACAATTGGTATCGATTTTACAATTCAAACAGTTCTTCGGCGCACTCTCCATGAAGGAGACGGTAGAAAACGCACGGACAACCAAATTCTCTCCACTGCTCCAATGACTCCAAGCTAGCCGTGAGATGAGGACCATCGACAATTCGATATTTTGGCGCCCTATTCAAAGATGAATAAGCAATACTCCAAATGTGGCCAAACCTACGCTTTATAAAGCGTAAGTCGTTGGCTTGGCGTGAAAAACAAAGAATAATGTTCTCTTTACCCTTATTCTGAGGCTTCGCCTATATAAACCACCACTTCAGACACAGGTTGTACCTTTTTTTTGTAATTGGCTCTGAGCGATATTCTAGTGAAATCTAGTGGTTCTATAGCAATGCATGTTCTCAATCGACAGGTTATTGATATGCAGGATAAACAGAGTTGGGGAGAGCACACAGGGAGAACACTTAGCTTTGTTCGATACCAGTATTAAAAATTTCATTTTGAAGCAGCTGCCCTGTACGACAGCCGTGAGACTCTCCGATCGTCCGAAAAGCAGTTCTGTAGCTGGCATCTCCTCTGTAGCTGGCAACCTTTCCACAGCTGGCAATTTGCAGTTGAGTCCCTTGAGGCTCCATAGGATGAAAGCTTAAATAGAAGTGACAGACACTGTCAAAAGCCTTGCTTATATTGAGACTAACAATGAGAGTTGAGATCCGCTCTCCAAGCTGCGTAAGATACATTAGAAGACTAACAGCTGAACGATCATGATGGAAGCCCAGAGCGCATAAGGAGTCTGTATTTAGCATTCGCTTCATTACCTTGGAAAAAAGAGACGTTACTGCTATTAGCCTGTAAGTTGACGGGTCTGACTGGTCACCTTTTTTAAGAATCGCGTGAACAAGTTCTTATTTTCTTGAGAACAGAATCTTTAGGGCCGTGTATGAAATGCGATACAGGTGCGTTAGAACGGGACACAGCTCAGGGTCGCACTTCTTTAGAACCACTGCGTGGATGTCGTCCGGCCCACTCGACTTATGGTATCCAAGAGTTTTAGCTTCCACCTGACCATGCGTTATGTAAATATTTGCGGCAGGGAGCTCCCACATTAAGAGAAATGGTTCGAATGGCTCCATTATTATTCAAATTCGAGTTCGAGGCAACAAGAACAAGACCAGCCTTGTCCTTTGCATAATAGGACTGACTGACACACTGTCATTGGATTAATACAGCGTGGGAAGATAGATCAGAAGTAAATTTCCTTGAGAATAAAAAATGTATGGACGTAGCTGCAGGCGTCGTCTAGCTTCTAGCGTATTATTCAAATCATGTTCAAATCAAATTCTTAGGTACCTAATAATAATGATTATTTGACTCACTAATCAACAACAAACAAACAACAACTAATCATATGATGTATGCAAATCGCAAAAGTTTAAAATCGATTATTTAAATTGCTATTTGATTTGTGTCATTTAACTACGAAAATAGTAAAAATAAAATCGTAGTAAAAATCTGTTTATATCAGTAATTTTCTTCACTTTTTTGGGCATTTTTGTGTACCCGAGGCCCCCAATTCTTCTGTGCCCAAGGGCCCCAGCACGGCTTAAGACGGCCCTGCTCGTCGCCACCCTCCGACGGGTATTGGCCCGCCAGATGGTCAGGCGGGCCCCGAACAAAACCCCCTTGGCGACGGATTAAGGTGTTGGACTCCGCCGCCAAAACGCCCAGCGGCCGCAGAGGATAGGGAGGACGGCAACGCAACACCGCATCTCCTCTTCCTCTGCGGCCCCACCGCGACGCATCGAATGGTGCGCCCCCATTTGGTCGCGGGAGATAGGGCGCGCGGCAACGCAACACCGACACGCCTCTCCTCCCGCGACCGCGCCCGACTGCGAGGGACAGACAGAACTGTCCCCCGCACCCGCACCGTTGGACGCATCCTGCGCAGGCCCCTCCAAGCCCACGCGGAGCGTCCCCTCCTGGATCCCTCTTAGCTTCACCGCGGGTGACCAATCCACGGTTACTGAGCCCCCCCACCACGACAAGGTGGAGATCCCACGGGGGGGTAGAACATAGGGACTAGACCAACTTACTAATCATGATCATGCGTCAAAGGCGGCCAGCTGTTAAATTTTGGTGAGGTTACATCCGTGGCTGGCGTGAATATGTTGACATGTCTAAAACTGCAATTTGTCAGGACGGCCATTTTAAAGTTTTGGCGTCTTCTGGTAAATCAGTTAATTAATTTTACATATGTGTTTAAGTTGTTTTAAAGGTTATTTTGTGCCATCTTTTCAATGATGACAATAAATAAACGAAATTTTCCATAGATTGCAAAATAATAGACTTGTCAAGTCGTTCACCAACGAGTTATCAACTTATGCACCGAGTTGTCAACTTGTTCACCAACAGTTATCAACTTATTCACCTTCTGAGTGGGAAGTTATAGTAAGTAAACAATGTAATTTAATGACAACCACATTATTTTAATTGGATAGCAAACAGATGACAAACATAAAAAAAATATTTAATTTGCTGCTACTCACTCAAATCAAGTAATGTTGTTTTAACTGAAGAAATATTTAATTCAAACACCACGAAACTATCAGTTTAGTATTTTCGCAATAAAAAAAATTATAAAAAAATAGAAAATTGCTTTATTGGACCACAAACAACGTCATCAAACAGATACAAGTATGTTACTAACACAAATAACTACGTTGACTCCTCAACCTCGTCGCAGACCATTCGTATTTTATTAGACCTCAGAATCCTCTTCATCTGGGTTGTCTTCGTCCAAATCTGGATCAGTAGATGCAGAGACATCACCGACAGTTTTTATATTAATATAAAACTCTTTGAACGAATCGTCAATCAGGTCAATCATGTCCATCAAATCCTTTTTTTTCTCTGCACTGATTGGCAAAGCTTCCTTGGAGATTTGGCTCAACCTAAAGACATCTATGGTGGTTTTTCCTCTTTTCCGAAAGTTCACTGACTCGAAAGTGGGTTCGCGATCCAGGCTTTTCTTGAAATTTATTTTTCCTACGCTGTTTTTATTATATTGCAGCCATTTAATAGGTTGCCATAGAAATTTGTCCCCAGAATCGTCCAGTTTTTTTATAGTAAAGGGTCCTTTCTTGGCTTTTAGTTCAGCAAAATCCAAGAAATCATTTACCGTCATCACCACGACCTTAAATGGTTTCTGAACTTTGCAAGTCCTCACCAGCTGCACCCAATCATACAAATGATTTATTCTCATTTGTGTTCTCTTTTTTGTTTTCTCAATAATAGCGTGGTCAGAGTCACACTCCATATGTATGTGCCCACTGAGGAGAAATTTGTGATTTATCTTTTGCAGCGTCGGATGATTATGTAGCAAAAACATAAACATCATTGCCACGACATTGTTTTTGTTTTGACCACCACAAGTATCCGAATAAAAAATCAGTTCTTTTACTTCGGAGGACAAATTGTTGCAGAAGTGCCACAAACATGAGGCAATTTGGTTTGCACCTCGAGCTCCTATTGTCTCGTCCCACATGTAGCAGGTAGCCTCATTAGTTGCTAAATCATGCACTGTTAAATTAAAAGACCAAAGCTGTCGTTTGTAAAACGAGACAGATGTTTTTAAATATGGAGTCGGCAAGCACTGCTGGAGGTCGAATGCAAATGCCCTAACAGACGAATCTGCTTTGACATTCTCTTTATCCACACGTTTTTCAGCATAAGCTTTATCAGCTTGATGTTGGTGTTCAGCTAATTCAGCAGTTAAATTAATTTTGCGATCTTCATCTGCAACTTTAATTTTAGCGTTCAGCACATCGCACGTGTTGCATGTGTCTTTTGATGGTTGCTTAAACGACAGATTGAGGTCGTGAAAGCATTTGGCATATAATTTTAACGAGACAGGATTTGAAGAAGTGTTTTTATACTCTCTGTACATTTTGGCGATTGACAGGTCAGCAGCTAAATATTTCTTCCCAGTCGAATTTCTACAGTAGTGACTCTCATAACTTGGAAAACTCAAAATGTGGTGATTGACAAGCGAAATGTCTTCGATAGTCTTCTTATTTTTGGGAGGTTGACGACCTCTCTGATCCTCATCAATGATTCCGTTGGGAGACATTTTTTTTTTCTATTATAACATTAACAAATCCCTTGGTCTCTCCTAAAATTTTACAAAAACACTCTTTACAAACCGGTTTCATCTCATTAGAAATCTCTAGCATGTATTTACAGTAGCACTCTCTATTTAATGTCCTGCTGCCCGTTTTTTGTGATTTTTTCGGGAAAATCATTACTGACTTAGACACAAATGCTGCCCGTCTATCTCTATCTCCTAGTTGCCAATAATTTTCAAAACAATGCGTCTGTTCAGCCGTTGTAATTCTTTCAGCACATTTTAGTCTACATGAACTCAACTCTTTCGGTTTTCTGTCAGGAACTACTTTACCTTTTTCCGTTATATAACTCTTTCCTGTATTCCGACGTGTTTTGCTTGCATTTCTCTCCACTCTTGATCTTCCTTTTTTTGTATTATTATTAGTCCTTTCTTCACTAGTACTTTCGGTTTCCATAGTTAAAGTTAAAATCTCATTTCTTTCACTCGTCTTTTCTAGGATCACTGTTGGTGTTTCTATCTCATATATAGTAGGAGCTGCATTCTCATATTCATTCATTTCAGGTGAAACACTTCGGTTGGCCGTTTTTTCGTCTGTCACACACGTTGAGCTCCCCGTTTCCTTGTTCTGTGTATTATCCATAGATGAATTTTGTGGTGTTTCTTTCGTATTTAAGGTAGGTGCTATATTTTCGCATTCGTAGTTGACTTCGATATATTTTTCCGGATTTCTTGTTGCTTTCGATATTTTTCCGGAGATTGGTATCAATTCTTTGCTTTCAATTTTGGCATCATCACATGATTCGCAGTCAGTTTCTGAATCATCTACTGTGACTTTTTTTATGTTAAAATCAGGATCACGAACACTGTCGTCACTGTCGCCATTAAACGATTCATTTTCTTCAGACGCTTCACTGTTTTCGACAATGTCTGACGTATTATCTAATTGTAGGCTTGGGTCAGTAATTAATACATTATAAATTTCTTGGGTTGCTGGGGACATTACCGGAAAAGGAGATAATGGATCATCGTTACTTATGTTCCTCAATAACGAAGAGTTTGACAGTGGAGTGGCAAGATTAGGGTAACCTGAAGCAATAAAAAATAATAATCAGACAGATAAACACAGTTACTCTCGTATTTATAATATTAGTTTGGGTGAATAACTAGCGGTGTCTAACTGCTGAGTCCTATTCCTATTACAGGGTCTAGATTATCTACACACCAAGGTTCATCCAAATCTGCCCAGCAGTAACAGATGCAAATCGTTTCAAACACACACACACACACACACCCACACATAAACTTTCAGATCTAAAATAGTTCAGGTAAAGAAAGAAAATAATCATTATTACGATAGTAGCCAAAGTTAAACCGTTATACTACACACCCTTCATTTCTTTTAAATAGTTATTTTTGTTTTGATTTCAACATTAGAGGAGCAAGTTACTCATAGAACAATTAGGCTGACCCCACATTAGGCGTGCGCGATCCTCGGGCGTGTGAACGCCCGAGGATGAAGCGAGGATGAGCGCCGCGAGCACGTGTGAGTAGCGCGCGCGGCGCCCGCGCTACTCACACGCGCGCGCGGCGCTCGAGTCGCGTTCATACCCCTTCGACTTTCGACTTGACTGAAGGGTTTAAACGCCAACGCGAGCGCCGTGTGCGCGCCGCGCGGTCGCTGCACACACGTTACACGGTGGCAACACGTGACGCTTACGCAGCGCGCTCGCGTCGCGCACGCGGCGGACGCGTCGCTCATACGCCCGAGGAACGCGCGATCCTAATGTGGGGGAGGCCTTACCCACGACGGTGTATATCTACCTACTACAGCTAGATTCCCATCGTCTACATACATCTAAGTTCACAGTTTCAAGTAAACAATCAGCTTACCGCGACGTTCGCACGGACGTAAACATATCGCAGCGGGATTTTATCGCGCACTGGATTTTCAACTCTCGGTGTTGAGCCGAGCATTGAGAATCCAACAGAGTGCATTCCAACGCGTTGAACAAACACACTGGTTGGATTTTCAACTCTCGGCGCTAAGCAGAGCGTTGAAAATCCAGTGCGCGAAAAAAATCGCCGCGATATTTTTACGTCCATTCCGAACGTCGGCTTACAATATGTTACTTACCTAGATAACTAACTCCCAACCTTCATCAATATCTACCTAAAAAGTGGCAAAAAAATATTTGTGAGTATAAGATCTGTATCTTACCGTTTTCGTCCACTTCATTCATTCGCTGACGAGATGAATTTAACTTAATGTCACGAAGTTTTGTTAACTTGCGTTTCCTAGCCATTAATTCGGCAATCGTCGGATTCTGCAAAAACCAAATATTGAAATACCTAGATATCACGTCACATAATCAGGTAGGTATTCCCTCTGTTACGATAATACACTAAGGTAGACCGTAAGGTTTGGTCGGTAGGTACTCACTTTTTCCTCCATTGCAAATCACAAACTATACACCCAACTTATGAATTGAAACACTGTAGTAATAAATCAATCAATAGATACACTCAAAAACAAACGAAATCAATTTGAAGCACTCACACTCGTTCGCGGTTCGCGCGCGCGTGGCTTCTGAACTCTAAACTGACGTTTGTTTACCAACACACGAGCGAGGGATTTGCCGCGATATTTGAAAAATTATTACTTCTTACGAAAGTTTTTTGATAACTCGATTATTTTTTAATACAACTTGGGTACATAAGTTGTCAACTAAACATATTAATTTAACGTTACAAGTTTTTTATAACGGACATGTAGTGATACCTATACTTATTACTTTTAGTGCTCAGAACTTCGTTGGCCGTAACTGGACATCTCAATATATCGCAATTTCAACAGAAATTCTTCGGTGGGCCATAACTTGATATCTCAATTTGTCACGATTTGATCAAAAAGACCTCAGCTGGCAATAGCTTGACACTTCAATTTGTCAATTTAAAATAAGTACTTAAACAAAACTTTTAAGTGTATTAATTGAGATATCAAATAACGAATATTATTTTGGGTGCTGAGTATAGGTTGATATAACAAAATATCAATGTTCGATCACAAAAACATGTGAATCGTTAATTTGACATGAGGTTTTGTTAAGTTAGACATGTCAAAATGCGAGATGTCAACATATTACCAAAGTCGATTGCTCCAAAAATTATGTATATCTATAACTGTCAATTTTTTTCATATAAATTCCTAATGCGTAGGATGTAATAAGCCAATAAAAAAAAAGTCATAGAAGTCGACATGTCAATGTGTTCACGCCAGCCACGGACATACTCTCCTCAATTTTTTTTGAGTTCTCCGACTAAGATATTTTAATTTGTCCCATGAGCCACATCTAACATTCAAACAATAAATGTAACTACCTCTCAGAGTTGGGAACAAATCTTTTTTGTATCACACAGTGTACTTGCCTGAATCGAACCTAGGAAACGCAACGCTGCAAAATGCCAAGGCGATAACTTGAACCAATTCGCCAGACATGTAGCGGATGACTTACATTTTTATTTTATGTGTTTCAGAATAGCCAAAGCTGTGTCTGCGGCCATACTGTCGTCAGGCAGTCGATCGGACGCCGTCGCTAAACTGAAGCAAGTGTTTGGAATAGCACAACACGACGAATGCTTGCTCGTTCACTGGATGAGTGCCTTCTGTAGTTGACATTATTGTGAATGTTAGAGTAAATAAATCTGTGATATTTTTACTAGTGTTTCTTTTACCCTTTCACACAACACTATATAGTATACTAGCTGACCCGGCGAACTTCGTACCGCATATGTATTATACATATAAACCTTCCTCTTGAATCATTCTATCTATTAAAAAAACCGCATTAAAGTCCGATGCGTAGTTTTATAGATTTAAGCATACATAGGGACAGACACAGACTTTTTTTTATACTATGTAGTGAAGTCAGAGTTCATGATCTATCTTGTATTCGAACTTGCAGTACCTATATTGTCAACCAACCATTGTCCATGTAGTCAAATCATCAGAAAGAAATATTTTTTGTTATTGTTTTATCTGTCATCATCAGCACTTTATATTGTCCCACTGCTGGGCACGGGCCTCTTCTCACTATGCGAAAGTCCACCTCGCTGGCTGAGTGCATGCAGGTTGGCAGACTTCACATGTCTTTCGAGAACATCATGGAGAACTCTGTCATGCAGGTTTTCTCACAATGTTTTCCTTCACCGTTTAGCAAGCTATAATTGACAATTTAATACGTACTTAACTTCGAAAAGTCATTGGCGTATGCCGTGGATTGGTACCAGAGACCCTCTGCATAGCATTTGTGTCGGTCTCTCCACTCAGCTATTGCTGCTTCTTATCTGTATTTTTGACTATTATTCTCAGATCATACCAAAATACAGTAATATAATGTTTACCAGAGGCAGAGGCTCTAAGCAAAAGTATTTTGTGCTAGAGGGTGTCAAACTCCTCCATTTTCTTCCAAGTCAAATGATATAAAATTTAATGTTTCCCTGGATAAAACTCCTTCACCAGATTCAAGCTCTCACAAAAACAAAATCCACCATTGTTGCCTATAGCCAAATGAAATTCTATGAATATTTACTAACTAGAGTAAGGGTATTCAGAGGCTACAAATAATAGTCCAAAGTTTAAGTTGTGGTCCTTATATTTAAAGATTACACGTTGGAGCGACGGCGGGGTCGCGCGCGCTCGTGTCCCTTGGAGCGCACGTAGGGCTTGGTGTGCGAGCGCGGGGCTCCCGGCGCCGGCCCGAAGTGGCGGACCGCCTCGCGCGCGTTGCGCTGGCCTTGCAACAGCACGGTCTTAGCGCCCGTCGGCGCGCGCAGGGCCAGCTGGTCGAATGTCAGGATTTCACCTGGAATTTGGGAATGGTTGCAAGTAAATATCAAGGCCAATGATTAATCAAAATTAGATGTGATAAAACCGTAAAGTACCTAGTGAATTTAGCTCTGTCCCACTATAGGACAGATTAAACTTTTCTTGGCTTTCTTCATACAGGTATCAAACAAAGCGAGAGATGAGAATAATTCTGTTATTGATGTATTTGTTACAAGTTACAATTTGAATGATGGCAAGAGAGCAGGTTTAATTCTCAACAGAACAGGCGAGCCAACCATAACCTTCATCACTGTTTTGCAAAGGTCATGTTTGTAGAAAACAAAATCCCAGAATTTATAAAAATGTTTATAAATCTTTATCATAAAAAAGTTTAAACCATAAAAATCTGATAGAGCTAGGACGATCTAAAACATCACTCTATCTAAACGAATCATTACCTCACAAGGGATATATCATAATTCTATTCATACTACTATTTGTGATTCAAGTCTTATCTTAACGATCAGACATTGTTTTCCAGCCCAACCAAATTTAGCAGAATCTAAGAGCATACTGACCTTTTCTTCAACATTAAGACTGATTGGCATCACATATCTTATACATTAGGCAAAAATTAATACCAAATTAACTTCTGCTAATAAGTATTGAAGCAGATTGCTAATTGGACAATACTTTATTTCTATTGACAATATTGGATAATATTTTATTTCTATTTAATCTTATTCTATTATTATTTTTCTTGTCGTACATGTAATTTGGAATGTTTTGAATAAATCTAAATTTTGAATGTAACTTGAATATTGCAATAAATCAAAAACATTCTACAGCCATATTTTTATGAATATTGATAAAAGTTGTAACATTCGAAGTCTAAAATAGGGTCAAATTAAAACTAATTCATGTCCACTTTAACATAGAAAAGTATTGGTAGTTAAAAAATAAAATTTCATAGAATAATACAAGATTGAACTTTAATCGCAATTATCTCAAAATGGTAAGCTTGTGGGCTGCAATGTTTTTCAGAAACTACGTCCAATTGCCTGATATCAAGTATTTAGTGATAATTATATATTTTCGAGATGGATAACATTTATTTAAATCAAAAACGTCTCAAATGGTTTGGACCCTTGGTTTGGACCATTTTAATAAAATATTAAATCTACGGAGAGTGCACATTATTATTTTAAACAATAATGCTTCAAGTGGGTTGGAACATTTTAGTGAAACATTTATTATTACAAAGGTCGTTCAGATTCAATAAATCAAAAACGTTTCAGATAGCTTGGATCACATTTAAGAAAATTGTTTATGAGTTTTTCTTATATTCGGGTTGTTCCAAACAGCTTGAGCTCTTTTAGTTTAATATCTATTACTATTCTCCATACATGTGAGTTGCTATATCATAATTTCATTATTAAAATGACAGTAGGGCCACCAAATTTTGACAGTTAGTAAATAGCAATCACGTGACTCTTTTGCTATCAATAACTCTACTTTGAACAGATTGTGGGTTGGAACGTTTTTCAGAAACTGCGTCCAATTAACACATAGAGTCCCAGTTGCATTAAAAGCTTTTGCCTAGGAGCCTTGCTTTGAACACAGCAACTGCTGACTGACCCACAAAACCCTAAGGCTTCGTTCACACGACATTATCCTGCACGTTTTCTTTGTATTCGTTATTTTAACGTAGAATCACCCGGGTGTGCACACGGTAGATTTGCCTTCGTGTAAAAAACGAATAGCCGCAGTCTTCACAGACTTGTGATTGTGTATAGACGTCAGTGATGGAACCACGCTTGGTTGTTCTTTTATTATTGGTACAATCGAAGGCGCAAACGGTTTTGCCGCCGGCAGAGCAGAAGGTTTTGGGTACATCCTATAAATTAAGAAACAAGGCGTACTAAACTATTTGAGAAGTTATACGATAGACTTAGAAACGATGAAAAGAAGTTTTTTTACTACTTTAGATGTCTATTGAAAGTTTTGAAAACATACTAAATCAATAAAAAAACGTATGAACATCGTGCCGTGTGAACGAGGCAGAACTATATTATGTGCCACTGCATGCCGAATACGTTAAAGTTCATTCGATTTGCTTGACAAGTCCGTTGAGTATTTGTTTAAATGTATAAACGGTGTACGATTTTTTGCAGTACAAGCGTCATGTGAATGGTTCTATAGAGAATGTATGTGCCTAACGAAGCCTATGGGGTTTGTAATATAGCATGACTTCGACCAATGTGAGTATAGTAAACAAGGGCATTTACTCCCTATATTAATAGACCAATGTGAGTATAGTAAACAAGGGTATTTATCGATATTCATGACAATCAGGACCAATTAGTGTATATGCTCATAGCTTTGAGAATTGGTGGCATTGTGAATTAGAAATTAATACTCTCTGGATCCTATAGAATGATGGCCTACAGGGTCCTATATTCCATTGATAAAAATTTAAGAAAAATAACCTACAACAGCACAAATGTCTAATTTCAATAACAAAATATGCATCAGATTTGGCAGTATCAACAGCTTTTGATTGGACACTTAAAAAGCCTGTTTTATACTTGTTTTTAAGTTATGGACTAGTACCAGTAAAATATCAATGTCTCTATATTATATGAAAGGTGTTTGTGCACTACACAAAATTTTACCATCCGGCAGTCACATTTACATCAACTTTCATTGAGAATTCATTGACAATTGTAAGAAATCTGCCTGCCGGACAGTAAAATTCCTTGTAGTGCACAAACGCCCTAATAGTTGCTTTTGAAAACATTTTGTGTTGTAGTCTCCTGTATATTTCAAGGAAAGTATACACACAATAAGTTTTTTAGGTTATATATCTCTCTATCTAATGTGAACACAATATCACATAATTAATGGCAGGCTAGGAATACACAACCAATTTTATTTAACTAATTGTTGCAAGGCATATGTAAACAATGTCTCAGGTAACACACTATGAAAATGTAACAAATAAATAGACTTTTTGGGAAGAAACTAGTAGAATTTATCAATACACCATTGTCACTGGCTGTCATACGAAGTACCTACATGCTTCCTAACCTCATTAGTAAAACATCAACAACTCACCTCCAGCAGCCAAGATACGGGCACGAGCCTTCTCAGTGACGTGCAGAGCGGCCACGGTCATCTTAGGCACTGTGTACAGCCTCACGTCGTTTGTGATGGAGCCAACGACGACCGCGATCATACCCTCGCGAGTGGGCTTCTTCATGTGGCGTGCCAGACGCGACAGCGATAGTGGCGGCCTATTGATACGGCTCATGAACAGCCTGCGCAGGATGATCTGGTTGAACTTGGCATTTGTACGCCTGGCCAAGTACCTGTATAGCTGCAAAACAATAACATGTTTAGGTTAGGTCAATCGTCCACAATATTTGGCTGAGTGCTACCTGAACGTTGATTTATTTTAGTGACAATAAGGGCTTGAGAATTGCAGCTATAAAACAGTTCTACTTACTTTTACAAGCAATCTCAGGTACACATCCTGAGATTTAACTTCGGTACGCCTAACTTTCCTGTCGTGTTTATGGTTGATGTCGATACCCTGAAATACGTAAAGGAACACATATTGATAACACCATAGTAGTTAATTATCACATTAAACTCTCACAGCACTTTGTATTTGTCACGATTTTCATAGATTTAATTTATTTTCTCGTCAACGAAACTCACCATCTTGACAACCGGAAGAAAAAGAGACTATAGACAATATTACAGTTTGACAGCTATCACAGCTATGTGCAATGCTACCAGATCAAAATTACTAATTTAATTTTTTTCCTTGGAGATCATAGACAAAAAGATATTGCAACGTATTGCAACCACAGAAGAATAACTATTGCAACCAAAGAAATATAACCTTATTGCAACGTGTCTGACTATCGAGTTGTGTCGTTTTGTTACAATTTTGTTAGCGTTCAATATAATAATTCTTATCACATATAGTAACAATAACTATATTTATTTTCATGATCATCCATGGCCTGACTGAGTCCACTGCTGAACATAGGCCTCTCTTGGTTCTTGCTGTTTCCCTAGATCTTGTGTTAATCTATTATTTATCTTACTGACACACTACGAGCTACACTCGCCATAATACAAGAAAACACCAATTCTTTTACACTGCACTACATTTTACCGGTGCATTTTACTCAACCAGGGCCATTATTAATAGCAGTCGGGGCCAGTGGCGTAGGAAGGGGGGCGGCGGAGGCTACCCTTTTTGGGGTGCCACCCATCCAAAAAAAGGGGTGACACCCAGAACTCAAGTTTAAGAACAATGTACAAAAATAGAAAACAACATGAGTTAGCCCGGAATTTTTAGGTATGTCGATACCCCTCCCCCCCCCCGTGGGATCTCCACCTTGTCGTGGTGGGGGGGCTCAGTAACCATGGATTTGTCACCCGCGGTGAAGCTAAGAGGGATCCAGGAGGGGACGCTCCGCGTGGGCTTGGAGGGGCCTGCGCAGGATGCGTCCAACGGTGCGGGTGCGGGGGTCAGTTCTGTCTGTCCCTCGCAGTCGGGTGCGGTCGCGGGAGGAGAGGCGTGTCGGTGTTGCGTTGCCGCGCGCCCTATCTCCCGCGACCAAATGGGGGCGCACCATTCGATGCGTCGCGGTGGGGCCGCAGAGGAAGAGGAGATGCGGTGTTGCGTTGCCGTCCTCCCTATCCTCTGCGGCCGCTGGGCGTTTTGGCGGCGGAGTCCAACACCTAATCCGTCGCCAAGGGGGTTTTGTTCGGGGCCCGCCTGACCATCTGGCGGGCCAATACCCGTCGGAGGGTGGTGACGAGTGCTTAGGTGATGCCCCACCCTCCGACACACGGGTAAGTACATGGCGGCAGTCGAGGTGGTTTTTAGTGGAAACACCACATACTCCGGCTCTTATTTCCCCCAAGAGTCGGAAATCCGAAGGGATTTTCCACCTCGTAAAACAAAAAAAGAAAAAAAAAAGGTATGTCGATACTTACCTAAAAAAAAAAAAGTCATCCGCCAACTTCCGCCCCGGGTGCCACCCAAGCTAGCTACGCCTACGCCACTGAGTCGGAGATCTAGGATTACCAACCACAATTTTTGAGGTGAGCCTGATTTAATAAGATTATGATGGCTTTAGTCAATCACTCTGACTGAAGGTTGGACAATGGTTCATTAGGGCAAAAGTCAAAACAAGTAAAAAGTTACCTACATAGAGCATACCCGCTGTACATTGCAGGCAATACTTTTTCGGGCATGCCGCATTGTATAGACATTTCAGTGTAGGGCACACTGGAACAACAATTACACTTTTATAGTTGATTGAATCAGGCGTTACTTGGCGGAACTCCATTGTAACCTAATGGAAGGAAAGAGGAACCCACCACGCACCCTCGGATTGACTACCCCAACTATTGTAATAGAAAAAGGTTGACAATACCGAACTCCTCTAAAAGGATAAGGGATATAGGAATGGTATGGGTTCCAGGAAGATACCTGACTTGCAGTATCCCGCTGTATGTGCCGACTAATTCTTCGACACGTGTTTCGCCTCTGCACGAGGCATCCTTAGGACCGATGGGCAACGACCCGTTGCCCGTCGTTGCCCATCGCTCTCTTTGCCCGTCGTTGCCGTAGCTCGTTGGGGTAGTCAATCTGAGGGTGCGTGGTGGGTTTCTCTTTCCTTCCATTAGGTAATTACACTTTTATTTTTCACGTAACTTACATAACTTCACACCTTTTAGAAGGAGTTGGCAGAGGTGTATTACACACCCACACTTTGCCAGTTATGTTTCGGTCCCAATAATGTAATAGGGAGCCTATTGCCATCTACCGAGCATAATTAACATTTTTAATATAAGATATACACCTAAGTTCGAAAGTCAGAGGTCGAACCCGAGACCATCTTCTCGGCAGTCCGTTACGTACACCACTGGGATATCGCTGCTTAGTAAATTAATAAAATATGGGCGTACCGTTACGAGTTCACGCCAAGTATATAACCAAAAGCGTGTATTTGCAGATCTTTATATTTTTTTGGGTACCCCTTCGGACCATTCGTCAATTCATAATTATTTATATAGGTAGGTAAATGGCCTTGCAGTTTATTCCTTTTTTACTTGACTTGGGGAATCTTGCCTATTGATAAACGTTATAATATGTAAATAGGTAAGCACTCAACATTTCCTATCATTTTAAGCTGAATACTGAAAGTGCGTATGACATTCAAAGGTACTTATTATAAAAGATTGCATAGTTAAAGTACTTAGGTTTTCACCAATAGGTAGTGTGATTACTAAGTCAGGTTTAGGTGTATTGCGAAGTCCAGGAGGTTATTATTTATTAATTTTTTGGAAGGATCGCGGTCCTCGTTACACGGTCTGAGTACGGCCTTCAAGACAGGCTGTTTTAAAACATGTAGAACTTATAGAATTACACTTATTTGAATCGTGACGCCATAGTGAATTAAACAAATGAAGCAACTGTCGCCAATTCTGTCATCGCGACAGATAACAAGTTTCGACCGCCGTTTTTTCGAAAGGAATGGAATTTAATTCGAAACATCGAAAATTATCAAAAAATAAAAATTCTGTTCGTATTCCTTCATCCTCAAAACCCAGATTGACCAAAAAGAAGATTGTTACGCGAAAACGAAAATGCGTGTGCCTCCCAGAAAATTATTCGGTTGTAGAGTTTCCTTCGATATGGAATGAACTCCGACAAAACTTACAGCTTTGTGATGGGACTATCGTCTGCAGGGACATGAAACCAATCCGAGTGCACCGGGCGATACTTTCAGCCGTTAGTCCGTATTTCAAAGCCATATTTATAAATTCATTAAAGAAAGGAGAGCCAGAAGAAACAGAGATATTTGTAGATGTCCCTAGCTACTACATGAATTTGATTCTTGATTATGCATATACGGGGACATGCACAGTAACAGCCGAAAATGTGGAATATCTATTGCCATACGCAGATCAATTCGATGTTGTTGGTGTTATACAACTGTGCTGTCAGTTTCTCTTGCACGAGTTGAGGCCACATAACTGTCTTGGAATATTTAAATTTGCGCGATATTATTTCTGCAGTGAATTAGAGAAGAAAGGAAAGTTGTATATAAGGCAGAATTTTAGCAGAATACTTAAGGAGTGTAATGAATTTAAATCGCTCTCATATGAAGAATTAGAAGACATTTTGAGAGACGATGAACTGAATGTTAGAAATGAAGAAATAGTATTCCAAGCAGTTAAAACATGGGTAGAGCATGACGTAGAAAATAGAAGAAAATACATTCCGTCGTTACTAATGTGCGTTAGATTTGGTCACATCAGCTACAAATATTTCAAATCGAAAATATTACAATGGCAACCAGTTGCTGACGATGAGGTAAAATAACGAGACATTTTATTACAGTAATTAGTCACTCGTACAAAACTCACGTTTCTCTATTAATTCCATAGAAATGTCAAGAAGCTTTATACCCAGCCGTCGTATTCCTCACATTGTTGGATTCTAGACCCGGCACAGAAGCAGACCTCAATGATCCATTGGCAAGGCCACGAATACCTTTTGAGATACTTTTTGCAGTTGGTGGCTGGAGTGCAGGCAGTCCTACCAGTTTTGTAGAAACATACGATACGAGGTAACCTATTTATTACCATAAGAATATTACATTGCTAATCAGTTTTTTTATTATTAGGGAAAAATTACAATCGATACATTAATTAAAGACCACTCTAGTGTTTTTAACTCTAGTGTTCTAGTGATAAGCTAGGCAAGCGTCTGCAGGGTGCAAAATTTGAATTGATTTCCGGTTACTTTTGTTTGTGTTCGGTTTGCAAATGATGTTCTCAATTTCTCACTTACTAGTAGATAATGCATTGATTTGAGGACTAACTTATTATTCAAATTATCTAGAGCGGATCGATGGTTCCTATCAATTCACATGGATCTGACGCCTCGAGCATACCACGGCTTGTGTACGTTGCACAATTTGATCTACATGATCGGTGGGTTCGATGGCAGCGATCATTTCAACACGGTGCGATGTTACGACCCCGTGGCGAATACCTGGCACGAACGGGCCTGCATGTATCAAGCGAGGTGTTACGTCAGCGTTGTGGCACATGGTTAGTAAAATTGCCAGTTTATGTCATCTGTTTCAATATAACGGCAGTTTAGGTAGTTAAGTACACGCAGCGACAGGACCAGCTATACAGTTTCAGTACGATTTAAACACTTATTTCCTAAGCCATAAGAACGGTGGAAAGGTCAAAGTGTCTAAGTTGATGAGTAGCCGTGTGTACTATTAATACTTACAACCCTTTTGCGTTACCCCAACAGATGGTCTAATATACGCGTTGGGTGGGTACAACGGGCGGACGCGCATGTCCTCCGTCGAGCGGTATTACCCCGATAAGAACCAGTGGGAGATGACCACCCCTATGAACAAGCAACGATCCGACGCTAGCGCCGCTTCTCTTGGTGGCAAGGTACATACTTAATTACATAGGTACAATTACCAAACACCTGTAATTTTTTTTAAAGAGGAATTGGTGTAGGTACCTGCTCTCTGCTTAGTTCCATCAAATTTATTAGAATTCGGTTTAACGTGTTGCCTCAAAATAGCGGATTGTATTGAACAAGATTTATAATGCTGCTCAAGCCGGTTACTCCAAACATGTTGGCGAGACTTCCCGTAGAGATGGAGCCACGGGAATGACGATTAGCGTACTTTACCGCGATATACTGGGATCTGGTACTTTGGGTCCATACTTTCATTTACCATTGTACTCCTAGTTCACTAAGCTGACATGCAAGGATGAATCCAGGAGAATGAGGGCGATGGTTAGGGGCTGAAGCCACTCCCTCCCTCAAACTTTTTCCAAAACAGATGACATTTTAGTGTTTCTCTGGATTAAGCCTTCGTCAACCTGATTCAAGCTAAAATAAGACTTCTCCAAAATAAAATCCTGAATCCGCCAATGCTAATGTGAATGATGAAACCACAAATATCAATTTCTGTAGATGAAACCAACACTTATTTACTCTCTCATTTTCTCATACATTTCCTTTTAGATATACATAGTAGGCGGCTTCAACGGGCAGGAGGTGCTGAGTTCGGCGGAGGTGTTCGACCCGGACACGCGACAGTGGAGCTTCATCAGGTCGATGCTGAGTCCTCGTTCTGGAGTCTCGCTCATCGCTTATAGAGAGTGCCTATACGCGCTTGGAGGGTTCAATGGATACAGCCGGTTGAATACAGGTACTTTATTATTACTATACTTACGTACGTTGTATATGTCTTTACAAGACAAAGGCATGCCCTTAAGATTGTTTTTGCAGAATATGATATAATATTCATTTAATTTGTATCAAACTATTGAGTATAATAAACATAAGGTCATAGCAAAAAACGTGTATAGAACTCCAACTTTCAGAGCCCGTTCCCCTAAAAGGTGAGCAAATGAGTGTGCCCACCACACTTCTGTGCCCCGATACAGCTTAAGACGGACGCGTAGAATTTGTCACGTATGTTTAGTCATTTTGAAAGCACTAATTATCAACCTTTCAAAAATGTACGCAGGTTCCCACGTAGGTATACCTTATAAATAAGGACTGTCAGGATTTCATAACAACCGTGACCAAAAACTTGCTCTCCGAGGCAGGGGGCATACAATAAATAACATTTATTTATTATTCAACTGATTCCACTTACCTAACTTCTTCCTTCACCTCTTGAGGAAATTTTGTTCGTTGGCCGAATTTGTACTCTGATATCTATTAGTAGGTAGGTACTTAGGCAGGTATCTAATCGAAGTGTTTTCATGGCACCATTAGCATTCATGGTGTCGACTCAAGCATTAGCTTTTATTCCTCTACATTGGTTCGTGCAACTTCATTGTTGGAGAACGATCAATCTGATAACACGAGCACTAGTTGTAAAAATATATTTATTTGTTAAGCTACAATAACGCTGTACCTAAAATAGTTCAACCAAGCCTGGCAAAAATATGTTAGCCGGTAAATCTCTTAACTTGCCTCAGGGCTCAGAATTACCTCAATCCCTATTGATTCCAGGCATTTCCATACAGGCCTAAGGCCAGACTTAGGCTGGAGCGTGTCATGTCTCATGACATGTTCAGCGCTCCTTATGTCATCGAAAACTTTAAACGCTCGGCGCAGGGTTTTAATGGCCCCTGACCCTCGGAGCCTGGAGTGGCTGCTCAGTTCGTCAGATGGAAGGGCCTGCCTTCGTTTATGTTGAAAAACTTGCGCAAAAGCGATGCTACTTGTCTGGCACCCAATCTCGTTTAGAACCTCCACAGTGGTAGCAAACACCAACATCAGAAGCTGTTAAAAGACCTTTCTCCAAACAGGTGAAAGGTTTAACCCACAACGCGGTGGCGACTGGCAGGAGGTGACAGAGATGTTCAGCGCGAGGAGTAACTTCGCTACTGTACTGCTGGATGACATGATCTTCGTTATTGGAGGATTTAACGGTAAATATCCTATTACTATCGGGTATAGTGTATAGTGCTAGCGGTGTCCAGGCTGAACCTTAGAGGGGGGTAACAGTACCTACCCAACTATCACATAAATAATTATTGCAAAAGAAAACATTTTAGGAACGGCGTCGCGAAAGCTCGCACCGGGAGCACAAGAGGCTAGTTATCGTACCTACAGCTGCCATCATAAACTTAATTTATGAGGATGGATGGACCTTTCTCGCTACGACGACTACAAAACTGATGATTATAGAAAAAATAAGAAAATTGCACATGGGCTACCTTTTGTCACGATAGAGGAAATCCACGCAAGCGCAGCCGCGAGTGGAATCTAGTTATTTCTAAATATGTTGTACATAATATGTAGTCAGCTACATAAGTATATATACATTTTCGTACTTTTGAAGGTTTTTGGTTCCAACTAATTATTATTCTCAATATCATTCGTCTAAAAGACAAAGAAAACTTACCTGAATCTCAAATTATATATAACTGGTAATAATAACTGGAGAATTTTAATTCATAAGACTCAGCAAAGACGCTTGAGGTGTGGAGAGACTTTTGTAGTTGACTGTACCTATTTAAAAAACCTAACTGATGTTTTGAAACATTCAATATAACCTTAGCTAACCCTAAGCTGCTAGGTAGATTGCCAGAAGGCAGGTGAAGCCGACGCGGGTTATATATAAAACCGGAAATTGCTATTTTATTGACGCATTTTTCTTGAACCTTTTTGTCCCGATAGCCGTTATTCTTTTCTTTTCTCTGCTTCTGTATTGAGTTGCTTCAGAAAAGTAAACAGGTCGTCTTACTGACTAATTTTTCCTGCAGGCTCCACCACAATCCCTCACGTGGAATGCTACGACGGCGACACCATGGAGTGGTACGACGCCGCTCCCATGAACCTCAACCGCTCGGCCCTGAGTGCGTGCGTGCTCGCGGGTCTGCCCAACGCTCGCTCCTTCTCCTACCTCGCGAAGGCCGTGCCCGCCGCCGGCGCCGACCAAGCACACCACTCCTGACCACTAAACAAACACCACAACCCACACACGAATGCTCCAACATCAAACTTATCCCTACGCTCCTATAACACCACAACAAATATTTTTTGCGATACGCCTTTTCTATGACCTATCCAGTTTCTATTTTAACTCTATTGTCTTATGGAATATTCTGTGATATTTTGATTGTACATAGAACTTTGTGAATCTTTTTTATGTATCGTAAATCATGGTGCAATGGCCTTATTTTATTGTACAGATCATGTCCGAGCATTTTGTATTTATTGTTTTATAAACATACAAGGCTTCCGCCAATGTAAATGAAAGGGAAATCTCATCCCTAATATGGATATTTTAGATATAATTTTAAAGCGAGGGACTTGTAAATTCTCAAGTTTTTTATAGTGTAGTTTGTGACAAATTTTGTTTTCGTATATTTGTGTACAGTTCGCGTCCGTGGGAAATCAGAGTGGTCGCGTTTTGGATGTGTATACGATGTTGCGGCGGACGGAACCGTCGCGATATTGTTGATCTGTGATATTTTTCACTAGAACATGAAAAAATTCAAAAAAAGGTAAAATTTCTTATTTTTTAATATATCGAAAAATTTACTGTACCTGATTGAAAGATTGAGAAATTGACAAATAAAGAAAAAACTATAGACACATTTTGTTTTATTTACCAGTTTATTACACTCAAACTCATACAACTGAAATAATACTGAAAATAATTGCAATCTATGATTGCAATTAAGCCGTATACCTTACATTCGTCACCCAACCGCATTGCCCTCTCGCGATATATTATCCAGCCATGGCCGTTCTTCAGCCGAGTAGCTGCTAACCATACATCCATATAACAAGGGTGAATCAACGTGCACGGACAGCGAGAGTGGAGTGCAATCGTGCGTATATTTACTACCGAAGGGGGAATTGGGGAGAAAACGGGAGACCGCCCCCTCCCACCCCGCGGAGTTCCCGACGCGATCGAACCACAACGAAGGCGGTAGTGAACACAGTCGTTTCGGGGCGCGGCGCTCTCCACAAATAGAAAATAATCACTCATGGAGCTCAAAGGAAAGGTCGCCTTGATCACCGGTGCCGCCGCTGGCATCGGTCTCGCTTACAGCGAGGAACTACTCAAGCAAGGAGCCAAGGTAAGTTCTAATTCCGAAACAAACACGATTTCCGCACATGGCGCATTACCGAAGTAATTTTAAGTTCAAGGTAAAAGAAACTGTTGAATCGTGTACTGGAAATACGCCAATACTATCAACATATTGTTTTACTGTGAGATAATTACCAGATTAAACTCTCGTAATAAGCACAGTTACAGCCGGCACTCATTTGTATTGATTTTTGCCGGGCGC
Source organism: Euclidia mi (assembly GCA_944739405.2). Lineage (NCBI taxonomy): Eukaryota > Metazoa > Arthropoda > Insecta > Lepidoptera > Erebidae > Euclidia > Euclidia mi. Next base: position 5,201,864 of record OX123200.2, on the reverse strand, counting down.
CCCGGTCATTGGCGTGATTGTTTTCCTTTCAAGTTTCTTTGTGCCTTTAGATGCGATATGGAGCTTTATTTAGTTACACACTAAAGCAATTAAATGCATTGATTTAACGGCTATATTATTATTGTTTATTTATTTTGGCGTTGTCTCGGTTTGTCACATCGTCGATTTTGTTAAAAATATCTTTCTGATTTTCCTTTTTGTTTCCGGAAATATCTGCACCGTATGTTCCATCGTGCGCATTAATGGATTAAGAGTATTTTCCCTTTTTTTAGGATTATCTTAAAATGCTATAAACCATTAGGTACCTACTATTAACTACGCAGGTAGGTACCTATCTAAGTTCGTTCCTATATTAAATGTAATTGTACTTTTTTTTTACTAACTTGTCTAAGGTATACCTCTAGCTACTCATTATACTATGTAAGTACGTACATATTGACTCGTGCCGTTCTTACATACCTACGGGTGTATGTATTATGAATTTATGATTCAGGTAGTCAATATTTACATGAGGCACTATCAGCTAAGTAGGTAGGTCGTTCATTTAGGCACATTTACGTGATTTGAATGGTTATGTCTTCTCAAATAATTATTGTCATTAAATCAATCATCATCATTATCCTCGTCCTAGCGTTAACCCTTTTGCACTCAAGATTTACGCGTCTAGGAGCCCGGGGTCCGCTTACTAGTCTAATCACATTTGACTTATTATTCTCAATATCTTGTAGGAATTTTAAACGAAGTAAACTAACCTAAATCATCATTTATAAGTTAGAAAAGTAGTAAAGAATAGTAGTCGATGATAAAAGACACGATCAAGATTCGGAGGTGTGTAGGGACTTTTGTGATTGACTGTACCTACCATGTAGCAAATAAAAATAAATATGCAATAGATCCGTCAATATTTATAGGCACCAGTTACGTAGGTAGGTAGCCTTTGCTACGGAGTGAATCATTAAAAAGAAAATCGAAATGAGTCATCATAAAATAATGCGTAGGTAATAATAATCCATACCACAGCGGAAGTAATTTAGAATTGAAAATAGGTAATGATTCTTTTTTATGAAGGGATAACGAGGTTGAAATGTTTTGTATACAAACTACAAAGCGAACGGTGCTTTCATGGAAAGTATTGTTTGAAGTGCTTGTTTCTAGCGTAAGAAAAATAGTACATACATTCGGTACAGACGGTACTAATAAGTCTTTCTTAGTACCATCATCATCAATCCGGTATAAAACTGCCCACTATAAGCATGTGCTTCTTCTCACTATGATAAGGGTTATCTTTGCGAAAAAAATGTTTAATCGGCGGATTGGGAAGTTAAAAGTGAAAAGATTAGCCAGATTTGATTTGCTGATTCTATTAAGTGCATGTTGTGTTTCATGAAGCATTCATTATATGTAAATTTGTGCATTAGACTTCATAAGAGGATTAGGGTTCTCAGCTATTTGAGCTGAGAACCCTAATCCTCTAATGAAGTCTGTATTTACACATGGGCACCATAACATAAACTTATGCTGATATTTATTATACTCCGTGCGATGACTGATTAAGAATACTTTGTCACTGCCCTATTTCATTCCGTCAGTGTAGTAGAAGACGACTTAGGAAAATACACGAAGTAATTAAGCAGTATCTTTGGGAGGTGACCAAGTGGCAGAAAACGTAACTTCAAACCCTATATCAACCACTCTGGCCAGACTAGGCCCAATCCTCTTAGTTGCTCACAAGGCTATTGAGAAGCAACTTAAAAGAGGCCTATGTCCAGCAGTGGACTGCTAAGGCTGATGATATGATACTCGTACCTATACATTACAACAAATAGACGCCAAACTTGCAAGTTACGAGATGAGCTGTTAACTTTTCCAAAATTAAAAGAATTGTAGACGAAACATAAACAGCATTCAGCCGAAAGCTATTATCTAAGAAGTTAGAGAAGTATTTTTTGCTCTCTTTCTACAGCAGCCTTAGCCGTCGTGGCCTCGCAAGGATACAGTCTGCTTTTTATTATATTTTACAGTCAGAAGTTTCCTGCTTCATACATAGATTCACTTCTTATTAATTAATTTTATATTAATTAGGTAGTATAAGTACCTAGGTATTTGACATTCTGAATCGATTTTCAATTGTTCATTAGGGGTCGTAATTTCAATTTAAAAATTTTGCGGCGTTACACAGGACATGATATTCATGTAGGTACCTAATTTAACATTTTGACCAATTGATCGATTTAATAATGCATAGGTATAATATTAAGATAGTGGCCATCCTACTAAAGAGCGTGTCCAGATTACTCCAGATTGATCCGCTTCAAAAATTCAAGATGAGCTCAGTCTTTTATAAATAAAGCTCTTCGAATATTATTCTTAACTCATCAATTTAGATTTAGGTAAGTTTTCTTTGTCTAAAAATCCTACAAGTTATTGAGAATAATATTAGCTGGGTCAATGTAACCATCCAAAATCACGTAAATGTATAAGGATTTATGTAGCTGACTGTACCCTGTACCTACTTAAATATTTTTTATTTTATATAATTATTTTTTTACCTATGCCGTATGCGTGAATATAGCAACTTGAGTGTGCTATAATATAGCAACTTGCATAGTTGCGATATTATAGCTTAAAAGTAAAGCTTCAACCTCAGAGGCGACCCATTGGAGAAGCCTATAGCCATTCAGCAGTTTAAGTACGCCAGACTGATGATGATAATGACACCCTTGCTAATTTATATATGTACGTGTGGATGTTAAACGTCAAATAAGTTACGTTGCAGTTAGCGTTTTATTTATGAATGTTAGTGATGAGAAAAATACTCGTAGTAGAGACGATTTCTTTGATTTTCCCAATCATACTGATTATTTACACTTAAAGGCCGATTCACACATATCAGTGAAGTTACAGTTCCGTCACAGTACCGGCACCGTGATAATTATTCTTTTATACATTTTCTATGAACATATCCACACCTGTCAGTGTCAGTGACGACACAGTACTCTTAGTACTCTCATAGAAAATGTATGAAAGAATAATTATCACGGTGCCGGTACTGTGACGGAACTGTGACTTCACTGATATGTGTGAATCGGCCTTAAATCGTCAAAATGGACTAGTTTCCATCAGTGTTTATTAACTATAATGAAGCGATAAAAAATATTTAGAAGCAATAGGTAATATTAAGAATATTATTAGAACCATAATTTAAAACTTTTCAGACTTAGAGCTGCGCAGGATAGTTATGTAATAGTTATCGTAGAAATATAAACAAGAGTTTATTATATCTTGTTTATTATATCTATAGGATAATATAATATTAAGTAAAATCGTTATTAACCATCTATAAAATTAAATTAGCTAGAGGGTTTAGCAAAAATGCATTCATGAACACTTTACAGGTTTCGATATGCGATATCGATTCGGAAATCGGCGAGCAAGTCACCGATGAGTTGGGCTCCAAGTATGGAAGGAAGAACGTCCTGTTTTGCCGCTGCGACGTCACTGATTACCCCCAGTATGAGGGTAAGTGTGGTGAAATATGGACAACTGAGCTAAATATATTCAACCCCTTTCATTTTACGTCTAAGCGAAAAATGTGGGTGGTTATTATCAGCTCATTGACGGGAAAGCAATGGAAGTTAAACTGCTATCGTTATAGACTACTTTATAGTACCTATAATTGTCATGTAAATGTTATTAGATTAAAATAAACCTACCTATGGTTCAGTGGTTTTATAAGTTGAAAAAATATAGGTACAGGGTGTCACAAGACCCATCACCAAGCCGAAGTCTACTCGTTGTGGACATCATGCCAAGTCATACTAACCAAAAATAATACCTGGAGAACGATTTTTTTTAGTTTTTCACATTTTTTAAACCGCAATTAAAAGCGAGCGCGTGCAATGCTCGAAATACCTACTTATCCATGGGGTCATAGGGCATCTAAAGAACATATTGGCGGGGTAAATGCATCGATTTTGTACCTAATTAGAAAAATGCCATACTAACTTTGAACCTCAATATCTCCTGAACCAGTAATTTCCCAGGTATGGTGCCAAAGTAAAAAATGTTCGTAGTGATTGGTACAACACGGGATTTCAGTTGTCGTTAAGGGTCTTTTTACATCCTGTATACTACAGATCAATGAAGTCTTTTAAGAGAATCTAAAAATTAAATATTTCAATTTCTTAAAAAAGGATAGGTACTCAAGTTTTTTCTTACTTTTTCATGACTAATATTAATTACGTAAAAAAGAAGTCTTAATCAATTTTTGTTAATCAAATGAAATATAGGTATCTAGCCATCAGTGCCGTGGGTATACTTAATCCCTCAATTAAATAAATCCTTAATCAATTACAGAGGCATTCGAGATGACAATGGAAGTATTCAACCGTCTGGACATAGTGATAAACAACGCAGGGGTAATGAACGATCGATTCTGGGAACTGGAGGTCGACGTTAATTTAGTAAGTTGCCTTCTATTCATAGATTGTTGTTTTATAACTTCCCAACTGTAATTTGTAAGCGGCGCGGGAAGCCGTCCTCCTTGTCTATTAATTATGTAGGGAATGAATACTTGTTGGAAATGTGGATAATAACGGCTTGCTGTCTCACTGGACCTATGATTATGGTGCTACGTCCAGTTACTGCTTGTTTTGGTTTGGTTTAATATTGTGTTTATATCTCAAACTTGATGATATTTATTTCAAGAGTTTTAAGTAATGTGTGTTCTCAGAGTAAATTATAAATAATACATCTGTTGTATCGGTTAACTTGGCTATTATTGGGCGTCTAATAATACTTGCGTGAATATTAATAAAATTAGTTGATTGCACGAATGGCGCAGTAGATGAAGGGATCAGCTAATTAATATCAGCGATCTATAGAATGTTTTTCGTTACCTATGCATTATATTTAAAATCCTTTGTTTATCATATCTGTAAAATACGATGTAACTTCGTGACTTCCTCGAAAATCTTTCAAATAAAATAGGCAGTAAGCTGTTTCTGAATGTACTTTTTCTATTTGAAATAAACTGGCATTTTGTATTTAGAACGGCGTAATCCGCGGCACGCTACTGGCGTATCGCTTCATGAGCAAAGACCGCGGCGGGCAGGGCGGCATTATCGTTAACACGGCATCGACCGCCTTCACCCGGCCGCAAGTCTCTACTCCCATCTACACCGCCACTAACTACGCCATCGTCGGACTCACCAGGGCTTACGGGGTTAGTACATCAATTTCTCATGTCACATGTTATGTATGATATCTGTCGTTTGTATAGATAATAAATGTTAGTTGGATAGCCCATTCATCGTATCCGCCTATCGGATGGGGATTGGGTTGACCGACTTCAGGTGATTTTCGCACTATATGACAAAGTATATAGTTGATTTTAAATATTTATAAATAAATGTCCGGTACAGAGGGGCTCTCAATGCGCTATACGTGAACTGAGTAGTCTACTTTAACTCACTTATTTGACTTTCACATAATCTGATTCCTACTTTCACAATTCTTTGAGAATGTTTAGTAAATCCTGAGCATATTTTCAGATAGGTAATAGATTTTACTTGGTTTTGAATGGCAGGGATGTGTAAATAAATGGATTAAGCTTTGACTGCAAGATAGGAAGTGGCGAGGACTAAAATTTAGAGAAAATAAAACTAATTTAAAACTTTTCTAGGACCAGTATCACGTTAATCTGACGGGGGTGCGAAGTATGGTGATATGCCCCGGACTGACAGACACAGGGCTCGTCAAGGAGATTCGCAAACAACTCATGTCGTCCGAGTATGAGGCCGCTTGGCAGAGGGACAATGCTAACAGCAAAATTCAGAGGTAAATATTAGCTTGTTGTTATAGCGGTCTGAAAGAGGCAAGAGTGACACACATAAGAAAAAAACATTAACTAGGTAATGAAGTACACGAGTTTGAGCCACGAATTTTTAAACAATCGATTGTTTGCTTTTGTAAAATAAGAGCGAATCACGATTAGAGCAGTAGTTAGTAGGCCTAATTAGTAGTACGTCCAATCCGTTTCCGAAAAGGACAAAAATATGGTTTCTATAATTATTCTTCATAAGGTTCAGTTACAATGTAGACCGAAGGCTTATTACTGTAAGAGTCACAAGAAGTAAAACATACATAATTAGGTTTTTCTTACGCCATGGCCCCTGTAAACCCATTTTGGACCAACCAAGAATTGGACTCAGGTTTTCACTCAACAAAACGAACTGCGAATGAAAATCCAACCGAGAATAGGGGCCAATCGCAACAAAAGTGGATCATTTTTATTCTAATTTCACTGGATTCCATAATTAGACTCTAACATTACAAAAGGGAAGTCGGGTAGTCCCTTCCTCTTCCAAAAATAGACAGCTCTCTCTACAGATTCTACCTGTCAACAACGACCGGGTTATATCCGGTGGATGGGCAAATATTACGATTGACCTTTTCACGGTATCTTCACAAAAGCTTTTGTATCGTTACGTGAAAGTCGTGAAACGGTCCGTTTTGATTTTCCAGCTCAGAGCACGTGGGTCGAGCTTTAGTAGAGATCCTGACTAAGGGACAAAGCGGTTCTGTGTGGATCGTGGACAACGGAACGCCGGCAAGAGAGTGGCGCGGTTAATACAACATGGATCCTCAATATTTAGTACATATACGCGGAATAATGGATTTTCCATTGTGAGCCGAGAAGACTAGTCATTGGTATTGGTAACGGTTTGGTTTTCGATGGGAGGTTTGATATTACTGCCTTTTTTTTCCGCCCCTTGCTTATTATAAGTTGATATACCTACAATAAAATAAGGTCTCGTTTGAAATAAGTTTAAATGTAACTACTTTTATATTTTCAAAATATATCACAATGGAAAATAAGACGTATTGATTATACGCGAGACATGCAAACATTTTGACGAGTACAATAACGAATATTTACTTGTCTACACTGCGATGAGGATGAGTCTATGTGTAAACCACATGAAAATTGTATGGGGCATGTACTGTAACGCTCAAGGAATAAGATAGACTTAGAATACGCTTCGGACCTACTTATGAATAAATTGCTAATATTTCTTCATGTATATTTATGGAAGTCTGTACGTAAACGCGTTTAGAAGAGTGGTCGTGGCTCTGTAAATATTTCTTTCTCGTAGAACTAAAAAGCCTAATGGCGTAAGCATTTATATTTTATAAGAAAAGTACTTAAAACCAAGGAAAAATATTGTATGATATAATGGGCAATGTCGTGACATAATCGTGTAACTTTAATCATTGTAATGATACTTATATTGTATACAAACAAGTATGTATTATGCACATACTTTGTGTTTTACCTGCTTTCAAGTGTAAGTTACGGATGTCAAACATTTTGTTCAAGGAATTATTATCCATATTATTAATATTGTATTGATTGAATTTTTTAATGTTTTACTACTTTTTTGTAACATTTGTTGATTATTGAGTGACACTGAAAAGTTACTGCTGTTTGCCAAGTATGTTGTGTACAAGCTTAAATAATTTGCAATAAAATTGGAAGTTTTTACGAAATGGTTGTTTAAATAAAATCACTATGTGGAAGATTTGTAGTAAAGTTATATTTTTATATTGATACAATCACCAGGTACAGCTTTTGAGTTACAGATTTTTACAAATATCATACTTTGTCAAGTTTATTTCAGATTTTGAAAGAAAAGGACTCTTCACGAACACATGTAGGTAAAACAATTCCAAATTAACTAAAACATCAACAGTCCCTTCCTATACTGATTGATACGAGAATTTTATATAAATTAATAAACAGACTTTACTAGTTTGATATTGTTATCAATCAGCTCGCCGGCTCGCGCCGACGTACGCGAGAGGCAACAGTCCTTCTATCACATTTATTTAGTACTAACTACAAATAAACGACAGTCAATAAACACTTTACATTTATAACATGAGGCAGCCTCTAACCCACAATGATTTATATAATTACACATCAAACATCTGGCCAGCAGCTTGCACAACTAACGCCCTCCAATTTATTAGTCTCACATTGAGTAGGACTGCTGCGGACTGTCGCTCTTCACTGCAAGTTAATAAATAATCGTTCATGGAGGCAATGGTCCTTCAAATGATAGCGGACCGTATTACTTTAAATATATGGTTTAAAACTAAATAGGCACAGTATAAACAGGTGAGGAGACAAGCTTCTTGAAAAATATTTATAATTCATTGCATAAATTAAATGTTTCTATGCAATTTTACATTACATAGCCTCTGTGAAATTTACAAGTGTATCTGCCTCACCTAGACACATTGGCATCATTGTATTACACGAGTAAGCCTAATATCATAGCTATTGGTCGACTTGTGACATTATACAATTCAATTTAGTGATGCCAACGCGCCAGCCGCTGTGTGTTATCGCTCACCACACGCCTATACTTACATTATACTAACTGTGAGCCTTCTCTTGAACAGACATTTTGTTCTGTCGCACGCTTACGGGAAATTCCATCTTACTCCTTCCATTATATTGGATACAACACTATCACACCAAAACAATGTCCATCGACTTGAATCCGCACCACAGTACAACTTCCCGCAAAGACATAACTTTATCAAACAATACAAGACACTTTATCACCAAACTAACACTTTTCCGTCACTGTTATGAGTTCCTGCGATAATATATTTTAGTTTCGGTGTAGCGGTCACGCTTCGGTTGCTCCTACTTGGCTGTAAAAAACAAATAATCAAAATGTTAGATTACTTTATTATTGGTCTTAAATAGCTAAAATACCCACTCTGCTTTACCTTGCCTATAAGTTTTGTTAGAAAATTCATCTATGGACAATAAGCTGGGTTTTATTTTAAGTTACATAAAGTGAGTCTTTTGGATAGAAGCATTTTTAGAGTTAAATTACCATAAAAAAAAAGAAAACTTCGAATAATTCTTTTGTACCTATTCATTCTAGCAGTTGGCAGATAATCATATCTTTGTTATAGGGACACTTGAGAATTAACAATATAAATATTTGTCACGTTTTTCTATATCTATGTTATTGTTTTTTTTTTGGGGTATCTACAGACGAATCTTCTTCTGCTTGAATGAAAAACGGTAGGTTATTTTTGTTTTCTATCATCTACATTGGTAATTCTAAAACGCTCGAGATTTAGCATCGGGAGCTTCTCTATTAATAAGCTGTACTACCCGTGCGTGATGAGTTAAGATCTCAGCGCAGTGTCTAAAAAAAGAACGAGACAACTTTGCTGCTAAAAAAATGAAAATGGCGTCGCCTGTACAACGCGAGGGCTCGAGTGGAGGAGAAGGAGGGTCCAGGCTTAGGTAGCGAAGGATTGCATTTCAAACTGGTCATAAATTAGCATATTATACGGATAGTATGCATTGTCATATAAAGCAAAATTATTTGAAGGTTTTGAAGTGTCTAGCCAAGAATTTCGAATCTGTTGACGGCTACCAAAATTCAGGGATGGGTATTAAGTGTCTTCTTCGACACAGGTTAATCGGCCTACAAACGGCCTATGGTATATGTGTATCGAGGCGATGGTCTGTATAGTAAGTTCGGGTGGTGTAGTACATAAGACGTAAGTAGTCAGTAGTGTGTGTACGTACCGGGCGCGGGCTGTGCGGCGGGCGGCTGCGCGTCGTGCGGCGCGGCGGCGGGGTGTGGCGCGCCGCCGCGCCCGTGTCGCTGGTTGCCGCCCCGACCGCGGCCCCCGCGCATCGCGCGCCACCTGCCGTCGTCGCTGAAGCTGCAAACACATACACGTTACAATCTTGACCAACAAAATAGACATAAGTATTTTTATTGGACAATATTCAAATAAGAACAATATTGATGAAAGTTTGACAACAAAAAATGCTCACAACTGCACATCACCATCTCTAATATAAGCCCTAATTATGTCAACGAATGTAGACTAGCTTGCGTGTACCATATAACTCGCGTTTAAGTCGAGCAATAAGTAGTACCCTCTCACACAATATGGACATGAAAGACGACATGCCACGCCGAACGTCTCCTCGTTCAGCAGTGGGATGCTACAGGCTGTGTGAGAGTACGTACAAGTGCATGGGCTGGTGCTGGTGCTGCGGGTTGTGGTGGCGCCAGGCGCCGCGCCGCGCCGACGCCACGCCGAACGTCTCCTCGTTCAGCAGTGGGATGCTACAGGCTGTGTGAGAGTACGTACAAGTGCATGGGCTGGTGCTGGTGCTGCGGGTTGTGGTGGCGCCAGGCGCCGCGCCGCGCCGACGCCACGCCGAACGTCTCCTCGTTCAGCAGTGGGATGCTACAGGCTGTGTGAGAGTACGTACAAGTGCATGGGCTGGTGCTGGTGCTGCGGGTTGTGGTGGCGCCAGGCGCCGCGCCGCGCCGACGCCACGCCGAACGTCTCCTCGTTCAGCAGTGGGATGCTACAGGCTGTGTGAGAGTACGTACAAGTGCATGGGCTGGTGCTGGTGCTGCGGGTTGTGGTGGCGCCAGGCGCCGCGCCGCGCCGACGCCACGCCGAACGTCTCCTCGTTCAGCAGTGGGATGCTACAGGCTGTGTGAGAGTACGTACAAGTGCATGGGCTGGTGCTGGTGCTGCGGGTTGTGGTGGCGCCAGGCGCCGCGCCGCGCCGACGCCACGCCGAACGTCTCCTCGTTCAGCAGTGGGATGCTACAGGCTGTGTGAGAGTACGTACAAGTGCATGGGCTGGTGCTGGTGCTGCGGGTTGTGGTGGCGCCAGGCGCCGCGGCCGCGCCAGGCGCCGCGTCGCGCCGACGCCACGCCGAACGTTTCCGAGTTCAGCTTGCGCTCCGTGCGCCAGTCCGTCCGCTGGCTACGGCCTTTTGACCTGCAACATCAATCACGTCAATTCAAACCTCCGATACATCAACACACTTATGCTTAATTCTAAAAATATGCTTGATATACGCAATTTTTTGTATGACGTCTATAGTTGTCATTGCCAAACAGTTTGAGACAATGAACGTCGGTAGGCGTCATAACAATAAAACTTTGATAGCATCCTTTTTTTGTGTGAAACTCATTTCTTTGTGAAATCTGATCTGAATTTAAAAGGCTAAACACGTTATACAGTGTAACTGTAAATTTTTCATAAGTCATCATTTCATCAATTTACGTGACACGCGCAAATTAATTATTTTACTAATCAGTTCGCTATAGGCTAGCAAGAACGCCGTGCGAGCTCACTAATCATTACATATTTTATTGTTACCACGTCATTCACTACAAATTAAGTTCTACCAATAAATTCAGTTAAAACAATATACCGCGTTATCATTACAACTTGAACCCAAAACCAAAATCGTGGGTAGTTGACGACAAGCAGGGTAACCCTCTCTCCAAACTCAGTCAGGTTTTAAACAGATGGCGAGAGTACTGCTACGAGCTTTACAGTGAAAACACACATAAAGAGGTCGAAAGGTCGTGGGATGATTACGAAGCTGAACCCAACATACTACGCAGTGAAGTGGAGGACGCCATCAAGAAGCTCAAACACAAGGCAGTGTGTCCTGATGGCATATCAGCTGCCATGATCAAACATCTAGGCCCTGAAGGTGCTGAAACCCTCTACCAGATTTGGTACACTGGTACTTGGTCTCAGGACTGGGCACAATCAGCTGTCATCCCCCTACACAAAAAGAGCTCCACAAAGAAATGCGAACATTACCGCACTATTTCCCTCATGCCCCACGCTAGTAAGATCATGCTCCAGATTTTGAACAAGAGGTTGGCCGCCTAAATAGATAAACAGATTCCTCCGGAACAGTCAGGATTTGTGCAAGGAAAAGGAACACGAGAACAGATACTGAACGTACGCCTACTCATTAAAAAATGTCGCGAATTCAATAAACCTCTTGTGTTGTGCTTTATAGACTATGCCAAAGCATTTGACTGCGTAAAATGGAATTCCATGTTCAGGATGATGTCGGAAATGGGCGTGCCATCACACCTTATCTTCCTTGTCCAGCGGCTGTACCTTGACGGGTCGAGCTTTGTGAAATTGGATGAATCACAATCTGAAACATTCCATATAGAACGAGGGGTCCGTCAGGGATGCATACTTTCTCCGAAGCTGTTTAAGCTCTACTGCGAGTATATTATCAGGAAGGCGCTTGATGGCTGGGACGGCGGCGTTACGGTGGGCGGTACGAAGATCACGAACCTAAGATATGCCGATGATACAACAATCCTTGCAGGCAGCGAGTCCGAGATGGCTGCGATCTTGGAGCGAATAGAGAGAGTGAGCCTTGAATTTGGCCTGCACATAAACCGCTCTAAGACCAAAGTGATGACGGTGGACAGAGCTCAAGTTTTAATTCCATCAAAAGCGCTCAAGGATTATGAGAAAGTGGAGGAATTTATATACTTGGGGTCGCTGATCTCTAACAGTGGTAACTGCGAGAAAGAAATCGGACGCCGTATCGGGATGGCTATAAGTGCCATGACTAGCCTCGATAAAATCTGGAAAGACCATAATATTCGCCGAGTAACCAAGATGCGTTTGGTTCGTACGTTGGTCTTCTCTATCTTCCTGTATGGAATGGAGACTTGGTGTCTCAGGAAAAAGGAACGCAAAAAGATCGATGCCTTTGAAATGTGGTGCTGAAGAAAGCTGCTACGCATTCCTTGGACAGCTATGAGAACCAATGTCTCCATCCTCGAAGAGTTGAAGGTCACCAAGCGCCTGATGACTACGTGCCAGGAAAGGATCCGGAGTTTTTTTTGGGCATATAATACGATCCCCATTGCACAGCCTGGAGAAACTCATCATACTCGGACAAATGGAGGGGAAGCGCGCTAGAGGAAGAGCGCCAGCTAGATGGGTGGACCAACTCAAGGAGGTGACTGGAGGCCAGATACAGGGAGCGGTACATATGGCGCAGAACCGGACCGAATGGAGAAGATTGACATACAGTCACGATCCTCAGAATTGAGGGAACGACCAGAAAGAATCATTACAACCGAGTGTATGGTTTCAACAAAAACCCGTACACTTAAATGGTCTTTCGAGCCGGCTCAAAGAACACCGTGTCGTAATTGTTGCCACGTGAATCGTGTGCGCGTGTCGCGATTCGGTAAATATCGAGTGATTTTCAGAACTATTAAGTGTTAGACTCAGTTATCAATAAAATGTATTTAAACATAAAAACGGGCAAAAAAGTACAAAAATGTATCAACTCACCTCTCAACCGCCTCACAAGAGATATTATCAAAGAAGCTCTTATTCTTGTCGTATCCAGTGAAACCATTCTGATCTTCGTCTATTTCGGGCTCGCCCGCTCCCGTTTCATTGCCAGAATCATCCTTCTTATCCACCTCGCCCTGCGTGATAATAATTACCTCAGATTCCTGTGGTTGTCAGAAACGAAGTAAGTTAATTAAAAAGCATAAAAAAATAGAACATAATATGCAACATGCTACATACAAAAAAGAAAATATAGTTTTTATGGGGCAATAAAATTATTTGGGGTATAAGTAACTACCGTAAACTGGGGTGATTAGCAACACCTTTATGGATTGAAGTTGTCATATTTTTTTTATTTCGTTGTTTATGCTTGAACAAAAGCATTCAATACGTGAGTCATGGCTTGCTTTTTTTATTTTTGTCACGTCAGAAAGAGATCAATTGCAACTCTATGTTATATTGAACAAAATATATCATGTTGCAAATTATACTTTAAACGGGGTCATTAGCAACGACATAAGGGGTGAAATACAACACATTTAGAACTTTGTTGGAGAAATAGAAGTCAAAATGTAAATAAAGCAAAAAAATAATGATTTATTGCAGTCAACTTTATTAAATAATTAGGAACATAAAAATAACGTAATTAGACTCGTAACATATTTTGGTATCATTATATATCATTGGCAGTGGTTATAAAACAGCAATCACAATAATCAACACTGATCACATCAGCTTCTCTTGAAATTCACCTCCATCTCAGTCAGAAGACAGACTTCCTTCATCATCATTCTCTTAGCATTATCCCAGTATTAGTCTAACCGGATTTGGCTGAATTTTAGCTTTTCCACAGAGCGACCGCAACCCGAAGGGATAGCGATGTTCCATGGTTTAGACTAGTGTCAGTTTATTTAGAAGGTACTGACGCTCTGAAACGACTGTCAAAGACCTTCATGACAACCGGGACCGAAAGTTTAACGTGCTCTCCGAGGCACGGGACAAGCGATAATTAACAATTCAATACGCACATAACTCCGAAAAGTCATAGGTGTGCGCCGTGGATTCGAACCCGATACCCTCTGCATGGCAGTCTGTTGGTGTCTCCACTCGGCTATCGCCGCCTTTTTTTTTGTCTAAGTACATTTTTACAAGAAGTCTTAAATTATATTGATCAATAGGGAATCCCCATTCTGCACATGTATTAATATTCTCAATTATGGCATTTTCGACTTCAGGGCTGAGAACTGTTTGGCCGCCTAGTATTTTTACATTATTCCGCGTGATATGTCTATAGAGAACGGCATTATAAATATAATATAGAATTTATTCTATATTATATTTAGCTGCGGCAACCCTATATGATAATTTATTTACTCGTAAAAATCTTCCAATGGTCTCTCCAGATCTTCTTTCTTATATGATTTATGTCTTTTACCTCTGGAATCAAGCTTATACTGTCGTGGCATATTTGGAGAAGTAATAAGGATCGATCTGTAAAGATAGTTAAGGTACAGTAAACAGAAATATAGGTATAAAATTCATCATAACAATAGTCACATTAGTCGTTGTTAATCACCCCAGTACACGTTGTTAATCGCCCCAATACGCGTTGTTTTTCACCACGTTTTGTGAGAAAATGTTCAATAATCATATTATTATGGTATTGTTACAAAAATATGCACTGTATTACTCACTTGTTTATTTAATTCGTCGCACAAGAGACTAGATTATCACATTTAACCACACAAATGCTAGTTTTCCAAGTTTTTCTAACAGATTATCGTAAAGTTTTTTTAGCAACGAATCAAGCTCAAACTTGTATGACACCTTTAACACCCGAATACCCGCGAATTTGCACAAATGTCAAAACGAAATGCTGCCAATATTAAAATATGAAATTCGTACCAATTTTTGGAAAATACATATTTATTAAAGGGAAACGTTAAATGTTGCCATTAGCATGATAAACTTTTTTCGCAAAACTGTTGTTATTCACCTCAGCAGTTGCAATACACCCCAGATTACGGTACACTAAAACAAATTATAATAATATGTATTTTTATAAGGTTTTTTTATCAGTTTTGGAATTTGGAAATATATCACGAGTTTGTATAAACAACGCAAATGTAACGGAACAACTTGTAACAGATATGATTGTTCTTATAAATCATTAAGTAATATCCAATAAAATCTCTCACAAAAATGATAAAACACGGTCAATGAACCTTTATCCCTTCACTTGTGGTTAAACATGATCTTTGCCTTGATTAAAAAACTGCCAATAGCAGTAATTATTTACTACATGAGCATCGCATCATGATAATCAATAACGCATCGCTTGCAGCAAGAACTTTGCGTGCTCTTTAAACGTTTATATCTGCCAAACAACTTCTAGTTAATTGTTATTAATTGCTCTGACTTGGCCAGTGTGTGCTTCTATTGCGATCTTTATACAGATGGAACATACGGGGTATTTAACAAGTAAATAAGAGAAATCAATATTCAGTTAGCTGATGACGATATGATTGTTTGAATAGAATTTTCACTATATGGTGGAGTGTTTCGGCATTTATGTAATTTTATAAAATTCTCCAGCGTGTAAGCGTAATATAGGCTTTTAGTCGGTATTCATGTCATCATCTTATAGTTATACTTCATAATCGCTTCGTTTCCAGCAAGTACACAGAAGAACGTGTATTCAATGTAGTTTTATAAAATACTACATAAAATATCGAGCATTATTTTTAGTTTAATCAAAACAATACTATTAGCCACTGTTATTTGAGAATGTATTTGTATCAACACACTTAACTTCGCATTTATTTAAGAGTCATCTAAAGAGTTATTCATCCATGAAGCTGCGAACCTAGGATTTATTGCTAATTAATTTGATCTGTGCGATTCTTGGAAGTGCTATAAAATTACTCGAGCATGACGAGTCGACTCGAGGAAACAATTCCAGGAAAACAAAATGAGAGCAAAAACATTTAAATGTTTTTTTTGTATTTGTTTACGTTCGATATTTGTAAGAAATTAGGACTGTCAGCTAATAGCACACTTATCGACAAAACGACCAGGTATTGAGTTTTCCAACTGTTAAAACAACGATATCAACTTCTATTGATCAATCTAGTAATAGACTATTTATAAAAGAGAGGGACATAATATCGAAATTTACATTCAAAATATAATATTCGTTTGAGCAGACCTATGAAGTCACAAGAAAATGTTGATCAGTGATCAGAAATGATCGTCATGGAACCAGAGTAATCAAAATGATTGCTGATTAGAGAAAACCGTCAGAATACCAAGAGATTGCTGGTAACACAGTAACCTTTCTGTTAAAGTTGGCAACATCAACAAAAAAATATTTAATCCTAAAATTTCTGCATCGTCTACGCGTGACGACCTTATCCATCATATTAAATTACAAAACAAAGATAGCCAGATAGATTTTAATGACTCAGTTCTCCATAATACTGTAACTAAACGAGTCAAATAATTAAAATACACGTGTGGACTATAATGTGGTATGAAATACGTAAACAGCGGTTATGCACGCCATAGCGTAAGTCTTACGATCGGTTATGTAACGGTAAACGTCACGACTGATGCCAAACGCAACTAGTTTCATAATATTGTGATTTAGATGATGGCCGTGCAAGCGTGTTAATGTGCTGATGATTAGTAATTGTCGTAGTTGATGTTTTATTTGAATATTGGCGAAATCAGTTAATGCATCGGTCTTCGAAACAAGATTTAGTAAAAAGGGAATCTTCGAAAGAGGGTAATTTTTCTATAGTCAAAGTTGGTGTCAAACATGAAACAGTATAGTGATATCTTTTTTGACGAGGTCAGGAGTAAAAGTGGCAAGAGAGGATGCTATCATCTTAACGACTCTTAATATATAAATCCTTGCGTTACTTACTGACTGACAGACACGCTACAGCCGAAACTATTGGGCGCAGGAAGCTGACATTTGGCATGTATGTTCCTTGGGGACCGTAGGGGTGCACTAAGAAGGGATTTACCGAAATTCCCACGGGATCGCCCAAAACGGGTAAATTAAAAAGAAAATCAGGCGTAGCTGCTGGCGTCTTCTAGTTATAAATATGGAACGACCATTTGAGCCTACGGGGCTTTCATTATTTGAAATAATCGCAAGTACAGCGATTTTTTAAGTGCCACTCAGGTAAAAGTACAAAGGCCAAATCAGTGTACTAGCATCTGTGCTGCATATGTGCGATAGGAACTTTTAGTAAACAATTCCAACCTGCTGCTAATTGGATATTTAACTTTGAATACGTAAAGAAATGTGCTGCATTGTATATATACAAAAAAATACAAGCACTTCTTATGGTAAAAAATCTTACAATTTGGAACAGAAAGTTTACGACAAAGACTGAAACGAATGTCCTTTTATTTTCGTTGAGGTAAGGGTTTGACGGTTAATTCCTATGACGTCCAAATGATGCGCAAACGTCGATACAGCACGATTTCACACGTAAATTGATTGTTTTTATGAAATCGTGAGTCATGAATACAGTTAGATTATACCTAGCCGGGAAACAGATGTCGGGAAAGACGACGTGTATTAGAGAAACGTTTGTATACATCAGTGTCTATTGGGCTCTCTTATCTTACCAGCACATCAAAGGTTATGGTTTAACAAATATCATCAACATTTTTTTGGGTGCATAGGGTTCCCACCAAGAACTTAGGGTCCCGCGCCAACCTCACCTGCAAGTGGTGCACCTGCCGATCAACGGACGAGGCGACGGCAAATAAAATTTCCCGATAAGCGGCAATAGGCTCGCCACCTATTACGTGGGATCAAAACACTGGCGAATAGTGGGCGTTTAATATGCCTCTGCCTACTCCTTCGGGGAAACAGGCATGAGTCTATGTATGTATATATGTTTTTGGGGACTAGACCCACCCTCATTTCTACTACTCTATCACCTGTGTTGCCAGTTTCAACGGCCACTACATATAATTATACCAGTTTCATAGTCACTATTGTCAACACTCAGAAATTTTCTCACTAGTAAGAAAGTTTAACTATTGGAACCAGCACAGATTTAATCAGAACTATAACATCGTCATCAGCCAACTATTAAAAAAAACGCAACAAAAACAACAAATCAAAAATTTAAAAGATGTTTCAACTCACCTCAACCTTGGCATCTCCATCTGATATCTTAGTCTTGGCAAGTTGGCTCCTTAGCTCCTCAAACTCAGTGTTCGCCTGTTCGAAGTCATAGTCCTTGTCGAATTTCAGAGTGTTCTTATTGCGGGGCACGAACCCACGACCGCGGCCGCGGGGCCTTCCCCGCCAGCCACCGCGGTAGCCCTGGCCTGTGTGAAATACTGACGTAAAGTTGTCTTGGCCTGTGAACAATAGAGGTTAGGGTTTGGTTTAATTATTGGTCACGGTTATGGAATAATTGGTTTGTAAATAATAAGCGTACGAACTAGCTGACATCCATGCACTTAAAAATTAAGTCCACCCCGCGCCCGCCTACTCGATAAACCTAGAAACTTCAGACCGGATTTTTGAACGGTTTTCACCATTAGAGAGTGTGATTCCTGAGGAAGCTTTAGGTGCATAATCCAAAATAAAGCACAGTCAATTTTAGGTAAAATATTCGATTGATTTTGTTGAAAATAAGAGGAAATATTCAGATATTATCAAGAAATTGCAATGAATACTACCATGCTGGGCTAATAAAAGCTATCTGCAAAATAAGATATTTGTATAAGTAGTAAATTCAAGTAGGTTACCTATGTACTGACCGTGATGCTGTTGATGGTGGTGCGGCTGCTGGCCCTGCTGCGATGCCTGCCCGTGGCCCGAGTGCCCGCCAGCATTCTGTTGATGTTGCTGCTGATGCTACAACAAGAGCGAACATGTTCGTTAATCAGCTGAATGTTACAAGCTGCAGGAGTTAGGTCATCCCTTGAAGAGTAAATTAAATACATACTAGCTTCTGCCTGACTTTAAGGCCTACGCCACACTTGACGGAAATTCCGTCGCGGATCTTCCGTTACGGTAAACGCTGAGACTAATAGGAGCGACGGATCAGCCGGCGTGGAAAATTCGCGACGGAATTTCCGTCAAATGTGGCGAAGGCCTAACAGTTTGATCCAAGTCTCCCCTCCCCAAACCAAAATCTAATACACATGGCGAGTGGTTCAAAAGGCAGTATACCTTCCAACCCTCGTCAAACGAAAGCATTAGCATCTGCCAATGACTGTATATGATAGTTGTCTAGGTTGCGCTATGGAGAAGAAGAGCTCAATTCAAGCTCAAGGAATAAAACATGACCTAAGGTTGGCCCGAAATGGCGTCGAAGAACTCGCGCGTGCCTTTTAACAGGAAAAGCGGCCATTAACATTTACGCCGGCTTTCTTCGTAGGGACCCGTTTCAAAGAAGTAAGTCGGTGTATACCGGATCTATCCCGAATTAGGCCATTATAGGTGATATTAATTCAGGAGTTCAATATAGTGGTAGTCTGGTAGGATAGCTAAAAATAGCCACACCCCTGCCAAAGTCTATGCGATAGCGTAACTCGGAGCTGCCGGCTTACGAGATGACAAGCGGTGGGGTGTAGATATATTTGGCAGTCTTGAGTAGAGAGAAGTGCTTTTAAGTGCACGCCTCTTTAAAACTGATACCTGTGGCTTTTTGCCGGTGTTGCCGGCCTGTAGTTACGCGAGTCCGAGGAAAATTCATGTTCTCATGGACATGAAAGTGTAGATATATTTGGCTATCGTAACGGACGTACTTCTAAGTCGGACCCCCTATAGCCAAAAACTCGTGGCTTATTTCCAGGGTTGGCACCCTGTAGTTACTCTACAGGGTACAGGGAGCTTGTTAAAGGATCTCGTAGGTATGGTGACTCCTTAAGCCTGGGCTTCTTGGCAGTGATGTCAACCTTTAGTTACCCACTGGGTACAGAACGGTTGCTCTGGGCTTGTTACCAGTGTTGCCTGTGGTTCCGCCCCTGGGTACAGGTGATGTACTGACCTGCGGCTGGTGCTGGTTGTGCTGGTGGGGCTGCTGCGCGCCGCCGCTGGGGTAGCGCGTGCGGTTGCGCGAGTTGGTTCGGTTGCGCGGCGCCGAGTGCGCGGGGTGCGTGGGTTTGGCTCCCGAGCCGCTGCCGCGCCGGCTGTCCCGCTGCTGGCTAGACCCGCTAGCCACTGAACCCACCTGACCAACAAAACATACAAATTCATTATTAGCATATTATCAGTTCTTCATGATCTCAGCCTGCCATAATCCACTGTCAGATGGAGGTCTCTCCAATGGGACGCCACTGAGGCCTCTTTGCGGATATCGTCACTATACCTAGCCGGGGGACGTCCTAGTGTCTGCCAAGGCGCGGTATCCACTCTAAAACACGACTATTTCAACAATATTCGGTTCTGCGAAAAATGTGACCAGCCCATTGCACTTCAGCTAGCCAATTCCTTGAGCTAGGTCGATTACCTTGGTTCTCTGTTGGATCACTTCATTACTTACATTGACTCAAACATGGAGCAAGTTGGAACGGCAATGCTACCTGAGCTTTTATGTGTACTAGTGGATTTAGGACGTACTAGGCTATATGTACAGATAACACAATGGAACGAGCGGAATCGGAGTTTCTCTAAAGGATAGAATTCGCAACGAGGTCATCCGAAAGAACTAGAGTAACCGACATAGCTCGCCGTATAAGCAGGCTGAAGTGGAAATGGACTGGCCGCGATTGCAGGACCGACGACCGATGTAACTGATAAGTCTTAGAGTGGAGAGCACGTTTCGACATACGAAGAGTGGGACGCCTCCCAACTAGGTGGTCCAACGACCTAAAAAAAGGTGGCTGGGGCAGGCTGGAAATGAGAGGCAGAGAACCGGTCATTGTGGTGCATGTTGGTAGAAGCTTATGACCAGCAGTGGTCTGCAATAAGCTGATTACTTGATTGACAAAACCCGAATGGTCGAAATGCAACTGAGAAACAATACAAAGTATTAACTGTAATTTTGTATTATGATCATGACCATCTGGTCTACAATAAAGTACTAACTATCTAGAGAAATATTCTACAATTCAAATTTGTAGAAAAAAACAACGCGACGCCATCCCGTCTGGTTATTAGTCTTCGACTGATAGCAGATTAGTTGTGTCACCAGAAAAGTGATGGGAGTGAAGAGATGAATCATCAAACCAGAAAAATATCTGTTGCCAACCTGCTTGATGGTTTAATTTTGCCATTTGACGCAATGCTTATGTAAACAATAACACAGACAAAATATGCAGCCATTTGAAAAATACTATCACAGATTATTTTTTGTTTAACACTTTTATCAGCACTTATCCAAAATAATTTATTGAAATATTGATAACAAATTGTAAACAAAGATATTCACAAAACAAATTCATATGACAACAGTTTTATTTTTAGATCACTTTTCTTTCTGCTGACAGCTGCGAACAGCTGGTTCCAATATTTGATAATCCATGGACTTGAATATTCGAGATACATGTTTGATATATTTTGTATGTATCTTATGAATATGATCTGTATATATAAAATCCTTGCGTTACTGACTGACTGACAGACAAGCTACAGCCAAAACTATTGGGCGCAGGAAGCTGAAATTTGGCATGTATGTATGTTCCTTGAGGACTGTAGGGGTGCACTAAGAAGGGATTTCCCGAAATACCCATGGGATCGGTCAAAACAGATAAATTTCAAAAACTGTGCAGGCGTTGCTGCTGACGTCTTCTAGTCTTATATAAAATCTCAAAACAATGGATAAATTGAATTCAGCAATAGCTAACATTTTGAATGTAAATAACATTTAAACATAATGAAAAGCTTTAAATGGGAATATTATGATTTAACCATACCATATTAAAAGAGTTTATAAATTAACAGAAAATCATCAATGTGATTGTTTTTAATATACTTAATCGAAATTAAACAGTCATTGCACACTATTTCATTAATATTTATGGCAACAATCCTTGGCAATTTATATTAATTCTTTGTATCTATGTAGATAGTCTTTATTACTATATTGTAAGTTCTGTTTACAACTCATATAAAAGTATCATAATATTTTTGCCATTAAACCATGGTGCCATGGTGGTTGGAATCACAATGCAGTGATTTATAATATTTCCTTCTTATATAAAATGTTGGGAAATCTATAAATACTGAATTAGATAAACAGTTGTGAAAATTTCATATTGAAAATATTGAAGCTACTGATGTCAATCATTATTTTAGCATTTAAAATCTATTTTATCCAGGCATAAATCATTATCAACTTGATGGGTTTAGAAATTAAGTACCTACTTAATAAAAAAATCACAAGTAATAAAATACAATTTCAAACTATAGCAACACCTTTAGATGTTGCTCTAGTTTGAAATAGTATTTTATTAGACAGATATTCCAATTATTGTCTGTTTTGATGATTCAACGCTCATTGCAGTTGAGTGATACTAATTATTTACTATCGAACGATAAAAGACAAATAACAAGATGCAATGATAATTTTGAACTATATGAAAAACAAAATATACATGTGTTAACCTGTAAAAGCATGTCTTTTATATATAAATATCTGTGTGAAAGTACATACCTGGGTGCCTTGGTCCGCAGTAGGGCTCTTCCTATGCACGGCTACAGCAGGAGTGCCTGACCGTGAGGCGCTTTGTTGAGATCCACCTCCAATCAGGTCGAGCATTGAACCTACAACATATTTGTTTGTACAATTATACTGCATAATAAATATTGTGATAACCTTTTAATGCCAACCATATTACTTGTATGCAAAGTTATTATAAAATATAATTAGGTAGTTATTTTGTAGTCTGATATTTTACTCAAATGGAATGAAAATGGACAAGTACCAGCTGAGCCTGTAGTTACACCGGCTCTATACTGGGCTACTGATCCATACATGGCTAATAGTGTGAAGTTATAATTATAGCCTATTGTCATCCTAGGCAAATGGCCTATCCAACATAATTTCTTGTACTTGGGATAGGTAATCAATTTTTCTAGTAATTTTGTTATGTATTATTTACTTATTTTTTATCTTTGGAAAACCTTACATAAAAATAGTGAAAACCAACAATAAGATACAAATTGCCATGAATATGCATTGCAAGTTTGTTTACTTACAAAAATATGTATTATCTGGCTTTGTTTTGACTTCTTGGCTAAAACTAGATTATATAATGTCAGAAATTATTTTTCATTACCAGGATGTTGTTAAGGTAAAAATGTTTGTTGTATTGTACAAATGTCAACAAAACTATTCTATGATTGACTTTTGTATTCCAGCAAACCTATTGAAGATTTTTTATTCTACCTGCTACCCCACCTGCTTACAGCACCTGTTAGACTTGGTAACCTTACACATTACAGGTATTGTCTGCTACGAATTGAAATAGATTTTTACAGAAGTTATGTTGTCATATTCAAAACAAGAAATTGATAATGATAAATCTTAATATATAAAATCCTTGCGTTACTGACTGACTGACAGACATGCTACAGTCGAAACTTTTGGGTGCAGGAAGCTGAAATTTGGCATGTATGTTCCTTGGGGACCATAGGGGTGCACTAAGAAGGGATTTCCCGAAATTCCCACGGGATCGGCCAAAACGGGTAAATTAAAAAAAATGCAGGCGTAGCTGCTGGCGTCCTCTAGTAAATACATAATTATGTGCTTTCGTTTTAACTGTAATTGGTTTAGTTTTAACAATTTAAAGTATTGATTACTACCTTTTCTTTTTGCAAGTATATGATTGGCACTATAAGAAATATAAAAAAATAAATAGTACTATGAAGCGTAAGCTTTGATGAAACATATTGCAAATGTTTTAAATGTATTTCTGCTCATACAAGCAACAGACCAAGGAAGGATGAAATGCATTTTGCGATTTTCTTTTTTAGATGTTAGTAAACATGCATTTATTTATATTAGTCTGTTTAATCATGCAGAAGTAGTGTCGTAACTAGGGCTGTGCTAGCAGTATGCAGATAAGACTCAGGTGTCAGAAAAATTGGCCTAATAATCACATAAAATATTCAAGTATAAAGTGTATTTTAGCTTTCCTAGGCACATTACAGGCTAGTCATGGCACTAGAACTATAGGAAAAAATTAGTTTTAAATGGAATTCTGAACTACAACATAGGGAATAATAAGGAGTTAAATTATTAATGGAGTAAATAACTAAGGCATTTTTGCCAATAAATTTTTATCCCAGAGACATTAGTTGTTTAGTTAAATTAAATTTCTAAAATTAGTTCTATGTCTAACACAATTTTAGTTAACACTAATCTAGTCATAAAATAGTAAGACTAATTTATGACACAAAATATGGATAATTAGATTGCTAATTTTAATTAGTGGATCAAGAGGACATTGTATACTTTCACTCCTTTGTTGGAAATCCCGAGGGTAAAATATATATTAAAATATATTTATATATTAACATATATACATAAATGGCACCTATCTATCAATCACAGTTTCAGCATAAAAGAGACTTTCATATACATAATTAATTTGATTTATTTAATTAATGACCATAGATCAGAATCAGGGAGCTAACATTGTCAAAAGTATGGATATGCCTAATTTTTAAATGTGTTTCGGGAACTAGATTCTGAAAAAACTTCGGATTTTTAATGAAGGTGTTTTAAACTGTTGACAAATCCTTCATTAAAAATTCAAAATTTTCTGGAATCTAGTTCTGCAAACACATTTAAAAATTAGGCGTATCCATACTTTTGACAAGGTTAGTTCCCTTAATTCCGATCCTTGTTAATGACAGAAGCAGTCTCTTTCTGACTGCAATTATGATTAATACTGAAAGGCAACACTTATTTACCAGTGTTATGCATACAAAAACATTTACAAATGAAGTTAGTGGTTGCATGCAATTTAAGTGAAAGCAAGATACAATCATAACCAGACACTTTTACATGGTTATTGAATGTTAATGTAAACAAACAAATGAGTAAGTTGTTAGCTTGTAATAGTATCTCTTTATGACTCTGCAAAAATCGCAAGGTAGCATGTGTTGAAAGCAGAAGCTTAAGTTATTATCCATGAACAAAAACCTTGGTCTTTCACTTGGTTGGCGTGATGCGCCACTCCTGAGCCAATTGGAGCCGTAGCCGGCTGTGGCTGGGGTGCCAGCTCCACAGATGTTTGCTGGGACAACTCACTCGTCTTGCTGAGCTGAGCATGAACACCTCCAGGGAAGCCCGCCATCGGATGGTATTGGGGGTAGGGCGTCTGCCCAACCACTGGATGGTTGTATTGCCCCGCGAATTGGCCCGGCGCGGTGCCCGTGCCAAGCGATGGAGGCACAG
This sequence comes from Euclidia mi, assembly GCA_944739405.2. NCBI lineage: Eukaryota > Metazoa > Arthropoda > Insecta > Lepidoptera > Erebidae > Euclidia > Euclidia mi. The sequence goes on along the minus strand of OX123200.2, from coordinate 5,176,265 downwards.
ACATCTGCATGATAGCAGGATCGTTTGGCAGAGACGGGACATTGTTGAGGACGCGAATATCCTTGATGTCAGAGCCTCTGAACAAGATGTAGTCGTACACCTGGCTTTGCGGTGCTACTGGGTACTGCGTCTCACGATCCTCCGTCCCAAACGAACGCACTGCACAACAAAAACAACACATATGGGTAAACAAACTAAGACGGAAATATCGCCGCTAAAGACGTCTAATTTGACACAAATCTATGAGAATCTCATTTCACACTGATTAGTATTACCAAAACTAGTTCAGCTGAGACTTTTGGAAGATTTCACGGCAGCATCTTGTATAGAACACAATAAAAAATACGTATGTAGGTAGAATTAACTGTGAATCGCCTACTCGTTATCAGATGGTACACAAAGTTGTTTGGAAGTTTTGAAACAAGGGTGAATTATATGTTTTTGCTCCTGTGAAGAAAATAAATGATATTGCAAACATACATAGACGTTATCAACGTCATCAATGTGAAACCGCGGTCATAGGCGGGACCAACAATTTCACTTTGGGGGTAGGTAAAAAACAATGTGCTACTTTTATCAAAATCTTGGAAAATTACAGGAAAATCGGACATCAATAACATAAATGACGCTTTCCCAAACAATAAACAAAGATGGGCATAGAACGGGAGGGAAAAGGAGAACAGCTTTCTAGAGACGTCGATCGATGTTCCTATAAGAAAAAAACATGATTGCCAGAAATTACATGGTGAAAACACTAATTAACTGGTGACTATGAGAAAATGAGACCTTGTAACAAAATAACAGTATCCATTTGTCAACTTACCGCTAGCCAAAGCGATGGTACATTCCTGAGGATCGACGGTGAAAAGCCGGCCTTCGTAGCGAATGTCAGCTTTAGATATTAGGCTTATCTTGGAGCCCAATTCAGGCATTCCAGAACTCATAATGTCACTTTGGAAATAACCCGCCGATGTTAAAGATTTTTAACGATATCGTCGACCATAGAAATACAGCCACCGAACAAAATGACTGACGGGAAGTTGGCAACAAGCGATGCGTTTACAAACAGCTGTAAGAAGTGGGGGAAATTTGAAACCAAACTATTTGGAATAAAAAAAGAATTGCAACTATAGATTCTGATATAATCTCAGCTTAAAGAATCTCAGATCAATGATGTGTGAGGTTATATCTTCCTAGGGTTATGCGACCGCGTCACCAGTCCTGTCCTGACTCTCTTTACATTTTGGCTGCGGAGAGCCAAACCACTAATGTTATATATCGAGAAGTCCTATAAGTATGTATTTTTAACCTTTTCTGTATTCCTTATTTTCTCCATCTGCTTCAGTCACAACTTAAGACTTAATTCAGCAGAATCACCATAAAGTCATTTATTCAAAGCAGGGTGAAAATCAGCACATTTTGAAGGTCAATTTTACAAAAGACAGTCTCCCTCTGTTACTACACTTTCTGCAGATATGAAATTTAAAGAAGAAATGGGTAAATGAATGTTATTATAAAAGGTATAACTAATCGTAGGTATTTATTTAATAATATGGTGCTGTATAGCGTTCACGCAGACGACGTCGCGGACAGCAGCTAGTGCACAATATGATGATCCATGAGGATTGAGGATATATTAATATCTTAACCATAAGTTTATATGATTTGTTATCGCAAACATAACTTGTGTGTTTAGTGATCTCTAGAGATCGCTTTGAATAATGCTAAAGTTACCTTTAACATTTTTGATATGAAATATTCAGATCTTTTAAAATATATATTTTTCTTGATCTGAGTTCCAACTCATTTAGCGTAAATTGCGCATATTATAACGATTTCGATAGCGTTTCAGGCTATAAATCTACATAATTGGCAGATATTCGCTCGATAACAATTACATTTGCAAATCTTTAAAAAAATGATGAAGTGAAATGAAATCTTAGAAAAAATGCCGTTCTTCCTGCATTAACCACTATCTCTAAAAGTAAAAAAACCTACGTATTATTATCATACGATGTGACTTTGTTCCTCTATGTTGATTATTCCTTTATTTATCGTTATGCCATTTAGGCGTAAGATTTTCCCCCCCCGTGGGATCTCCACCTTGTCGTGGTGGGGGGGCTCAGTAACCGTGGGTTAGAAGCCACCCACGGTGAAGCTAAGCGGGATCCAGGGAGGGGACGCTCCACGTGGGCTTGGTAGAGGCCTGCGTAGGATGCGTCCCATGGTGCGGGTGCGGGGGACAGTTCTGTCTGTCCCTCGCAGTCGGGTGCGGTCGCGGGAGGAGAGGCGTGTGGGTGTTGCGTTGCCCCGCGCCCTATCTCCCGCGACCAAATGGGGGCGCACCATCGTTGCGTCGCGGTGGGGCCGCAGAGGAAGAGGAGATGCGGTGTTGCGTTGCCGTCCTCCCTATCCTCTGCGGCCGCTGGGTGTTTTGGTGGCGGAGCCCAACACCTTCATCCGCCGCCAAGGGGGTTTCGTTCGGGGCCCGCCTGATCATCTGGTGGGCCAATACCCGTCGGGGGGTAGCGAGGAATGCTTTGGTGAAACCCTACCCTCCGACACATGGGTACATGAGGAGCACGGGTTGGTTTTTAGTCAGTAAGAGTCTGACAGTCCCCTTCGTCCTTGCCCCCCGGGGCGGAGGGACTCCATGAGGATTTTCCAACCCGATACCAAAAAAAAAAAAAAAAAAAAAAGGCGTAAGATTTTCAAATTATTTTATGCTTGAACTCGGTTAAAGCACACACGTGATATTCAACTTTATTTATGATTTAGAGTTTACTATATCCCAGCAGCAAAAGCCAGACACATAATCACTACATAGTATAAATTATAGTCTGTATTCTGTCTGTCAGTCACTATGTATGCTAAACATGCTAAACTACGCAACGGATTTTAATGCGTTTTTTTAATAGATAGAATGATTCAAGAGGAAGGTTTGAATGTATAATACATATAATTATGTCGGTACGAAGTTCGCCGGGTCAGCTGGTAAAAATATAATTTGGAGTGTCTGGTCTCAAATAAAAGAAAAACAATAAGATTCTATAAAATTACTTCGTTAAATAAAATTTTGATTACAATTAAATTTTAAGTTGATAAATTACATTTATTCGGTTTACGACACACGAATCTAGTAGGTACATACACAAAATAGTTTATCTTTATTTGAAGTTTTGGTGAGACCTACTAGATTTGTACATACGTTGTGAGTGTCAGTTATTATATTTAGATACAAGGCGATACATACAACCTATAATAGACTAACAGTTTGTACTTTATGTATTTGGTATAAATTAAATACAATATTAGAGTAAAGTCCTTTGTGCTGTTCTGTTACCCTTTTGGCATAATCTATTCACTATTCCATGCCCATCCCTGAGTATACGTGTTCACATAATACAATATTTGGAAATCATAAAAATTACAACAGCGGAACGGAAAATATTCTCAATCATATTTTTCTGTCCACTGTAGTGGATAAGACCTCTAACAAAACCATCAACAGTACCATACGAATTAATATGACATAAGGAATTACTTATAAAATAAAAAGTTGTTTAGTCGAGTTTCATTCCTACTAACGTCACATAGTTAGCGTCATTTGGTACATCTCTAGAAATGTCCGTTGCCGTTGGAATTTGAGTTGACGGCAAAATTGCGTTTCGTAAATAAATTCGTAACGTAAATAAAGTGTGAAGTGTAACTCATCAATAAGTGTTGAATAAATAAGTGATATACAGATAAACAGTGTTCTATTATCCACAGCAAAATATATGCAACGTATACATGACGATGATAGAAACGCCGATATCTTCTACTCCCGGGTTGGCCCGGCGTAGCATTGGCGGGAGTAGCAACAGTTCTATCAAAAGAAGGAGTCTCATACCGCAAACAAGGATAACAACTAATAGAAATGAGGTTCGTTGTCGTATTAACAATATTGAGTCATTACTTTCTTCGTGAGTTATAATTTGATTGCATTCTTTGTTTGTGTAAGTTTAGTAGAACTTAGTACCTAATCAGTCAAGTGTACTGAACCACAGATTTGGTTTCTGTAGTATTCACGTTTTATGGTTATGTGTGTCTGGTAACGTACCTCGGTGAATTGTCGTGCGATTTCAATCTATTTGTCTACTGTGTTTATTTATATTTATGTCTATGACATGACATGACATTCCTAACTACTGCTAATATTTTTAAATTGCTCATTTTATTAAGTATTACACAAGGTGCTTAGAGTCAATGGTATCTCAAAATGATAACCATCAAAACTTGTCATGACTTTTCTGCAGTTTCTAAATTCTGTGACTATTTATGGGCAGAACCCCTTCTCTCACTTACCCACCATAAAAGTTTTAGTTTTGGTGTTTTATTTGGATTGCTAGTGATGTTACAGGATGTGGAGCATTTCACTTTTTAAAATAACTACCTACTTATCACCTCTGGTGTCCATTGTAATCTTGTTACAATACATCAACCATCATCATCATCAACCTATAACAGTCCACTGCTGGACTAGGCCTCTCCTTTGATAGGGGGAATTGGCCTACTATACCACGATGGCCAAACGGGTTGGTATAGGGTTTGTATCAAGTTTTCCTTCTCTGACTTCTGGACTTTAAAAGATCAAGAAAAGACTAAAGAAATTGAAGTGACAAAAAAAGCAATGACTCGAGTATGTTTCGGCTTTTCTTCGCAAGAAGTCATTTAGCTAGGAAAAGCCGGCATCATCTAGAATAGGGTTTTGACATGTATAAGTGTTGTAAACAACCAAAATGCAGAAATAAATATGTCTTTATGTCTTACAGTGCTGTTCTATGCATAATATGCTCCCTCTGTCGGCTCTTACGACACCCATGGGATGATATGGGGTGGTGACATTCCGTATTCGTAATCTGTCACCACACGGATTACAATACATCTCTCACCAAATTTTAAGAATTCTTAAAATATATGCCCTTATATTAATATATTAAAATGTATAGAAATAAATTCATTGTTGTGGAATACACACACCTACAGGTTTATTTGTGACATAACATTGCTAGATTTAGATTGATCCATGATAAACTGTGGTTTGCATGTACAAGTTTCAACATGTTCATGTTGTTTTTTTTTATATTTGAATATTTTGCCTAGTTTGCCACCAAAGAATTTGGATTGGGGTTTGTTATTGATATTTATTAATTCATTTACTAATTATTTTTCAAATTACATTTTGTTTATATGGTCATGGATTTTATTTCATGAAACTCATCTAGTTCCTGTTAAGAATTTTATGATGAACTTGAAGATGCCCACAGCTTTGCCTGCATATTTTATTTAAATTTAATTTCCCTGATCATGAGATCAGAGACTTTCAGAAAATCCCTTTCTAGTGCACCCTTAAATTTTAGCTTCTTGAGCCCAAAAGCTTTGGCTGTGCGTTGTCAGTCAGTCAGTCATTAATGGAAGAATTTTATACATACAGATTTTTCAGTATAATGTTAGTGTTATATATTAGTATTTAACAATAATAATATATTTTATAACATAGCATGGTAAAAAATTGCATTATGATCTCATTTTTCTTCTTCGAATCACAACTAGTATTTTTTTTTAACCCTAGATCACACATAACCCTAGATTATTACTAACCTTCGTACTTTTGACTATGGTGTTTAATAAAGAGGATAGTGGGTTTTATTTGAATTAAACATGCATATTTTTTATTTTTATTATAAATTTATTATATTCTTCTTATTAATTAATAAATTTACATAAACCAAAACAGCATATTTATTAAAAAATCAGCCTTACAAATGAGATCGTAGGTTTTATGACAAATTAACAATGGTAACATTTTCAAAGATTTTATAAAGTATTATTTTAAAGTAAATGTGAAAAATAATTTTCAAATAAGTATTAGAAATAACGAATGAAATAAAGTAATGAAACAAAAATTTTGGTAAGAATCTATCAAGTTATACATTTGAGACAAACGTCAAGTTTGTGCCTCCCGCACTACGATTAATTGCTCTGGGTGTAACTACTTTCCCCCCCGTGGGATCTCCACCTTGTCGTGGTGGGGGGGCTCAGTAACCGTGGATTGGTCACCCGCGGTGAAGCTAAGAGGGATCCAGGAGGGGACGCTCCGCGTGGGCTTGGAGGGGCCTGCGCAGGATGCGTCCAACGGTGCGGGTGCGGGGGACAGTTCTGTCTGTCCCTCGCAGTCGGGTGTGGTCGCGGGAGAAGAGGCGTGTCGGTGTTGCGTTGCCGCGCGCCCTATCTCCCGCGACCAAATGGGGGCGCACCATTTGATGCGTCGCGGTGGGGCCGCAGAGGAAGAGGAGATGCGGTGTTGCGTTGCCGTCCTCCCTATCCTCTGCGGCCGCTGGGCGTTTTGGCGGCGGAACCCAACACCTTAATCCGTCGCCAAGGGGGTTTTGTTCGGGGCCCGCCTGACCATCTGGCGGGCCAATACCCGTCGCAGGGTGGCGACGAGTGCTTTGGTGATGCCCCACCCTCCGACACACGGGTACATGGCGGAAGTCGAGGTGGTTTTTAGTGGAAACACCACATACTCCGGCTCTTATTTCCCCCAAGAGTCGGAGATCCGAAGGGATTTTCCACCTCGTAAAACAAAAAAAAAAAAAAAAAAAAAATGGGTGTAACTACTTTAAGTCATCCTTCGCTTTGCGGAGGGACACAAGGCTTATATTTTCCTTTTTTAGGTAGGAGGTACATCAGTCGTATTATTTTCGCAAAGAAAAATAAACAAAACAAAAAAAACGCAAGAGTTCACCAACTAAATAAGACAAAATGTTACGTTAATACTAACCTTCGTCAATCTGACGACCCATGGTTGCTGGAACGGCGCTCACGGTGCTCCCCCACTCAAAACACTACCGTCAGGTGGGGGGGCAACAGGTCGACTGAGATTATCTAAAGTGTGGAAGCAGTGCGATCGCGCGCGCAAAAGTTAGCACGATTTAAACAAACCCGCGTAGTCAAATTGACGAAGGTTAGTAATCTAGGGTTAATCAGCTTGTGACCACTTTCTAAGCAACTATCCCAATAAAGCATGGACTAAGTAGCTATACTCCATACTTAGTTGCTGTTCTCCATGTTTAATACCTATTCTCCTTATTCAGTAGCTATTTTCCATATACATTTGCTATTTTGGCTCTTTATGGGTGTTACTATTGAAGGTGCATGTTCACTATATTTTGTCTTTGTGTGTCACAAATTGCTGACTCTCAGAAGGTTGCTAAAGACTTCTTCAGTAAAACTTAATTACACTTTATGATTATTGTTATATTGTCTTGACCACAATTTTGAATGCATACATTTTCAACACAGTATGACACGGGACAACAGAGGTAAACGGACTGTGGCAGCTTGACAACATAACAGGCAGCCTACTTTTGTCACATCAGCAAAACAATCCTGTTACGTTGCAGGCTGCTACAGCTATTTACTGCATTTATTTGCTTCGTCTACAAGACTGTGGGCTTCACAATGCCTGAAAGTCAGTTGTGTAAGAGTGTGGGATCTGAAATTCAAAATTCTTTATCTGTCCATATCTAATGATAATCTGGCCATAGGTATGTTGTGAGTTTGCCCTGGATAACAAAGTAAAGAGCTTTATAAATAAATTGCAGGAACGTAACGACGATGACGCGGAACGGTCGTCGCTGGTGGCGTCGGAGCGCGCGATGGCGACGTCCACGCCGCACTCGCCGAGACCAGGCCGCGACACTATGTCCTCGTCGCCGCAGAAGGAACACTTCCAAGGGTGTCTCAAGCTTTATGCTGAAAATGTAAGGGTTATTTTATTCAACACTTGCTTATTTTTGTTATCATCGTTTTAGTTTTATCCTGGTTACATCCATGACTTTCATCTTCTCTCCATTGGCCGTGTAATTTGACCACAGTCTATTTACAGGGTCAATCCAAATTTGACAGAGCATATGCTTTAATTTTTCTTCATTACTGTTGGAGAATAGCAAAAGAAAATCAATTATAATTTATTGATCTGAAATATGTGAAAGAAAATAATTATTTAATTGTGTGGGAAGTCAAAAGTGTATTACAACTCTCCCAATGCTTCAATTCTTCATCATGTCATGCATGAGACATTCACTGCTGGATATAGGCCTTGCACTAGGCTCTCCACATAGATCAATCTTATCTTGACCTGCATCTGTTTGCTGTCCGCGACCACAATAAGATCATCGGTCCACCCTTCAAGAGACCTCCATTGGCATATCTAGGTTATTTTTCAGGGTGAGCCTAGATATTCAAAATACAATAGTGTTAAGTTTCTTATGCTCAGTACTGACACACGGTTTTACTCGATAGTTTTACTCGAAAACGAGTAAAAATCAATGTGTGGACTGCAAAACTCACAGCTCGATGACATCAAATACACTGTAATTTTACTCTAAGTGAGCTTTCGAGTCTGGCTTGATCGAGTAAAACTGTATGTGAGTGCGGAGCTTTAGGTGTCCAGCCTAAACTATCAAATCAGTAAGCAAAATTCTGTGGTGGGCTAGATCATACTAAGATTAAAAAGGTGTTTTGCTTTTTCTAGAAAATCACAAAAGACAATGCATGGAACCTACAGCTGATAGACTTCATGACGAACATGCTGCGTCGCCACGACTCGCGCATGGAGAACCTTCAGACCGCCTCCACCGTGGTCGACGCGTCCGCCAGGATCTACTCGTTCAGGGTGGACGCCGTGCACTACGATGTGTTGAAGATGGCTGGCGGCTTGAGTAAAGCAGCTCAGGTGAGTGGTCATCTATATAGTTATTAAAAGAATTTGTGTTTTATAATACGAGTCGGCCAGCCCGTTCTACCCGACCGATTCGAATGAATTTTTTTTTAAATGAAAGCTCTCGCTGCATAGATTTGTCATCAACCATTAGAAATTACCTAACTTGCACATTCATCAAGTTATATGCAAAAACAGTTTTCTTCCATACATTTTTTACGTTTTCGTAGCCGTAGTCAATGAATTTCTGCTTCTATATATCTGGTTCTCATTGAGGTAGGCGTTTCATTATAGGCCTATAACACGCGCTGAAAAGAGCTCTTTCATTAGATGGTATGTTCATTTAAATTGGGTAACTCTGAAGGAAGATAGGTGTGGACATTGAACTTATTTTTCAATATTTTCCTATAAATTTCTTAAGATTCCATTGCTTTCTCTTTACATGGACGGTTCTAAATTCAAAAAAAAATTTATGGCATCTAATAAGTTCCTTGCGGTAACTGCCAGGAAAATCCGATAAGCCTCCTTAAGGTGACCTTGCTTTACTTTCATACGGGTGTGAGTGTGGTGGTGAGTAAAATTATACCCAATGTTGGTAAAATTATCACTATAGTGAATTATCGCTGATGGCAGGTAATATTCCCCGAATGTTACCAGTTAACCTTTAATGTTGGGTGCACTGATCTCTGATGTTGAGGAATTTTCCCCCTTTTTTTTGTATCGCGATGAAATCCAGTCCATCCCTCAAAGGGACCCGCCAACCCTGTACCGAGTTTGGGGCAGGTGGAGGGGAGGTGTGTGGCTCGGCTCACCCCCCTAGATGTTCGGAGGGGCATGCCCACTAAAACACCGTGGTGTTCCTCTATCGACCCTCATGACGGGGTCGCGGTAACGACGTCAGTATATCCGCGACCCGAGGAATTTATCCCAAATTTAGTGAAATCCGCCTAATGTTGACAAAATCAACCCTACAGACGGGTGAATTACGTTTTATGTTAGGAAATTTTTTGTTTTTAAATTATCGACTTTCTTCGGGCATCTTAATTTTTCTTTTATGTGGACATATTACAGCGGTTCATAGTACTATTGTCATTGATGTAACAAAAGGCTTTTTCTACATCAATGACTATTGTCATATAATTATATTACAAGTGGTAGTTATGGTAGAAATTTTAGCTTTGGTAAGAATAGTAGTTTTGAGAGAAAAGGTACTTTTGACAGCACCGGAGGTTTTGGTAGAAATTGTAGTTTTAGAAAATGGTAGATATGATAGTATTAGTACGAATACTTAGTAGTTTTGATACAAATAGTACTTTTGATAGGAATCGTATTTCTGGTAGGAATAATAGTTTTGGTAGAAATTGTCTGTTTGGCATATATGGTAGTTTTGGTAGCAATGTTACTTACGATATAATATATCAAAAACAATATTTCTACCAAAACTACCATCTCTATGAAAAGTACCATTTCTACCAAAGTTACCATTACATTTCTAAATTACGATGGATTAATCACACCCATACACAAAACAAAATAAATCGTGCTTCTCACAGAAATATTTAGCTGCTGTTTACTTATTAGATAAGGCTTACAATGTACTCATCATACCTATATGTAAGAGCTTTTTTATAATAATAAAATATGCTGTGGAGCAGCACGGGTCCTCTAGTAATCAATTATTATTATTTTTAAGATTATCTTAGACAGCATTCGCAAGAGAGCTTTTTTAACGTGCGTTAGAAAAGCGTTCAACACTGGCGTTGGCGCTTTTGTTAAGAGCAATCATACGAGCGCTTTAAAATCCCTTAGTCTCCAGATCAATAAGGTCCATTCTATTTAACGCCTATCGCCCAGCGTTGACAAAGGCTTCGCGGTTTTAAAGCGCTGTTGAGTGAACGTATACTAGGGAACGCATTTGTTCCATTTGAACGCTTTTTCTTACGCTCGTTATAAAGGTCTCTTGCGAATAAAGCCTTAAGAATAGGAGAACTAAACTTGCGAGAGCCCTTAGACTTCCATAATCCAGGCCTATCGAAAAATCCCTTCTTAGCAGACGCCTGCTATGTAAAGTACTACCCTGCAAAATTTCATTTTTATACGTCCAACAGTTTTCGAGATTTCGTATGTAGCTAGATGAGCCCGCGGTTGCACCCGCGTTATTTAAGGTTATTGCTCAGCTCCCGCGGGACATAGCGTGTGTTATATAGCCTATAGCCTTTCTCGATTAATAGGCTAACACTGAAAAAAATATCAAATCGAACCAGTAGTTCCGTAGATTAGCGCGTTCAACCAAACAAACAAACTCTTCAGCTTTATATATTAGTAGAAACTTTTAAACACTCGCGTTGCATGTATATATATTGTTACGCCATCTGTCGGTGAATGGGGGTACTAGAAGAGATTAAATGTATCGGTGGTTTAAAGGTAATTCAGCTACTCTGTACTAGATGGCGTTGCTGTATCGAGTATAGATTGTTCGCGAATATTTCGACAGTTTTGTGGAAACATCTAGAATGCGCTAGTGATGTTATCCGGCCAGTATAAATAGAGCGGGAGCGAACGGACCGGATAGTAACAATTGAATAGCGAAGCGATCAAGAAGAAGCGAAGAGAAATAAGTCGGAAGTGTTTAGTGTTGTTCTAGTGGTGTGAATAGTGTGTTTTATTAGTGTTGTGAAAATAAGTGTGTGTATCTAGTGTTATTGTGTTAGTGAATAAAGTGCAGTTTTTCTGGCATAGTGTATATAATTTATCACGAACCCCAGCTCGTAAAAATATATACGTGAAGTAACTAATACTAATATATATTTTTTAATATATTAGTATTAGATATAGATACGGATTGTATAACAGAAAACACTCATACTTATTGTGCTCCTGCTACACCTGCGTCTTAGTATAGTATAGTATAGTTGGTCGTGGGTTTTCCGCACTTAGCCACTTATTTGGGCCATTGTGCGTATGTGGCGACCTCATTGACGCCCACTACTCATACCACCTTAGTTCCTTCCAGAAAGCCATTAGTTGGCTGGTGTCGTTTAAAGCTTCACTCATGGTTCTGGGGTTGTTCAGCAGCTTTGCCCGTTGATCGCTCACACTTGTGTAGTGCAGAATGACGTGAGCGGGTGTTTCTTCGGTTTCCATGCAGCCCCTGCACAGTGGGCTGTCCGTAACGCCTATGTTGAAAGGTGCTTGTTGAGTGGACAGTGGCCGGTTATTATGCCTGTCAGCTGATGCTTAAGAGTTTTTCTGTTAGAATGCAGCAGCTTGTGCGAGAGTCGCTTGTTCAAGCAGGGGATAGCATCGTTTGTTTGTCTGCATTATTTTATGTCTGCCCACTGGTTTTCGTGTTCATGTGCGGTTCTCTCACGTAGCCACGTTTTGATTTGGCTTGCTGGTATCGGTACAATCGGCTCGGGTCCCATTATCATTGTGTCCGATCCTTGCCGTGCCAGTTGGTCTGCGGCGTCATTGCCTGCGGAGTTGCTGTGGCCTTTAATCCATTGCAGCGTAACTCGATTCTTCTCTGCAATCTTTTGCAGCTCTAGGTGGCATTCCATGATGAGGCCGCTGTTAAAGCAGTTGCTGCCGAGAGCTTGTAGTACAGAGGCACTGTCCGTGATAATGCGTATAACCAGGTCACTTACGTTCCTAGACGCGATTGCTGTTGCGGCTCTTGTTATCCCAACACACTCGGCTTGGAATATGGTGTTATGGGTGCCAAGGGATGTTGAGATGTTGATATTTAAGTCATGGGAGAATACGCCCGCACCCGTCCCATACTTCGTTTTTGAGCCGTCTGTGTATACTCTGACTTCGTGTATACCAGAGCAGTCTTTGTGTTCCTCCTGCAATTGGATGAGATATTTTTTGTCAAAGACAAAAGTTTTAGGGATGAGATCGCAAGCGGCCTCTAGCATCGGGATCTCTTTGGTTAAGGTCCCTTTTAGGCGTGCGTGAGTAATTCGATCATCCTTTCTCCATAGCCCGAGCTTGTCTAGACGGATTGCTGCAGCGCCAGCTTCCTGCTGGATCATTAGGTGCAGCGGTCTTAGGTCCAGTAGTATCTCCAAGGCGGCTGTTGGGGTGCTCTTCATGCAGCCTGTTGTGGCCAAGCAGGCTAGGCGTTGAAGGCTCTGTAGCTTTTTTGTGACTGTGCTTAGTTGCGTGCGTGGCCACCACACTGCTGCACCACACACCTGCGTCTTACGGCCCTGTCACGACCTACAGCGGCGGGCGGCAGCGGCGAGCGTTTTCGATGTACATAGTGCGCGTTACTCCATTGCGGCCGCGCGCCGCGAGAATAAACGCGCCATGCACATTGCCCCTGTCGCGCCGCTCGCCGCTTAGACCGATCTCGTGAACAGGGCCTTAACGCGTCAATTAGCGCGTCTATTTAGGCGCAACGTAAATGTGGGCAACGTTTTAACGCGTTAAAATAGAAAATTTCAACGTGAATTCTTAGCGCGTTAATTAACGCGTAGTTGGCCATTGCCATTAACGCTAACGCTAACGCAGGTGCAGCAGTAGCATGAAAAACTTATAATTGTTAGCTCAAAGCACTATTTATCCTCAAGCTCATTGTCCACAGACAAAACGCGGTAAGAAAGACGACGACAACGGCGCTCAAGAGGAGGGCGCAGTAGACGGCGACAATGCCGCGCCCGTCAAGAAGAAAAAGAAGAGGTCCAAAGGTGCCATCGCTGCCAACCCTGAGGTCTTCAATGGAGATTTTGATGCCAATGATTGCATAGGTGAGAATCATGTTCAGCCTTAGCTCTAAGGAATTTTTGAAGCGAGAATTTAGCCCAGTTAATACCATGAGCAGAACAGGCCCATTATGACACCTTTAACATTGCTATAGAAAACTGCAATCATTAGTTTCCACCAATCAAGAGTCGTTTATAGTCCTGTTATGCATGTCGTGACCTGTTATGGCTCTGAAAAAAAAAATAAAGGTGAAATTCTGTAAAAAAGAGATATCGCCTTTGTTGTCATGAGGTATTTTTATAACATTAATTAAACCCTTTTTATCGCTAATAACGATTATTAAATTTAAAAATAGCTCATTGTTATACACAAGATTATTTCTTATGTATTATACACTAGCCGTTTGCCGCGGTTTCACCCGCGTCCTGAGAGAATTACTTCGCGTACCTACCCGAAAAACCCAATATCTAAACGACACCTATTTTTTTCTAAATGTAGCTTTTTAATGGTGAAAGACTTTTTTAAATCGGTCCAGTAGTTTTAGAGTTTATCCATTACAAACAAACAAACAAAAAAAAAATTTTTCCTCTTAAAAAAAAATAAAAATAATTTCCGCAGATCCATTTTTCGAGCGGTTGGCGGCGACGCAAGGCGATGTGACATCTTCTAACAGAGCGTTCAACGCGACGTTGCCAATACACGACAAGACTCTAGCACTGATATTGAGGTAAGATCGGTATAAAGAAACTTCGTAATTAAATATAATTATTATGAACTGCTAAATTCGGAGCTGTAAAAGGACCGCGCGCCTTACGAACTAACTAGTCTAACCGGATTTGACTGAATATTAGCATTTTCAAAGAGCGACTGCCTGTCTGACCTCCGCAACCCAAGTGGATAGCGAGTCTCATTTATCCGTTTATTCAGAGATTCTGACTAACTATAACGAGTGTCCAAGATCCGTTAATTTTTCGAAGAAGCGTTAATTTACGCATATAACTTCAGAAAGTTAGTGGTGCGCGCCGTAGATTTGAACTCTATACCCTCTGCACGGCAGTACCTGTTTTGGACAAAAAATATGTCGAGCTGCTGGCAATAAGCTCACCGCCTACGACTATAAAACATAGCCGTAATATCATAAAATCATAAGACCTCTGCCTACCCCCCATTTATAGGAATATGAAGGAGAGTATTGCTTCTTTTGCCATATTTTTGGTAAAAAAATTTTTTCACTAACTCACAGGACAGACGACCGATTCTTGGACGACATAAAGGAAAACATCCCGGAGGAGATAGATTTATCGGAGCGGATCACAATAGCATCGAAGTTACTGCCCGCGTTCACTGAGGCAGACCACATCTGTGAACCGTTCACGGGATTCTCTATCACAAACTGGGACCCTGATACTGAAGACACGTAAGTTCCTGCTATACTCAGTTTAAGAGACTAGCTAACGCTTTTCGCTATCCTATATATATACAAGTGATATAGAAGGTAGAAGGAAGAACAGTTGCAGCACCTTACAAAATGTAAATTATGTGTATTATGCAAAACCTGGCGATGAAAAAGAGTGACCTTGAGTTTTATTGCCCATTCTTTCTCATGGTTCTACGCCACTGCTTTGCGAACGTGGCAGTAAATGTAAATATAGAGTCTTTAAGCAATTATTTTATGAATTTATTATTTTGACGTTCATAAGCGTCACATTGTGACCCAAATGAATGAATGATTTTGACTTGACTTGACCTAAGGATTATTTTAGTTAAGGGTTAAACTATGTTTTTGGCATTGTAAAGATTAGATTTCTTCTAGGTAAGATCTAGAAATGTTTAATTGCTCGGTAATACTGCTTTTGAATACTCGCGATTTCTGGTCTCAGGAAGTGGTTCTCTTGTCTCGAAAATTCTTTTTATGACCAGAAAAGTCCTTTTCACGACTAGAAAAATCTTTGTCACGATTGAAAAAGTATTTGTAACGATCGGAAAGTCTCTTTCTAGACTCGAAAAGGGCGAGTCGAGTAGTCGTTGTGTCAAAACACACAACATAATGATAGCTTTGATTTAAAAGTTAATAGAATAGTTTGATTTAAGTTTAGAACAATAGCTGTGATAGATAAACAAAATATCTTTGATTAGCAGTGTGAGGTGTGCAGTAATGTCAGAAATTCATATCTTACATACACTACATGTACTTACAGTATGTGTTTTTTTTTCAGTGACACAAGAGTAAACAACTGGGTTGAAGAAAACAGATTAAACTTATCTCAGCAAGTACTCGCGTTCGACGTAAATGCGGAAGTCGAGCCCATACCGCAAGATGAACCGAATAATGATTTGTTTGGTAAGTAATGAGACTTCTAAACCAACTATGAATACTGCCTCGTTGGTCTCGAGGCATAAATGTGCGAGTGGGATTGGGAGGTCTCGGGTTCGATTCCCGGGTCGGGCAAAGTGTTATTGGAAATTCTTTGTAGCAGCTCGGAGTCTGGTAATGTGCCCGGTTCGGCAATAGGCTCGCCCCCATTACGTGGGACCTAAAAATTCATGGCGAAATGTGAGTGTTATATCACACCTCTGCCTACCCCTTCGGGGATACAGGCGTGAGTCTATGAATAAATAAAACTATGAATACATTATCAAAGGACTACAAGTGTTGTTAACTGACTGATTCAGATGGTTGTGTCTTGATGGCTTTTCTTGTATTAATTTAATGGACATGAGACATGCTATCTATTCTATACATACATAAACCATTCACAATTTTTTTTTGTACTGTTAAGCAAGCTATCAACAATTTACATACATACATAGACTCACGCCTGTTTCCCGGAGCCATTTGCAACGATCCTGACATATATCTCTCACTCCCATCAGATTCCTCATGGATGCTCTTCTGTTCAGGGTACTTCTAACCTGTCCTGTTTTTAGGGTGTCTCCAATCTGGTCGAGAGAACGTCCGCCTAGGTTTTCCCCTTTGTCCTGTCCCTTCCACACTTGCCTTATATATCTGCTTGGTCAGTCTTTCGTCATCCATCCTCTCCGCGTGCCCAAACCAGCTTAGCATCCCTTTCTCAATGCTTGTCACTACATCTTCTTTTACCCCACAACACTTTGTTGCCTAGCTTCAGATCTACCTCATTTTCATCTAGGACGGTTATGTGCTGACCGGTAGCTGTTCTCAAATTCACAAATTCATTGTTCCTGAAGCAACCCCTAAGAACCCGTTTTGCGAGATGGAAACCGACGACTGTCCGAGAAGCACCCGTGTCCAATGTCAGCTTGCATGGTGTTCTGTTAATTTCTTGTTGAATGATCAGGCTGTTCCTTTCATATGATTGCGAGATCAAGATACTTGGGGCCGTTCCATTACCAGCTAGCACCCGCCCCGCAGGCGTCCTGGCTTCTACTCATTTCCCTGTTCTCGCTGCCTGGCAGGGCTTCAGGTGACCCTCAGACAGAGTACCACCGTGCTGCTTACGCTTTGGGCAGCTCAAGCAGATATGACCTCTTTCCCTAAAGTTGTAGCATCCAGGTGGAGACACTTTTCTGATGCGGTGACCTCGATCGGCGCGTCGCACTGCTTTCACCTCCAGAGCGTGGGCTAAGGCGTTCTTAAGGTTCTTGAAGTGCCCAAGTCTTACCGCTGCTCTTACCTCGAGGTGACGCATCCCATCCTTAAACGCCTGTACAAAGTTCCCGACAATTTGTTTTTATTTTTTAATCATTTATTCATCTAGGTCACAAGATGACGCTTATGAACGTCAAATTTCAAAGTAAATTACTTAATGCTTCTGTAACGGATGCCAGGAATCGAACCTTTGCTAGTCCGCTACAGTGCGCTGGTGGTGTGTTGCTGACGTGTTCCTACGACGATGTGTGTTCTTCTATATGTGTGGACTGTATGGCTTCGATGTATTGGGGCTTCAGAAATAAAACATCTTCATACGTTGAGAGCGATGCTGTTCAGGTGTTCGGTGCTTGATGGTTACATAGGTCACAAAATGGTGGTTGGGACGCCAACGAACTGGCCGAATACATGGTCGCTTAGGTACCTCGGAACTTTACCTTAACGACGACCATCGCACCGAACACGTGCACAGAGAATCTTAGTTTATTTTAAATTTTATATACAGTACAAATGTCTATTTATATTAGGTATTATGATACATACATATATGTTCTATACATCGTTAGATAGGTCTCATAAAGTTCTATCTATCGGTATACAATACCTAAACCTAACTACTAGCGTCACTAAGTTATTCTATAAAAACTCCCAAAAAATGCCGTCACACAAGGGCCCGCCCACTATTTTTCTATTGAAAAACTATTATATACTAAATTTATATATGTAATTTTGGTAGGCCGTTGTATGCAACTATATGGGGCATCTATTAAAACAAACACCATGTAAATATCTTTATTCAATTCGAATTCATTACATGAAAACCTATGATGCATAAGAAAAAATACAGATTTTCTTAAGTAAACACTATCGTACATAAACAAAGTTTATGATAAACATGCTAATGTTTATTATTATGTTGTATTTTAACTATATAAGGTAATAACTAAATATATTTAGATATATATAATTATATATATTTGTATATATAGCTTATATTATGTATATTATAATGTTTAGTAGGTATATGTGTAGTTTATTTATCTACTGTATATAAGTATTGTTTTGCCATTCAGTAATTTAGTATTAGTATTATTATATGTATTGTACGTACAATTTATACGTATTATATGTTTTTACTTATATAACATTATTTTGACATAATACCATGTTTTATTATTTTACCTATTATGACACTGTTCTTCATTGTACACCTTAACCCACACTATTATACTTTTATTAATTGTATTCCAAACTAGGTTGTCTGGAAGAGATCGCATTTTGCGATAAGACCGCCCTATTGTGCTACTAGTTTTAAGTTATTTAAGTTAATATTGTATGTCCTCATGTTTACTGGTGTACAATAAAGTGTTAATCAATCAATCAATCAATCAATACCGATGCAACGTGCTTCGCAAGGTCGTAAGTAGGCGACGAAATCTGACTTACGATAGGCCGCAGTGGCACGTTGGGCTTATGTACCTTAGGCAGACCATATAGCCTAGGTGGTTGATATGGCTTGGGACCATATAACTTGCTGTACTCATCTTCCGTGAACAGGTCCTGGTGGTCTTGTATCAGTGCTCGTATTCTGCGCGTTACTCTGGCCGTGGGGTTATATGAGACCGGTTTATACACCTTGTTATCACATAACAACTCTCGTACCTTGTCCCTATAATCAGCCGTATTCATCACTACAGTGGGGTTTCCCTTGTCGGCCTTAAGCAATAAGAAAGTATCTAGAAATGATTTAAAGCCTATACGAAGCTAAAAACATTACATACATACATAGACTCACGCCTGTTTCCCGGAGGGGTAGGCAGAGACTACGGAACGCCATCTGCAACGATCCAGACATATTTCTCTTGCTTCATTCACTCCCATCAGATTCCTCATGCATGCTCTTTTGTTCAGGGTACTTCTCACCTGTCCTGTTTTTAGGATGTCTCCAATCTGATCAGAGAACGTCCGCCTAGGTCTTCCCCTTCGTCCTGTCCCTTCCACACTTGCCTTATATATCTGCTTGGTCAGTCTTTCGTCATCCATCCTCTCCACGTGCCCAAACCATCTTAGCATACCTTTCTCGATGCTTGTCACTACATCTTCTTTTACCCCACAACACTCTCTTATCACACAATTCTTTACTCTGTCAGTCAGAGAGACACCACACATACTTCTCAGTGCTCTCATTTCTACAGCATTTATTCTACTTTCATGACTTTTCTGCCATACCCAACTATCACTACCATACATAAGAGTAGGTACTAACACCCCTCTATGCACAGCCAAACGTGCCTTTTTGGACACGTTTTGGCTATTCATAAACGCCTTCAGAGCTCCATTCACTCTATTACCTGCATTAACTCTTCTTTCAATATCTTCTACATTCTTACCATCTCTTGTAAACAGCGTACCTAAATATACAAACTCATTCACTTGCTCCACTCGCTGTCCATCGATCATAACATTACAAGCCGTAACGCATTCCTCCTTTTCAAAAACCATAACTTTCGTTTTACTTACATTCACTTTCATTCCTTTCCTCTCTAACGCACCATGCATGATTGTTACCATCTCCTGCAACTCCTCCACTGAAGACGCAAGTATAACCTGATCATCAGCATAAAGGAGGCATTTGACAAGTAACTCATTCATCCTTAATCCACAATCACTATGTTTCAAGTCTTGCAAACAACTGTCCATGAAGAGGTTGAACAGCCACGGCGACGCTACACATCCCTGTCTAACACCTGTGTTGATGGTAAACCAGTCAGTGTATGCCCCGTTTATCCTCACACAAGCTCTAGAATCCTCATAAAGGGATTTCAGAGCTCGAATAAGGCTGCTGTTCACCCCATACATCGACAGTACCGACCACATTTCATTCCTCACCACTTCATCGTAAGCCTTTTCCAAATCCACGAATGCGCAGTAGACCTTTCGACCTTTGGCCAAAAATTTCTCGGCTATGCATCGCAAGGAAAAGACTTGATCCGTACACCCCATACCCTTTCGGAATCCCGCTTGCACATCCCATATTTTCTTGTCGGTTACTTTCATAACTCTTTCAATCAGTACCTTCGCATACAATTTGCCAACAAGGCTGAGAAGGCTAATGCCTCTATAGTTTTTGCAGTCTTGTTGCGAGCATTTTCCTTTATAAGCTTAAAACACTTATAAAAACTATAAAACGACTATGTAAACAAACAGCTGTTTTAGCAAGTACTAGCTGCTGCCCGCGACGTCGTCTGCGTGAACGCTATACAGCACCAAATTATTAAATAAACACCTACGATTATACCTTTTAAAATAACATTCATTTACCCGTTTCTTCTTTATATTTCATATCTGCAGAAAGTGCAATACTAGAGGGAGACTGTATTTTGTAAAATTGACCTTCAAAAAGTGCTGACTTTCAGCCTGCTTTGAATAAATGACTTTATGATGATTCTGTTGAATTAAGTAATAAGTTGTGACTGAAGCAAATGGAGGAAATAAGGAATACAGAATAGGGTAACAATACATACCATAGCCAAACCACTAATGTTGTTTATCGAGAAGTCCCATAAGGACTTCTCGATAAACAACATTAGTGGTTTAGCTCTCCGCAGCCAAAATGTAAAGAGAGTCAGGACTGGTGACGCGGGAGCAAGCGACGTACAGCTGCCCGTGTGAGAAGCAACTCGTCCTGAGGTCGACACCCGCTGCCCTCAGTGTCTGCCCCTGCGACTTATTGATGGTCATCGCGAAGCAAACACTCACGGGGAACTGTACGTACTTGAACGGGCACGGGAAGTTATGAGGTATGAAGGGAATGCGTGGTATAAATAATGCCTCGCCGACGCCACAACCCGTAAGAAGTTCCGCCTCAATGGTGTGTCTGTGGAGCGAGGTGACTTTAAGGCAAAAGTTCAGTCAGGAAGTTCACTTGCTGACAGGGAGTTCAGAAATTCCACGGGATAATGTGTGGCATCATCTTGCTGGACGACAGTGTTTACAAAGGTGTAGATCACTTCATTTCCCTCTATATCTGAGAGAATGAATTCGTTACTTGCTACAGCCTGATCATTTTTGGGCCTCAAAATAGCCCGCTCACACACCCAATAATTCTGCTTTTACGGTATTCAACTGATGTCCCCACACAGCGAATGAGTTCTTCTAAGCTGGATACAACTCTACTGAGAGAGTCTAGAAGCACCACCTGTCCACCTTTCTCCTCCGGTAGAGTGCCTTCGCCAAGACTTAGAAGGACATCGGTGAATTGTTGAGCACGTGCATTGACGCCGAGCCGAGCTCTCAAATTAATGGTCAAGCGCAGCGTACGAACTCGTGACCACAACGAAGATCGTTTCAACGAAGCACTCACCTTGTCAGCCCTCGATCCCCACGTCACCACGGGAAGCGTTTGTCGGAAATCACTGAACACTGAACATAACTGTGACCACCCATCAAATGCTCGCTGCGGATGTCCTGCAGAGTTCTGTCTACGGCCTCAACTGCCTTCCTATTGGCCATCGTATACTCATCCCATACGATCAGAGAGCAATCCTTGAGCACGTGTCCCTTATCACTGTTACGTGACACACCACAAAAGGACGTTTCGGCGCTCTCGAAATCGATGGGAATTTTAAACATGGCATGTGCTGTCTTGCCACCCGGAAGCAGTGTGGCAGCGATTCCCAACAACGCTACGGCAAAGGCAATTTTGCCTTCCTTCTAGACCTCTGCAAGTATGCCAGTGGTAACAAATGTTTTTCCTGTTCCACCAGGAGCATCCAAGAAAAACATTTTACCCTGGCTTTGCCCAACGCTTTCAAAGACGGTGTCATAAATTTCGTATGGTGGTCAGTTCACCCGGATCGTAAATTGTCTCTGCGTTACACTCCCAGTTGCCACGGTCTTTATGCGGTGATGATTGGGAAGCTAGTAACCCATATACGACCAGTGGATTGCCGCTGATAAAAATGACCATGTCTTGAAGTGAACTGAGACAGGTGTTCAGCACGCGTTCATCAGTTACTTCGACTTTGTCTCCAGTGGCACGCCTCAAAGCTCGAAGAAAATCTTCAGACAGATGATGGCGATACTTTTCCCACAAAACTACAGTATTCGCTACTCTACAAAACACCAAAATGACGTCAAACAGATGACGCATGCGGGTCCCAGCCGCCTAGTCACTGACGCTCGCCTCCGCGAGGGTATCATCCCAGTTTTGGTCACCTTCGAGAAAGTGATGTAGTACGCAGGCTGTGCGGTAAGTGCAATACTCCACGCCATCAAATGTCCTCAGAAAGGCGAAAGACGTTGGGCCTCGGACCGTGTGAAGTAACAACCTTAGAAAATAGCATTCGCCGTTATTCGTGTGTAGATCTCTACAAAATGTGGCGTCCTTGAAACTTCCCGGAATACCTTCCACAGCACTTCCTCGTCGACGTCGGTTAAATTATATACCCTTTTGCCTGTCGTACGTATAATATGAAGGCATCTCGTCATACTTAAGAGACCTCCCAAACTGGTCGACTTCACAGAGCATGAAAAATGCCAAGAGAGCTGTTTGGCGCGAATTTTCCAAGCGCTCAGCAACGCAGTTGGGATCAAAATATATAAAAAAAAATCTAGCTAGTTCCACATCTCACTAATGTTTATATGCGACATGAATATATATTAATTAAGAAGCAATAATTACACCATGTGGCCAAAATGTTTATGTTGTACTAAATCTATTACTATTTATTCTGTACTGTAAAAAATAAGCATCTCTTATCTTTAAGATAAATAAATAAATAGCGTACCGTTTTCGAGTTTAACTTTTGTTATAAATCTATGCAGTTCTTTTTGAGTTCGGTTTGTATTTACTTACAGATAAACTCATACATACACATACATAGACTCACGCCTGTCTCCCCGAAGGGGTAGGCAGAGGCATATTAAACGCCCACTTTTCGCCAGTGTTTTGATCCTACGTAATAGGTGGCGAGCCTATTGCCGCTTATCGGGATATTTTGTTTGCCAGAGCTTCGTCCGTTGATCGGCAGGTGCACCACTTGCAGGTGAGGTTGGCTTGGGACCCTAAGTTCTTGGTGGGAACCCTATGCACCCTGATAAACTGAAAACACCCCAGATAAACTCAATGAATTTTATAAGTCATAGATGAAGCAGCTTAAAATTTACATAAACACATTTTTTTTTAATTGTCTTGCTCATCTCTGAAACGAATTAACGATACAATTTTTAAGAAGAAAATGCACAACTCCATCTATGACTTTTAAAAACAACTATTAACCCCACCAACATGATTAAATTTAAATTATTTATATCCAAAAAGGACATACACATGTAATTTGACTTGATGTTTTTAAAATCTCATAGATGGCGCTGCATTGAAATTGTCTTGATTCTACTTATATTCAATTAATTATGTTTATCAGCAAAAGTTACTTATATTGCGAGATTTCTATAGTGTGAAGCTAGCTTATAGCATAGTTAACATAGTAACAACATTCAAATATGCATTGTTACATTACACGTTGTTACAGAATGCATTGAAGAAACAAAGGTTCTCTGCTCGTTCCCTATAGGTCATAGCGTGATAATATGTAGCCTATATGATGACCCGACTTTTTAATAATATTTTTGCCAAATTTGAAGTAAATCCATGCAGTACTTTTTGAGTTTATCCCGGATATAAGGACAAACAGATAAACAGACAAACAGACAAAAATTCTAAAAACTATATTTTTGGCTTGGGTATCGATTGTAGATCACACCCCAAGTATTCTTTAAAAAAAATATTCAATGTACAGTTTTGACATTCCTACCATTTTATTATACAGGGTGGCGCTACCATAGGGGCACTTTTTGAACAGAGGCATAGCGTACAACATTCTGAAGCCTTGTACCAAAAATCAATTAAATCGGTGCAGTAGTTTAGCCACAATATCGATTTTAAGTTCCGCAATTTTTGCACATGCTTTGAATTCCACACAGCTGATACAAAACGGTCAACGACCCTTCATTGCGCGCCGCGACTCACTACGATGCGGGCGCCGACTCGACGCCGCGCGAGGATTCCCGCATATCTTCGAGGACGCGCGAATGTTTTTTGTCAGGTTCAAGCATTTATGCACTTTATTGTAAAAACAATATAGTTTATTTTCAAGTGCGTTAATAAAATCCTCTCCGCTGTGCTCCGTTTTATCTGCGCTGAGCCTAACTTCGGACGACGTGGCGGGGCGTGCAATGTAGGGTCGTTGACCGTTTTGTATCAGCTGTGTGGAATTCAAAGCATGTGCAAAAATTGCGGAACTTAAAATCGATATTGTGGCTAAACTACTGCACCGATTTAATTGATTTTTGGTACAAGGCTTCAGAATGTTGTACGCTATGCCTCTGTTCAAAAAGTGCCCCTATGGTAGCGCCACCCTGTATGTATAGATTAGTTCTTATCTGTTACAACTGATAACACTATTTATGATCGATATCTAGGTCCCTACAGTTAGCACAAGTTTTAGACTAATGTTCACGTACTTCGTAGTACTTTATATTGACATTTTAACTATTTACACTATTCTAGCTTTATTTTAACACTTTGACGCGTCCGGGAACCGAACCCTAGGCATGGGCGTTTTCGGGTTTTTACGCAAACCGATAAATATCCGATTTCAGATTTTGAAATCGATTTCAAAAACCGATTTTAGAAATCGATTTCAGTAGCGGATTTTGGAGCGTAGCGTACGACAAACGTAAACGATCGAAATCTTTTTGTATTTCAGGCATGAGACCAATCAAGTCAAATAAAACTCTCCAAACATAAATTCCTAATAACTATTTGCAATTTTCAAAATAAATATTAAATAGTTGCAATCTGAATTAGATATTATCGCCTCGATATTTAGTTTTATTTTATCAATTCAATCTGGAATTCATAAAACCGCCAAAATCCAAAACGATTCGCTTGCTTGGCGACAATAAAATTCGCTTCATCTCTTTCGCTCTTTCAACGGATCAGTAAGTTAGAAAGAATCGGAAATGAAATTCGCTCTCTCTCATTCTGCCTAACTAGTCGTTTGGTAGTGTGAAAGAGAACGAATGAATATGAAAACTATCGAAAACGTAAGCTTTAGATTTACTTTGTAGTTTGGTTGCGCTTGCACCGTATGGTTCGGATTTGTGTAGTTTGCGTTATCATGGTATTGTTTTGCGTTTTCTAAAATCGGTTTTTTCACATTGGAATATCGATGCGATACGATTTCTGAGTGCAATCGGATTTCAGATTCGTTTTGATATATCGGTCTCATGCCTACCGAACCCGGTGTACCGCACGATTAGATAACAATGATTTTATACGATTTTCACTCGCGGTTTCGAATACACTATTCACTGTCATAGTTTTTAATGTCTGTCGCGAACAGCTTCTACATTTACATTTACTGCCTCGTTCGCAAAGCAATAGGTAGAACCACGAGAAAGAACGGGCAATAAAACTCGTGGCCACTCTTTTTAATCGCCAGTGTTAAGGTGGCGCTGGTGCTGACGAATCAGCGCTGGCGAGGACTGATATGAGCCCACTGGTGCAGGGTTTCTCCTGTACGTTGTAACCTGTCTTTTAGCTGAGCACGACACACGTGTTCTATGTGCGCGTCACCGTATCTCGCCTCCAGCGCCTCCAGAAGCTTTTCGTAGGAGCCGTCTTGCCGGAGTGCCTCCAACACCTCCAAGGTCCGATCACGAAGGGCTAGGGCGCTTTAGGTCTGTTCCTTGTTCCACCCATTCGATGGCGGTGTGGAACCTCAAACACACAAGGCGAGGGCGCTACAGATCTCACTTCGTTGGACCCGTCGAACACAGGTCTCTCGGTGGTCGTGTACTAGCTTCTTCACGTCGCTGATACGGGTCTCGTACTGCTGAAATTCCTCCTTGACCACCTTCAGGTCCTTCCCAACAGCGGCGCTGAGGTCCTTCGTGACCACCAGCTGTTCCTCCAGTCGGCGGGCGTTCTTCTAGGCGGCGCGCATGCTTCTCTTGACGCGAGCCTGCTTCTCCTGACGGTGGGCCTGCTCCTACATGAACGCCACTAAAGCTGCGATGTCGGAGGCTGGCACGGAGTGTGTTGCGCTTGCAGGCGCTATTGCAGCCGCGGAGTCACCTGGTCCACCAGACGATGGTTTTTCGGCATAACCGGCATTATTTATTCCTTTTTCTGACCATTTTATGTTTTCACTTTTAGTTTCTTTATGATACTACTTTATTTCACAAATAAAAACTTAATTTCACACTAGAAAATACACGACGACGAAAAGTAAGTCTATTCTCCTTCGCTGATGTTTTCCGCTCCGTTTCTTAAACTGAATTATCCTAGTCCGCACATCCTCGCTTTTATATCGGCCGGATAATATCTCTAGTACCTTCCAGTCTTTGCTAGAATGTTCTCACATCATTCCAAAATAGAATCGAACATTCCAGTCGAACAGCAACGCCATCTAGTAAGGAATAGGTAACTTCCTCTAAATGCTACTAGATGGCGTTATTTTTAATCCATCGAGTAATATATTTTCTTCTAAGTCTCTCTCTTGCCGATAGATGGCATTATTCTCAACAAATATCGCCATTCGTAACAATGCGTAAGACATTTCCTAAGTTTAGTTTCCAACGGTTTTTGAACGAGCTTTGGTGTTTGAATCTACCGAGAAATAGGCTACGAGCAGATCATGATCAGAGCCGCAATCAGCATCGGCAATGACGCGGGCGCAGGTCACGTGCTCTCAGCGGGCGGGCGGCCCGAGCGGACATCCGCGGACGATTCAGGTGAAGGGGCAGATGAGTTGTATTATCTACGGTTGGTATCTTTCATATCTGTATGTATTATTTGTTACAGAGGATGAGCCTCTCGGTGGTATAGAGAGCGAAGAGGAAGCGGACGTAGCCGTGGCCGCGTGTGTGGCGCGGGCGGGGGGCGGCGGCGCCGTCGCGAGACTCACGGACATGCGGCCCGCGGGGAGCGCCGACACGCGCCTCGAGTACTCGTACTGCGGCGCCATCGTCGCCGCCTGGGCCGGCCCGAGCCACTGGCGCCTCAAGAATAACAGAGGTACACTATCAATTTTATATTACAGTCAAATTCTAAGAATTTTGTAAGAATATACAGATGTAGCCGAAACCCTCTGACCCTTTTCCTATGGCTTCTTATAACTAAAGTAAAAAATTTACAGCTTCAAAAATGTCAGAACGCACGCAATCCACGGGCGGTCGCCTTACCGTAGAAGGCAAGAAGCCGGCCCGCACGAAACGCCAGCTCGACTTCCTAGGCGCCGGACTGGCGTTCGACTGTCGGGCTGACCCCGTGGGGGACTACGAGCCCACGCAGCCCGCCAAGATCATGATCAGTAGGAAGACGCTGGCTACTGGACATACGTGGAATGAGGCTAATTTTAAAACTCCTATTGATAGGTACGTTTAATGATTTTATGCCATACTTTTGGATTAGTGTACCATTTTAAACAGATCATGAGGAAACGAGAACTTAAAGATAAAGTACGGTTTATTCACATTCCGGTCTTCATAATGATCCGAGCGTTTTTTCCATCCGAGACGTCTTACAGGTCAGTCTTGCAAGCTCGAGCTCCGCTTACTAGTCTTTCCACAGAGCGACTGCTGTCTGATCTCCAAAGGGATAGCGATATTTCATGGCTTATAATCTAAGCCTTAGATTAATGACAGTTTTCACGAAGGTACTGACTCCCGTTTTTTTTTTTTTGTGTTGGGTTGGAAAATCCTCATGGAGTCCCTCCGCCCCGGGGCAAGAAGGGCGAAGGGGACTGTCAGACTCTTACTGACTAAAACCAACCCGTGCTCCTCATATACCCATGTGTCAGAGGGTAGGGTTTCACCAAAGCATTCCTCGCTACCCCCGACGGGTATTGGCCCGCCAGATGGTCAGGCGGGACCCGAACGAAACACCCTTGGCGGCGGGTGAATTTGTTTGGCTCCGCCGCCAAAACATCCAGCGGCCGCAGAGGATAGGGAGGACGGCAACGCAACACCGCATCTCCTCTTCCTCTGCGGCCCCACCGCGACGTAACAATGTTGCGCCCCCATTTGGTCGCGGGAGATAGGGCGCGCGGCAACGCAACACCGTCACGCCTCTCCTCCCGCGACCGCACCCGACTGCGAGGGACAGACAACTGTCCCCCGTACCCGCACCTTGGGACGCATCCTACGCAGACCTTACCCAAGCCCACGTGGAGCGTCCCCTCCCGGGATCTCGCTTAGCTTCACCGTGGGTGTACCTGAAACCCACGGTTACTGAGCCCCCACCACGACAAGGTGGAGACACAGTCAAATAATCCATACAGTCGTTCGACGAACGCGTCTAGACGGGTCAATCGTGCGGGGGGCAAGAGGTGAGACGCGGGAAGAGCGGTACCTAGTTACGTATATCGCCTTAGTTCCTAACTAGGTACATATTTTTGGGGGCTGGCGCGTGCTTGTTTTTTGTTCGTTACTTATTTATTTCCTTATGAATATAAATTAAGATGGTGCATGCGAATTATGCTGTGAGATATTGAAATTCTTTATGCTGTTTAAAGATATAAATAAATAAGGATTAAAAAAATCTTAGATTTCATCCATTTAAAAATAATGTGCACGTACAATATCTCATGTCTAGCCAAATCAGAGAATAAAGTACTAAATCATTGTACGTAAACAACATGGCAGACGTAAGAAAATATGCGTTGTAATATTCGATTCAAGTGTGATTTTAATTTCATGCAATAAGTACCTAGTACCTTCGTATTAGTTAAGTACCTATCACATATTATTATGTAACGGCGCATCCTAGCTCGAAAATAACCATATTTTTGGTCCCCTTTTATAAACCCCACACATGTTCTGCGTAATCTCATAGCCCGGTCACCCATCCATAAAATGACCGTGATGTCTATTGCTTTACCTTAACGTAGATTGCACGAAAAAAATCTACAAAATACTTCATATCTATAACATAGGCTCTGCAAGCTAATCCCATGGTTACCCGTCCATTAAACCACAGCTATGTCAATCGCTTAATTTTAACATGGTGTGTACGATAACGATATCTGAAAAATGCTTTATATTCTTAACCGCCTCCCACGACACCTGCGGGATGAAATAGGTGCTGACTGACACTTTGTATGCAAATCTGTCACCGCACAAAAAATGCAAACTATTTTATAATAATGATTTATCGTTAATTATTGAAATATAATAAACTAGCTCTTTCCCACGGTTTCACCCACGTCCTGAGGGAACTACTTCGCGTACCCGGTTAATTAGTAGCCTAAGTTACTCCTTGGTACATCATCTATCCGCCAGTCTACGTCTCGCCAGAAAACAAACAGACAGACAGACAAAATGGTAAAAATGTCATTTCGGTATATGTACCGAGTATACATCCATATGCATTTAGTAAAAAGCGGTTATTTTAATATTACAAACAGACTGGAGTGTCTGTAATATTAAAATTATGTGTATAGATGTATTTATATGTATAGATAAGTGATTTACACTATAATATTTATGTAGCGTAGCAATTGTTATATTTTTCTAAAATAAATAGACGGTGTTTGAATAAGTAGGTATTTTTTACATGTGGCAGCCCTAGCCTCCTTACCCTTGTCTAGACGTTGTCGGCTTTTTCTACGAGATCAAAGGCGTCAAACTACTGTATGTCTTTATACTGTGGTGGAGATCCCACGGCGAGGAGGTACCGACTCCCAGTAAAGACTGTCTTCATGACAGAGCCAGGACCGACAGCTTAACGTGCTCGCCGACGCACGAGGCGAGCGATAATTAATAATTGAATACCCACAAAGCTTCTAAAAAGGCAGCGATAGCTGAGTGGATATACCAATAGACTGCCATGCAGAGGGTATCGGGTTCGAATCCACGGCGCGCACCAATGACTTTTCGGAGTTATGTGCGTATCGAATTGTTAATTATCGCTTGTCCCGTGCCTCGGAGAGCACGTTAAGCCGTCGGTCCCGGTTGTCATGTAGATCTTTGACAATCGTTACAGGGCGTCAGTACCTTCTAAATAAACGGACACTAGTCTACACCATGGAATATCATTGTCCTTTCGGGTTGCGGAGGTCAGACAGGCAGTCGCTCTGTGGAAAAGCTAATATGCAGCCAAATCCGGTTAGACTAGTAAGCGGACCCCAGATTGAAAACTGGGATAACGCTAAGAGGAAGAAGACCCACAAAGCTTCTAAACGTCAGTGGTGCGCGCTATGGATGGGAACTCGAGACGCTCTGCATAGTAGTCTGTTAGTAGGCTGCTATCTCTTCAAAGCTATCGCTGCATCGGGTACATCCTGGTTTTGTATAGTGTTATTTGCCTATATTTAGGGATTTATTTTCATTACATGACTTACCTATTACTGTCGCCGTGATAGGTCCCATATTATGTAGTCAGGATATATCTTATATTTCGCGATCCAAATGTGACTGGATAGTTGTGTCATAATTACGCCTGTTGTAACACATGCTGGAATGTCGTGAGAAATATAAGGTACCTACTTTACCAATATTTTCGAATAATTACGCTTATAAATATTATAAAGTAGGTATATATTTTTTAAGGAAAACATGAGAGTTCTTCATAATGTTCTTGAAAAATATGTCAAGTCTGCCAACCCGCACTTGGCCAGCGTGGTGATGATGATATTTTTTTGTGTAATCTTCCACGCCAATAATTGTAATACTCCAATTGCAGGGGTCTAGACGAGTCCCACTTCCGCAAGCTGTACCTCCGTCGCAACGTGCTGATGGTCCGCCTGCGCGACCTGGAGTTACAGCGACAACAGGCCGAGCCCGAGCCCGTCACAGTGGAGCAGGCGCGCGACTACGACTATAACAATGAGAACGACGCCTCCTACTGTCCCAACAATATACCGGTAAATATATACTTTAGTACATGAGCCCGCGGACACCCGCGTTAAATAAGGCTACTGCTCCGCTCCCGTAGCTCAAAGCAAGCCGTGTTCGATAAACGGGCTAACACTGAAATATTTTTCAAATCGGACCAGTAGTTCTTGAGATTAGCACGTTCAACAAAACTCTTCAGCTTAATATACACCACTATTTTTTAACCCTCAACTTGGCAGAGAAAAAAAAGATTGAGTATCAAAATAATTTTTATACAACATAATATTTATAACCCACAGATACTTAGAAAAACCG
The DNA here is from genome assembly GCA_944739405.2 of Euclidia mi. NCBI lineage: Eukaryota > Metazoa > Arthropoda > Insecta > Lepidoptera > Erebidae > Euclidia > Euclidia mi. Next base: position 5,144,943 of record OX123200.2, on the reverse strand, counting down.
GAAAAAAAATCTTATGCAGGCAGTTTAAAAAAAACCACATGTATCTTGTGGGATACATTGCCATGAGGCCTTAAAAAAAAATATAATGATTTCAATGTATCTCTAAAGATACACTGCCAAGTTTTATATAATTTTGCTGTAGAATCATATATTATAACAAAAAGGAAAAAAAGATGCATTTTCATAAATATAAACAGTATATTTTATTAAAATATAAGTTGACTAACATGAATAGAACTTCTTTCGTAACAAAATTAACTAAGTCTTGTTAGGTATGTGTGTTATAATTTTGTAAAAACAATTTCTATTTGGCAGTAAGCATAGTTTAAACCGCATTTCATACACGTGACTGTGGTCTGATTTAGTATGCAAAGCTTGCATCGACCCTTGGAGCCAAATGAAATGAAATAATTATATCCATCAAATCTAACATCAGTTGTCGGCCTGGCAGTACAAGGTATCGTTTTCTTTGTTACTGGTGGCATAGAATTTGATTTATTTATTGGTTGCAACCTCCCAGAAAAGAGCGGACCTTGTTCCGTTACCATATAATTGTGCCGGGTTTGTACTACATATTATGTTCTATTTGTACCCGAAATGAACATACCTCTGAATGTGATGAAAATACTTCAAGATGTCCCTGGACCCGGCACTTTGACTGTCAAAGTGGCAGGACTATCTGAAACCGCTTCACAGGACCAGGCAATTCACACCCAAGGATTAGTACTACATATGTAAATGTTTATAGTCAATGTTCAATACAATTGGAAGTGCCATAGTAAAGTTGGGTGATCAAAACATTGGTCCCGCCAATTTGATGATTTCTTTTATCACTAAATTCATATGAAACTCGTAAGCAATCGGGCAAATTCAAATGTGGAATCGTAGTACGTCTTAAGTACATGAATCCATGCAATTTTCACATTCTTAAACTAAGTACTTACATCAAAAAATTATAGTGATATTTTCTACATGGCTGACATTAGGTGGCGAGCTAGTGAGAAATTGAAGCTAATTTTTTTTTAATTATGGTTACTCTTTTCTTTCAAATTAATAACATTTTATCACTTAAAATGCAAGGATATGGCATATAGGTAAGGAGTATGTTAGGTCTCTTGCTGTGATAAAAATTGAAGTGGGCTGTGTGCGACGGTGGAATATAATGGAATATAATAAAAGTATAGAATCTTGAGCAGAAGAGTCCTTGGAATAGGTTTCAGTAGTTAGTTGTGCTGATTCCGAAGGACAGGAACCTGTTCTTGTTTGCGCGACAAGGTTACACTCATTATCAAAAAGTACGTGAAGATTTTTAAGTGAAGAGGGAAGCGAGGGATTCGGTGAAGATGCGTTATTAAAATGCTTTTGAATATTACATATATAAAAATTTACAATCAGACTCCGAACTTTCTTCACCAATTGATGATTGATGGGGTTCTGGCACCAAAGCAAGAATTGGTCTAGCTCTCGAAAGCACATGGAGCTTTTTGGCCTATAAATAACAAAAAAACGGTAACCTTTTGGAAGTGTAATAGGCTTGGCAGTGTGCACTTATAGATACAAGAAGATTTTGTATTCATTGTTAGAGAACTTGGCAGTGTGCACCATGGGATACATCCCTAGTAAACATAAAACTGTTGTGTACTTGGCGGTGTGCACGGCGAGATACATGCAGTTAAAAATCCAATAAAGCCCTCCACCAGACAATTTTTTGTCCTCCAAATTGATTATTTTAGTAGAAAAACAATTAAAATTTATAATTTTAGAAATAAATGCATGAAATACATACAAAGAACATTATTTTATGCATATCACTTACCTGTATGCGCGGGAGCATGGCGTCGATCGATAGTGAAATAATTTTGACAGCTCACCAGTGCCGACAATTTCAAAAAAATAAACGCGTGTTCCAAAACAAAGAACTAAAGTAAACGTTTACATAAATTTATTCTCTTTTAACAAAGAAATGTTCGGTTTAGAATTTTTCAAACTTTGATGTATCTCTTAAGATACATTGAATACAAGAAAAGGGTTAATTAGTACAAAAAATTTAACAGGGCACTAAGTATCTTTAACTGATCATATTTATGTACCTAGTTAAAAAATAAAAACACTAAATCCCAAAACTGTCTCAGAACTGTCCACAAAAATACGTAATAATTGGTAAATGCATAACTAATACTATGAGCCACCCGCGTACTATAAATAGTAAACTGATCCATTGATAAATCCCCTCCCCCCCTACCCTCTGCGCCTGCGCCGCGCCCCAACGATGCGACAAACAGTGCTAAATTGCTAGCAAAAGCGAGTGTATCTATTTTTTCGTTGCAAAAGTTAATTGTTTGTCTACGTTTGCCCGACGCGATGGCCTATCATATCAGTTCATATCACGGGAGTATGTAGCTATGCTTCGTGCGTACTTTTTAAAGGGAAAAATCGCGAGTGCAGCTGTGTATCCATGGACATCTTATTGTGAGTGTACAAAAGTGAGCCGGTTAGTGTCGAACACTTAAAAGAGTGTATATTGGACGCTTTTGACGATGTGAAAAGACAGAAGCATACTTCTCTCGTTAAAAAAAATGTCTGTGTATTGACAACGGTGGTGGACATTTCGAAGGACACTGGAAATACTTGTAAGTTTAGTAAATTATACGTACTTAAGTAAATAATAATTTGATTCGGGCGGCTCAAAAACTGTCTGTGTGGAGAACCTTGAGGGAGGCCTATGTCCAGCAGTGGACGTCTCTAGCCTGACATGATGATGATACAATAATATTTGTAAATAGCAGATGATTCTAACTTCATAAATATGCCAAAATTACTCTTTTCTTTTATTACAGAATACCTTCTTTTATTTTGTTATGTGTTTGCTTTCTAAATACATACCTCCGTATTTAATTACTTGTAAAACGGTAAGTTTCGCCGGTCCTAAGCCCAGATGAAGTATGAAGGAGAGGGTAGAATTTAAAAAAATAAAAAGTAACTACCTACACTTATTATTTTGCTTAATTTTATTGTCTAAGGCTACCTACATTATAAGTGCGACGGAAAGAATGCGTAAGAGTAGGACGGAAAGTAAGTACTATCAATGAAGTAGTGAATGGACATAGACTTATAAAAACCTAAAGACGGAACGGTCTTAAACAATTGCAACGAATTATGTGAGGGCTAACATCGGCTATGTGTGCGTAGTTACACACACACAGCCAACGCTAACACTGTACAATGACTTACGCATACAACATAATAATGTTGCACACCTTGTGCAGCGGCTCCCCAGTAAGATATGATAATTTGGTAAAAGTATGAAGTACAATGAATAATAATATAATGTTGGTAAATATATTAAATTTTTGTATTATTGGGTTTTATGAAATAAAAGATATATTAGATATTTTTTTTTATTATAATCACAAATTTTATGATGTGTAATTTTTTTATATTTCTGGCGTTTTGAGTCACAGCTTTTCGCTAATGTGTCTTGTTTTGAAATATGATGAAATCTTATATTAATGTATTTATCAATGATACATCTTATTAAGCTGGTTTGATGTTCCACGGCATACATATTATTATGTAATAAAATCCTTTTGCCATGCCGTGCCATGCCGCGTCGTCAGTGCGCGCCGACCTTATATTTGTATTATTTAAAATTTGAAAAGGTATTTGAAATTTTGTAATATTTAAAATCATTTTCAAGTACATAAATTAAATAATAAATAATACCTTTTTTGGAGTAGCATTCTTTTTAATTCGACGGTACCCGCCTTTCGTATAGTACAAATCGTTTTCTTCAAAATGCACAGAACAAATCACGCTAAACTTTGAAGGGAGCCAATTAGCATCATTTCTGTTATCCCGTACAGTTCTGATCCAGATTTATTTCCAGATTATTTCAGTTGGAAACCTACAATATTTTCACATTTCAGTTTTTTTAACAGTCGTATAATAATTCATCTTTACTTAATTATCATACTAAAACATAACATTTATTACAATAACAACATTTTATCAAACTCGCTCTAATATAATCAAAACTCCCCGATTCTTGACAAAACAATAATCTAATTAATTTGCAACACTGATGCAATGGCGTCGAAAATGGCGGTGAATGCGGTGATAATATGAATTATTTATTTTTGTGTTAAGTATGGATAATCGATTACTTACTCGTGAAAAGTAATACCAGTTGACTTGTTTTGAAAACAAGAATTGTTTTTGCAGCTGTTTATTACATATGAAGGCATAATTACGAAATTATTAATTTAAAAATATTCATCAAATGCTGTCACTCACGTCGCGACCCGTGGCAGACTGACAAGCGGCCGTCTTCATATTGCCGAATCGTCTTCATATTGCTTGCTTCAGTTTTGGCCGCGATTCATTACGTCTTTAGGTTTTTATAAGTCTATGTGAATGGATTGTAACATATGTCTATGATTTAGGTGAGATTTTCTACAAAAATCAAATTATATTATAACTTTGTTATTTATAGATATTATGAAATTCTTACGTCACATATATGATAATAATGTCTTCGCTAATATGTCCTTAAAGATTTTGTACTAATTAAAAAATAGTGGTGTATAAGTAGTAGTAAGAATCTACCCCGCCCATTTGTTTTATAGATGTTCTATGCTCCCATGGATAAGTAGGTATTTCGAGCATTGCACGAGCTCACTATTAATTGCGGCTTAAAAAGTCTATACTTAAAATAAATCGTTTCCCAAGTATAATTTTTACTTAGTATGACTTGGCATGATGTCTAAAACAAGTAGACTTCGGCTTGGTGATGGGTCTTGTCTTGAGACAACCTGTATACTATTTCCACCACTGCAAATAAAAATATTAATAACACTAAACGATTTGTTTGTACAGGACGGTGACGATTGGGGTAACGAAGACGCGATGGCGGCCGGCGAGCTACACGAACAAGTGAAGGCTGCTGAATCCGAAGAGATCGGCGATATGTTGGAGCCACCCACTAAGGTAAATGATCGCCTTTTTACCCGACTGCGCGACGCAAAGGAGGGTTATGTGTTTATTCTCGTGTGATTTTGGAACTCTGGTGTCGGAGCTTTCAAACCGCCTGAAAACCTCCGACATGGCCTAACGATTCTTGTCATGCGACAAAAACCGGCAGAATAATGTGCGCTCCCAAACACCCTAGTGCATTGATGTTAATGCAACTAGAGGTTATCCATCCAAGTAGTTACTTGAGCAAGCGATGCTTAACTTTGCCGACCTATTACGAACGGTCAGCCAAGTCACACAAATTTATATAAAGTGTAAAAAACTACAAAACAAACAGCAATAATATAAAACATAACGAAAATAAGATTTTCTCTTCTTTAACTTTGGAAAGACAAATCTTGCTAACTTTGATGTAACCGGGATCACGCTGGGGCGATGATGATATCAAAATTTTTATATCTTATTTCCAGGTGGCCAAAATCTTTATACCGTACGCGATGCGAGCGAAAAAAGTGGACATGAAACAACTCAAACATTGTACGTGGAAAATGCTTACAGAGAAAACGCCCGAAGGGGAAAAGGAAAATGTTACGCCGAACACTTTCTTCTCCATATATACAAGATTACCGAACAAACTATCAACGAACATGCGAGAATCACTCAGTGTGCCCCTAGCCTTACTTTCAGTTCTACATTTGGCGAATGAGAAAGGACTAATACTAGAAAAACGCGATGACCTCAAAGATATTGGCATTCTAGGACTCATAAAATAATTTATGGCGTAAACTCATTTTGTATGTATAATTTTGTTAGACTTTTCTTAAGAATATTGATATCAATAGTGATTATTATTAAATGAGGTAGGTTTTCTTATTTCGTCCTTTTTTATGGAAATGAATTGTAATTTTTATACAATAATAAAATATTGAAAGTAGGTATATTTTCTCTATGTAGACTTCAAGCAGTAGCATTATGCAGATCTTTCTTTGTGTATTCTGTTTGGCCACGTTCCTACTTTACTTTCAATCGTTGTGAGAGAATACTTAAATGGAGGTGTTCACATAATCTTTACAACTTAGTGGTATCCTGTCCTTACGAATCGGTCCTCCAATACTCTATGATTCTGATTATTGGGATTCCGTCTCAGACCTAGCGCTAGTCCAGAAATGTAATTATATCATTACATTGTCAGTTTGTTTTGAACCAATCTAATATAAAAATCTAAGTAAATTCAATCCATATGCTGCTAAAATTTAAACCAGGTATATCCTATAGGCGGGTTTTCCTGTCAAGCTGATCGCACGCCGACGGTCCGCGCTGATGTCAATGTATATGGAGTAATAACTCAGCGCTGACGACCGACAGCGCTGAGCGGCCAGCGCGACTCAAAAACGCTACAAGTACTTCATACATACTGACCTGACCCATCAGCGCGGACCGTCGGCGTGCGATCAGCGTGACAGGAAAACCCGCCATAGAATTTGTTACACTTAAATCAATTGTCTTTGGTACTACAGTTATCAAGATAAATATAGGTTGATAATTATTGAATTAATTAGTGCGCATAAGTATACAAATTACTGCGTATAATAGCGATATATCGATATATTCGTGCCTTGTATTTTACTAGACGTTGCCAGCGGCTTCGCCCGCGTCATTTATACATATACACCTTCCTCTTGAATCATTTTATCTATTATAAAAACCGCATTAAAATCCGATGCGTAGTTTTTAAGATTTAAGCATACATAGGGATAGACAAACAGAAGACAGACTTTGTTTTATAGTATGTAATGAAGACTTATGAAGTCGTAACAGATCTATGTCAAGTTGTGTGTAAATGTAATTATCACAAGAAATATATATCTTGATAACTTTTTATGTATATCTGTGCAGTTGAAATAGCTGCTGTTGATACTGCTTGCACTCTTTTTCATTTGCCTATTTTGTATGAACATAGAGAACTTCTAAATTCACATTACATGCATGTTGAATAATAACCCAGATAACAATGCAAACTTGCCAAACTTGCAGCAAGTTTAAATCAAACTTGCTAGTTTCACTGTGACAAACTTGCATGAAGTTGGTTTTTCAAAGGATTTGGATGACGACGAGCACAGGTTGGTGGTCGGTCGACCTCCTAGATACAGCAGGAGGTGCTCGACGACCAGCTGTTGTCGGACCACCAACCTGTGCCTTGTACCTGTGCAACCTATGCAAAAGCAAACTTCATGCAAGTTTGATGCAAGTTTGTCACAGTGAAACTAGCAAGTTTGATTTAAACTTGCTGCAAGTTTGTTGCTATCTGGGAAATACGCCATACTGTTGTATATTCACAAGTGCTGGACATTGTAAATATTGATTTTCATATATTTTGTAATGTTTATTTCGTCTCATTTTTAGGACTATGAACAATTGCCATAGAACATGTATATATGTTTTTGTAGTAATCTCTTATTTTTCTACGTAGTTTTGTAAATGTAGAATAAAATGTTCGACTTACTATTTTGTTTTATTTCTTTTTCAAACCTTGATTAACAAATTCGGTAACCTGAAAAGTTAAAAATTATGAATTTTTGGAAGATGATGGATTGGCCCACCAGCAAATGATGACATCTATTACTTAGCAACCCAACTAATAAGCTATGTACTAAGAGTTCACCTCTAATAGTCAGAGAGCTGGCATCAATTTTGGGTAGGTATTTGAGACAAGCTGTAAACTTGCCTCATACCTCTCCTATTCTACCCCAACACAGAACTGCGGGCGTGGCTGGCGAGTAGCGGGGCTATAGAAAATTTTGAAAAGAAAATATGTCCGAAAATGTATTTGAGATAATGTGCAGTTTTTAAATGTAGTTTAATGTATAAGAATAAAAAAACATAAGCCTGAAGATTAAAGGCCCGCACAAACTATCTGTCGCGACTTACTGTCGCGACTTACGGTCGCGACAGAAGGGTATCTGGACAAGGAAAATCCATTCAAGTGTGCACACTATCGGACGTCTGTCGCGGACGTGACCTTGAGCGTTCAGACGTCCGAAAGCAATCTGGGAAAATGACAGCAAACGTCCGCGGACGTTTACAAACGTCCGCGGACGTTTACTGTCATCCTTATATTGTCCATGGTACGGCCTTAATATTGATTTTATACAGAATATAGTCAAAAAATGTTAAATTCACTTTCAATTCAACAGTTCTGCTTTACTTCAAGATCTACCATTAATATAATCTAATAGTGCTAACTGCTAGTGCCCTGAATTAAGAAAATAAGCTCCTACCTAGCCATAGTGTATCGCATAGACAGCATGGCGTGACTATGGTTGTATCGGACGCGGACGCGACAGAAAGCCGCGTCCGAAAGGGTGTGCACACTGTGTCGCGACTTACTGTCGCGACAGTAAGTCGCGTCCGAACAGTTTGCGTGCGCCTTAAGTCGGGGCTTTAACATTGCCAGGCTAAACTATGTATTTTGCAAACCAATATAAAAAACGGTATAATAGGAGAGCTGAGAGGAATGAAGAAAGTTTTTAGCTTGCCTCAAATACCTACCCAAAATTGATGCCAGCTCTCCTACTACAGGCTCTCCCAGGTTGTACACAGGTTCTTTGGGCCCCCAAGTAGACTCTGGTGTCGGTTTTTGCTAGAAATCTTGTTGCTATAATTGTCATCCCGTTAAAATCACACCGAGGTAGACGATCTGGGCCACAGAGCAGATCTGGGCTATACATACCGTTCTACAACTGGATCGGCACGGCACTACAGGGTCGATGAAACAATATTGCCCAACTAACCTGCCTCGTTGGTCCCGCGGCATAAATGTGCGCGTGGGATTGGGAGGTCTCGGGTTCGATCCCCGGGTCGGACAAAGTGTTATTGGGCTTTTCCGTTAGGAAATTCTCAGTAGATCATATAGTAATCTTATACAATTATTACTAGGTACCTACCGAATAATCAGATTTGTATAACATATGTATGCCCTAGGCCCTGGGCCCATGCCCGTGTGATAAAGACGGTATTGATCGAGATCCTGGGGTGGGGGCGGACAAGCGAAAGTTCAACGTGATGACGCTTCCAGATTCAGCATTAGCCAAGTTCCCAAAATTGTTGAGCGACTTGGAACTAATTGAAAGATAATATCACTGAGAGTTGTTTTCTAGTTGCTGACAAAAGCTGCTCAAGAACATTTTACATGGTCCACTGCGTAAATCCAATGACAGTTTGGCCCATAGTGTAAAGGACCAGGCTAATCTGGGTTCAACTATTTGCCTCCATCACGACTTAAGATACCTAATAATGGTGACTCAACACTCTACTCCCCATCTCAGGGCGCGGAAGCTCTCTGCCTGAAATTATTGCGCATTGCATAGTCAGTCATACTTGCGTCTTCAGCGGAGGAGTTGCAGGAGATGGTGGCAATCATGCATGGTGCTTTAGGGAGGAAAGGAATGAAAGTGAATGTGCCAAGACGAAAGTTATGGTTTTTGAAAAGGAGGAATGTGTTACGGCTTGTAATGTTATGATCGATGAACAACGTGTGGAGCAATAGAATGATTTTGTATATTTAGGTTCGCTGTTTACTAGGAATGGTAAGAATGAAAAAGATATTCGAAAGAAGAGTTAATGCAGGTAATAGGGTGAATGGAGCTTTGAAGGCTTTTATGAACAGTCAAAACGTGTCCAAAAAGGCACGTTTGGCTGTGCATAGGGGTAGTAGGTACCTACTTATGTATGGTAGTGAAAGTTGGGTATGGCAGAATAGACATGAAAGTAGAATAAATGCCGTAGAAATGAGAGCACTGAGAAGTATGTGTGGAGTGTCTTTGAACGACAGAGTAAAGAATTGTGTGATAACTAAGAGAGTGTTGTGGGGTAAAAGATGTAGTGACAACCATTGAGAAAGGTATGCTAAGATGGTTTGGACACATGGAGAGGATGGATGATGAAAGACTGACCAAGAAGTTATATAAGTCAAGTGTGAATGGGACAGGAGGAAGGGGAAGACCTAGACGGACGTTCTCTGACCAGATTGGAGACATACTAAAAAAAGGACAGGTTAGAAGTACCCTTAGGGTTGAGCTACATAACACCTATCAGCACCGCATCGCACTTTCCTATGTTTCTATCCTTTTCTGTCACTTAGGACCGTCATTTACTAGAGCGAGAAAGAGAAAGGGAACGCGTCAGCACGCCGCGGAATCGAAAAGGCGATCGGATTCCCTCTCTCTTTCTCGCTCTAGTAAATGACGGTCCTAAGTGACAGAAAAGGATAGAAGCATAGGAAAGTGCGATGCGGTGCTGATAGGTATAGCTAAACCCTTAACCGAAGAGCATGCATGAGAAATTTGATGGGAGTGGATGAAGCAGGAGAGATATGTCAGGATCGTTGCAAATGACGTTCCGGAGTCTCTGCCTACCCTTCCAGGAAACAGGCGTGAGTCTATGTAGGTATGTTTGCATAGTCAGGCGGCAGTCAAAGCTTTCCCAGATAGCAACAAACTTGCAGCAAGTTTAAATCAAACTTGCTAGTTTCACTGTGACAAACTTGCATGAAGTTTGCTTTTGCAAAGGTTGCACAGGTACAAGGCACAGGTTGGTGGTCCGACAACAGCTGGTCGTCGAGCACCTCCTGCTGTATCTAGGAGGTCGACCGACCACCAACCTGTGCTCGTCGTCATCCAAATCCTTTGAAAAACCAACTTCATGCAAGTTTGTCACAGTGAAACTAGCAAGTTTGATTTAAACTTGCTGCAAGTTTGCATTGTTATCTGGGTTTGAACCTCCACATTTGGACTGAACGGCAGCCCAGCAGTTATCCCGAAGACGTACGCCCTTGAGTTGTCCGTCATTCTTACGCGTCCGTATCGTATTTCGTACGCAGCCCGAAAGATAACATCTTCAAGAAAATTAGCCCTCGTTCACGCAATCTCTAAAAATTGTGACCAGTTAATAAATACAAGACTCCTTAAGTATTTATGCGGCTCGGCTTCCGTCATGACCGTTCTTTTAATGTATCTTACGCACCGGTGAACAGATACCTTGGAGAGCGACAGTGAAAGTCGCTGTTAGCCTCGACATAGCCAAGGCTTTTCACGGGATCTGATAAGTCACTTCTATTGAAGCTGCCTTCCTATGGAGTCCCCAAGGGACTCGACTGCAAATTGCCAGCTGCTGCAGAAGGGTGCTAGCTACAGAGAAGATGCCAGCTATAGAAGGGTTACAAAGTATGATAGTTGTAGTAGACAGCAGCTGCTCCAAAATGAAATCTATTGTACTGGCGTCGAACAAAGCTTGGTGCTCTCCCCAACTCTGTTCATCCTCTATATCAATGACTTTTCGATTGAGAGCATGCATAGCTATGTGGATAACAGTACCTACTGCTGATGCGCGATATACCAGCCACTAGCATAGGTATTCCTAAAGGCCAATTACAAGAAAAACGCTTGACAAGGCGCCGAGTCATGTGGATCGATCGCCACACTCGAAACAACACTGTGTGATTTATAAACAGTCGTTTCGAGTCTGGGTGTTTTTTGTGTCCGCTGTTTGTAAAGTTCCCCGCGACTCAGGATATATTTCTAGTGAGGGAGTTGGGTTAAAAAATACAAAAAATAAGTAAAGAAATCTCTAGGCTAGGCCTCCAATTGTGGTAAAGAGAGCGTTATTCATTGTTTTCACGGCAATTCGACGACTGAGATACGCTTTACAAAGCACACTGTAGGCTCAGCCACATGTAATCTCACACATCTCTGGGCTAGGGCGCCAAAATATCAGATGTATCAACTTTATAGAGTGCGATTTGAATCGACGATGACCCCCACCTCATGGCTAGATCAGAGTCATTGGAGCAGCGTAGGGACATTGGTTCTCTCATCTCTCTGCGTTGTTTAGTCTCCTTCATATTATGGTGTGCGCCGAGGACCTATTTGACTAGTAGAACCTATACATAGTTTAAAATGAAGTCCCCTGCCTGTCTGTCTGTATGAACGCGATACTCAAAAACTACCGAACAGAAGTCCAGTTGTAAATAAAACAGCTTTGTTTCTTAAACAGGTACTTATTATAACAAAATAATCAAAATTTTGAAGAAAATGACATTGAAATGATAGCAATTTAAATAGTTATTCTATTTACACTTTTTCTAATAAAAAAAAATACTGTCTCTGGCAAAAAATGTGTTGAGAAAATAAATTTGAACGAAGTTGCACAAGTCAGGAGAGATCTATGTGCAGCAGAAGACTTTATTAGGCTGATTCATAGATAGCGATTTTAAGTTGAGTGTCTGATTGTCATTTTCAGTTGTGTAGGATAAATAATAAAATACAAATATACGCATTTACATAGCTTTATTAAAAATAAAAAACAAAACATCCTTCTACAGGCCGTGTCCTGCGTCATAAGTGATTTACTAACGAATACGTGACCTGTTGCAAACCAACAATCAGCATCTGTTCCATACGGATATAAGATAGAATATCGTGAAGGGAATGTGTGATTACATTAAGTATGTATGTACACTAATATCCTCACTCACCAAATCAAATGTTACCATTCAACTGGGTACTTTCAGTACGAGGATGTCATTTACTTCAGTAACAGACACCAATAACATGCAAAAAAAAACTATAAAAAAACATACAATATTGAGTATTTTGTAAAAACAAAAATGTGTTGCCACAAACAATTTTATACGAAAACGTTTGTTCTTTCTCATTTAGGTCTCCTTAACAATCACATAGAGACCTTGTTATAGTCAACGTATCAACTAATCGTACGAATAATGCCAACAAAAATAAAATCAAATGGTCGATCACAAACATACACCAAAACTCATCTTAATTTCCCGTCTTCATAAACTTGATACAAGAATATAATCAATTTGCTGTGTAAACCATATTGGCACTGGTTTGACCATACTCTGCAAAATATAATTTATATGTGTTGCGGTTAACGAACGAAATTTGAAAAAACTAGCATTTAGTGAAGCAAAGTAAAGTTTAAATAGTTTTATTCAAAGCATTTCGTTCGACCACTTTGGGAATCCCTGGCCTAGATAATCCTAATTCTTAAGTTATGTCATGAGTCCAAAATATCTTTATAATTAAGATTTTATGCGATTTCGTTCCCTAACCGCAACAATTCTATATATAGTAACATTTAAACACAAGTATATTGTTATTACGTAAAGTAATAATATAAACTATAGATTCATTATAATACAATCAACTTTAATAGGTGTTGGTATATGCCTCACTGAGAATACTAATCATAACAGTTGTAAAACACAACATCTTATATATAAATGAGCAGTCTATGTTTTAGTTTCTATCTCTTCTGTCACTTTATCTTGAGATTTTTCTGTTGCTTTTTCTACAGGTTTTTCCTCACTTTCAACAACTTTGTCAGTGATTTCCGTAACTTTGTCTGCAGGTTTCGTTTCAAGTTCCGTTGAGTCAGCTGATTTTTCAACAGTTTCTACTGGTGTATCTACAGGTTTTTCTTCACTTTCAACAACTTTGTCAACGATTTCAGTCACTTTGTCTGCAGGATTCGTTTCAAGTTCCGTTGAGTCAGCAGATTTTTTAACAGTTTCTATTGGTGTATCTACAGGTTTTTCTTCACTTTCAACAACTTTGTCAACGATTTCCGTCACTTTGTCTGTAGGTTTCGTTACAAGTTGCGTTGAGTCAGCTGATTTTTCGACAGTCTCTACTCGTGTATCTACAGGTTTTTCTTCTGCTACTGCAGGTTTTTGTTCCGTTTCTGTCACTTTCGTTGTATTGTCATCTTTATCTACATTGTCTTTTGCTGTTTCCGTTACACTTTCTGCCTTGGTTTCTGATTCTGTAATATTCGTTTTTTCTGGGGCGTCTGCTAGTGACTCAACTTTTGAAACTGATTCTTCAACTGTCGTCGTCTTAGTTTCTTCTACCTTTTCTACGGGTTTTTCGACTTCTGCAGGCTTATCTGTGTCCTCCGCTACGTGCTCTTTAGCTTCTATTATATTTTCAGCGGGTTTTTCCTCAGAGACATCAACTTTTGCCGCAGGGGCTGATGGAGACACATCGCCACTTATATATCCTGTGTCAGTATTTACTGATTCCTTAGATTCATCGCGTTTTGGAGAACTCAACGTCTCAGTCGTGATTGCAGTAGAAGATGTGGATACTTCTTTTTCAGGGCTCATTGGAGATTCAGTTTTCACTACTTCTGGGCTCAATTGATCATCTTTATCTTTACTTTCAAAAGATTTATTTTCTATGACTGTGTGGTTGCTATCCATACTTTCGTCTAAATCAGCTTGTGATGTATTGAGATCAGTTTGTTCACTAGGTACCTCGACTGACATCTCTTCAGCCGCAATCTCAGTTGCAGTGTCACTTGTGATGGTAGTAATAAAGTCTTTGCCGTCAATCAACAGCTTTACTAGAATTGGTTCTTTGGTGCTATCTAAAAATTCAATTTGGAATGTGGTGTCTTCTATAGTGAGCTCGTCCAGTTTGTTTTTGCCAACTTCGTTGAGTGCGCTGTCATCGAATGCGGCGGCTAGCCGGCAACATTTAGCCAACGGTTCTATAACAGCAAGCTCTTCTGGCAATTGCCTAAATTCCTCGCATTTCGCCTTATTACCGTAGTCAATGAACTGCACGTGATAGCCTACGTCACAGAATTCTAGTACTTTCGCTCTGTACCATTGCTCGTCTTCTGACCAGAACGCAGCACAAATTGATCCAACCTTTAGTTCTGAAGCGGCCTCAAAATCAGGACAGTCGTTCATTCTTACTGTCACTTTATCGAGATCAGCCGTGGAGTCATCTAAGTGTACATAGAATTCCTCCAGACTGTTAACGAAGCAGATTTTGCCGTTGCTTAGCAAGTCCTGTCCGACCGGCGTCGGTCGCTCGCTCGGGACCTCCTCGCAAAGACCAACCAGTTCCTCAGTGACGGATTTACCTTCAAGGTACAACTCTACGATAGAAATATCACCCGACGCAATAAACTGAACATTAAATATAGTAGCACCCTCTGCAGCCAACTCGTTAAACTTAATCTCAGATTTACGCGACCAAGACTTGATATCACGGGGTTTCTGTAAGGCACATTTTCTCGACAGGGCGGGCTTCATTTTCAATTCTTCTGGAAGGCTTCTCAATTCGTTAGCGATGGACGCATTACCGTAGTCCATGAAGAGAACCTCAGTTCCCTCGGATCCATCTACGATAACCTGAGCTCGGTACCACGCACCGTCCTCGGGGTACTTAGCAGCGCAAATCACACCTTCTTCCTTTTCTGACAATTCTGGGAAGTTCTCGGCGTCAACCATAGCGCCTTCCATCGCTTGAAGCTCAGGGGCCGCTGTTTCTAATTGGATCCAGAATTCGGAAGGTGAGTTAACATGGCTCGCGAAGCAAGATGGTAGGTCTCCGCAATCGTTCTCCTCGGATCTTGTCGCATGGCCCTCAGATACTAGCTTGTCAGTCAGATTTTGACCATTGACAAAGATGTCCACGTAAGTAGTGACGTCTTTCAGGACGATTAGGGCGTCTACGGGTGACGATAAGTCACCGACCAGCTGTGTGAAGTAATCAGACGCGGGTTCCGACCATTGTCCAGTGCCTGTTGGCACGGCGTTCACGCTAGATTTGACCGCGAATCGCTCTAACTCCTTCAAGTGGTCAGGTGCCACCTTTATTAGACCAGGTTGGTTGTCTAGTACATCTGTGTTACCATAGTCGATGAAGCGTACTGTGGTAATATCAGAATCCGAATCGAGAATTTCAGCGCGGTACCACTGATCGTCAGCGAGATATTTAGCGATGCACAGAGTGCCCAGTTCACGATTTTCGATGTCGGGGTAAGTATCAGCGTTGGCTTGTAGCTCTGCTTGTATTTCCTCGATCTTATCGACTTTATCGAGCATCTGTAGCCAGAAGTGTCCCGGAGTATCGATATGGCTGATGTAAACTTGAGTGCAGCCCTCGGGAAGTGAGATCGGTTCCACTTCTTCTGTCACCTCTACTTTCTCTTCCTCATTAGACGTGATTTTAGGTGTGGCTAGTTTCTCGTTGACCAGTTTCATAGACAAGTCCACTCCATCTAGATGTAGGCTCGCGAGCCAAGCATCGGTACCGAACGCCAACGTAACTTGAACTTCCTTTTCGTCGGTCCATTCCTTCAGTTTGGTAACAGCGTCCTCTTGCAAAGCGATGAGTCCTAAGCTAGCAACGAGTGCTAGCGTGCACGGCTCGAAGAACTTGGGGTCGAGTGTTTTGAGAGTTTCTTTCGAGACAGTCTCGGCGTTGCCGTAGTCGGGAAATTGTACTTTGACCTCGTCGTCCTGCACGCTGAGGATGATGGCTCTGTACCAGTTGCCGTCTGAAGACTTCGCCACACATATACCGTCGACATCGAACACGGTTAGAGCTTCTGGCGTTCCTGTCGAATAAGAAATTTTACTTTAGCATAACAGTTATATAGCGATAACCTAGTGGAGATACCAACAGACTGCTATGCAGAGGGTATCGAGTTCGAATCCACGGCGCGCACCACTGACTTTTCGGAGTTATGTGCGTATTGAATTGTTAATTATCGCTTGTCCCGTGCCTCGGAGAGCACGTTAAGCCGTCGGTCCCGGCTGTCATAAAGATCTTTGTTAATCGTTATAGGGAGTCAGTACCTCTAAAATAAACTGACACTAGTCTAACCATGGAATATCGCTATCCCTTCGGGTTGCGGAGGTCAGACAGGCAGTCGCTCCGTGGAAAAGCTAATATTCAGCCAAATCTGGTTAGAAACTGGGATAACGCTAGGAGGATGATGATAACAGTTTTAATGCATGAACGCTAGATTTATATCAGAGTTGTTAAGGACGACTAATTAAAAAGTAGTAACCTCGGAAGAGACGAAAATCCGTCATCAAATCCTATTCCAACTAGTCCGTTCAGCGTGGTATAGTAGACCAAATTCTCCTATTAACTCATAATGTTATAGTGGCACAATTTAAGAGATGTCTATATCCAGCAAATGGTAGTCCATTTCGTCGTTGTGGAGCGAAAACTCACTAACTAACAAAAAAGAAACTTTGTTATAATCGCTTATAAAATATTTTGAAGCTTAGAACTTAAATAACTCTTAATGGTTAGGATTAGAAAGATGATGTCTATGACTAAAATATGTATCATATATAAATAAAACTAAATAAATAATTTAAAATGTATAAATTTTACATCTGCTTTAGTAATTCAATTATATTTTGAATTAATGATTTTTAGCATAAGTAAAAAATATATTTTTTGGTATTTAGTTACTTATTCACGCTATTTAGTTATTTTAATGCTGGCATTTAGTGAATTACAAGTCAAAACATGTGCCAACGAAAAGTAATTAAGTACGTTTAGTGACATTGCAAATAAAATATTGACCAATATTTTATTTGCAATGTCACTAAACGTACTTAATTACTTTTCGTACTAGTTTGCCTAAACGATCTAATATGAGATTTAACTAAGTCTTTTAAATTACTTTTCGTGTAGATTGTTCCCATTGACTGAGTAGTTAGGTAGTTATCGCATTTTTATAACTCCGAAATTATAAAAAAAAAACAGTCAAATACATAGATATTAATTCAGAAGGTACACTACGGCCGACGAATCATGGCGGGTCTGAAGCTAGCCTTTGCGAATTACCGCGCATGTATACTCGTGTAGAAAACTGTTATTGCCAGACTTAATGTAATTTATATACAAGTAGCATTTTATGATCAATGCACCTGATAATAGTGGCAGATATTTTAACCGGAACATACACAATATTAAACTAAGGTCTACAAACAATACAGGATACGATGGTGTATCAACTAGGATACTGAAAACCGTGTCTAATAAAATATCCAATCCAATGAGCCACATAATTTTCGGTATTATGCAGGGAGTAGTTCCCACGGAATTGAAAAAGGACCATAATAAAACGGTTCTTTAAGAAACATGATAAACATAGTATTACTCGTTACAGACCTATAGCATTGATGCCAGTCATATCAAAAATATTTTAGAAGGTTATCCATAAGCCTATTGAACAATCGGAAACAAAAGAAAATTCCTGAATGCTGTAGTATTTGCGCGTGTTGTATTCCAAATAAATAGGTATTTGGAACATGGCACGCATGGTATGCGTATGAATAAGTATCAATGAGTGCATAGGACCTCTATAGATCATTATCTATAGATATATGTTTTGTATATTTGCATTATGATAAAAGTTGTAAATGTGCGTGTGGGATTTGGAGGTCTCGGGTTCGATCCCCGGGTCGGGCAAAGTGTTATTGGGTTTTTCCGTTGGGAAATTCTCAGTAGCAGCATGGAGTCTGGTAATGTGCCCGGTACGGCAATGGGCTCGCCCCCTATTACATGGGACCTAAAAATTAATGGTGAAATGTGGGTGTAATATTACACCTCTGCCTACCCCCTCGGGGATACAGGCGTGAGTCTATAAAAAAATATAAAAGTTTTATGACTAAAGTTGTAGAGAATTTAATTTGCAACAAAAATCTCGATCACATATTCTTTGCGCGGGCAATAGTTTACCAGATAATCAAGAAAAACTATCTGCATCTGCACTCTTTCCAAGATGGCGACCGAGGGACAAGAGGTACGTCCTCATAAGTTTGAATCAAGCTTTACAATTAAATAGTCCTTCCCACACATCTGTAAAAAAAAATTGCTTCGTCTGATAAATGCAACCCCAAATGTAACTTTTCAATGGACTGTAAATACTTTTGTCATCGTCTGTACTCAAGACAGAGATAGTAAAACGAATACTAAGGTGTGACAGAGACACATTATATCGCACCGAAAACTTCAAAAGCAAAAAAAAGAGATGTCCAATGTACGTGTTTGACGCTCAATTTAATCGATTTTTATTGATATCGATAAAAAATTATTTGAAAAATATACGTGTTTTCAATTACTTAAAAAGAAAGAAAATGTGTTCCAACTCTTTTCATTTATGTCATCGTTAATAGATAACTGATATAAGTAAATCTGGTCTTTAAACCGAGAAAATACATTTTATTAGATTTGTTTTTTTATTAAAAACAAAATCTCACTATATTGCTTGGTTTAATAAATCTATTTAATTTTATATCTTTTAGTACTTTTATTATTATAACAAAAATAAATTAATTCAAAAGAAATTATGAAGCTAATCGATTTTAATTTTATGATTGAATAAACTATTAATTTGTATTTACATAACGTGCATCACTGGCCTAGACTACCGCCCCGCTCCCCCGCTTCTAGCCACCGCGTTGTACCTAAAAAGGATTACTGCGCCGCCTTCTGCGCGAACTGCAGACTTGCCATCGGTAAACGGCCGTACTGTAGATAATGTACTTTTAGACAGCTTGACATCAATAACTCATTTTCACCAATAACACCGTGAGTTTTCGCTCCACAACGACGATTTTGTTAGAAGATGTAGCTGTCATGAAAGGTTGATGATGATTTTTCTTAGTTGCCTCTCACGACACTAATGGAATGAAATGAGTTTGTGACATTTAAGTCCATATCACCACGTTTGGATAGCCATTTATTTTTATTTTAAAATGCTAGATATTTATTTTCCAATTAAATTCAAAATTAGCACGAAATTTGTAAGAGCCATCTGAAAAATTATTTTTAACAGGAACTTATTTATCAGGCAGTGGTTAAACTGGCTCTATGTATATATAATCAGTCACCTCACCAGTTTGACGGGGTAGAGACACAAAGACATTTATTTCTGCATTTTGGTTGTTTACAAAACTTATACAAGTACCTATTCTAGACGAAGCCAGCTTTTCCTAGCTAAATAACCTCTTGACAAGAGAAAATTAGAATCCAACTCAAAAGTCAAATAGTTAATATTAAAACAAAGTGTTCCTCACCTTCCTCATAGAACTTGTAGAGCTCATCGAGTAGCTGCGCGATCCTGTCGCCATCACTGGCTCGCTGCAGGTAGAACTCGTTCAAGCTCTCGACATGCGCCACGTAGGCGAGCCCGAAGTTATAGTTGAAGACGGCGCGCATGCACAACTGGACCACCTCGCCGTACGCGCCCTCGTCCGGCTCGAAGATGGGGATCTTCTGTCCCGTCACCGGGTCGTATAGCGTGGATACCAAGCTGGAACGAAAACACATACATTAGAATGCGAACAACATCAACTACACCCAATTGTAACCAACTTATTAGCCACAATAAAGAAATTATTAAATTATTATTAAAAAAAGACTGCCTCGTTGGTCTCGCGGCATAAATATGCGCGTGGGATTGGGAGGTCTCGGGTTCGATTTCCGAGTCAATAAGTCAATAAGTAAATAAGAGCGATACTTAACGTTGGCATGTCAAATCACACTTTAAGCCCTACGCATTAGTGTTTAATGTATAGCTCATCAAGATACGACAATCTATATTAACCATACAAAACAATATTCGACGGGTATGTGTAACCTGGATACGGAAGAAAGCTATAATTCTACCATATATTAAGCCGGCGAAAATTCCTAATCGATTTAGGTGTATCAAATTAGATCTGTAATTATATTTATCAGACACTAGCTGACCCAGCGAACTCCGTATCGCCTTATGTATCTATCTACCTTGTGTCCTTGTGCTTTTGTGACCAAATAATGTTTTCATTCATTTTTAATTCTTTTCATTTTCTTTTTTCATCCATTCATTATTTTTTTCATTCATTTCGTTCATTCATTTCGTTCATTCATTTTTAAGAGTATTTATTTAATTCCCTTTTTTCCAAGCCCCTTTTCCAAAGTTACCATTGACTTAGCGCTTAATCTCTTATCATTTCAGAGTCTATAAATGATGAACGAACAAACACAGATTTTTTATAATATTGATTTCCCCATTCCCTAAAATATCGGACACGATACCCATATATCGACTTTAAAAAGATCCCGTCCGCCATCTTTGATTTCCTATCCACCATCTTTGATCACGAAATAGATGTTGTATTTGGATTCACCATCTCTTAAATCATCAAAGACGATACCCATATTGATTTTAATTTTTTTCCCATCCGCCACCTTTGATTTCCTATCCGCCATCTTGAATCACGAAATAGATGTTGTATTTGGATTCTCCGTCCCTTTTAACACCGGAGACGATACCCATATTAATTTCTTAAAAAAATCCCATCCTCCATCTTTGATCACAAAATAGATGGTGTTTTTGAATTCCCCATACCTTAAAATATCGGACACGATACCCATATCGACTTTAGAAATATCCTGTCTGCCATCTTTGATTTCCTATCCGCCATCTTGAATCATGAAACAGATGTTGTATTTGGATTCCCCATCCCTTTTAACATCGCAGACGATACCAATTTTTTTTTTATTTTCCCATCCTCCGTCTTTGATTTCCCATCCGCCATCTTGAATCACGAAACAGATGTTGTGTTTGGATTCCGCATCCCTTTTAACATCGCAGACGATACCAATATTGTTTTTTTTTAATTTTCCCATTCGCCATCTTTGATTTCCCATCCGCCATCTTTGATGACGAAATAGATGTTGTATGTATTTCGATTCCCCACCCCTTAAAATATCGAAGGCGATACCCATATTGATTTTTTAATTTTTCTCATCCGCCATCTTTGATTTCCCATCCGCCATCTTGGATCACTAACTAAATTTCATATTATTAATCAGCGTCCCGAAAATCTCGAAAGCGATACCCATATAGATTGTATCCTGTTCGTTTAGCCTTTTTTTGCCTTTGACCCAACCCTCCCCCTTCTTGTTTGACCATTTTATTATTTTTGTCAGGCCCCTTAAAGTTGTGCCGTAATTTTATATAGCCTATAGCCTTTCGGAATAATTGGGCTATCATAGGCAATAACAGTTTTTTAAATCCGACTGCTAGTTCCTGAGATTTGCTGACATTATCTTTTAGCCTTTTTAGCCTTTTGCCCGGCTCCAAAGGGTCAAACCATCATGATAAATAGCCTATAGCCTTCCGGAATAACTGGGCGATAGCTCAGTTATTCCGGAATCAAAAATCTATCGTATACAAAAATATTTTTTTCAGATCCGACCGGTAGTTCCTGAGATTAGCGCGTTCAAACAAACAAACAAACAAACAAACTCTTCCGCTTTATTATATTAGTATTAGTATAGATATGCGAACAATTTAATCAACGTGCACAATATGATATTATGTAGGTATGACGTGACAGTCTGACAGATATGCGATAGCACATGCGCCGCAATCAATTATCAGCGCATGCGTTCTTACTTCCAAGAGGTAAATTTGTGCCGTACAAACTTCTACCCTCCCTACAATCCCTCCCAGTTTGATTTTTACAACTTATGGTAGCTTATATCAGTCTCCATGGTTCAATATATGTATCTTTATATTAAAATTCAACAAAATTGGTTCAGCCGGTTTAGCGTGAAAACGGGACATACATGCATACACAATTTCGAATTTATAATAATATCAAGTCGGGATTATCAATGGGTTTCTTCTGACATGAAGCCCGCTGGGCGGCAGCACTGAGAATTTAGGTCCGGAAACCTGTCAAAACTGCCATCAAACAATGAAGTATATCAACGCGCACGCGAATTTGAACTTTATACAGCGGTAACAAATTACAAATTGACTCTACGTTTTAGTTAGAAAACGTTTGTATGGAAAAAAGAAAAGGGCTGTTTTTAGGGTTTTTTCAGGCAGTTATTAGAATTTTTCTCGCCGTAAAAACCATCTTTGAACTTCAACTAACATTTAAAAAAAAGAATTGGCCAAATTGGTCCAGTCGTTGTTGAGTTATGCGATTACCAACACATTTTGCGATTCATTTTTATATTATAGATGACCATTTTCTATTATAAAACAGTACATAACCAGATTCAATACCATTTCGTGTAAATAATAATAATAACAAAAACTAAGAAAGATCAATAAATCCAAATTAAAGGAAGGAAAGGAAAGGGAAATTATTAGGAATAGTGTAAATAAAAATAATATATAGCAATGTAAAAATAGGCGTGGGGTACTTTTCAAGTGATCTATTGACACCATGTCCCCACGCCTTTTTTAATAAAAAATAAAAATAAACAAAGTAATAGAAATTCTGTATAGATTTAATTACTTACCAACACCACCTGTGTAAAGGGTATGTTCGGGTTAGTATTGGTATACAATGTTAGCTTATGAGCGTAAAGTATCATACTACATTTACAAATACAGTTATAAATACAAAAGTTTGTGAGAATTGATGGTAGTTCGTTAGACTAATGAATGAATTTTGATGTCACTTTCCAGCTTATAGCTTTTACATCAGAATAGTTAGCTAGCGTTGACAACATAGCGATAAACTTGTGATAAGTATTTACCTGATTCCTTCAACATTGTTGATGTATATGATGACTTTGTTGCCGGTGAGCCGCTGCTTCAGTTCCTCTAGAGTCATCAGCTGCTTAGACTCGGCTGTGTAGTTGTTCAGACAACACTCCAGAGACTGGTAGTAGTATACGCTCAACTCGGTCGGCAGAATTATGAGCTGCAACAAATGTTCCATCATCAATCAATGTATATGAAATTATTGCGTTACTGGCAGATGGACAATGTATAGCCGAAACTACTAGGCGCAAGAAACCGAAATTTGGCATGTATTTTTTGGGGAGTTGGGGCGCAACAAGAAGTGATTTTGCTAAATGCTCGCGGGATCGTTCGGAAACGCTTAAATAAAAAAAATATGTGCGCTGTAGCTGCGGGCATCCTCTGTGGGATTGAGAAGCTGAAATCTGCAATGTTTGTTCCTTGGATTGTTATAGCACGTGGCGCCGTTGGTCCTGCGCCCGCACTCTCTCCTTGTGTGTCGCATGTCGCGTCCCATCGGAGTGTGAGAGTGAGGGAACAGAGAGTGCACACGTGTATGCGCACATTTGTGCACTATAATAATTATGTGCTGCGGCGGCTAGTCTCATATGAGACTAGCCGCCATGGCCGAAATTTGGTCTAGAGGACATTAAATGAATAACTTATTTTGTCCAGTGTGTTACATTGTCCAACATGAACTCTGTGTGTATGTATATCGCTCATTTGGTGCAACAATGGCATAATTACACTTTTATCAAAAAATGAGATATGTATGTCACAATTCACGTGAAGACTATTTACACCCGGAGAAAAATCGACAGAACTGTAGTACGGATAATTTACGCTAGACGGCATTAATGTCGTTGTTGCAATGACACTAAATGGTGGAGTTTCTGCGACCACAGCGTCACATTGGCCAGTTGCGCGGGGAGCCCCGCTAAGTGTAAAGGTGTTTGAGTGCTACATCGTCATAACGGTAATTATGACATTAATTTTTGTATTTCTGGTGGAACAACGTCACATGTTGTGTAATTATGACATTATGGTTGCGTTTTTTTAAATTTTTTAATTGAAATTATGACATTTACGAGGGTCAAACTGAAAGTTCTTAGAAAATCAAAAACTGATTACATTAGCCAGTTATTAGTTTTATTATATCTTTTCAAAATATTGTCCATTGACGTCAATACACCGCTGCATGCGATGGAACCACTGGGAAAAGCACTTTGCCCACTCGTCCTTAGGGGTCTCTTCAATGGCATCGCGATACGCAGCCACCGCTTCTTCAGCATTCATAAACCGCTTTCCTTTAAGTTTTTCTTTAATTTTTGGAAATAAATAAAAATCACAAGGCGCGAGGTCGGGGCTATACGGCGGGTGACCCAGTAATTCAACGTTTGATGTCGCCAAATAGTCGATCGTTCGCTTGGCGGTGTGCGACGAGGCGTTGTCGTGGTGAAGGAGGATCCTACTGCGAGGTCGTTTCTCTCGAACTTTTTCCAAGACAAGTGGCAAACAATTGGTAGTGTACCATTCTGCAGAAACTGTTTTTTGATCCTCTAACACAATTGTTGCGAAATGACCTATCCTTCCAAAGAACGAGGCCACCATTTTTTTTCCCGCACTTCGATCTTTCTTCACTTTAGTTGGCAACTCCTCGAAAGGAAACACCCACTGAGCAGATTGTCTTTTGGTTTCAGGATCATAACAGTAAATCCAGCTTTCGTCACCTGTTAGTATGTCGAACACAGCATTTGAGTCACCTCCGTTAAATCTTTCAATCATTTTACGGCACCAATCCACACGATGGAGTTTTTGAGCCTTAGTCAAATTATGAGGTATCCACCGGGCGCAAAGCTTCCTGACCGCTAAATGTTCGTGGAGGATTTTGTGCACTTGACTCATACCGATGCCTAAGCTTGTCCGAATCTGCTGATAGGTCACTCTTTTGTCAGTCTCTATCATACGCCGCACAACACAGATGTTATTTTCAGTCGTCGCCGTAGAAGGCCGTCCCTCACGTACATCATCAGTGAGATTAGTGCGACCACGTTTAAACTCATTAAACCAGTTGTAAACAGTCGCACGAGATGGGGCTTCATCGTGAAAGGCCAATCGTAGTCTATCATAACTTTCTTGTTGACTTAAATGACATCGAAAGTCATAAAAAATCATTGCACGAAAATTTTCTCGTGTTAAATTCATGTTGACGTGACACAGACAATTTTCAATTTGCCGCCAAATCGTAAAACAAATGACAAATGAATGAAATATATACTCAGTAATATTGGCAAAGAGTTCTATTTTCAAATTTTAGAATATTTTGTTTATTATATTGTTTATAAGTGGCCAGTTCTAAGAACTTTCAGTTTGACCCTCGTAATGTAATTATGACGTTGTAACTTTAACTTTTATTGTTTTCATCAAACATTTTTAACGTAATTATGTGAAATTGTGTCGAACGGCTTGCAATTACGACATCGTTGTTGCGATTTTTCGGCACTTTTTATTACAATAATTACATTCGTTGTTATTATCATGTTGTAGCTTTTTTATTTTTTATTAAGCCATTTCAGTAATAAGTGGTAATAACAATTAGACGAAACTTATTGTGATTTTTTGTGCCATTCAGTTTTATTATAATGTTTTCTGTGATGCTATTTTTAAACCTTAACAATTAGTTATTTAAGTAATAATAATTAGGTGAAACTTAATGTGATTTCTCTGAATCATTCCAAAATACTGTTATTACAAACTCTTATAATAAGAGATTTAAGATAAGAATTTCTATGATGCTATTTTTCAAAGGCTGTAGGTTAAGTAACTAAGCAATTTAGTTATATTTAGGTATTAATAATTAGGCGAAACTTATTGTGATGTTTGTGCCATTCCTTTTTACTTAGGTAGTTGTAAGATTGTTTGAGACTGAAATTGACCATTAATATTTAAGTAATTTTCTTTTTTTTAACTAACTACCAGAAAAGCCTTTATGACAGTTAGTACAAATAATGTAAGCTCGTCAAATAAATACAGAAGTTGATTAAAAGATAAATTGGTTTTATTTTGTCATAAAGTAGTTAATTTTATATGGACAAATATTGGGTAAATTACTAATTCTGATGGAATAATGACATAATTGCAGGTAACCTACTAAAAAAACATAAATTTTGTAAATAATATGAAAAATACCTTAATGGTTTTATCATATAAGAAAAATACACAGTAGTGGTAATCTTTTAAGATCGTAATGTTCTCTATTTTTCAGTGTTTACGAATACTATATGTAACAGAAAATAAATTTAATCTTTATTTCGCTTTCCTGTAAAAACACAAAGCACAATTACGTCAATGTTGCACCAAATGAGCGATTATAACTTACATTGTCTAGTGTGGTGACGATGGAGTTGCCGTAGTCTGGCAGCGTGGCCTTGATGTTGGCCACGTCGGTGACGTCATCCAAGATGGCGCGGTATATCTTGCCCTCGTGCTTCAACGTGCAGTGGATACCGTCGGTCAAGGTGTCGGCGCTCAGGGGGGTCAGCTGTGTAAAAGATATTATGGTCAAGTTTTGTACAAACAGAAGGCAGAAGAAAGAGGGTGGCTACGAAAAAGATGGATGTCCAACTAACCTCAATCAGGAAGAATTAATGAAAGGGCTCAATTTATTTGATGGAGGCTTCGGAACTATAGTCAAACGAAAGGCTGCCACTACCACGTCTCTGGTTGGTAAAACAAAAGAACATTAATACTCACTTTGCTAGTGTCAAAGTTGGCGATGGCGCTCTCAACGAGCGTGGCCTTGTCCAAGTCCAGTTGTACGTGGAACTTGTCGAACGAGTCCACGTGCGTCACCCGGCACATGATCTGCTGGCCTACGATTATCGTCAGGTCTATGGCTTCGTCTGAAACAATACAAGTCCAAAAATGTGAGTTATTATTATATAATTAGTGAACTACCTACACTTAGGCAGCGATAGCCCAGTGGAGATACCAACAGACTGCTATGCAGAGGGTATCGGAATCGATTCCACGGCGCGCACCGATGACTTTTCGGAGTTATGTGCGTATTGAATTGTTAATTATTGCTTGTCCCGTGCCTCGGAGAGCACGTTAAGCCGTCGGTCCCGGTTGTCATAAAAATCTTTGACAGTCGTTATAAAGCGTCAGTACCTCTAAAATAAACTGACACTAGTCTAAACCATGGAGTATCGCTATCCCTTCGGGTTGCGGAGGTCAGACAGGCAGTCGCTCGATGGAAAAGCTAATATTCAGCCAATTCCGGTTAGACTAGTAAGCGGACCACAGGTTGAAACTGGGATAATGCTACGCTAGGAGGATGATGAATTAGTGATCTACACTTTGCCCTTGGTTTTGCCCGCCTGGGAATCAGTTATCATGGTAACCTATGTCACTCTTCAGCCCTATATGTATCTCCACTGCCAAATCATATCATGTCACCGCTCCGTTGCGACGTAAAATAAGGACGAACAAACATACTTTCGCATTTATATTATTTGTGTGGATATGGATGGCAAAAGATCAACCAAGACATATAAAGTGAAATGTAGAACGACGGAAGAAAGGCCATCAAACCCCACAATATTACCTTTGGCTCACGTGTCAAAGAGCTGTTGCTGGTGGTCCCAGTTGTCATAAGGGTCTTTGAATGTCGTAATGTTTGTACAATGACTACAAGAGCGTTCTGCGATCTCTTGATATTAATTCAGCCTGTACTTTGAGAAATACGCCCAATCTACTGAAAACCTGTGATACCTACAAAATACACAGGTTGTAAAAAGACCCTTAACGAAAACTGAAATCACATGTTGTACCAATCAGTACGAACATTTTGTACTTTGGCACTATACCTGGGAAATTACTGGTTCAAGAGATATTGAGGCTCAAAGTTAGTATGGAATTTTTCTAATTAGGTACAAAATTGATGCATTTACCCCACCAATATATTCTTTAGATGCTCTACGACCCCATGGATAAGTAGGTATTTCGAGCATTGCACGCGCGCGCTTTTGATTGCGGTTAAATATAAAAACGTAAAAAAATATAATTTCCCAGGTAGGTATTATTTTTGGTTAGTATAACTTAGCATGATGTCCACAACGAGTAGACTTCGGCTTGGTGATGGGTCTTGTGATAACCTGTATACACCCAAAATAATATGACTTACCTTTTAATGTAACGGACGATTGATGTTCCGACAGTTTAGCCAGCTGTTTCTCAACCAACGTATCAGCTACACTAACTCCATTATTCCACAACGACACCTTGTAATGGTCTTCCACCATCTCTTGGAACACGCACTGGTATCTAGGCGCGTTGAAGCACAGGTCTATCTCAGGGTTCGCCTTCCATTCTCCATCGAACGGAATCACCCCCATTAGCGAACACTGTACTGCCATTTTTGGCAATTCCATCAGTTGTTTATCCATCTGCCATATGTCTTTGGCGTCTACGAGCTGCTTGTTACCGAAATCGACGTACCGCACTATGAACTTAGAGAACGGTTGGATGGATACTATGGTCGCTCGGTATAAGACTCCGTCTACTGGGTACCGGGCTAGTACTGATCCTCCTATTGGCACCTCGCCGCTGTAAGACTTCACGCCTTTGTATAACTCCGGTATTTTGTGCATCATTTCTAAGAATTTTGGCTGGAGGGACAGAATTTGGGTGAAGAATGTTTCGGGTGATATTATCCAGGTGACGGAAACTTCGTGCTGGGAGCCGATTTCGACGGACGGTTCTGTGAAAGGCGTGTCCAAGGGTAGAGGGTCGGTGAGCTCTTTGTATTGGACTTGAGTGAACTTGCTGCGGGACTTGTACGGCGGTGCGCGTCCGACGTGCTCGCCGCGGCTGTCCTGCGACTTGTAGCTCTTCTCAGAGCGTTTGTCATCGAAGGACCTTTCGGCGCGGTCTCTAGGAGAGAAGTTGCTACGGGGCGGTCTGTCACTTCTGAACTCTCGCTTTTGGTAGTTCTCTTTCTTGTCTCCCCAGTTGTCGCGTCTGTCGCCGCGATTATCACGATTGTCGCGACCCTCGCGATTATCGCGGTTGTCACGATTATCGCGGTTGTCACGATTATCGCGGTTGTCACGATTATCGCGGTTGTCACGATTGTCCCATTTGTCCCTGTTATCCCGACGATCCGACCTGTCGAACCGTTCCCTGCCGTTTCTTCTGTCGTTCCCATCTCTCCCTTCGTTCTTGTTACCCCAGTCATCAGTCTTCTTCTCCTCCCATTCATCTTGCTGGTTCTGATTGTTATACCTATCCCTGCAAACCGATAAATACCATTAGAAAAAGTATGAAATTTTCTATATGTTGTTAGGTGCTTACTACATTAGACAATTAAAGCATTATAATCAGTACAAATGGCATCGAAATAATTAAACATTGACATGATTAATATGCTTTGTTACAATTTTATTGTGTATTTACACCACACCAAGCATTTATTAGGTGCTTACTAAAAATGTCATCAACGAAACGTGTCTGGCAATAGAAAATGTGCTGAAATATGAATACAAAAACACAAGACGACGGTGCAATGGAATGTTATAAACAGGAGCAATGCAGAGATATGCAACGTATTGAATGCTCGATACAAGTGGTGCGACGCAAACCAAGCGGGACAAGCAAATAGGGCGGAACGACGAGAACAACTAGACAACTATTAATGCTTCTGTTTTATTGCACACCTCACAAGATTAGTCGGAAAAGCACTGCTTTTTTTTAAAGGAATTACATACCCATTGTAACGTAACGGATAACTTGTACAAACATTTACTGTTTATGACAAAATCAACCCTCGACAAGTCTTGAATATTTATTTCCATTTATTTATTCACGGGCCTAAAATGACCCAGCTATCGTGTATTGTAACTTCTTGATTTAAGTGTATACAAACGGCTCATTTTGGTCTAACATTTCGACCCATTTACGTCGGTTGGTCATAAGAAGACATCGAGACCAATGTAAGTCGGTCGAAACCTTTTAAAAAGTATAGTATAATGTATTAAATGTAACAAGTTCTTGCAATTATAATTGAACGTTACAATGGGTACTTTCATATTCTTCCAATCAAACTTCTCGACTAATCTTATTCATTACGAATCCAATTAGCAAATATTAAACGCAATCAATTAAACGCGATGCTCAATCGTCCAGAACTTTACACGCGAGTAAACAAGAGACATGTACCTATAAAGCATTAAAGTTGATGAGATAAAAAGCGAAAACTAAATTGACAACGACGGGAATGAGTGTGATGCTGGGTTATGTACACCAATGTACCGTTTCAGTCTGTCCTGTATTGAACCCTTGCTGTTCTGAGCGTCCATTGACGCAGCCTCTGCAGCCTGTTTCAGCCGTTTGCCAACACCACTGTCGTCTTTCTTCCAATTGTGCTTTGGTCCAGACTTATCGTGGTGTTCCCTAGGTTTTCGTCTGTCGAACCATTTTAACCGATGTAATAAAACATATGTAAAATCCTAAAGACCTAGCAGGACTTCGTAAAATGAATTAGCACGTATTTATCCACGACAGGGAAAGATGGAGAGATCTCGTGTCTAAAGCCAAGACTCACTTTCGGTCGCTGCGCCACCACGAATGAATAGTGCTAGAGGCGCAGTAGTTCTGGAGCTAAATACCTGTCATGGTGAGACAGAAGGAACCACGAGTGATCCTAGAAGGATTTCCCCAGGCTTTCGTGTGTTGAACCATAGTATGAAGAAATAAATAAGCATTATATGAGTGCCATTTCAACTCATTTCGCTAAGTAGTTTTGGAGCAAAATGGCTATACCTGTGGGACGGGAAAACACACGATTCATCTGCTTAACGTATTTTTTTGCTTTTTCGTACGAAAGTCTAAAATAACTGACTCGTTGCATCGTATTGGAGAAAGTTACGCTCATGAATGCGTTCAGTTTTTGTTCTTTGATTGGGTATTACGTGATCGTACTTCGTGTACGAATATTGTTGCTAAATAGACTTCTATTGTATAAATAGGTATGCTGTTTTCGATTTTGTAGCGTATAATTTGGACGATAATGTACAAGGTTTTTTGACGTTATAAATTTTGTTTGAATGTTGATAACGTTTTTTGGTTATAAATACTTACTACGTGTATATTATTGCTGTAATTCGAGTTTATTGGTTTTTAATGGTTAACTTTCACATACTTAGTCGATTTCATGATTATTATACAATTTTGCCAAAAATAGTTATTTACAAATACAATAATGCAATATTTATTAATAACTGCCGTATTACTTTAAGACTTTCATGATTATTATACAATTTTGCCAAAAATAGTTATTTACAAATACAATAATGCAATATTTATTAATAACTGCCGTATTACTTTAAGACAGTAGCTAATTCGCAATCTACATGACAACGAATTTAAGGTTTTTGGACATCATAGGAAACAGAATGTTATCTTTGAACATATTTAAGTGGAATCACGTAATAATTACCCGACGAAACTGGATTTCGCAATATGCTACAAGTATCATACAGCGTAGAATGTCAATATTTGGATAGGTATGTATCATATGTGCCCACCGCCCTAAACAGTTGCTGGACTATCAAGCAGTCCACGGAGTCCACATTTAATAGTTACACTTCATCAACAAGATACAACACAATATCAACTGTCACAACCTATTGGCGTCCGGAACAGCAACCTTTGTCAATAAAACATGGCGAGGACAGTGCCGAAATATCGGATAATCAAAGCGAGGCAATTCTTCTTTCTTTTATACCCCGAAAGACAATATAAAACTCAAATATTGAATAGCTCTCACCTTTTTAATGTACGGTTGAACATATTTAAATACAAAACTATATTATAAACTAATCACTAAACACTGCGAAATTGACTTTTGTTTAAACAAAACTGTCTGAAGTTCGTATCAAATTTAATGTTCTTTATTAAAGACAGTCACCTCAGCAGAAATACCAAAGTATCATTTTTCCAGTTGTAATACTTTGAAATTCCGTCGTAATTGTATGACTAGCTTATTCCTGTCGACAAAGACATCTTTGACATACTTTGTAAGCATGTCTTTGTCATGCAGCCCTTCCTTTTCTAAACAAGTACCCTTGTAGTAAATGTAAATCTATATAGCTGGGGTCTTTAGAAACGTTCAATCAACGCATACACATAACAGTCAAACAGAAGTTGTAAACATATAGTGATAAAGTCAGAAGTGTCCGATCTGGAGGTCAGACCCTTAACACTTGGTGAAATGCTAAAGACTCCATAAATAATTTATTTCATAATTATTATGCGCCACAAATTTCGACGTGAAAGCAATAGTATAGGTCGGTTCACGAAAGATGACCACTGCGCAGAAATAATTTTTTAGGTCCCCGTGGAGGTGAGCCGCGGGTGGAATGCCAATGGCGTGGCTCCGTTCTTGACGCATTCCCTAAATGCGTCAAGAATGGAGCCACGCCATTGGTGCACGAATGTACATATGCGCGACGGCCGCCATTTGTGGTCAACTTTCGTGAATTTACCTATACAATAGTAATCTTCTTTGAAAGGACTTAATTTGACTGCACGGCTGGCGTAGTGGTTTAAACGGCAGCCTCAGCGCTCGATACTGCGCTGAAGTGTTGTGGGTTCGATCCCCACACGAGACAACACTTTGTGTGATCCATAAATTGTTGTTTCGAGTCTGGGTGGTCATTGTGTCCGTTAGTTGTATGTTTGTAAAGTACCCCGCGACACTGGATTCAGTCCTAATGCGGGAGTGGAAAAAAAAAAAAGTATTTTATATAATAGATTTTGCAATTGTGTCCGACTGTCCGCTGATTAAATATTTGTTTATTGTACAGTAACACTTCCCTCTTTAAAATCAGCGTAAACTACTGAAGGCACAAGATTTTATCATAGTAACTGTTCTCGAAGACTGTGATAATATGTCAGTCTGGCTATATAATTTTATATTTATTAAATCACCATCAGCCTTTTATTGTTCACTGCTAGACATAGGCATCTCCTAGTTTAAGGCACAATATCTTTGTGAGACAAGAGAAAGATTTGGCCCACTATATCACACTGTCCAGATGGTTATATGGCCTAAGGGCGGTTTCAAATTAGCGTATTTTTCTGTGCGTATTTCAAAATACCGGACTCGCGTAAATGGGCATATTTCGGCGTGTTCGCTCGAAACGTTAGTGATATCTTGTCAGTGTCAACATGGATTTTGACGGCTCGCGCTTATACGACGACTTTAGAAGCGCGTCAACGCTCGTACGAGTTGTGCGTAGTGATGCCCAAATGCAAGAACAAGACGAGACTTAGCCAGTCTTGGTCTTGGTCTTGCGCCAATACACCTGGTCTTGGTCTTGGTATTGCGCTCCCAGTCTTGGTCTTGGTCTTGGTCTTGCAGCAAGAGTCTTGCAAGTCTTGCAATTACCTATCAGTCTATTACTATTTATTAAAGTTTTTAAATCTTAGAAAAACGTATTAGAATTGGAACATTGTGAGCTTGAATTAACACAGCCATAGTAAAGATTAATAAATAACTGAAGATTTGATAAGAAATTCGAAAAATCAACTGACCTATATGTCGTTTTCCATGGAAGTAACTGTTTCTTAATAAACATTTATGATTTATAAGCTTACATTTGCTAAAACATGTAAAAAAAACAAATTAATTACAATAACTTGACTGTATTTTAAAGAACAATATCTGTCTAGAAAGAGATTGAACCCTCAACTTATATGAAATTTAATAAAAGAATTTTACGATTTATCATTTATTTCAATAAAAAATAAAATACAACACAAATCAAACATAACAGTACACAACAGCTTTATCATTAGGTTATGTTACTTTATATCAATTCTTTTGACCAAGAATTAATACAAAGTAATGCGCATAGGTCCAGTTTTTCATATTCTTTGATACAGTTTTTTGCGTCTCATAGAATTCCTAAGCGTACCTATACACCGAACTGTTACACCTAACTACTCCGTGAAATAGCGCTAAGTCCTAGCTGCAAGACGCAAGAGTCTTGCAGGCTTAGTCTTGTTCTTGCTCAAGTCTTGCACGATCAGTCTTGGTCTTGGTCTTGCTAAAAATACGCGGTCTTGTTCTTGGTCTTGGTCTTGCAAAAACGCAAGAACAAGACCAAGACTGCAAGACCAAGACTGAATTTGGGCAACACTAGTTGTGCGTGTGCCAAAAAGCGCGCCTATACGCGCCTACAGGTGCTTCCAAAAACGAACTTATACGCGCGAGTAAAACGCTAATCTGAAACCGCCCTAATACACCACGCTGGCCAGACCGGTTTGCACATTCTGTATCATTCAGTCTCTACTTTTCCGTCTTTTCGCAAGATATTATTTGCCTCGTACATACCTGTCTCTAGGTCCGTCCCTATTATCCCTGTAGCTGTTCTGCCTCGGGGGCGGTTGTTGGAAGGCGGGTTGCGGGCTCTCTTCCCAGTCATCGTCGCCAACGGACACGGGCGCCGGAGGGTTGTTCTCGCGGGGTCTTGGGGGACCGCCGCGTCTGTTAGGAGAATATTGACAGTTTTTATACAATTATATGAATTTAAAGAAAAGAAAAACGCTTATATCATTTTAATGATAAATATATATAAGGTTATTTTAGACTGGGTACATATAGCTGTGGCCCCCTTGAAGTGAGTGATGGATACTGTATTCTGTTTAAGTTTTATATTAATCTAACGAATCCGGTAGACGCCATCCTGCCTGTGTTTGAAATCAAATTTGATGACAAGCCGACTGCACAGCGACATACCCTAGAGGAACCCATTTAGATACTACTGTTAATAGGTAGTCAATAGCTCACGTGGACTGAGCCGCAGAAGTTAAATCTACTTATAAATAAACAAGTTGCTTATCTTATCTTAATATATAAAATCCTTGCGTTACTGACTGACTGACAGACACGCTACAGCCGAAACTATTGGTCGCAGGAAGCTGAAATTTGGCATGTATGTTCCTTGGGGACCGTAGGGGTGCACTAAGAAGGGATTTCCCGAAATTCCCACGGGATCGGCCAAAACGGGTAAATTGAAAAAAAATGCAGGCGTAGCTGCTGGCGTCCTCTAGTAGTAATATATAAAGCTGAAGAGTTTGTTTTTTTGTTTGGTTGAACGCGCTAATCTCAGGAACTACTGGTCCGATTTAAAAATTTCTTTCAGTGTTAGATAGCCCATTTATCGAGAAAGGCTATAAGCTATATAACATTACGCTATCGGCGGCGAGCGGCGCGGCAGGGGTGATGTACATGGCGCGTTTACTCTGAGGCGGCCGCGCGCCGCGTCACAGTAAACGCGCCATGTATAGAAAACGCTCGCCGCCCGCCGCTGTAGGCCGTGACCGAGCCGTAAGGGCCTTATCATACTAGCTGTTTGAGAGCGGTTGCGGAGCGGAGCGGACGCGCAACGAATTCGTTACGGGTTCGCAGCGAACACGCCGCGCATGCGCAACGAATTCGTTGCGGTCGCACAACGAATAAAAGCGTCGCGCGACGAGTAAAAAGCGTTGTGCAACGAGTAAAAGTAATAAAGCCAATAGCAGTGTTTCCTCGTCGGAATCCATTTAGTTACTGGATGTACTGTACGTCGATAAATTGCTACAAACACGCGACGAAAACGTAACGTATTCGCCACGCGTCCGCGGCGTCCTCGCTGCGCAGCCGGGGCGTGCGAGCGATTCATTCGCTGCGCGTCCGCTCCGCCCCGCAACCGCTCCCAAACCGCTAGTATGATAAGGCCCTAAGAGCGACGGGAGCAGAGCAGTAGCCTTAAATAACGCGGGTGTAACCGCGGCCATCCTCTAGTTCTGTATATAGCGGCATGCGGCGGGGGCTCACTCAAAACAAAAAGAACCACGACACCTTTTATTACATAAAATTTTGGCGTAAATATATTACCTATTATTTCTTACATATTCCGTAGATACATACCTATTGCGCATAACATACCTATTATTATACATAATTCGCGACTCAATTGCGATATAAAACAAATTACTCAAATGAACGGGTAAGCAAAGAAAAATCATTAGACGATTGTTTTCACAATTTCTACAAACGTCATATTGCATGTTTGAGACGGTTGAGATAGTCTTCCAAACAATTTGTACAATTTATAAGTCGTTTTAAGAACATTTGGCAGCCGGCCAAATGAAAGTAATAGTCATTGTGATGATTCTTTCTTTGTAATTTGTAGATAAAACTGCGCTATTATATTACAGCCGAAACTATTGGGCGCAGGAAGCTGAAATTTGGCATGTATGTTCCTTGGGGACCGTAGGGGTGCACTAAGAAGGGATTTCTTAAAATTCCCACGGGATCGGCCAAAACGGGTAAATTAAAAAAAACTCAGGCGTAGCTGCTGGCGTCCTCTAGTAATACCATAAAAGCAAAGGCAAAGTAACATTCGCAAATCAATGTGGACACAATCGCAGTTAGGAAAGTTGCCCAATTTAAACATCATCTTAATAAATAAACACATATTTTCATTGATCAGCAAACCGTGTATAAAGCTTCTTATTTAAACGAGACTACTAGTTGCACACCTCTTTCTTCAAGAGGATTATATTTTCAGTGCTTGCAACACTTATTTGTCGCTTCATGTCTACGTTTGCGTAAACGGGTAAAATTCATGAAGTGCAAGTCACGTAAATATATATTTATGCATTCCATATATACATATAAAACGTAACATAAAAAAATTATAGAAAATAATCACAACGAATGTACGTCAAAATGCAGGAATAATTGCTCATATCAGCGTAAAACCATGGTTTTTGATTGATTAGCTAAGACATGAAGTCTTGTCCAATCAACCAGAACTACTTTTTATCACAGGAAGATCTCGTAGCCATTGGCTATTTAGATTATATAGCTGCACGCACATGATACAGTATATTTCAGACTAGGTAGGTACCGTTATTATGGCCAGATAGTTTCATGTTACAATGAACTTTGCAGCATCAAATTACTTATAATGTCAAGATGACTGAGAAGCTGATTATAAGATTATCTGCACTGGAATAAACTAGATCAGATAGTCAAACAAAGATTAAACATAAGTAAGATCTTATAATCTTTTCGCCGCCAAATCTAGGGGATTTAACAAATACAAACCATGGCGGCATCTCTCAAATCCCACTGATATAGTTTTAATTTAAGACGAGGTAAAACCTTTTTCATAAACATAAAAAAATTAAGCTAATTTATAATAATAACTCACCTATCGCCTCGGTCCGGTCTACCGCCAAACTTCTCGCTATGCCGGCCCGGCCCCGACCTGTCGAAGCTGTTATCCTTGTTGTCCCTGAGCACAAATCGATGCACACATTAATAACCGATACCCACAAACACTCCACACACACAACAACACGTGATTAGTACTTCTAAACTAATAAATCAGGGAGCAAACGCGTACCTATACATATTTGTAGCTAGACTGGTTCCGTCCAAACTCGCGGGTTCAAGGAACGTAGACGAAGGTCATTTTGTCCATGAGTCACTTCTCTATTATTACCTTTTTTTGTTGGAAAATAAAAACTCCAGTTACGTGTTACGTTGGTACGGAATCGATAGAAATTTGCTATCGCATGCCATGTTTTAAAGTTGAGCGGGTAATCTGAATATGTCATTTTTTATTGTAGGTATGAAATGATTCATTCGTTAAATAAATAGTTCTGTTTACATATTTATTTAGAGATCGTTTGATAAGTATTATGTTATGTCTAGCCCTGACCAGGTGTCTGGCCGTGACCATAAATGCTAAGGTATGCAAAGCGTCTGGTTTAACTGATAAACAGTATAACAAGTACATCTAAATAAGGTTAATTGGTATATCATTTTAAGCGGTAAATTTGAATGTGAATTATTTTACGAAACTTATCTAAATGTGGGTATTTGAATGTAGCCGCGAATGTCGCAAAAGGGTGTTTTTAGCTGAGTAAGCACGGCTGTAAAACATCATTGACACACTGCAGACATGCTGTTGGCTAGAAATTATTATTGAGTAAATGTCATTAAACATCATATTTCTCATCGATGTTCTAGTATTGGCGAAAATCGGAGTTTCACGCTGTAACAGTGGGACCTCAGTTTATGTATAATTTTCGCTATCCACCGTCCGGATCATTTCTGCCAATCGCGAAATTACCGTACTTATAAAAAGTATATGCATGCGTTCATACTGGTCACCGCACGTTTGTCATTTAAAACGCTACAAACAGACACAAAAAGTAATAAACAATCTAAAAAGTTTGACGGCTGCTACAGTTATCTACCCAAATAGTCGCCACGCCAACTTTCTAAAATCACTTTTGTCGCGAGTGCATTCACTGCGCTGAAATGACATAACGACATTTTACATTGTGCGGCGTGTGCATGAAAAACGAAGTGACAAATACTTCACGTCTGAATGTCTATTTGCTGTGTCGCAGTTGTTTTGAATAATAAATGTAGCTTACTATTCATTTTGGTACGTGTGAAACGCTCGATATACCACTTAGCTAAACTGCCTTTTCATAATTATTAAGTACACACTTAGCTATATCTTTCTTTCGCAGACAACACGCTGCAAAAACATTGAAAAATCGAGATCTCCAAAAAAGTTTACAAGTCTATACATTTTGTAGATCTTTATAATAACAAAATGTTAAAAAGCACATACCTATTAAACAGAGGGTCTACAACCTTTATCTCGATCATCTAACCGCCTTATAGACATATTTTACTATAGACCGCATTTGTACCATTACAACATCCCATTCAATAAGAACAAAAACAATATTTATGAGGTCGCAGTTTGAAAACAGGGCCCCTCTAACATTTCTTTATTTTCGGTCGCCCTTCAAAAGACGTATGTTAAATCTTTGAATTCCTTCTGCTAGCGTGAAATACGACCAACCGAATGACGTAATCTTTGAAAGAATGAGAATAAAACAAAGTTTGCTTAGTTGACATGAGCTGAGATCGTCAAACGAAGTTTTCTTATCGCATTCACCTAAACCGTTCATCTAATTTTGATTGGATTTCTTAGATAGCTTTCGAACTGGGTAAGAAATTAAATTACTTTCACATCAATATACATAAATACTCAATACCGGTAAAAGCTAGTTTAAACAAATACATTATTGTAACAGTTCATATTCGTTTATTTGTTGTTAAGGAATTTAATTAGAAAAAGTGACGCAGCCAAACATAAAAATGTCAGACATGTTCACATGTTAAACGAGTCCTAATAAAACTTACACGTGAACAGTTTGACCTTATCCTCTCAAGCAGTGTGAAGTGGTTGAAACACAATATGGAGTGCTTGAAACTACACTATTCATAAGGTTTTAATAACTTGATTTATAAAGCAAAAAAGAAAAGTTTCAAGAGTTTACAGCTTTGTTTGAAATGGTTTAGAGCAGGTACGAGGACGGGACGGGAACTTATTGGGAACGCAGCAT
This sequence comes from Euclidia mi, assembly GCA_944739405.2. Classification (NCBI taxonomy): domain Eukaryota; kingdom Metazoa; phylum Arthropoda; class Insecta; order Lepidoptera; family Erebidae; genus Euclidia; species Euclidia mi. The sequence continues at coordinate 5,105,106 of OX123200.2, read as the reverse complement.
TGATAAAAAAAGCCGACTTACCCTTTGGAGTAGATCGCCAAAGTTTAGCAACGTTTAAGCCAGTCACAAGTAGACCCTGGACGTTATTTACCACATTTAAACACAAAATAAGTACGTATCAATGTAGGCCTATGGGATCAAGAAAATAATACAAGAGTGTTTTAAACAAAGAAATTATCGTTCTCGTTTAAATTACTGTGCCAACATTTATCATACTCCTATTAAAGTTTGACAGGTTAATAATACGCTAAGTTAGAGAATTCAACGGCACGGCCTACAAAAAGCTATTATAGTAATTAACTCATTATGTAATTACATACATACATAACGTCACGCCTTTTATCCCCGAAGGGGTAGGCAGAAGTGTATTTCTACACCCACTTTTCGCCAGATATACTTTAGCCCCACGTAATAAGGGGCGAGCCTATTGCCGTACCGGGCACATTTCCAGACTCCGTGCGGCTACTGAGAATTTCGTGACAGAAAAACCCAATAACACTGCCCGACCCAGGAATCGAACCCGGGACCTCCCGATCCCACGCGCACATTTATGCCGCGAGACCAAGGCAGTCAATTATGTAATTATCACAAGAAAGTTGTTACCTATTAGTAAATACTGATTGAGAGTATTTATAACATAAATCAATACATACAAAATCGCTGACGACAGTAGGTGATTCATCTAATTTAACCCTTTCGGAAGTCCTAGTCCCGGCTGCCACGAAGATCTTTGACAGACGTTATACCACGTCAGTACCTAAAAAGAAACTGATACGAATCTAAACCATGCAATATCGCTGTCCTTTTGGGTTACGGAGGTCAGACAGGCAGTCGCTCTGTAGGCAAGCTTCGGAGAGCATGGAATCATCATTATATAAAATGCTAGCTAGATACTTTGACCTGTATACCGTTCTTATAGCGTAGTAAATAAGTATTAAAATCGTACTGCAACTGTATAGCTTTACTTGTCGCTGTTTGTACAAACAGGTAGTAGAGCCTTGCTGATTTCAGCATGAATGGGCCGGCTCGACCGGGGAAGTACTACCCTCTCACAGAAAATCGACGTAAAGTAACAGTACTTAAACTGTTGTGTTTCGTTCGGTGAGTGTGAGAGTGCCGGAGGCCCTATCCCCTATTCCTTCTCCCTCATCCCACTCCTCATCCTATCCCTTTTCCCATCCCCAAGGGGCGGCAACACACTTGTGACTCTTGTGGAGTTGCTTGTGTCCATGGGCGGCGGTAATTGCTTACCAATCTTACCATCAGGCGATCCATCTGCTCGTTTGCCTAATATTACGATTAAAAAAAAACCGACATAGGGCCGAATGTTGGAATTATTTTCTTAAGGCTTTGCCAATTATGGTATTCATTGTTGTGTTTCACCAGGCGGGAGAAGATGAGGAATATATTTCAAATACGGCACTCAATCTGTTTTGAAGAAGGATTACCTTAAATCAGATATCTTGTGTCATACATAATCTGTCAGTGATAAAATCATCGTATCTTTTATCTAATATAGTTGCTATTGAATAGTGACACAATATTGTACATACTATTGCAGATTTATTCTCAGTAAGGTTTTGTAATACTCTATTATATGTGTAATATAACTACATGGGCTAAACTACTGAAGCTGGAAACATGAAATTTGGACATTTTTTATGACATTAGACACTAGATTTTTTTTATATTTCAGCGATAATCAAATAGGGTCAGATTTGTTTGAAACATCTGATTTGAAAAGCTTGCTGTAAGAAGCGCGACCGCGCGATCTATATATTGTGATAAGGTACAGTCGAACAACTTCCCGCTAGACCACCATAAGGGCCAGAATCGCTCAGCAAGACATTGTCGCTTCCAGTGCTACTTTACTCGCACATTAACACTCGTATACAAAACCAATTGCTAGGGTGCCTCGACTCTATGAGCGAGCCAAGGAATTTTTTTTCTCACTGGTCCACCGCCAACTTGTTTGATAGTACATAATCTGACAATCTTTTGACCTATAAACCATTTGTTATTTTTTTCACGTTTAACGAATATTATACTACAAGTATAATATAAACAACATCTCACGCTGAGTGGGTAATGAGCACACGGTATAACATTTTCGAGGTGCAAAATAAACGCAATCGAAAATAGTCTTCATTGCGTAAGAAGCGCGTTTTGTTCAAGAATTTGGTACGAATGCATGCAAAATACGCAGTTGTAAGAATTAACAAAATTAGCGGATTAGTTAAGACAATTTTGACAACTATTTTGACCCGTTGTACTGTATTTTAGTTACTGTACGTACGACGTGTTTATAAGCTGATCATGCAAGAGATGAATTTTCGTTTAGGCCTGAAACAACAAAGTGCACATCGAAGTGTGGGGTGATCGGGTCATGATCGAAGTCGAATCTACAATACTCGGCGCATTGCTGAACGGCGACGCGACCGCTTAAACTAAATTAATTGTAAAATCTGAGAGCCTGGACCAAAGTATCATTCCATATTACGTCACGCGGTCGACGAAAAAATAGGCAAAGGATAAGTAACCAATTGATTAAGAAGGTTGAATTATTTTAAACCAAACGATAGGGATATTAGAAACGAGGAGCGAGTACAACTTCTAGGCTCTCAGGTCAGACCAGTAAGCGAACCTCTGGCTCCAAGACGAAAAGTCTTGGATGCAGGATTATGATAAAGAGCCACTCACAAACTAAGTCACACTTATAGATGAGGGTATGGGGTCGATAGTGTGAAATGGTATGAATAACGAGACGAGGATGTATAAGACTAGCTGTGACAAGCATGGGAGATGGGTCAAAAAGCCTAAAAATCGTGGTATAATTTTTTTTTAAGACACCGGACTTTACAAACATACAAGTAACGGACACAATGAACACCCAGACTCGAAACAACAATTTATGAATACACAAAGTGTTGTCTCGTGTGGGAATCGAAACCACAACACTCGGCGCAGTGTCAAGCGGCGAGGCGGCCGCTTAATCCACTACGCCAACCGTGCAGTCAATTTATGGATGGCATCTAACTGTAGTATTATACTAGCTTACCTTCCACGGAAGCTGCCCCCGCGCTGTGGGAAGTCCTCATTGTCCTCCCTGGGCGGTCTCCTGTCGTCTTTGAAGCTCTTCTCGCGACGGAAGCTCTTCTTCTTTCCGTCGTCCGACACGCTCTCTGGTGAACTAAAGCTCTCTGGCGCGTCTTTGCGGACTGGTGTTGTTGCTTTTATCTGTAGACAATAGCATAGATTATATATTGGAAAACTAGTGCTTGCTTTTTGGTCACACTGCGGAAACGATCGGTGTGAAGAAATTGCTAATTGTTTTAAATGCGATCTGCCAAACCTTACATAAATATAAATAGCACAATAATAAGAAACCACTTTACCATACATAAAGGTCAAGTACCTAATAGGGCATGCAAAACCGGTTTTCCGGTTTTGCGCAAAACCGGAAATCGGCCGAAATTTAATGATTTTTGAAAACCGGTTTTGAGAGTCAAAACCGGAGCTCAGCTCCGGTTTTCCCATTATTGAGTAACAATTAACATTTTGATTTTTATTAAAAAAAATTTCAAACACTCAAAAAATAATTAATTTTGAGTCATCAAATGTATCCGAACCGAACACAGCCTGCATCCACCCACTTACACGCCTCCCTCCACTACCCCCGCACCCCGCACCCGTAACCCGCCAGCCTGCGCCTGCGTTGTTGCAGTAATACCCTTACCGGGAGTGCAAGTGCGTGTCCGCCGCCCTCGCCTGCGACGCTAGGACAAAATGTGAGTATTTACTTAGTTATTAATTTATTATATTTTGTGTCTTTTAATGTACATTTATGTTGAGCTCGTGGATGAAACGACACGAAGGGCGCAATTACATCCAGTAGTTGCTGCGTTAGCCCGAATTATATTACATTATGGTTCACCACTTGTGACAGCAAGCAAGATTTAATTAAAACTTGTGTTTTATTATTCGTGTTATATAGATAATTTTATAACTGACAAAAGTCTTTGATTCGGTTCTAATCTGAGCCGTTTGGATTGTCGTTCTATCGAATCCCGTTCAAAGAATACGTGAATACCTATTTTGGGTAGGACTTATAGGACGACCGCACGACAATTAAACGTCAACGATATTTGTCTTGTTTGATTTACGTGAATCAAGGTACAGGTGTAATTGCGCCATAACGTAAGAGTAGAACTTTTGTGCCAATTTTTCCAAGTCTTAGAGAAAATGATTTTTACAGATTTAATATACTACGTGTAACGGAAATAACGCACATCCTCAGACACCCCAATTAGAAAACCTTGTTATAATCATAATACATGCATTGAAATATTTTTTTATTAGCCTAAACATTGTTTTTTATCGAAAGTATAAACTTGATTATAAGTGAAATGCGTGGTCACTACAAACCTGCGCACGCACACAATCACACGAAACGTTTGCTGTGGTAAACAAACGACAGCGAAATACGATACGGTCTATCATTTTTTAACATGGTTAGTGGCTATTGTGACTATCTTAATTTAATCATACCTAGTTAGCATTATTGATACCTACATTAGAAATTAAAGTAAAAGAGTATCAATGAAAGAATTAAAGAAGAACGGCGGCGGCGTGTTTAAAGTTGTGAATCATATTATAATAATGTTATTTTGTAGTTCGTCTTCAAAGTTACAAAAATGTTGATTTTTTTGGTAATTGTGGGTGGCTGTGTTTAATATTTGAAGATGCTGATTGTGTTTTCTATGTTTAAAATATATTATTTTTGATAGCAGACTTAACCTTTCAGCCCTCTTTTTGGCCCAGATAAAATTTTTTGACATGATTTTGACAGCCCCGGCGCCCCTGCGCCTTAGATGTGATGGCGTCGAAAAAATTGCGTTGTACAAAATATATTATGTAATAACTCTACAACGAAACCATATTTTTTAATTCAATAAACTATATTGTAATCATTATTAAATTTTCTTTCTGCCAGGCATCAAAATAAAGTGTTTTGTCAAATATTTATATTGTTTTCACAGATTCAAACTTCACAACAATGACAAATCACTTCGCAATCAGTCACATAATAACAAACTTTTTCGCAAACTTTTTCGTGCCATATTACGATGTATTTCATTCAACCAGTTACATAAAAACACTTCTAATAAGCTAAAAAACAGTTTTCTAATAAGAAACACTACTTACTTACGTAAAATACACAAAAAAAACACTAACACAAACAAATCACGGAACTGCGCGTGAAGCTTGCGCGATGCATATTTTTCGACTGTCAAAGCTAAACTGTGGATGCACAGATTATACAATATTTTATGCTCAGAATGTAGAAAATTTATCAAAGAACGGAACGCACTAACATTGTTCATACAAAAGTCGTCTCTAAACGTGCGAATTTAAGGTATTTTCTTGAATGTAAGTGAGTGACAGCCGGCTGTCTCTTGGGTTTTAAGCGCAAAAATTTTGGGCGCCCAGCCGGCTGTCTTCCCGCCGGCCGAAGGTTAATAGGTACCAAAGATACCAAAAACTTACTTGTTGTTCATTTGATCTCAGTTAATTAATCTTTATACTATTATAAGTTCATTGTTATCTGTACAATTATTATCGTTTGGATTAAAAAGAAATGTATCATACAATTTGTTTTATTTGTAGACTTAGTATTTTAAAAAAATGGTGTTTCTTTTTTTTTGGTAAAACCGGACCTAGCTCCGGTTTTCGGTTTTGGTCCCAAAAAAACGATGTTAAAAACCGGTTTTGATGACTTTCCGGTTTTGCATGCCCTAGTACCTAATACGTATTTTATTTGCTAGCTGTTTAAAGTTTAGCTAGAAGTTTTCTAACAGCTACTTGAAACACACGGTTACAATTTTGACATAAATCGCCAGTGATAGTTTTGCGCAAAGTATTGCACGAATTATCCTTTTGTCCTTGCCTGTAGGCCAATAACCTTTCTTTCTCCCAAATCGTCAAGAAGGTTTACAGACCTAAGATTCGAGCGCACGGTAGTTGCAATCGCCCACTCAACACCTACGTTTTTACTGTCCCTCTTTTGTCACATACTTCGCTAACGACTCAAAAATTATTTCAGCTAAACAAAAATATCATTCTAATGCACAAGCATTATTTCATAAACAAAAACATTGTTCTTAAAATGGTAAAATAAAACTAGAGGGCATTGGCTTCTTTCAAAGTTTATGAAACTTCCGATAAAGAAAATTTGTTTTAATTCAAGTGGACATAAATTTGATCGGTTTCTGCGATAAGAAACCCCCCAAATCAATCAGCAGCTGTGAAGCATTAGACCGTATTTTTATCGCTTCAAAAATCGTAGTAAAAATGTGTATGTCTCTGTGGACGTATTCAATAAGGTTCTAGTAATTCGATTAACCATATTTTCTTTTTATGATGAACCTTTTCATTGCAATTTGATATAAATTCTGGCAAACTTCTTGAACACTACCGTAGACCAATATGCATGCGCAGGAGACATTTTTGTACGTAAAATTGCTACTGCGCAGCTCTTTTGGTCAATGGTAGTGTTCAAGAAGTTTGGCGGCGTCTACAAACTACATTTTATTTTTATAATTAGCATTTTAGCAACGGTAGCTATAAAGAAAGTAACTTAACCTATCAGGAAATCCGCCTCCATAACATTTTTAATTACCCAGGAAACCGACCACTCACCCACATGACCTGTATATTTATTTTCGGACCATCAAAAATCCAACGTGTTAACTTATGGTTATGATCTCTAACGAAAGAATACCTTTCTTTTGTTACTTAAAAAAAATATTAAAGACGTCGAATTAGTTTAAACCTGATATACAAATACAAAACTCAACAGCACAAGTGCATTGTTCGTGGTTCGATTTCATCGATAAAGTAAGTCATGGCCTTTCGAACAATAAATCCTTACGAACCACGCCAACGTTAAATGTTTACGAACGATTAAGAATTATGTTCAGCGCAAATAAATAATGATATTTATATTTTATGCCCGTAAACGAGTTGATAGCTGAAGCACAAATTGCCAATTTATTTTTAAGGGACTTTGTTGAATAGGGTATTTTACCCCATGTGAAAAAAAAATAATAACGTATATTTAAGATAGTATTACCGGAAAACATACGGAATATATTAGTTACAGCTCATAAAATGAATAAATAGAATATTAAAACCATTTTAAAGAATTCCGTTTTAGTATCTGTGATTTAATCACGCAAAACGGCAGCCGCCATGACGAATGTCATTAACGTCAAATGACGTCATAAACTTAGTAGAATTTTAAACAACTAAACCACGTAACTGTCAAAAATGCAAGCATTATACGTTGTTTACTAATTATGTTGCGTAAGCAAGATCCAACGTTTTTGCCTGATAAACCGCGAACATTTAAAATGTAAATTTAAAAGTTGTTTAAAAACTACTAATCAACTGAATATATTTTTTGTAATTTTTCTACTACTTTCTTAAAGTCATAGGGTCATCTTGAGACACTTTTAAAAAAATGGTGTAATACCCTATTATTGATATAACAGTTAATGTTTATGTGTAGTTGCTGTATTCGAAATTTCCTTCGTTGGTCCCGTTGGCTATGTTTGCAAACTTACGACTAATGCCTCTGCTAGTACGAACGACAACTCGTCAAGTTAAACATTTGCCATTTGTGCTGTTCTTATGGTGTAGGAAATAAGTATCAAAATCGTTTTCTCTTGCTTTGTTTACTCTAAGCACGGTCAAAATTGAACTCGACTTTTTGCGAGAGTGTGTAATTTGGCCGATCGCGATAGGCACCCTTCTGCATCTTCTTCAATAGATATACATCTTACAATGTACTTATACCTAATTCTTATAATAGACATACAATCACGTACCGGAGTACCGACTTACGAATTACGCACGCACGTACGATACACGCAGTTTGATAAAATTATTCAACTCATCATTATTTTTGTCGTACCCTAGCAATAGGTCCAAAACTACATAATTACTTGATGTACATCATGTCACTTACAGAGCTAATATTATGTCTGAGGTACTTCAGGTTCCAAAGCTAGTCTTGGATGCAACCGGGATAACGCTGGGACGAGAATCATGACATTATTTCATTTATATAATTTCATTGTGTACCTTTCATTAGTAATTTGTGCGAAGTACAATATTTAATATACTATAATAGTACAAGACGGACGTACGCCGACCAAATCGGTGACATACTAAAAAAAAGGCCAAATTAAAAGTACCCATAACCGGCAAGCATGTATGATGAGGTTAATGAATGTCGAGGAAGCAAAGGAAGTATGTTTGAACCGGAGCATTTGGCGTTTCTTAGTCTCTGCCTACCCCAATGGGAGACAGGCGTGACGATAGATATAATAGTACAATACTTACTATATTATAAGTCTTGTCTTAAAAAAAACTAAACATAGACAACTGTCGTAAAGACAATCCTCTTTTTTGTCGCGACTCGAAGATTTCACATAGTCAGGGAGCTTCTATATAATAAACAAAAAACTCAATAAAAAGACGACGATAAGTCTACCATCTTTAAAAACCCGTTTCATTGCACTGCAATTTTTTTTTAAATAATAAAAAGCAATTATTTAATTAATTCGCGTGCAAGAGCAATGTCGTGTGAAAACATCAACATATAAATAATAACGCCCATGACATATTGCATCATCAATAGTACGATAGACTGTTAGACTCACCGTCGATTATCATGTAAATGCAGCAAATGATTCATGCAAAGTGAAAATATTGGATTACTATTTAACTAGCTCTATTGTAGCGGCAACATAGCTATATTATTGGTTACCGCTTATACAACTTTCACTGTAATTGCTGACCGAGGCATTGTCTACAAGCAGAGATGTTTTCGTGATACTTTCATATACAGATTTTGTGAGGTTAACGATTTATGAATAACAGCAGTTGACACTTTGAGTAATGGCAGATTAGTGCACTTGTATTTTGGTCATTAGTTTTAAGTCTCTTTCGTTTTTTTTTGACGATTATTTATCTATAGCTCTCATATCAGAGCCCATGCTGCTTTTGCGGGTTTTCAGACAGAAATCTCAACAATAAAGTTGGTGAATAAATACTAGTATTTCTTGTTTAAAATGTTCCATTCTGCAATCTATTAGATGCAATGTTTCAGATCTTGAATAAAAGAAAGTTTAAAAGCTTTACAGCATAGGTCAAGTATGTGGATACATAATAGCCATTACAAATTTTTTATCAGTTTTATTCATTGGTCCATAAGATGAAGGTAGCAAAGATCAGAAAATGGTTGAGATAGTATATATCAGAATTTAAAAAAATTACAACAATAATGAATGGGGGGGTGGAGTTGCTCGCGTCCGTAGGATTCTCCATCTTTTCCTAAGACACACCCTACACGTGCCCCCTGGGTGGTGCTAAACGAGCAACAACGCCGAGCAACAGGCGGCGGTCAAATAACCTGTCATGGCCCCCACAGGCCAAGAGGCATTAAATACCCTCTCAAAGAGTGGCCATAACACCTTGGGAAAGTGATATGAGTGATCCCCCAACTTTTAAATATGGAAATGTCGAAATATAAAGATAGTGATATGTCATGCGATCCGGCTAACACCCGGCGCTCACCGGTACCCGGGCCCGTGAGTGAGAAATTGGCTACCGAAGACTGCGCAGGAGTAGGCGACCAGGCTCCTGTGTTAGTAAATACTACTGGCAGCAGCAGCAATAAAAAAATGGTCCAACAGGCTTTTCATCCCAGCCTCTTCATTACAAGACCAAGAACACCGCCAACAGGTAATGAACAAACGACAGGGGATAATCCTTATGAGATAGAACAATTGCAGAGTAAGCCACCGGGTCCACCACCTTGGCAGAGAGTACCTACAACCAAAAACCCAACGAAAAAGAGAAAAACTGTCAGTACCCCTTCCCCAGAAGCTGCCACAACTTCTAACAGTTTCAGTGGCCTACCTATCGATTTAACAGAGGATGATTCTAGTCAAACAGCTAAAAAGCCAATTAAACCTCCTCCCATTATCTTATATGGAGTAGAGGACATCAACAAGCTCACTACACTTTTAAGTACTGTAGCAGACAAAAACGAATTTACATACAAAATAGTGTCAAAAAACCAACTAAGAATAAGTAGCAAAAATATTGATGTCTACAAAAATCTGATAACTCTTGTGAGAAACAATGGACTTATTGGCCACACATTTAACAGAAAAGATAACAGATGCTTCCGAATCGTTATCAGAAATCTTCACCCTTCGACACCAATCAGTGCCATCAAAGAAGAGATAGAGGCTACAGGCAACGAAATCACAGGGGAAATAATTAATGCCAGATATGGTCCAGAAAAAACCCCTTCATCTACCTTTTTTGTTAACCTCGTTTCTGGCCCAAATAACATAGCCGCCAAAAACCTCAAATACATTTATCACCAGTCTGTTATAATAGAAGATCCCAAGAAGAAAAAGTCCTTAGTACAGTGTCAACGGTGTCAACAGTACGGGCACACAAAAAATTATTGTTTGCGCCCATACAGGTGTGTAAAATGTGGACAGTCTCATAAGACTTCGGAGTGCACTAAACGTGACCGCAACACCCCAGCACATTGCGCCCTCTGCAATGGTCCACACCCTGCAAATTACAAGGGATGCGAGGTTTACAAAGAAATTCTTGCCAGACGTAGCCAAAATAGCATGCTCACTACAAAGCCAAATCAGAGAACAAACACAAATCCAGCTCCGATACACATGCACAGTTCTAAAGTCGCAAAAGAAGAAAACCCCTCTGAAGTCAAAACCTATGCTAAAGCTCTCCAGTCAAATTTCACTAATCCTAGTGGTATGTCCTTCCCACAAAAAACAGATACAAATCTTTCACTTGAACATATACTTCTTAAACAAAATGAGAAGTTTGATATAATCCTCCAACAAATGAGCTCCTTAATGAGCCTCATAGTCAATCTTGTTGATAAGCTAACAAAATGAGCTCAACATTAAATTTAGCAACATGGAACATAAACGGTTTAGCCCCCAATAAAAGCGAGGTAGAGATTGTAATGACTCAACACAAGCTCGATGTTCTGCTGATCTCAGAGGCGCATTGTACTACAATGACTCGTGTCCAATTTTCTAACTACTCCTGCTACTGCACACCGCACCCTGATGGAACTAGTCATGCTGGAACAGCACTGATAGTTAGAAAATCTCTAAAACACCATGAACTACCAGGCTATAATCAAGATTATCTGCAAGCGACCACAATTGCGATTGAAGATACAACCGGCTACCTAAATGTATCTGCAGTGTACTGTCCTCCAAAACATAAATTGAGCGAAGTAATGCTCTCTCACTTCTTCGGCACCCTTGGTAGCCGGTTTGTGGCCGGTGGAGACTGGAACGCCAAACATATGTGTTGGGGATCTAGACTGACAACCACCAGAGGCAGACAGCTGAAATTATGTTTGGACCAAAACAACATGAGTGCAATCACAACAGCTGAACCTACGTACTGGCCAAGTGATCCAAGAAAAACACCAGATCTGATAGACTTCTTTGTTGTTAAGGGTATAGGGAAACATTATCTTAAAGCAGAATCATGTTATGATAGCTCATCTGACCATACTCCAGTCTTGTTAACTGTCAGCTCCATGGTGATAGAAGTATCAAAGCCAGAAACTTTATACAACAGGTACACAGATTGGATATCTTTCAGAGACTACCTTGAGGAACATATAGACCTGAAAATAGCTCTCAAATCACCAGAGGATGTTGAAAATGCCACCAAGTACATAACTACCCTGATTCAGAAAGCTTGTTGGATTAACACTCCCGAATCTAGTCACTATAAGCCTGTCATTAACTACCCAGCAGAAATAAAGAAACTTGTGTTGCAAAAAAGGCGCTTCCGTAGAATTTGGCACCAAAGTAGGCTCATGGAAGATAAGTCTAATTTCAATAGAGCGAGTAAAGACCTAAAAGAAATGCTACAGACTTGGCGGGATGAAACCTTGCAAGCGCAGCTGGCATCATTAACTGCTTCGGAGGCTACCAACTACTCCCTTTGGAAGTTTACAAAACACTATGATAGACCCCAGGCTGCCAAGCCACCACTCAAAACACATCAAAACTGGGCGAGAACACACAAAGAAAAAGCTAACACCTTCGCTGAACATCTGTCAAATGTCTTCTCACCGAATGAAACCAACAATAACCATTTTGAAACCCAAATTGACTCCAGCTTAAATCAAGCATATCAGATGTGTCTTCCTCCTACTCCAATAAAATACAAGGAAGTGTGTAGGGTGATTAAAAACCTTAAAGACAAAAAATGTCCTGGTTTTGATTTAATAACAAAAGAGATCTTAAAACAACTTCCAAAAAAGGCAGTGATATTTTTGACGACATTATTTAATGGCATCCTTAGAGTCCAACATTACCCACAACTATGGAAAGTATCGCAAATTATTATGGTACATAAACCAGGAAAACCACCTAATGATGTCACCTCATACAGGCCAATTAGTCTCCTGCCAATTCTTTCAAAAGTGTTTGAAAAGCTTCTGTTGCATAGATTACTTCCTATTCTCGATATAAACAATACTATACCAGACCATCAATTTGGATTCCGATCACACCATTCCACCGTTGAACAAGTGCACAGAGTAAGTGAGAAGATAAGAAAAGCTCTTGAAGATAAGGAGTACTGTTCCGCGGCTTTTCTAGATATCCAACAAGCATTTGACCGAGTCTGGCACAAGGGCCTACTTTATAAGATAAAAGCAAGCTTACCACACAGCTACCACCTGCTGCTGCATTCGTACCTGACAGGACGCTTATTCCAAGTAAAGGAATGCGATGCAACGTCCACATTCTATGAAATAAAAGCCGGCGTTCCTCAGGGTTCGGTATTGGGACCAGTACTTTACACAATATACACATCCGACTTGCCACAAACAGAAAACACTATGACAGCCACATTTGCGGATGACACTGCAATTCTAGCAAGCAATAAAGATGCTGCCCAAGCCTCAAGGACACTACCGTTAGGATTGGACAAAGTTACCGATTGGCTCTGCAAGTGGCGTATCAGGGCAAGCGTTACCAAGTCTGTCCAAGTTACTTTCTCTTTGCGAAAAGGTAATTGTCCACCAGTGCGCCTTGAAAACAGCACACTTCCGCATCAGGACAGCGTAAAATATCTTGGGTTACACCTTGACCGACGTCTAACGTGGCATAAACATATTAAAACTAAGAGAGATGAGCTTAAAATCAGATATAACAACCTTCTGTGGCTCTTAGGAAGAAACAGCAAGCTTGCCCTAAATAACAAAGTCTTGATTTACAAAGCAATCCTAAAACCTGTGTGGTTGCATGGCATCCAATGCTGGGGAAGTGCGAGTAACTCAAATATATCAATTCTGCAACGAATGCAGAACATGATACTACGCACAATAGCCAATGTTCCTTGGTATGTCACAAATATGGAAATCCATGACCATCTACAGCTGAGCACCATCAAAGAAGAGATATCTCAAATGTCTGCAAGATACCACAAGCGACTTGAAGTCCATCCTAACCCATTGGCGTCAACCTTACTTATTTGTAGCTACCAGAAACGATTGAAACGGAAGGACGTTTTCACTTATTAGAAAGGGGTAGACATTCTCACTGGAGAATGCACTCTGCATAACAAGGAACCCTCAAAACATCCGCTAAAAGCTTAAGCTGATTGCAGATAAAATATACAAAAAAAAAAAAAAAAAAAAAAAAAAAAAAAAAAAAAAAAAAAAAAAAATAATGAATGGATTTTAAATGCCGGTACTTGCAAAAATATGATGCTACAATACAAATTAATTATAATCATAGACATAACCAAAATAGATCAAACATTTTGCAAGTCAACAAATTAAATTTATGCATAAGATTAACAAATTGCATATAAAAAGGTTAATGCACTCACCTCATGTGAACTCCTTGGTTGTGACAGCTGAGTCATCCTTCTTGCTACGTCCAGTGGTGGGCTAACTGTTTCGTCGATAAGAGACACAACCATAGTGGTGGAGAGAATGCCCACTATGTGAGCCGTCAAAGTCTTTTCTAGAGCAAGCATTTCCAGTTGATTTGAGGTCTTGGTTTCCACTGGTCTGTTTTCATAGCCCTGCCAAAAATATTACAAAAGATATAAGTATTTCATATCAATATGTTATAAACAGAAATTCATATTTGTAGTGTACTACCATACCTTCAAGGCACACTTCAAGGCTTGTGCAGGTAGCCTGACAAGTTCCGGAGTAATAGTCCTCAAGTCAGACACATCAACTTCTTGCTCATTACCATAGTCCACATAAGATACAACTACTCTGTTCCCTCTGGTGTCTCTCACTCTTGCCCTGTACCAGTTATTATCATCAGGGAAACGGGCACAGCATGCTGCACCAACTGGCAGCTCACCAGGTGAAGAACTATTCTCACAATGTTGCCTTACTGCTTCCATGACAGCATTCAAGTCATCAATTTTATCAGATAACTGCACATAGAATTTTATACAGCTGTCTACATAAGACACTAGAACAGAATGCCGGGAACCCAAATGCAGCATCTCCATCCACTTGAATTGCAGTTTATCTTTCATATTAGCCATGAGCAAGTCTAGCACATTCTTATTGTCCAAACACAATTCACCATACTGTATTAATGGAGGCCCCTCTGGTGCCACAACCTTCAGTGTCATAACTTTACCATTGACTAACTGCTTAAATGCCTCATTTAGATGAGGGCCTTTTTCTAATTTTTTCACACCAGACAGACAAAATCTCATAGCAAACACATTTGGTTTCACAAACTCTTCTGGTATATCAAAAATATCATAATAAGATACCATTTCTGTGTCACCAAAGTCAACAAAGAATAACTTGCACTGAGATCCAGAGAGGTTCATAACAATAGCTCTACAAATAATACGGTCCCCTGACATTCGGCCAAGGCACACAGTTCCAATCATTGGTGGCTCCTTCAAACTGCTATGCGGTCTTTTGTTTATATCATCCATCATATCCTGCAGCTTCTTAGCATCACTCACTAGCTGCACTGCAAATAGCTCCGGACCCTCTTCAGCAAATGATACAAACACTTTATGTTGTGAATTGACTTCTAATAGTCGGCTCTTATAAGTTGTTGATTTTTTCGGTGATGTTGGTTTATTAGCTGCCACTGTTGTAAATGGTGGAGGTGTCGAAGTTATTGAAGAGTTAACATTAGCCTGTTGAGGCTGACGCACAGGTGCTCTGAGGTTGCTAGCATTTCTTGATGCTTTATTGCTAATCAACCGTTGCCCCATCAATGATGTTGCTCCAGGAACACTCCCATTAAAAGGTAGACCTACATTTTGGTGTTGTAATCTCATAGCGGATGCTGGATTCGAAGGGAAGTTTTGATTAATTAGAAATGGAACATGTTCTGGATAAGCTGGTTCACTAATAAAACTTGGCTGCCAGTGCGCTGGAGCTGGTGCGCTATCAGAAGTCAATTGAAGAAGTAGAACTTCTTGTTTAGCGGTAGGTACGGCTACACCAAATCGGATGGTCACAAGATGAGAAGATAAATCCATTCCTTTGAACTGAATAGAAATAATAGGTAACGTACGTGTTAGTGCCTCAATAGTGGCCGGGTATTCAGCATAACAAAGTAGACTCTGAAGTTTCAGTAACAGTGGTTCTTCCCATCTGCCATTTGGATTCATGACTCCGGCTAAGTAGTAATCCGTGGCTTGGCCACATAGTTGCAGGAACATCGGATCATATTTGTCGAAAAACCGTATAGCGCTCAATGAAATTATATCCTTATTTCCATAGTCAATGAAGTGCACACCTACCAGGCCTGAGCTCAAATTCGAAGTGTTTATAACTTTAGCTCTGTAGTATGTGCCATCTTTGTATTTCGCGGCACAAATAACACCTTCATGGATAGCGGCCGGTGCAACTGCTCCGATGCCTTGTTCTAACTTTTCGCGGGCAGAGTCGAATAAACTTTCTATCATAAGGGAAGATTGATGATCAATTTGACCACTTATCTTCAGAAAGTGACCCTCACCGTCTACATGGGTTACAAATAGACGTAAATTACGAGGAATATCAGATGGCAAAGCCATTATTGAAGAAAATTTATACAGTAGAAACTAATAAAGCACGACTCACGTTAATTATCTTATAAGAAACAGGATTACAAAACTCAAGTAAATTATAGCATCGCACTATTCGCACTTTCGCTACACTTTTCCGTTTACGTTACGTTTTCAATAAACATGGCGCCTGGCGCCTTGCAACCATTTTGAAAATAGAGATGCCAAAAGCCAAAACTAATGTAACAATGCTAAATTATCGATATCTCCGGCTATGATTACTTTAGTAGAAACCTATGGTAGAAACCACACTAAACTCACTAAAGTCAAGTAAAGTCGCAAAATTAACTGGCGGAGGAGGCCGGGCCTGCTGCAAAACTTGTACGTATTGATCTAAAATATTTATTTTAAAAACAAATAAAATGAATATATCTATTACGCAATAAAACTTATTTTTATGGATTAATTCACTAAATGAATTAACTGAAATTCAAATTTAATACTTATTACATAATTTTATGCCTTGCAGTTTATTTGTTTAGTAGATGCAACTATGCAAGTAAATAGATAAAACAAAATTTCGTGAATTTTCACATAACTCTACTATGAGATCATCTCTATTGAATGGAAACTGTTCATGATCCAATTGGTTGGCTAGCGATGGGACGAGTCGTCAATTTTCCAACTCGACCTAATCGAGTTGAGTTATTGAATAACTCGAGTTACAACTCGAGTTGACTCGACTCGGTGCCAACTCGATAACAGTTGTGCTAACCTCCGAGCTGCGGAGCGAGTTACCGAGTTGGCGACGACTCGGTGCCAACTCGATAACAGTTGTGCATAACCTCCGAGCTGCCGAGCGAATTACCGACTCACCGAGTTGGCGTCAACTCGCTGGCTCGTAACTTGTACAAAGCAAATAAAACCAGTCGGCCGAGTCAGGCAGGCAAGCCAAGCTAACACTGGCCAACTCGGAAGTCGGAATGCAGAGGGAGAATGGTCGGCTTATTTCTTTCGTTGATATTTCATACGCTTGTTAGGTACTAGGTACACGAAATGAATAAAGCGTGATATAATACGCAGTTCACTGGTTTATTTTAAGAAAATATCTCCCGTGAATGTAACTCACAAATCAATAACATTATTACAAATTAACAATCATATTACAAACAAAAATTATATTCAACGGATCACTCCGCGACCTTGACGAGTTTAGTCCACGCGGCGGCGAGTCAAAGAGTTGCGCAACGAGTCAACGAGTTGCGAGTTAGCCGAGTTATCAACGAAGCGACAATACTACTACCGAGTCAAGACTACAACTCGGTCAACTCGCTAACAGCGAGTTGAGTCGAATCATTGACGAGTTACGGGATGGTTATGTTCGATCTCACCCTAACTCATTACGTTACTTTGGGTGACGACGCGACGAGTTGACGAGTTGCCAGTCGTGCCATGTTGTGAACGACGCCTACCGAGTTAGCTCGAGTTAACATAAAAGCAGATCGAGATGACTCGCTCAGGAGCTAACTCGAGTTAATCGAGTTAAATAACTCGAGTCGCCCTTCGCTATGGTTGGCCGACAACGACATTGTAATAACTACACCCACTTTATAATGTCGATTTCAAATTACATCAATTATATGCTTACCATGTTAAGAGATATATTAAGTGATGATAAGTAAGTAACTATTTTCTTTAATTTGATTTAAATGAGCATGTTCGCTGATATATAAATGTCGTGGCATGAGTTACCATTACCAATACCAAAATTATCTGTGGCTGATTTATAAAATCATCTGTTTGTCTTTGTCACGATCACGACTTGTCAAGTTTATGTCATCTGCTGAATGTGTCATTTATTTCGCGTTTTATAATTTTGTAAATATTCTCGAATTCTTCGATTATTATCATATCCAAGATCTGCTTGTGTTTTGTGCAGTTCTACATGTGGGGAGAGATCAAATATATATCACAAAATGATTGAAACTTGTTCAAAAAGATGCATGTTATTTGGTACCGTCTGTTTAGGAGTGTAAGTAAATAGCTACAACATTCATATGTAAATACCTATGGTACGAGTTTAGGATGCTGCTGCTGCTTTACCTAGAAATAAGAGTAAATATTAAGCAGAGTTCACCGCTTTTACAACTTGCCTGGTGGACGATACACCAAGAATAGAAGCTATTACCACACTGATCATAATAAGCCTTTGTTGTTTTTATTTATGCAATTCCATGTGTTTTTTAGAAATCCCGTGTGCTTATCTATGTACAGAATTGAATATATACAATAGTATGCTATGAATTCTACTTCTCAGAATATAATTCGTTGTGGTTAATTTTTATTACAGATTGACGATAGTTGTATTGATATTAGAGTCTCATTTAGCTGACTCATTGTCTGGTAGCCACAGAATGAAAAACAAGACTTTCCCTACAGAGAACAACTCAACATGTTGGCAGCGTCAACCCTACACTATTATTAGTGAATGTCACCCTTGTTCAGGTATGAACTATTAAATAATTATGCTTTTGTAAAATGAAGACCGCAGTAATTTTAAGACAATTATGTGGTTACTTACAGATTTCGAAATAAGAAGTAAGAGCATAGGAGTCTGTATACACACAAGCTTCAAAGAAATATTAAAATGTGAGAATGGTGAAACAGTCACTAGAAGGTATGAAGTTAACACTAATATATTTTATGATATGGACAAATTATATGGCTTTTTATTATACATACACTACATAACACTGGGCAGGTTAAATTCTGGATCTTATCAATATTTTAACCATCTCAGTTGTAATATCTGTATTTGTACAGTGTAAAAATTAAAAACAGCTTTTGCAAACCCAGCTATACACACAAACCTGTATGTTTGTCTGAGAGTCTCTGGGTTTTCTGGCATGCATACATACAAAATACATGCATAGATGTGCACATGAGCAAATGAAAACTAAAAGAAAGCTAAATGTTGTGGAGATAACACAACACATGTATAATTGTTTATTTTAAATTTCAGTTGTGACAGAGTGGCTTACTTAGAAGAAAGGGCATATTGGAAATTCACAATATGGTCATTTGTGATTGGAGCTGTATCATCAATGGCTGTCATGTTGCGACTACGTGTTCTTAATTATCGAGCCAAACTACGAGCAAGACAAGTCCTTAGCAATGGATCTATTAATTAAAATAAGTAGAACTATTGAGGAAGCTCACAACAGGGATAAAATAAATAATTTTATCTTATGATCTTACACTATGACTATAAATTTGAAAACATTTTAATTTCCAACTGGATCATGAATAAGGATTTTTTTGTTAGATAATCAATATGTATTAACAAAGGTGATTTAAATTGCCAAAATGTATTCTAGAAAGTAATGTTTAAAATACATATAAAAGTCAAGTGCCTAAGATACCTTCAAGTTAATAAACAAAATGGATCAATTGCAAACAGAAACTCAGGGCCCTTTGTAAAATTCCAAATGGGCTATTTTTGTTGCAGCAATATTTCCCAAAAGATATAATCAATGTTGAACATGCCAGCAGAAAGAATTTCATCAACATCAGCCTACAGTCCACTGGACTAGGCCTCTCCTTAGAAAGGCTGACTTTTGAAAGAATTTGCAATTGATTAATTAAGATTGTAGAATAAATTTGTTCACCTAATTTCTTGCAGACCTAATGCAATGATAGATTTATGCTAGTGCTAGAAGATCCAGGGTCAGTCCTACCAGTACCACATGAGGTGGTGCAGTGTCACAATACCTTCAAGGTTAATACGCTAAAACTAACAGAGGCTTATACTAGAAAACAATGAAAATATTTAGAAGTAAAATGGTTTCATTACTGAGATATACCATTTTACTTCTAATTACTTTTAAGACAACAGAATAAGACAATGTAAAAAATATATAATTAATAATTTATTACAAAAATAGAATTTTTAACAGCTCACTTATGACTTTTACATTTACACTGTTACCCAATAACCTGTAGCATTGCTTCATAGATATATTTGTTGGGAAACTATAGTCTTTTGGGAATGTCATCAACAATAACACTTCTTTTGGAGTGAAAAACCTAAGTTTTAATTCTTTCAATGTGTCAACAAATTCTGTGCTTCCTACTTCAAAGAAATTTGCTTTGTCGTAACATGATTTTACTATTTCAGAGTTCTTGTCACAGTATACTGAACCCATACCTTCTATGTAATGGGTGTAAGCTTTTGTGAAACAATTGGATCTTGTTGAGTCAGTATAACAAATGTCCAGTATATTGCCTCTTTTGAGTTTCTTGTCAGGTACTAAGAAGCTTTCAGGGACATTACTTTCTATTATGGATTCCAAAGTACATGGTGTGCCATAGTCTGTTGGAAGACTAGTGATCTGAAAACAGACAAGAATGTTAGAACCAAATATTGATTTTTGAAACAGATTTTAACCAGCTAACCTTTGAACTTGATAAAATGTTAATAATCTGCAAAACCTTATGAAATTATATTTGAAATAATAGATCAATGAAGCAAGAATATGTACACCAACAAAAATTATAAACGAATCATTTATTCATTCTGCCTGTGTTTAGATAAGATCAATTCTAAATAGGTTTAGAACTTACTATTTCATCTTTCCGCTTGAAGGGCCAAGTCAAATTATTTCTTGCAGCTATGCAATAATACCTAAGTCTAGAGTTAGGCACTCCAACATTTGTTGGACATAATAAAAACTCTTGATAATCAAAACTACATTTCTTCAACTTATCTATGAATAAGTTTCTCACAGTGGAAGTTTCAAACCCTTTAACATTTTCCATGAGAATGTATTCAATATTATCTATCTGTTCAAGAATATCGATCAGATATAAAAATGAGTTAGTTCTAGGGTCATTATCATCGAGATATTTGCCGTTTCTTGTGAATGGTTGACATGGTGGTGACATCAGTATTGTGTCAACATTTAACTTCTTTATTTCTGTTGCTGATATTGACTGTATGTTCCGGTTGAATAATGTGGTGTCTGGAAAGTTATGTTGATAGACTGAATTTGCCACTGTATTTATATCAACTGCTGCTACTATTTCTCCTGGTAGACCAGATTCTGAAAATATGAATATCAAAATTTATATAAAGTTAAATCAATTAGGTTATAGCATGCCATACTTTTGAAGAACTGTTCAGAGTAGGTGTAAAGGGTGCAAAGGGTTCCCATCAAGAACTTAGGGTCCCAAGCCAACCTCACCTGCAAGTGGTGCATCTGCCGATCAACGGACGAGGCTCTGGCAAACAAAATATCCCTATAAGCGGCAATAGGCTCGCCACCTATTACGTGGGATCGAAACACTGGCGAAAAGTGGGCGTTTAATATGCCTCTGCCTACCCCTTCGGGGAAACAGGCGTGAGTCTATGTATGTATGTTCAGAGTAGATCTCAAATGAACAAAACATACATTGAATTTCTTTAACATTGAGACCGAAAATTCTGTTTTGAATCTTATTGGGATATTATTGACGCATTACAAAAGTTATTGCTCATTAGATGTGTATAAATGATTGTTATTATTTTGTTTAATTTTAAGTGAAAGCTTTCTATCTGTAAAACATGGTAATATAAGGCTAACTTACCATTCCATGCACAATGCATGCCTCCAATGCCGCTATAAAGCTCTAAAATTTTATGAGGCATAGCTAATTCTCTACTACAGTACAAGATACCTAAATTCTGCCACGCATTTCTATCAATAACATCTTATTTACATAAAAAAGGAAGGTTATATTTTATTTGTTGTCGTTGTCATTTGGCGTGTTGGCGAATTGGCAAATGACGCAAATGTCATTGTCAACTTTGTCATGTTGTCAATGTCGTCCTTTGAGAAAAGAATATAATATGGAGTGGACAAATAATACATATGGATACTTTACGTTATAGAAATATATATGAAATCGACATAAAGCCACCAAACATAGTGTTGTCTCGTTTTTACTTAGCGATATCTCTGTTAGAAAAAAGAGACAGCCATAGGTTACTGAATACAGTGATCATAGTGATTTTTTATCAGAAATGTCAATCGTGCCAGTGTCGCCATATTGCTTGCCAAGTGTTTTTGGTACATCTGCTGTCAAATCGTTGTGTATCGAACATAATAATTTTGATTTTGTGCATAAATATATCTAAAAACCAGATGAATCAGTGCTTCAGGCTTTCCTAGAGATCGTAAAATCATGCCTAAGTGTTGATTTGAACTGTGCAGTGCAAGATAAAGCTATAATCAACACAAATGTACTCTTCACAAGTAAGTAACAAGTCATGATTTATATTGTTGAAAAGGATTAGTACTTGTACAAAATATTGTTACAAGAGGTTCTTTTTATAGTTAATTTAACAGGTTTTAGCTTCGTTATGGCCTAAATGTTGTTATTTTCGTAGTTTGGAATTATCCATATTTACGTATTAGAGGTTAGTAGTGATGTTACTGCTAATGTCGATATGGGTTATCGATATATAGATAATGTATAGAGACTTCCACAAACGATAACATTGTTAAAACTATCTCGAGTCTGTAAATGGAAATAAATTAAACATTGAACCAATTTTGTCTGTACCTAGTAAAGGAAAAGCGAAATTTGACAAACTTACTTTACTTAGACCTGATTACATAAAACCCAAAACCGCTGCATCCTGCTCTATGTTGAGGAAAATAAGCAGTTAAAATAATTATATTATGTTTTTTGCCAACAGATAACATGAACAGCAACTGTATGCGAGTATTCCTAGCAATAAAACGTTGAAGAAAATAATTTTATTTATAAACAAGAGGACGCCCGCTGCTACACCTGCACATTTTTTCAACTGTTTCTGTCCGATCCCGTGGGAATTTCAAGAAAGTCCTTAGTGCACTCCTGCGATCCCCAAAGAACATTCATGCCAAATTTTAGCTTCCTGCACCTTATAATTTTGGCTGTAGCTTATCTGTCAGGCAATCAGTAACGCAAGGATTTTATATATTATACAGATAAAAAACAAATAAATAACATGTATTAATCAATTATGATTTTTCTTACCCCCTTATGATATTTCAGTGTAGCTGTGTGTTTCATTACGGTATGTATGGTGCAAATCAGAAATCGCCGACATAAGGCCGGCGCGCACTGACGTCGCGTCATGGCAAAGGATTTTATTACTGATCAATAGTTTAAAAATATATAAACTTTTTTGTCACTTCAAACTATCTTCGTGTATCAATAAAAACAATTTTTAAACTATTGATTACTAATAAACTGATTTAAATAATAGTTACAGGTAGCACGCCACTGCGTAATGTTGATGTTGTGCATGTATTGTTAGAGAGAAATGCAGGGGGCCTTTAATGTTGCGTTCTCTCTCCCACCGGCGGACACAAATAGACCCCACTCTGCCACTCTATTCTTAATATCTCTATGGTCTAACCCAATGGCAGTCATTTTATTTTCCACATAATTTCGTAGGTATGCGCGCTAATTTCGTAGGTACGTCCAATCCATGTTATTCACAGATCTGTGGTTTATTACTAGAAAAAGTAAGAACCCTTCAAAAACTTAAAAAATATAGTTTTCTTTTTCATCTTTTAGCAACACAAATCGCATTCGCTAGTACGTTAGCTTTAATAATTTCGACTTCTTACTGAACCGAGACAACAGTGATTTTAGTGCTGGTATGAACGCTCTCATCGCAAGCTTTTAAAAGTGTTTACGCCAGAGTTCAACGCAATCGTTTTTTTAATCCTCGTGCGAATGATGCCTAAAGGTGCTATACTTTGTCGATAACAAAAAAACTTGTCGATATATGCTTTGCGTTGCCTAATATGCGCCCAACCCTAATGGACGCCATTTTATTTGCATACGTTCCGTAGGTATGCACGCTAACTTCGTAGGTACGTCCAATCCATGTTATTTACACATCTATGATGTCGTCACCTAGGTCGTCAACTCGTCACCAATGGTCGTCACAGAATGTCGTGGAGTCTCGCATATAGTGTTGTACACCTAGGTTGTGTTGTACACGTAAAATTGGTCGGTATATTTAATTTTTCTTTAGCGTGTCTTTTTATTCGTCTATCAATATCTTACAACCCGTACATTCATTAATAACTATTACGCTATTCTTCTAATTATAATTACATTTTTATAATATTTTCAATGGTCACGAGCTTCCCAAGTCTACGTGGAAGTCCATAAATAGATTGCGGACCCAAGTTGGACGGTGCAAGGAAAACCGAGCCAGATGGGGTTTCTTGGACGAATCCGAAACCATGTGTGAGTGTGGCACTAGCATACAATAAATGCTCCATCTACTATCGTGCCCTAACTGCTCAGACACATGTTCGCTTCAAGACGTAATGAACGCCTCCGAAAATGCTGTTAGGGTGGCTGCGTACTGGGCAAACAACTTGAGACTCGTTATTGACACGAAAAAAGAAAAACAAAATATTTTCAATCTCAGAACCTGAGCTCAGAACAAGTATAAGATATTTACACAATATTCTATTGAGTGAAGCTAAAATAGGAAGCTCTTATTTCTAGACGCTACTTCTAGATAGCACTAGTTAGCTACCACCTATGCATGGAGTAAATCTCCTAATAAATAGTGCCATGTGCTGGTGACATGCATGCAAGATCATGATTGTGACTATTGATAATCGCATACAATGTTTCAATAGAATCTACCTAGGCTTGAAGATAAACCTTGGGCTCTACTTCCAAATCTACAAGTCTTGGACTGCATGGACACTCTTTATTGAATACTGAAATGTTTGCTTCTGTTACACAATAAAGAAACAAAATCACGCTTCTTGTATCGTACATGAAGCGTTTATTGACGGGAAGAGTTAACTTTTGGCACTAGTTTTTAGAATTGCATCCCATTTATTTAGTAGTGATCTGTGATCCCATTCTGGAACATAAAATGGTATCATTGACCGCGGAGATGCCGTTTTTAAAACCTATGCAATAAAATCCCTAATATTTAGTGTACTTTATTCATAGAATAGCTTCTGATTACCTACCTGCATCCGATCAAAATTGTTACGAACATCGATAGTAATGATAATGAATGAAGGCAAAGGTATCTCAAGCAGTAACGTTTCGTTTTGCATAAAGTCAAACGAGAGCTTACAGTTTTTATTGTAAAAGTAAAATAATTTCCGTGCTTAAGAATAAGAATTTAAGCAAAAGCAAGGTAAAATTAAATATCTTCAGATATTTCTTTAATACATACAGAAAATACAATTTTAGGCCCTTTATTTTGTTGTAAACTTATCTTGTAACTGTCAATTTTTGACTGATTAGCAGGTTTGCTGATAAAAAGAAATAAAAAAATCAGTCATGGCGGATCTAAAGAACGGGAAGGACGTGTCAAACGTCGGCGAGGGTGACTCTGTTTCGAAAGATGTTATTTATCTTGAAGAAACATTCTACATTCTTTCTAAGAAGAATTCAGTGTTTCGTGTTCAGCTTACTTCTAAAGGTTTATCATTAACAAAAGAAACCGATGGCAATTCGAAAGAGCAAACCATATTACTACGCGATATTATTGGAAGTAAATGTATGAGGAGCAAGAGGCGTCGAGCTGGTGCCGGTTCCTGCGTCTGCAGTTCATTGGTCGGTAATAGTCAGCTCAAAGTTGTGGAAGAAAACAGCGGCGATCTCGACGAAAATGATATCAGTGCTTACCTCTACATATATTCCTACATCCTGAAACGAAGTCGTCGAACCTTGAAAAGAGAGAGGACCACAATAACTTTGCGCTTCAGGTCTTTCGATAAATACGAGGATAATAACAGGGAAGCGCAGAAATGGAGAACCACTATCAAATGTTTGATAGCAAGTCAGCCGATTACGTACTCGCCGCCGACAAATGATAAGAAAATACTTATCCTTCTGAATCCGAAATCAGGTCCGGGCAAGGCCAGAGAGTTGTTTCAGACAAAAGTAGTGCCAATATTGCAGGAGGCTGAAGTACCCTACGACCTGCATGTTACGAAGTATGCACAATATGCGCGAGAATTTGTTCGTACGCGAAATGTGTACGGTTGGCGCGCAATCGTGGCTATAGGAGGTGATGGAGTGCTGTTCGAGATATTGAATGGGATGTTCGAGCGGCTGGACTGGCAACAGGCACTGTCTGAGGTGCCACTGGCAATATTGCCATGTGGCTCTGGCAATGGACTTGCTAGGACTATCTGCCATCTGTACAAGTGAGTGAACCTTTATATAGTTATTTACCTATCCAGGTATTTACACACTAATTTAATTACTTACATTATACTTTATCAGATAACTATAATGCAAGGCTCTTATAAGATTCTTGTTGGATTTAGGTGGAACAGATTATAATCACCATTGGAATTTGAGTGTTATCAAATTTCTATTTTTTAACTTGTTAAAATTTAGGAAATTTAATTCTAATGGATTTATATTTTTTAAATTAATGATTGATTTATCTACAGTAAGTTTATATACTTGCTTAGGAGATAAGCTTTGAAATACCTACATCTGAAACAAATAATTAGTTTGCCTTTTGAACAATATTTATTAACCATGTGAATATAATATTTGTCTAAAAATTGTCAGTTGAAGTTATAACAGTGTCTATTATCACTAGGGTAGCCAGATGGCCGGGAAATCCGGGATTGTCCCGGAATTCTGCGTCTTGTCCCGTGTCCAGTAATAAGACCTTACTGTCCCGGATTCTGAACACCTATCTAAATGACCAGTTGCTAGTATTTGACCGAGTTATACTAGCAACACTGACGCAGCCGGCACTAGATGCAATCAAACCGAGTCATCCCGTATATTTCCAAGTATTAAATTCAATTATATATGGTACCCACACTAATTATTTTTTAAACTTGTATTCGTTTTACTTAGATGCTGCATTAAATACATGCCTTAAAAAAACCTGAAAGTCCCGACCCGCATTATTATCTATGTATAAAAGATCTATTAAGTACTAAGTTACTTTTTAAAACACTAGCCAATGCAGGGGGGGAGGTATAATTGTCCCGGAAATTATACGGCCGTATCTGGCAACCCTAATTATCACTATATTCACAAGTGATTTTATGGCAAATTATTAATATCAACTGCTCACCTGTTTTTTTGATAACATTTAATTCCTAAAAATACCTGTGTAATAAAAAAGAATGAACCAAAATAGGTTTGATAATTTTCCTTGACATTGACCAGACCAAGTATGTTTTAAAGTCCAATAAGTAATGGTTCTCAATTACCATTTCCTGTAAACATTTCTTGAAAGCGTCAATTACATGAAATTGTGTAGAAGTCATTGTTGCTTCATACTGTTGTGGTTTCATTTCTTTATGTGTAACAGCAATTTTATAGCATTGGACAATGTGTCTACTTGTTCCTTTTTTAAAAGCCTATTGCAATATTTTGGTTCTTGCTAATATTTGGGTAACATAAAATTAAAGCCCATTAGTAAGAAATCATAGTTTCCATTCAATATCTGAATTATTTTTTAAAACTTGTCTTGGTTTATACCTATCATAACTTCAATTGTTTGTAAGTAGACACATTGTACTCAAAGCCAGTTTCACAAAGATTTGAAAACCTATTCTATATACAAAAATAAAATTAAGGTGGTGGAGCCTTTAACCTTTATGATTCATTAAGATGACCGTAAAACCTTTTTATGAGCCATAGTGTTTTCATATGTTTACAGTTAAAACAACATTTAAACATTGTGATTAAGAAATACCTAATTAAAATAATCCAGCACTCGGCAAATATCATTATTAATATTATAAATGCAATAGTAAAGTCTGTTTAGTAGGTATATAACCATATTATAATTTGAGCTTTGGAGCATTTTTTATTGTATTTGAAATGGAGAGACCCGGTTTCTTATTTAAATTATCAACATGAATGTGTTGAATTCCTTATATATGGCTATACTTCATATATATATTTTTGAGTAGGTATATATTGGGTGAATATAGTAAGAGCCTCATATATTAAACTAGCTGAACCAGCATTCACATTCGCATTATTTACGGCTACTGAACCACATCCGTTTCTCATATCAGAAGATGACTTAAAATGAAAAAAATGTGCAGATGGACCTGCAGGTTTTCTCTAGTTACTTATACTTTGCATGACTTCCTGAAAAGTGGTTTAATGAACAGATAAAAGATTGTAGATTGGTCAACAGTCATCCTATTACCATTATCCTGTTTGGCACCTTGTAGACAAGTGGGCAGAAACTACAATTACTTAAGTGATAGAGTCCAAATAGACTTTTGATAGCCTTATTGCATTAAGCTAAAACAACTCGGCTGAGGTGATACCAAGTTAATGAGCTAGACTCCATAAGGCTATGGGTGACCTTATCTTATATTTCGTATGTCGTATTATCGTATTTCAATATGACCTTAAGACAGAATTGCGTCACTGGAGTCTATAAAAAAATATTACTCATGTCCATGTTATGTGTACGAATTTGACATCAAAGGTTATTCTTGCAATGTCATCCCTCTCAGAAATATGTCTTTGTCACGAAAGTTGTACCTTCGTGTCCATCTGGAAACAGTTAGGAATCTTTACAAATTAGTTACCTATATACAACGCAGGAATACGAGGTTTTCTTAGGAAATAAGCATAAAAAAATCGCTTTCCCACAATATTAAAGCTAGAGGACTAGCTAAACCACAAACATCTTCAATCGTCAAGGTATAAAATCGTCGATAGTACGTAAACAAAGTCATTATGTGGAATGTAATGTAATTGCCTCAGTAATGTCGTTCAACAATTATATCCAAGTAAAGTGCACCTATGTATTACGATCTCACAACCTAGCTCTTTGATCTTCAATTTGTAGGTCATAGAGATTGTTCCCGTAAGTAAATTCAATTGTCTTGATGATTACTTTCAAGCTACATACATGTATTATGTTACAGTAATGGAGCAGTCGTATATGGCAATATGTAATTTACTTTTTATTATCAAATGGTTTCCAGAACTACACTGCACTGGCCTAAATGTTGTCCCACTTTTAGAAATATTCGTGTGATTTTACGTATGTTGCGTGTCAGTAGACCAGTAGTCCTATTTTTATTAGCTGAAACAGTTTAGAATGATCAACATGACACAGGAATAATACCGAGTAACAACAGTACATAATTGGCTTAAATCGAAAACATCCGTGGGATTTTCTTCTTCTAAAACTGACAACTTCCACTTCCACTTGAGTAAATCCAGTTCCGTTTAGAATTTACAAACATTCAATCAACGGCCACAAAGGCCACGTAGGCTCAAAAGAATAATTGGTAGAATACACAAAGTCTTGTCCCATGTTGATTAAACCAGCCGGCGTAGTACACACGACTACACGTAAAGCCCTTTGACCTTGTACCGTTCTTATAGCGTACGAAATAAGTGCTACCTATAATCGTACTGCAAATATATAGCTAGTCTTGTCGCTGTGTATGTGGAGGGATAGCAGGTTATCATTACGCCATCTGAGCTAGCGGTCTATTTCTTTTTGAATATTACGTTCTATTTCGATCAATCAATCAGTTTATTACAGTCCACTGCTGGACATAGACTCCCAGCATGCGTCGCAATTACCGGTCCTCTGCCTTGTATTTGGACCCATTGAAAATAAATCACTTATCCGATTTATTACAAAATACGTAAAAATAACGCCTCAATAAAAGCCGCTGTATAATCCATATAGATTGTTTGCCATTCGGTTTTATAGCGCACATGTGAATAGCACGCCTAGTCGAGCGATGGTCGTGTGTGGGAATTATTGCAGATTTGTAAACCAATGCTATTAGAACGATCTACTTAGCGCCTATCTAAATCCGACGTGTTCTTGCAATCTTGATCTTATTATTACGTTATCGCTGTGAGACAAGATGTCTTATGCAATATTTAAGCAAGAATTAATTCTTGTTTTCCTCGAGAGTTGTCATCTTGGAGCTAAAAGCAATGCAGTTTTTTGTCTGACTATAGAGAATAATTAGAGATACAACAGTGGTTAGAAACTTCTTCGTGATATTTGGCTCGTCTATATTTGTCTATAGAATTCTTCCATTCTTGTTTTGAATACTAACCTAATGAAAGTAATTTCGTAAGTTCTAATGCCTGTGTAATGCATCATCTGTAGAATTTATTTTTACGTATTCGTATCAATTGGCTAACTGTGTAACATAATTATGTATGTACAATCAAAGAAGTCGGCGCTAAAATCGGCGAAAATAAATCCCTTGGCTCGCTCATAGAGTCGAGGCACACTAGAAACGAAAATGTTGTATACGAGTGTCAATGTGCGTGTAAAATAGCACTTGAAGCGACGACGTCTTGCTGAGCGATTCTCGCCCTAATGGTGGTCTAGCGGGAAGTGGTTCGACTGTACATACTTCCTTAGAATTTGGCACCAGAGTTTGGCAGAATATAATAATTAATAACAAGCAACTAAGTGATTTGTCTATGTGCAATTTGCGAATGAGACAGCTTATCTTATCGGATAACACTTTCAGTATTTTACCCAACCTTTACATAAGTAACGTGATGGTACAGCTCCCTAGCGGCCCGATTATAATTCGATAACTAGCTCATGAGCGTGGCGCACATCCGATTTGCTGGTTCCCCCTCCTAAAGGGGTGAATTAAAAGGTAGACTTTGTTCAGTTTAGGAATGCTTGCTTAGACCAACTAATCATATCAGCCGAAAGACGTCCACTGCTGGACATAGGCCTCCCCAAGGCTCTCCACACAGACCGATCCTGAGCCACCCGCATCCATTCGCTAACCTCGACCCCAACAAGATCGTCAGTCCACCTAGCGGGAGGCCTACCTCTGCTACGACGTCCTGTGCGTGGCCGCTGCTCCAGAACCTTTCTGCTCCAACGGCCATCGGTTCCACTGGCTAAGTGCCCTGCCCACTGCCACTTCAGCCTGACTATTCGGAGAGCTATGTCGGTGACTTTGGTTCGCCTGCGGATGTCCTCATTTCTGATTCGATCTCCAACTAAATCCACCAAAATTGATAAAGTAATGAAGCAATGTAAGCATTTCATACAGATTAACTACTTAGCTCTTTAATACTCTTTATAAATTTAGTTTTTAGCTTAGATATCATTGAAAGAATAGATTAGGTACATATATCTTTTTATGGCCGTGTGGTTGACGGCATAGAATACAAGTGTCACCACCCCCTATCTTCCCGTGGGTGTCGTAAGAGCCGACTAAGGGATAACACGATGCAAATACCATCTTTGCGTAGAGACGGAAAACTCGACATCAAACCCTATACGTCTGCCTCGTTGGTCTCGCGGCATAAATGTGCGCGTGGGATCGGGATGTCCCGGGTTCGATTCCTGGGTCCGGCAGTTTATTGGGTTTTTCTGTCACGAAATTCTCAGTAGCAGCACGGAGTCTGGAAATGTGCCCGGTACGGCAATAAGCTCGCCCCTTATTACGTGGGACTAAAGTATATCTGGCGAAAAGTGGGTGTAGAAATACACCTCTGCCTACCCCTTCTGGGATATAAGGCGTGACGTTATGTATGTATGTATCTTTTTATGAAGAACATATTATTATGTCTATGTGCATATCGATATGCTCACATTTTATAAAATGCTACACTAATATGCTATATGATACGTGCAGGTAGTTTGTTGATTATAAATCTCGTTAAGGTACCTACTTATATTATGATAATCTTTTAAAAACAACTTGTGTACCAAAAGTCGACCGTATCAAACGGGTTGGCCAGATGAAAGCGTATACAACTCAACGTGCCAGAGTAAAAGCGTGCAAGAGTGCAAAGAGTATAAATATTCTAGCTTTATCCAGTTTTTTAACCTATCATATCAAAAGTAAATAGACCAATCTTTCAGTTACGATAGCAAATGTAGGTCAGCCTTATGACTTATTTATTATTTTATTATGCACGCTTGTATCAAGTGTAAAAGAATCAAGCCTGGTGATTTATTGCTTGTCTGCTTGAACATCCATATTAATAACAAAATTTTGCCTAAGACTACGAATTTGTTCGCGTGAACCACGAATACTCTCGTAATTTCCAAAAATAAAAATACAGTAGTCACTTTTCTTGGCGGACTATGGCCTTACCGAGGAGAGCCCCGTGTCCAGCAGTGGCTTGAGTTTATGTACAAGGCTGATGCTGGTGATTCAGTTTTCAGAGACATTGTTCTGCGTCCCCTTAGTGACTCAAAGTTCAAAATATTTCGTCGCAAACATTAGGTATCTCCTAAATACGCTTAATATATATTATGTTACCATAACAATAATTATATGTGCAAACTTGTGAGTAGCTCATTTGCTTATCACAGTTCATCGCAATATGCGGTACACCTACATCGGAACAGGAGAACAGCTAAAACCTGGTTTTGTTCTGAAAATAATAGCCCAATAAACGCAATGAACAGTTTCATTTAGATAATCTGAAGTAGCGCGACTGGATAGCCAACAAAGATAAGATAAACCGATATTATGATGTCCTTACGACGTGTTCCTACTCTAAATACGGGTTCAATATCTTAGTTAGATTCGTACTTCCGGCAACAATCAGAATTGTAGTATTTGCCCTCTGGTTGGTTATTAAATGACATCTGCTAATGTATTGTTTGATATCGCCGGTGTATATGTATACTGTCTTTGCCACAACTAAATAGCTTTGGTAATAAATAATGCATTAGCCTACTAAACTTGATAACGAATTTGTATATATTAGTGAAACCAGTCACACAATCTAAAATCATCATCAATAAAGGAAATCCGGTAACACCAGGTAAATTGCATCTCATTGTTTTGCACAACCACCGTATAGCAGACATCTTGATTATGACACCTGGGAGGCATTCGATTACGCCACCGCAAATGCCTTCACCGATAAAGCGAAATGAATAACAATTATCAATCTGTAATACGCATATTATGATAACAGAATTGATAAGATGGAACCATTGATTTGAGGCTCGAACTGCGTAATCAGTTCTTTCACTTGATTGTAAACGGCAGATGTAGCTTATGGATGAGTGTAACACAAGGAGTATACCTCGTGCCTACACTACTTCACTCTTAATCTTTCAAGTATCAGATGCAGTATTATCAATACTTAACTACTGCATTAATTGTGTTGGTAATAAAATAATATTGCCCTTTTGTTTTTTGGTACCTGTAACCTACCTACTATGTAAGATAAAAATGTAAAATTGCTGCAGCATTGCGTCTTCAGCTTTTACATAATCACCGTAGAAATTGATTGTTAAATATTTATAGGTTTAGATGGAGAGAAGCTCGCCTGCTTTCTCCGTGTTGCCAATGGGAATTTCTCAACTGAAAAATTCAATAAAAGTGCTGTGTCCAGGATCGATCCTAAATAAATTAGTTTATGTTCCGAGTAAATGGAAGCAACTATAGATAATTGTGCTAAATAGAAACTTAAAATTCTTATGTAAATAATTATTTTCGAAGATAGCATCATGTATGGGGATATCGAAAAATACTTCAGCGCTTGTTGTGAACAACGATAATTATATACGTTTTGATAAAATGATAACCAACTAAATCATTCGCACATGGGTGTGATAATATTTTGCTTGAAAATAGCCGGTAGATTATTTGTTATAGATGTTTAGTATGCATCTCAGATTTGTTTGAGAATTTAAATGTAACTCTTTAAATATGCTTACAATCGTAATGTCATGGATAGCTTTTTAAACTTTATTCATGCATGTTTCTTTCCTCATTTACTCTCGTAACTTCATACTTTTGACATATCGATGCCTGTTTAGTCCGTATACTCGCATGCTTATGGCTGCAACAAAAAATGCATAGTATAATATAATATTCCATCACATACACACAATCACACAACATCATCTACTTCTGTACTATGGGCACTAGATAATGGATAAACATACATATATATTTTGTAAATACATACATATTATACATAGAAACACCCAGACCAAGACAAACATCCATGTTCACGCACACAAATGTTTGACTTGAGCGGGAATCTAACCCGCAGCAGTCACTTACATTCACGCTGCACCAACCAGTATGGATCTAAAACTAGAATAATTGCTAGGAACTTTAGCATTACCTATGTGTGTCCTACCAGTATTATTTGTGTCCTTTTGTTTTGGAGCGTAAGTTCACCGATTGAAATATCTCAGTTAGATAAGATCTTAAGTACTGCCCAACCAGGATTATTTCGCCGCGATGACAAAAATATTCTTCAGCACATAATATGTTAAAATAATAGGTACTTACATCTTAATCTATTGTTCATACCTTAATATTATAATAAACGCGTTTTTATTTGACCTTGCTTGAAAATAAAATGACGAAATAGATTCTTAAATTATCTTTATCTTTGTATCGTAAAAATCTAAAAATATTACTGCAATTCATATGCAAAATATTATAATGAATATGTCGCAGCGGACTATTTCGTACTAATCTGCCACTTTATCTTAAACTAAATGCAAATTAATTTGAATAATACATGACAGCTAGTATATTTGTATAACTGGTTAGCTAAGTAAATCTAGATTACGATATTCTTAAAATGTAGGCGTTTAGTTTTTTGCTTAGCAATACATGCGCAAACTTATAAAAAGAACATATACTCAGGCAAATCTCTGCTGGACTCGTAAAAAGCGCTCTGATGATAATTATTAGCAGTCTGATAATACAGACCGTAGTCAATCCTTCACAGAAGCTTGCGTTTTTGTTGCACAGCTAACTATCGTAATACAATTTTTTGTATGGAATAAAATAATTGTGTTTCTGTATCCAATTGTCCTTCGTAGTCTGTCCTTTGTGTCTGTTATTTCAATTTCTCAATCTTCGCCATTCCAACGACGTTATAATACTATCATCTCAATATATAAAATCCTTGCGTTACTGACTGACTGACAGACACGCTACAGCCGAAACTATAGTGCGCAGGAAGCTGAAATTTGGCATGTATGTTCGTTGGGGACCGTAGGGGTGCACTAAGAAGGGATTTCCCGAAATACCCACGGGATCGGTCAAAGCAGATAAATTAAAAAAAATGTGCAAGCGTAGCTGCTGGCGTCCTCTAGTATACATATATAATATACCTACTACTAAAATAATGCCGAAGATTTGCAAATTTTTTCGCCGAAATTAGGTTTGTAACAATTGTATCATACGAGTCGAAAAACAACATCGAAGCTATGAGTTTAAAATGCTATATTATAATTTTCATAAGCTATGAATTTAAAATATAATATACATTTATATTTGTAGATATTCATAACAATTGTTATAAAGTAATATAATTTGCAAGGCCATTGAAACATAAATCTGTGGATTTTAAATAACATGCTTCGACGATTTCTTCTATTTCCGGTAGTGCGATCGTGTACCATAAGTTTAGCCATTGTTTCCGAATAAATACAGCATTTTTTGTACAGAGAATTATCAATTAAAACATGAAGTCCTATAATGCCTTGCCTGGTCGGTAAAAACCAAATTACGGTGGTAGCAAATGATTAGAAATATATTACACATTTCTGTTTAAAACCCTCTTAGAAGAAGACCTCTGTACAAGCATGATTTTTTATAATGAACCATTTGAGTATGCATAATGTATACAAATGCACTGACATGCATGTTGAGTTGCTGACCTACAGTGTGCCTACTATAAGCATGACCGTAATTAAGTCTTATTAGGTACGTATTCAACGCTGCAAACTGCAAAGTGCGTATACATTAGCAGATAACCTAGTTAGTTACTGTTTCGTGTTGATTCACAACCAGTAAACTATTACTAAATAACCGTAATTGTGTTTGTTACGTAACCTTGTGTACTGCTAACAAATTAGGGTAATTATCCATAAAAATACTCATTATATTTATTAGTATACCGTACCTACTGTATTGTTTGTGACGCACGGATCTTGCTTCGCCAGCTATTATGAACTAAATCTTAGACAATACAGTCATACTCGACTAATTAGCTGGCAACAGTGGGTCACATTTTTGCCATTGGAACATAAACCAAGCAAGAAAACATATCGATGCTTCTAATAGTGGGAGAAAGGTAGCTGACCGTCGACCTGGTAACATTTTGCTGTTTGTTTGACATTGCCTCTGTAATATTATTTCGCCGTGAGCCATATTTTCTTCATGGACTTCTCATCATTTGGCTCCGTGCATAGCTAGAGTCAAGGATGTTTCAAGGAGTATGTAGATATTTGAAATGAAAATCCGACTACCAAGAGTGACAATTTTTTTCAAAGAAAATGTAGAAACATTAAAATATTTGAACTTGAACGTCAAGGAGCTTTCTTTTCGGAGACGGTCACCACTGAGACTGACTCATCTGCCACCTACGGCGAACAAATAATGAACTCGTTTACTATAGCATGATTGATGTTTCTACTTGCTAGTGTACTCAAATAATAAGCACATTTTTTTCTTGACTAATTAGTCTTATTTTGTCTGCAGTCATAAACAGGTTATTGAAACTACGTGTCCTTGTTCAAGTCATCTCGGCGATAAAAATAATCTTCAGGATAATCGTGCACGAACGACTTGTCTCTATTTGTTTTTAAGATTTGACAGTTTGTTGACAATGGAAATGACTCAAATGACTGATGGATAAACATGAATTTAATATAATGGTGCTAATATTTGATATTTATTTGGAATATTTATGTCTTGTTAAAATTGGTTGAAACGTGCCTGGTTCAAAGCGGATTTTGTGGCAGGCGTAACTGGGCACTTAATATGGGAAAGACCGAGTATTGTGGCGCAATGAGGGTGTTTGATAGAAAGGTAGAAGAAACTACCACCAGACGGCGCTTATTATGCGTCAGGTCGAAACTGACGTCAGATATGTACAGACGCGTACGAAACACAGACGTACGAAAATATAGGGGCGTTGACAGTTTTGACAGGTTTCTGGACCTGATGCCTCAGTGCTGCCGCGTAGTGAGCGTCATTTCAGAAGACGACCCTCATTAGGAGGAGTCCAATCTCTGGCAGACAAGCAAGGCGTATCGAACAGATTGATATTCTTCCTCGCCATTCTATATAGACACGTTTTAATCACTTTGCCCTGAAGTAACCTTAGTAAGATAGTAACGAATCTCGGGATCGTTTGCATGATTTTGACTTTGTTCGCTTGGTCTACAATTTGTTCAAGTTTAATTCAATATATCTGTGATCGCTACGCGGGTCATACAATGCACCACATTGGCGGTTCTACTGAAAAGTATCGTCATTGACAGTAAGAGCATTGGAATTTAAAGGCATGCATGGTAATAATTTTCTTGATAGCAAGTTATCGTGTGCAGTTCTCAAAAGCTGATAGACATTGCAAGTTATATAAGACTAATATCTTAAAACCTGTTCCAGTAGTATATAGTATATGCTAAATATAGCATTAGATATCGCTACATTTAATTATAAAACCGGTATAATAAGTTCAATATTAAATAAATAAATATTACGTAGAATTAATGAAAATCAGAATCGGATCTTATAAAAAACGTAGCCTCCAATTAGCTGCGATTATTTAAATCACTAGTGCATAAAAATATTTTATGCCAACGAAATTAAAAATTAAGCAAGCCAATTTATTATTCGATGGCACAATCATTTCCATTTCAGTTCGGTTTTTTATTTACCTTTTGTATATAGATTTAAGATAAGTGAATACCACGACAGTATTTATTGCTTTTTGACTATTTTTATGTTATAAAGGTATAGGGTTGATGTAATTTCATATCCGGACCTGGAATAAAAATGTCTGAATGAAGCGCCGAAATAAAGTAGACATCAAATCCCAACGAAAATGTTAAACCTCACTAATAAGTAATCAGATAAGTATCTTAAGTGTGCATAATCACTCGCAGAGTTTTGCAGTATACCATAGCTTAAAAGATGGTTATCATCTATGTACCAAGCATGGGAATGTTCTCAGATGTAGCTAAATTATCTGGAAGTGGACACATGCCCACTTACTAGGAATATTTTTTCATCCCATCACCAAAAGACTCACCAATTATTTAAGATGAATCATCGTTTCTTTTTCCATATGACAAGACGTAATTTATAAATTGTCGTTATTACGTTACAAAGTGGAATCAGAACAGACCAGCAATAGTACTGGTCATATGATGTCATGTGTCACTATGAACTCTGCGTATACCTGTCCATTGTAATGCTTACTCATGCATACAAACATAGGCAAACTGCATAATGCTGTATAAACTGTATGGTTTGACCAAATTGTGGAACTGGCTGTTTACTTTGAACTAAAATAATCTGAAAGCATTGTATTTATAAAGAAACGTCATCATCAGCCTTTAACAGTCCACTGCTGGACTAGGCCTCTCCTTTGAAAAGAGGAATTGGCCTACTATACCACGATGGCCAAACGGGTTGGTATAGGGTTTGTATCAAGTTTTCCTTCTCTTACAGTGCTGTTCTCTGCATAATATTATTATGCTCTCTCTTTCGGCTCTTACGATACCCATGGGATGATATAGGTGGTGACATTCCGTATTCTAAATCCGTCACCACACGGACTAAAGAAACTTGTGATCTAGTAAATATGAATGCGACTGGTTTCGAAATGTTGCATGAGTCGACCTTGATCTTTCTATTGAAAACTCCTGGTAATCAATGACTTGTTGTCGTTTTAAATCGTCCATGATCGGAAATTTGAGATTTTGTATTTTATTGCTGCGGGTCGATCAGAAGATACCTTTGCGATGTTGTTCTCGATGTCTTTGCGTTTATTTACCGTCTCTTTCAAGAGTGCTCACTTGTTCATTGAACTGTTTGATTTAATACCAGGACCACTGTTTCGCACAGCAGGCTTTTAGAGGTCATTTCTCTTTCTCCTATGTAAAAAAGCAAATCTTTGACTTGAAAGTCAGGGATGGTTTGCTTTTTGTAGAGGCAAACCTTTGCTACATTTAACCTTGTTTTTTTTAAATAAAATCTCTCAATAACACCGCCCATTTATTAGTTAACACTTACGCTACGTGACGAGCTAATTTTCTTTTTTCATTCAAATTATGACCATGACGAATATTTTTACGTTTTTTCTACAGACGCGACGAAGTGTGTAGTGGAAAATAAACACATTAGTGTATATTTCCACTAAAAAATTCTGAAGGTTTTATTTATTTGTTTTTCTTTTGCTCTCGAATATCAATTGATCTTTGGATACCAATGGATCTTTTATGGGCATTCTCTCTGCTATCCATCTCGCCGTCTCTCAGCAAGTTATGTGAACTTTGCTAGGTACACTTGTTTCTTAATATGACAATATACCTAGTAAAGAAACATAAATGAGCTAGTCCTACTTGCACTTGAGCTGTTTTATACATAACCCGTCTTATATGTATATAATCGTTCTTCTTTAGAGACACATCTAGATTTGCGTAATATTTATGCATTATTACTGCTTTTCGTCTTAACGCTGAAGCTTGATATTTCGAACTTTAAGCGTTCTTCAATGAAAGTAAATACTTACTTAATTTTGAAACACAAACACATATCTTTAATATATATTACAGAAATATTGAAAACAAGAAAATAAATTGACTAAGGAAGATACTGTAAACCACATATGCCCAAGTTTTAGGAAATAAGCTTAAAGTGCGTATCATTGCTGCAAGTCCTTATCAGTTTCTTTACCAAATATTAAAACATTCGCAATATTTGTCTGTTCGTCGATAGATATCCCCCGAATAATAATTCCATTTCAACTCAAAACAACATTTGTGGCTCACAATAAATGTTCTTGTGTGAAGATCGAACCCACAACATCCAGAGCAGTGCTAAACGGCGAACCGACAGATCACTAGGCTATACATGCATTCTAAAAACAGTCAGTTTACTCTTGAAATGACTCATCACAGGGACTAAAAGAAAATGATCCTAGTCATGTCATTGACAATAAAAAATAAAAATGTATAAGTAGTAAAACGAGCAAAGTATTATTACGTCTAATGAAAAAAGTAATATCTTTTTAATCTATGGCTGAGTGATATCAGTAGTGGTCGCACAGATTACGCGACGAACACAAAGGTTTACAACATCGTTGTGTACGTTTATATGCATAAGTAATTATCTTATAAGTACGGCCATGATAATTAATCTGAGTTGGGCAATCTGGATATAAATACAATCCTTGCGTTACTGACTGACTAACAGACAGGCCACAGCCAAAACGCAAGAAGCTGAAATTTGGCGGAAACACCAAGAAGACATTTCCCGAAATATTCACGGGAACGATTAAAAAAGATGCTGTGGGCACCCTCTAGTTTCATATTTAAATCTGACTCAGAATCAGATCATTTCAGACGTCGCATTACGTTCTTTCACGTAATCGTCTTATTATAAATGTTCTCGGAATTACGGAATTAATTAAATATTTTTTTGAGGTTTTAGTGAAAGTAAACTAAATTGTAATCAGTTGAAATTAAACTACAGTTTACGGATTTTATCGCGTTATATTGGTTTCACTGGTTATTTGTTATTACATTTAAACCGAAAGATCTAGAAACTACATTTTTATTACTAGCCGACGTTTCGAATTCTTTACAGGATTCGTGTTCACGGCAGACTGAGGTGATATTTGTCTTTGTCTTGAATTTATAAGTTATCTCAAAGTACCTGAACATTTTTCAACTATTGGTGTTGCTATCTACGCAGAATGTGCTCACTGTGTCTTGATGTCTTCTGGTGACTTTGTCTTCTTTTGTAATCAGTTGGTAACTGCTACTGGATATTTACTTCACATAATTTGGAGCTAGTTTTCGTCCATTAATGAGTTTGTTTTAAGGCACTGGTTTCCTCTAAAGGCTGTCAGGTCTGTAGGCGCGCGACTTTCTTCTATAATTTCGAAACAATCAATTTTCGTATCAAAGTTCATTTCAATGAGCGACTAGTCGTGCAGACATGAAGCAAGAAAATTACTTTCATCACTATCTGCCCACTCTAGTCCACTGCTGGGCCTCTCCAACTTGTTATACTATCCACATTCCACATGTCATAGAATTTCCTTAAAAGCTATTTTTGGTGTAACAAACATACATCTAAACGTAACTATGACAAACTGTACTGACTGTTAATCTCCCTACCGTTTAATACGAATTTATGTGTGTCAGACAGGGCCCATTTAATTGATTAGTCGGTACTCATAAAAATGATTAAAATACCATCATATTAGGTATAAAGATTAGATGCGGGCTCTGTCTGTGCGTTGGCTACACTGTCTTCAAGCGCCATGTTTGTGAAGTGATTCTAAAATTGGCTTCATGCTATTAGCATGGAGCCGAAAATTAATATGATCTCGGGGACAATGT
This sequence comes from Euclidia mi, assembly GCA_944739405.2. Lineage (NCBI taxonomy): Eukaryota > Metazoa > Arthropoda > Insecta > Lepidoptera > Erebidae > Euclidia > Euclidia mi. The sequence goes on along the minus strand of OX123200.2, from coordinate 5,063,570 downwards.
GCGAACACACGCCGATTCCGGAACTGTGTTAATGCGACAAAACCACATACGGTTATAGCACTTAGCATACCCTTTAGAGCTGTCTTACGACCAAAAGAACAATGGCAGAATTCGGTCTGGGTTTATTGTGGCGACCTTAAACTTCATATGAACAAAACAAATTGTTTTTTTTTTTTCTACGATTTTTAATATTTTCACTTTGTCTCGTTAAAGCTGGAGTATTTTATGATGATAAAAAGCATTCCAATTGATTACGAACTAGGTAACTACTTTATTATTTGATTGTTGCCATAGACAATGGTGTGACAGGAATAGACGAGAGTTCTATTTATCCGTATCGATTATTAAAACATAATGATTAAAATGTAGTTATTTAATCTTTAATTAACATTACATCAATATGCTAATAATTTTTGAAGCAAAACAACTTTTAAATCAAATAAAAACGTCACAGCATCGTTTTAATGTTGTATCGATTTCACATAAAATCGATTTAAAGTGTGCAGCTCTGCTTTTGTCTTTGGCTGTGACAGTTAGATGCTACAAATACTTCTGCGTTTTGATGTCAATCTGACATAATTTCTTTAGATAATTCAAACGTACCTACATTGTTCATTCTTAACTAAAAACTAAAACACCGATATCTTATTTTTCCGGGTTTCCCGAGTGAAAATAGAGTCATTTATAGACTCTGTTACTTACGCCGAATTTTATAATATTTTTTTTATTACGGTGCGCTTCAATTTAATTTCAGACATTTCGATGTATGGAGATCTGCCATTGTCCTTTACATACTGAGAACAACAACATAATTATAATAAACAACGTGGTCAAGCTGTGAAAAGGATGCCCTTATGTTGGTGTTATTTCTTGGATACCTAAATGGTTTATGTGCAATATGAGACACCATGTCAAACTGTGTCATCGTCATTGTACTAGCGTTACCCCGGTTGCATCTAAGACTTGTATGCCTTGGAGCCCGGAGACCACTTACTAGTCCAACCAGATATAACAGAATATCGGGTTTTCCACAGAGTGACTGCCGGCTGACCTCCACAACCCAAATGGATAGTTATACTTATATTCCATGGCTTATCAAACTGTGTCTTCTTACGAAATTGTCAATTTTGCGAAGGTCTTCTCTTCATTTGTATAAAGCGGTCTAATGCTTTAGTTTTTTAGCCAAGTACCTACCTACTTAATTAAAAAACTATCGCTCACACACAACGTTACGAGTGTACAACCAAAGCCAATCACTTATTGCTCGAATGTGTACGCTTCGTAATAAGTTTATCGGTTAATCCTCAGGTGTGTGACCTTACAAGTAACGTTGATAATTATGAGAAAAAACAATATGGTTAGGTAATATTTAATATTGTTTATCGACTTTAATTAATGTGTACTTGGGTAACGCCTGTTACTATTATAGACGTGAAAGTTTATAAGTACACTAGAGGATGCCCGTGGTTACACCCGCGTTATTTAAGGCTACTGCTCTGCTCCCGTCGCTCATAGCGTGATGTTATATAGCCTATAACCTTCCTCGATAACTGGGTTATCTAACACTGAAAGAATTTTTCAAATCGGACCTGTACTTCCTGAGATTAGCGCGTTCAACCAAACAAACAAACTCTTCAGCTTTATATATTAGTATAAGATAATATTTCCTTTTATGAAAAACCTAGTGAATACATTTTTATTAGAAGAAATATTTGATGCACGTATGGCTTAGTCCCGTTTAGTACTGCGCCGAGTTACCTAACTATTGTGGGTTCGATTGTCACACGAGACACTTTGTACTCCACAATTTGTTGTTTGGAGACTGGCTGTACTAAGCTTTGTGTCCCGTGGTTGAATGTTGTAATAGTTGCCCACGATCCAAGATTTATTTCTAGTTCAGGCAAGAAAATAGCTTATACATCAGAATCGTACATAGCACATGTCTGTCCTTACTGGGCAAGCATGCATAAGTTGAATTGAATATTTAAATTACTTAGAGAAAACTGGAACCAAGTGATACAAGGATTACAGAACCACTGGGTCGTAGAGTGTTAACCGGTTGCTTGTAGGACAGCAGGATTCCCTTGAACTCTTAAAGAATTGTATAAATAAACTACATATACAGAAATTGTGTAACGATTACGAACACCTACTTATTTATCAAAGACGGCCGGACGTAACTACCGTGTGGTTGACGGCATAGAATACAAGTGTCACCACCCCTTATCTTCCCGTGGGTGTCATAAGAGCCGACTAAGGGATAACACGATGCAAATACCATCTTTGCGTAGAGACGGAAAACTCGACATCAAACCCTATACGACTGCCTCGTTGGTCTCGCGGCATAAATGTGCGCGTGGGCTCGGGAGGTCCCGGGTTCGATTCCTGGGTCGGGCAGTGTTACTGAGTTTTTCTGTCACGAAATTCTCAGTAGCAGCACGGAGTCTGAAAATGTGCCCGGTACGGCAATAAGCTCGCCCCTTATTACGTGGGACTAAAGTATTTCTGGCGAAAAGTGGGTGTAGAAATACACCTCTGCCTACCCCTTCGGGGATAAAAGGCGTGACGATATGTATGTATGTATGTATGTACGGCCGGACGTTTGACTACGTACTCCTGATTTAGGAGTACGTTGTCAGGAGTCCTGAAGGTCATGATAAATTCATTATTTATCATTGAACAATAACTGATGTCTTGCTATGCTACTAAGTTATGCTGACTTTAACACTCTTTACGGGGTGTCGGTGGTACCCTTGAGTATACAATACTGTTCCAAGCCATATATTATTGCTATCCCGGGATCCAAGGCGAAAAGCTTCATTGTAAGGCACAACACAAAGATGGTGATGATTAGCATGATAATAATTATGTCTAATTTAATTAATACGTCACATAAGGGGCAGGGATTGTATTTCCACGACTCGACGCTCAGTAAACAAGTTCGATCAGCTAGGCGAACTTTCGCCGTGGCTTTTCCAATAGAAACAACATCCTTTTCCGATTGCTTCGTGCACTTCTATATCCCAAACAAGTTTAGCATATCTTCCTCTACATATCTGAGTGTTTCAACGATTACATGAGCAATCTTTATAAGGTCTTTGGTCGAGGACACGATACCGTTATTTCTTCTTATGGTTAGCGAAAGTTTAAAATTGATTATTATGGAGGTTTTGTTGGGATTGTGATTTTCTGTGATGACATTCTAGCTAACAAAACGGCTACAGTTACTGTGGTAATATGACCGTTTCATTTACTTCGGCCATAATTATGTGATTTGTTTTTAAATTTATACATTCGTTACCTCAAGCAGCGCGTGACTTGAAATGGAGAAAGTGCCCTTCACCGTTTTTAACCCTACCTACTCTGTATAAAATTAATTGAAATAGCTTTATGCTACTTTATACTTTTTACAAATTAGCCATAATATCCGACAATTTGATAGTGACATTTACCTTTAGATAAGTATAGAAAATTAATACGTACGCTTTTAAATTGTCTTTCGAGAAAAGTATCACGCAGCTTTCTTTCAAGTATCTGATATTTCGGCACTAAGCACAATGATCACAATGCCTCCTTAAAATTTGTGACTCATAAATATTTGTGCATTACGAATAACATCACATGAATAATAACATCAGGGTAACGATTAAAATACTAGCAGACTTTAACAGTACCTAAACTGTTGCGTTTCGTTCGGTGAGTGAGAGTGCCGGAGGCCCTATCCCCTATTCCTTCTCCCTCATCCCACTCCACATCCTATCCCTTTTCCCAACCTCAAGGGGCGGCAACGCACTTGTGACTCCTGTGGTGTTGCTTGTGTCCATGGGCGGCGGTAATTGCTTACCATCAGGTGATCCGTCTGCTCGTTTGCCGTCTGCCGTCTGTCTACAAAAAAAAAAGACTCATAACACCATAAATGAGAGACTAATTCTCTCATCTGTGCATAACACAATCATCTAACAAGAACAAAAATCTCTGGTGCATGGATAAACCGAGAAAAATTGTGATTCACAGATAATTATGTTAAGCCTCAGTTTGTTATTTGCTGTCTGCAACAAATACTGTGCCAAGCACTCCAGCTGTTTCTCGGGAAAGCTGAGGGGGATTTAATCTTTTTGCTATTTGAATAAAATATGTGCATGCGGCATTATTGGTGCCGTCCGCAAATATTATTCATATCTGTAACTATACCTGCTATAATATCATTAATGAGTAATATTAAATGCTGATTATTATTTTTTCATTTTGATGTGGTTAATTTTATTTTTGTTAATTGACTGCCTCATTGGTCTCGCGGCATAAATTTGCGCGTGGGATTGGGAGGTCTCGGGTTCGATTCACGGGTCGGGCAAAGTGTTATTGGGTTTTTCCGTTAGGAAATTCTCAGTAGAGGCTCGGAGTCTGGTAATGTGCCCGGTACTAGTACTATTAATTATTCTGTGCCGGTACGGCAATAGGCTCGCCCCCTATTACGTGGGACCTAAAAATTCATGGCGAAATGTGGGTGTTATATCACACCTCTGCCTACCCCTTCGGGGATACAGGCGTGAACCTATAAAAAAAAATTGACATAAACCTCGGATATACGATCCGAGGTTTATGTCAATTTTTTTTTATAGGTTCACGCCTGTATCCCCGCACCTCGGTCACTCTTATTTATAACGAGATGTTATCGAAAATTATCAAACAGTCAATACCGCATAGCACTTTACTACCCGATTCAACTGCATGCCGGCGCGAAAGTCATACTTACTTACCTAAGTGTACTAGGTGACCCACCTAAATATTAATATTTTTAATAAGATTACCATCTCAAGCTGAAAAAAGCAAACGATGAATCCAGCAGTTGTTACAAGAATGAAGAAGTAAACAACGGATCAGGTTCGTCAATTAATCGATAATTACCTTGAAGGCATAATAATATTGATTTGTGTTGGCCGATTAAATACAGAAACTTAGATAAATATAGGCTACCTCACAGTTTATGCTTCTTCTGAATCTATGTGTGATCCTACTCATCCTCTTAGCGTTATTCCAGTTTCAAACTGGGGTCCGCTTTCTAGTCTAACAGGATTTGGCTGAATATTAGCTTTTCCACGGAGCGACTGCCTGTCTGACCTCCGCAACCCGAAGGGATAGCGATATTCCATGGTTTAGACTAGTGTCAGTTTATTTAGAAGATGCTGACGCTCTGTAACGACTGTCAAAGATCTTCATGACAACCGGGACCGACGGCTTAACGTGCTCTCCGAGGCACGGGACAAGCGATAATTGACAATTCAATACGCACCTCCTAAAAGTCATTGGTGCGCGCCGTGGATTCGAACCCGATACCCTCTGCATGGCAGTCTGTTGGTATATCCACTCGGCTATCGCTGCCTCGCATGTGTGATCCTACTCATCGTGTAAAATGAAACAGGTATAACGAGCTAGTAAGCGCTTAGCCTAGTGGAGAGACCAATGGACTGCTACGTAGAGGGTCTAGGGTTCAAACACGCGGCGCGCAGAGTTTTTCATGTGATTTCCGTCTTACATTGCTCATTATCACTGAATAGACGGTAAAGGAAAATATTGCAAGGAAACCTGAATGTCAGAGAGTTCGCCATAATATTCTTGAAAGACGTGTCAAGTTGGCCAACACGCACGTGGCCAAAGTGGTGGACTATGACCCTTCTCATAGTGAGAAACGGCCTGTGCCCAGCACTCGGACAGATTATAAACAATAATTATTAGATATTGACGACATCCGCGCATCCGATGGCAAAAAACCTCTGCTGTCCGTTAAGTCTGACATGCCAGCTTACGGAGCATAGCAAACTATGCAGCAAGCTGTGATTACTTCGCTGCCATGTTACATAACATGACGGATGCACCCAACTGGAAAGTTACGAATAAATTCACTCTAGCATAAGACTCGCTCAACGTTTCGTTAGAAATTCATTACTCAAAGAACCGTTCGTATCATTTATGTGAATAATATTTATCCCATCATATCCGTGATTATGTCTCTATGCTATACGAAAGTATACTAGGCAATTTTTAATACAGTGCGAATCTTTTAGGAAATAAATCGAACTCGCAATTATTAACAACTTTAGTTCTTGGACTTGCCGTCATTGCCGGAACAGGGAAAAATAAGTTGTTCTAAATTTAACCGTACTCGACAAAGTGTATGGTGCAGCTTTTTTTGGGATTTCGGACTATCCCTATGTAAGAGCCTCTTACATACCGAATCCCCTTAGTCAGAGTTTTTGGTTTTGCACTATACTAATCATAACGTTATAATTATATCGCTATTCCTCTGGGTTGCGGCATTCAGACGGCAGTGGCTCTTTAGATAAGCTAATATTCTATCAGAACAAGTTACGTAGACAAGTAAACTAGCCTAGCTCCGAAGCGTAAACCTTGGACACAAGCTAGGACAGTGAAAATGAAATATTACAACAATGCTGAAATATAGGATACTCGAAACAAATTTACCTACGTGATAGGTAGCTTATTCTTAACTTATTCCAAAATACAATTTAACGTATGTTAATGACCATATAAAATACAAGTACCATTTGTTTAAAAATTAATACGACATTGTCTGTGAACTGTGTGACCAAACAAACAGTTTGGTTATAACTTCTTATTTGTTTGTCACAAGACTGCTTCAATCTTGGTTTCGACATGACGTCAGAAGAGTGAAGTTTTGACTTGTTTTACGTAGGTAAGTATACAAAACTGCCGAACCCAGTTCGTTAATTTATTCAAATGGACTTTTAAAACCTTTATTAATTTAGCGATGTGAACTTACACGCTTTATTTCCAATTGAGAGGCTCTTTTAAAGCGAGCATCGGTGAATTAAACGAAGGACATGTTTCGATTTGACGAAAGCCGAGTAAAGGAAGAGATTTTGTTCTGTTTTAATCTTTAATATTATTAATGTACTTCAAGAAAATAAAGTGGTAGAGAGAGGTACTTAAAGTGATACTGATTCACTCAAAATGTGAACAAAAGTTTGTTTTTGTTGTTGACTCGGATTTTGGCAGTATTCTCTGGAGTATCAATTAACAACAGCAAAGTACATCGTTTTAATATTAATTTGTGTGTAAATTAAACGATTCTAAATGCGTATTTTTTGAAAATAAGGTAAAATACATACATATTTTAAGCCCCGACGTAATTCCACAATATTTTGCGAGAATGACGTTGACTGTTATCGCAATATTCCTAATGTGAACAGAACAGACACAGATGTCTAAACGGATAGATATACTACGTTCATAACAACAATAGTAAAAAAAAAAACTTTGTATATCATAAATAATTTCATGTGATTCGTGTTTTCTAAGCTAGAAATAATGTAGAAAGTCAAATAAAACTCTTCTATCACGTCACAATTTTATGATGTATCAATATTTGTATATTGCACTTTTGTAACAGTTTTTATGCTGAATTTATTTATTTTGGACTAAAAATAACTTCTCTGTAGTTTTTTTTTTGTTTCGCAGGGTTCCATTTTCCCTGATAACGTTCTTCAATCACCGCTATATGTTGGTGAAATCGCTATCCGTGTTCTTCACTCATAGTGTTCATATTTTCTGGTAAAAAGAAACCTAAACACGAGTCCAAAAAAGTATTTTCAAGGCCATAGCATTTAATTTTATAAAAAGCTTGCAAAGTTTTCGCAGCACGGTCAATATACTGCGATATACCTATTTTTGATTCCCTAAAAAGTTACTTCTTCTTTTAGGCTTCTTACTCTACTTCATTTAGGCTTGATTAATTCTGGATCTTTTATTATCCATTTGATATCCGGATCTACTTACAAATATCCCTTTGTTAATCTAGCTTCTTTCAAAGAAGGACATTTGTTTCTTAAAAACTCAACTCCTTTATGTACTATGTTTTTTCATAGATTTACGAAGTTTTTGATTAGTCCAAGTTTAATGTGCAGAGGCAGTAAAATATTACCTATCGCTTTTTTGGACCTACTAAGCTGTAAAATTAAACATTATTTTGTCCCGGAATGTTATTAGTTCATGTCACAGACTAATTACCTATTGTACTAACGTACAGACGGAGCACTCCCATAGATCAAAACTGGACTTTAATAGGCTCACATATCATAAATGACAGTTGTTTTTTTTTTCATCGGTAACGTTTCGGGCAATGGTTAAGAATGATTCAGCCTAATTTTTCCTAGTAGGATATATCCATTTTACTATTTTAAGTTAAGAAAGGGCATTTCTAAAATAAAACACTGCTTTTTCACTTCGCTTTATCTTTTAATTTAGTTTTAAATTGATTTAAAGCTTTACATTGCATCACAGGTAAATATTTCTTTTGTAGTCGGAAGACATCCGTGCCTATAATATTTAAAGACGAACTCTATCGCACGTTGCAGAAAGAAACCTCTTCTCGAAATGCTTTTGGCAGTGGCACACAAACAATTTACGAGGTTCCTGAAAGCTCAAGCTTCGCAATCGCTCACAATTAGTGGACTGCAACCACTTTTTGAGTCCTGTCTCACTTTTTGGAAACATGTGAAAACTGACGTCCTTTCGTCTACTAGCACATGTCGCAACACAGCACTTGTTGTACATGATATCACAGCTTCAGAAATTGAGAGGATAAGTTACGGAAATCAACGCAAAACTTCACTCGATCAACTTTGAAACGAAAACTGTAATAATTGTCAAAAGTTTGACAAATTGATAGATTAGCAAACATGGCGATAGGTTCCAGGGGTTCGAGGCAGGAGGTAACTGTCAAATAAGATAATATGTGAGTCCCATAGACTAAGGTTGAAATATTTTGTATGAAGGTTACCTGCCGTGGTTCATGTTTTGTGAATATAATGCAGATTTCTAGCACGACTGTACCACTCACATAAATAAACAGCAATTCTTTGTAAAACTAACCAGTCTGAAGACTCAAAAGTAAATCAATATCTTTTCAGGCAGCACTAATTAACCATTTGTGTATATTATAGTTGTTTTTAGAGTTCCGTACCTAAACGGTAAAAAACGGGACCCTATTACCACAGTCAAATAATCCATACAGTCGTTCGACGAACGCGTCTAGACGGGTCAATCGTGCGGGGGACAAGAGGTGAGACGCGGGAAGAGCGGTACCTACTTACGTATATCACTTTAGTTCCTAACTAGGTACATGTTTTTGGGGGCTGGCGCGTGCTTGTTTTTTGTTCGTTACTTATTTATTTGCTTATGAATATAAATTAAGATGGTACATACGACTTGTGCTGTGGGACATTGCAATTCTTTATGCTTCATTTAAAGATTTAAAAAATCTGCGATTTCATCAATTTACTTACACAAAAAATTACAATTTCATTAATTTTAATTATTTATATTATTTTGAAACGTATGTATATACCTGTAACCACAAAAAAAACTTAAAAACTTTTTACAATATCTCGTGTCTGGCCAAATCTAATACTAATATATAAAACTGAATAGTTTGTTTGTTGGTTAGAAAGCGCTAATCTCAGTAACTACTGGTCCGATTTGAAAAATTCTTTCAGTGTTAGATAGCGCATTTACCGGGAAAGGCTATAGGTTACATAACATCGCGCTATGAGCGACGGGAGTGGAGCAGTAGCCTTAAATAACGCGGGTGTAACTGCGGGCATCCTCTTGTCACAGAATAAAGTAGTAATTAATGTACGTAAACAACATGGCTGACGTAAGAAAATAAGCGTTGTAAGGTAATATTCGATTCAAGAGTGATTTTAATTTCATGGAATAAGTACCTAACCTAGTACCTTCGTATTAGGTAAGTGTACCTATCAAATATTAATAATTATGTATCCTGGTAACGGCGCGTCTTAGCTAAAAAATAACCTTATTTTTGGCCCCCTTTTACAAACCCCACACATGTTCTCAGTAATCTCATAGCCCGGTCACCCATCCATAAAATGACCTTGATGTCTATTGCTTTACCTTAACGTAGTTTGCTCGAAAATAGATCTTCAAAATACTTCATATCGTTAACATAGGCTCTGCAAGCTGATGCCATGGTTGCCCATGCATTAAACGACCGCTATATCAATCGCTTTATTTTTACTAGGTTTGTACTATAACCACCTAGTATATCTGAAAAAATGCTTCATATCCTTAACCGCCTCCTACGACACTTGCGGTATGAAATAGGTGCTGACTGACACTTTGTATGCAAAGCTGTCACCGCAAGTGCAAACATTTAGTTTGCAAACTGTTTTATAATATATAATATTCATCGTTAATTATTTTCATATATTAAATAAGTGATTTACACTATAATATTCATGTAGCGTAGCAATTGTTATATTTTTCTAAAATAAAAAGACGGTGTTTGAATAAATAGGTATTGTTTAAATGTGGCAGCCCTAGCCTCCTTACCCCTGTCTAGACGTTGTCGGCTTTTTCTTTGAGATCAAAGGCGTCAAACTACTGTATGTCTTTATATACTGTGCTATTACTAAGCCTCCGCTGTCTGTCTGTCTGTCACCAGGCTATATCTCATAAACCGTAATAGCTAGAAAGCTGAAATTTTCACAAATCATGTATTTCGGTTGCCGCTATAACAACAAATACTAAAATTAAAAAAATTAAAATATTAACGGGGGGGTCCCATACAAAAACGTATTTTTTTTCGTATTTTTTGCTCAAAATTACTAATAGTAACAGGTAAACGCTTAAAAGGAGATGTACCATTTGGCCATACATTATGGGCCTGGCACGGCCAAACACAACACCATGTGTGTTTTGAAGATAAATGACTACTCTATTAACCTGTATAATTTCTTTTTAAATAACTTTTGGTGGAAATAAGATACGAGATATTTGAAATGGAAATTATTCCGCAACTAAATATACCTCAAAATTGAATTTTAACATAAATATAATACCTAGATGTAAATAAAAGTATGTCTTTGCGTCTTAAAGAACAAAAACTACATAAAGACATGGGGTCTCATTCCTTAGAACGTTTTCCGTCATTCTTAACTCTCTCAACAGATGGCTTTACTAGTATCGATTGTTATTGATGACTTTTATGCATAAATGATAAATAAGAAAATAAAGTTCTAAAATATGATATTTATTAATTAAAAAATCCCTTTATTACGATTAAATAAAAAAATGAAACATTTAATTGAATATGAATATTTTTGAAAAATATGATGTGCACTTCGTTGCTCTGGTGGCCAAAATACGTACTAGCTTGTAGTAAAACGTTACAATGAGTTAACTTTCACTTGGGATTCATAGATGGCGCTTTTACGTATGTATATATTTATTTTTATTTAATTTGGTATTAATCTGTAGATGGTAAAATTTAAAACTTTGATCTCGTAGAAAAAGCCGACAACGTCTAGACAAGGGTAAGTAGGCTAGGGCTGCCACATTTAAACAATACCTACTTATTCAAACACCGTCTATTTATTTTAGCAAATATTACAATTGCTACGCTATACATGAATATTATAGTGTAAATCACTTATTTATTATATTACAATCATTAACGATAAATAATTATTATAAAACAGTTTGCATTTTTTCGTGCGGTGACAGCTTTGCATAAAAAGTGTCAGTCAGCACCTATTTTATCCCGCAAGTGTCATGGGAGGCGGTTAAGGATATGAGCATTTTTCAGATATATTAGGTCGTTGTCGTACAAACCAAGTTGAAATAAATGGATTGACATAGCGGTTTAATGGATGGGCAACCATGGGATCAGCTTGCAGAGCCTATGTTATCGATATGAAGTATTTTGCAGATCTGTTTTCGATCAAACTACGTTAAGGTAAAGCAATAGACATCACGGTCATTTTATGGATGGGTGACCGGGCTATGAGATTACTGAGAACATGTGTGGGGTTTATAAAAGGGGGCCAAAAATATGGTTATTTTTTAGCTAGGATGCGCCGTTACCACGATACATATTAATATTTGATAGGTACTTACCTAATACGAAGGTACTAGACTAGTACCTACTTATTGCATGAATTAAAATCACGCTTGAATCGAATATTACCTTACAACGCTTATTTTCTTACGTCTGCCATGTTGTACGTTGTACGTACAGTACCTAATTACTACTTTATTCTGTGATTTGGATTTTGGCCAGACATGAGATACCTATTGTAAAAGTTAGTAGATTAGTAGGTACGTGTACATTATTTTAAGTGTTTATAGGTACATACATTTCAAAATAATATAAATAATTATAATTAATGAAATTTTCATTTTTGGTGTAAGTAAATTGATGAATTCGCAGATTTTTACATCCTTATTTTTTTAATCTATAAGCAGCATGAAGAATTGCAATGTCTCACAGCACAAGTCGTATGCACCATCTTAATTAATATTCATAAGCAAATAAATAAGTAACGAACAAAAAACAAGCACGCGCCAGCCCCCAAAAACATGTACCTAGTTAGGAACTAAGGCGACATACGTAAGTAGGTACCGCTCTTCCCGCGTCTCACCTCTTGTCCCCCGCACGATTGACCCGTCTAGACGCGTTCGTCGAACGACTGTATGGATTATTTGACTGTGATATTATGTTAACCAATGAACGGCCATGAGCATTTATTTTAAAAAGTACTTATTAGGTACCTAGTCGAGCGATTGCGTTTTGTTTTTACATTTAAGTACGTAAAAGTGGTGTAATTTAAATTTTATACATAATAAAAACTTACTGTGTTTGTAGTAGTATTATATAATAAATTTTCATAAATTATGTTAATCAATATGCGTCTTACATTTATAGGTACCTACCTATAGTCTGTTCAAGATACGAAAAAATAAAATGTAAACAAACCATAAAATGGTTCTTTTAATGCCTCCTTCGCAACAAAAGTAGATTTAAGTTAAATACTCCAAGCGAAAGATGCAGTTAGTTTTACAAAAATACGCCTGTCCCTTCAATTCATAAATGATACTGTATATTTTTTACCTTTTATTTTTTTCGTAGGTATCTTGAACAGACAATAGCAACTAATAAACAGTTGATGTTGGGTATGTTGTAAATCAAGCTAATGAAAAAAACAAAACGTATTTTTAAACTTTGATAGCCGACTTCTCTAGAAGTCTAGAACTCATTCGCTTGGTTCCCGATAGGTATAGTATTAAATTTATCTATGCCGATAGTCATGACTTCATGAGTCGCACAATTGCAAAATCGCGTACCAAGTACACCAAGTGCGTCTCTATAAAAATACCAGGGTCGAAAACCAGGTATCAATATACTTGCAAGTTTTTGGGCACTCGAGTATAGAAAACTTCGTGTGACGCCCTGGTAATGCAAGTTTGTATTGAAAAATAAACCTTATCTTAATATGAGTAAGGATGTTTATCGCAAAATTTGGTAATGGACTTTTCTAAATACTTTCATGGAAATTTATTCCTTACTACCATATATTTAAGGATCTTTGTCGCGCAAAACCTTGCAATTTTTATATTCCTGAGTACTCAAGATACTTTCAAGTATTTTAGTGTTTTGTGCGATAAAGTTCCGTAAATGTATGGCAGTAAGGAATATTATTTCATAAAAGTATCTGTAGGGTAAATACGCCATACGTCGGCCCCTCCCCAAACTTCGGCCGTCTGCACATTTTCGGCTTGCGTTCATTTAAAACGTATTGAAGTTACAAATTTGCCACTCGAATTACAATCTTAGTTCATATGTTCATAATCTATATGTAAAACCGTTACTTTCCGATTACGTTACACACTCTTCGCACACTGAGCGTCAGTAGCGATTGCGCCATCGAAGCGTCAATTTCATATTTAAAGTACCTTACTTGCTGTGAATACCCACACTTCGGGGATTGATATTAGAACGGTCAGACATTCCTTATTTATTGTTTTAAGCATTATTATTAGTAATTAGTGATTTTTACTATATTTTGAGATAGATTTTTCAATGTTTAACGTATTGTTTTAAGGGAAAATAGGCCGCCAATAGAATACCAATTTTGAATTAAAACCGGATTCTCGGCCGTGGCCGACTAAAAGTAAATGCAGTCTGTTTTATAATTTCCAATTGTACTAATTCCATTGCCTTAATAAGAGAATTTGCAACGCATATAGGCAAATATATCTATTTTACGTTTAATCGCCAAATACCGGCCGGGGTGATATTAGTTGAATCTCGAGAAATAATGTACACAAAATAGAGGCTGGCTTTAGAAACATTAAAGATCGTAATGTCGACCAGCCTCGAATTCGAGCCCAACTATACAGGCTGATTACTTTTCTTATTTTCTCAAAATTAAATATTTATTATACGTTTATTTATTTATAATATAAAGAGTTAAGTTTAAATGTAGGAGTTGATATTATTGAAAACATTTATATTAGCTTATTATGGTATGGCAATATAAGATATAAATTGCTCTTTGGAACTTGCTACCTTAACCCATGTTAATTACGTAGCTTAAAAATATAAATATATTCAATAATGATACTCTGGGCCAAAAATGGTATGAATTATTTTTGAAAAGATATCCAGAACTAATTATAATTATTTTGATGTTTCATCATATCAGCCAAACGACGTCCACTGCTGGACATAGGCCTCCCCCAAGGTTCTCCACACAGACCGGTCTTGAGCCGCCCGCATCCAACCGCCTCCCGCGATCTTGACGAGGTCGTCGGTCCACCTTGCGGGGGGCCTACCTCTGCTGCGTCGTCCGGTACGTGGCCGCCACTCCAGAACCTTTCTGCCCCAACGGCTATCGGTTCTTCGAGCTATGTGCCCTGCCCACTGCCACTTCAGCTTGGCTATCCGGAGAGCTATGTCGGCGACTTTGGTTCTACTGCGGATCTCCTCATTTCTGATTCGATCGAGTCGCAGGGAAACTCCAAGCATAGCTCTCTCCATCGCCCTCTGAGTGACCTTGAGTCTTCTGATAAGGCCCATAGTGAGCGACCACGTCTCTGATCCGTAAGTCATCACTGGCAACACACACTGGTCAAAGACTTTCGTCTTGAGACACTGCGGGATATCGGACGAGAAGATATGTCGTAGCTTCCCGAACGCTGCCCAACCGAGTTGGATTCGACGATTGACCTCCTTCTCGAAGTTGGACCTACCTAATTGGACTACTTGTCCCAGGTAGGTATACTTGTCGACAACTTCGAGCGTAGAGTTCCCAACCTGAATAGGAGCAGGTACAACATGGACGTTCGACATGATTTTCGTCTTGTCCATGTTCATCTTAAGACCTACTTGTTGGGAGACTCTACAGAGGCCATCGAGCATTGTGCCTAGGTCTTCCATGGTCTCAGCCATGACTACGATATCGTCTGCGAATCGAAGGTGAGTGATGTACTCGCCGTTGATGTTGATGCCGAGTCCATTCCAGTCCAGAAGCTTGAAAACATCCTCCAGCGCAGTGGTAAACAGTTTCGGGGATATGACATCCCCCTGTCTCACCCCTCGCTGGAGTTGAATAGGTTTGGAACTCTGGTCCTGGAGGCGGACTGACATAGTGGCGTTTTCATACAAACACTTCAGCACTTCGATATATCGGTAGTCAATCCGGCACCGTTGGAGAGACTGAAGCACCGCCCAGGTCTCGATCGAATCGAAGGCTTTCTCATAGTCCACAAACGCCAAGCAAAGGGACTGGTTATACTCCTCGGACTTCTGTATAACCTGCCGCAGCGTATGTATGTGGTCTATGGTACTATAGCCTCTACGGGAACCGGCTTGTTCGGGAGGCTGGAAGTCGTCTAGCTTGCTCTCGAGACGATTCTTGATGACCCTCGAAAACAGCTTGTAGACGTGGCTCAGAAGTGTGATGGGTCTGTAGTTCTTTAAGAGGGTTTTATCCCCTTTCTTAAAGAAAAGCACCACCACACCTCTGTGCCACGCCTGTGGCGCTTTACCCTCGAGAATGACGGAATTAAATAGCTTCCGGAGGGCTTCTCTAGCGGGTGCACCGCCGGCCTTCAGAAACTCGCTCGTAATTCCGTCATCACCCGGCGCCTTGTTGTTTTTGAGCTGTTTGAGAGCCACACTAATCTCGTGCATGATGACGTCCGGGATATCTTCGGTATAGTGTCGGGTCAATCCAGCTCTAGGGTCTGACGCTGGAGTGCTTGCGGGTTGTTGCGTTGTCGTGTATAGCTGTCCATAGAACCTTTCGATCTCCTCCAAGAGCTCAGGCTTGGACGATACGATTCTGCCATCTTCCGTCTTCAGCTTTGTCAGCTGACTCTGCCCAACAGACAGATCCCTCTGGAACACTTTGGAACCCTTATTCTGCTCGATCGCCTCACGAACACATTTTGTGTTGTATTGGCGGAGATCGCGAGTCAGAGACTTAGAGATCTGTCTGTTGAGGTGCCGATATTTCGGCATGTCTTCGGAGGATAGCAGAACCATCTTGCGCCTTTCCTCTAACAGCTCGAGGGTCGGATCCGAGATCTTGCTGGTTCTCTTGCTTTTCTGGGGCTTAAAGAATTTAGCCCCTGTTGTATGGACAGCATCCACGAACCCGTTACTGTACTCGTCCACATCTACGCATTCGCCCAGGCATTCGAAACGGTTCTTGAGTTCGAGCTGAAAGCTCTCGGGGTTTTGGATATGAACCGGTGCCGGTCGGAGCGTGGACTTTATCAACCTCGACCGTTCGAGGCTTGTACAGATATTCAATGTGCCTCTTGCCATTCGGTGATCGCTCCCCACTTTAAGTGAATTGATCACGGAGAAATCATTGAATATCTGCCTCTTCGTCGACATGATAAAGTCGATCTCATTTTTGGTTGCACCGTCTGGATTTACCCAGGTCCACTTGCGGCATTCTCGCTTCTTGAAGAAGGAGTTCATCATATAGAGTCCTTCCCTCTCCATAAAGCTAGCCAGCAAGTGACCCCGGGAATTCCGATGCCCATAACCAAATTGCCCCACTCTCAGCTCATCACCGTCGCTGTTGCCCAGTTTCGCGTTAAAATCTCCCATGACCACGGTGTAATCGGTTTTGAAGCCATGTATAGCCCGAGATATGTCCTCGTATATGGCTTCCACCTCCTTATCGAGGTGCGTCGAGGTCGGAGCGTATACCTGTATGACCTTTAGTGAATACCGCTTGGATATTCTGAGTATAAGGTACGCTACCCTGCTCGACACACTCCCAATATTTACCACGTTGGTCACGAGAGATTTGTGGACGATGAACCCGACACCAACTTGGGACTGTTGGTCGCCCTCCCGGTAGAAGAGCAAGTTGCCGGAATTGAGAACTATCGAGTCCTCCCCCTGTCTTCGGACTTCAGATAGGCCTATGATATCCCATCGCAACTTGCTCAATTCTTCTTCCAGCTCGACAATCTTCTCGTCGGTCCGCAGTGTGCGCGTGTTCAGTGTTGCCAGGGCCAATTGTCGTTGGTGGTGGTAGCCCAATCTCTTCCGGAGATTCTTCGCACCCCTTGCCCCGCCGTTACCATGGCCGCTACCATAACCAGGACTAGCGGGGCCGCCGGGGACTAGGGGCCGGTTTTTATAGGTGTGGTTCATATGGGGGGATTTGCCATAATCGCCACGCCAAGTCTTTAGTGCTGGACGCTGCTGCCCATCTAGCATCTTGGGATTTTCTTCCGCCAGGTTCGGATGGTTTGACCGCCATATTTCGGTTGACTGCTTGCGCTGGGGGAGATAGTATGACGAGTCTACTCGTCAGATTAACTCCCCCAGTGGGCGGTGGGGTCGTCACGTCCCGACGCCGATTTTGATGTTTACTTTGTTATAAATTGTAATACTTACCTAACGTTATTTAAGTGCAAATAAAAAAATACTTTACCTACTATTAAACAAATACGATTAATAACGTATACTTAGT
The DNA here is from genome assembly GCA_944739405.2 of Euclidia mi. Lineage (NCBI taxonomy): Eukaryota > Metazoa > Arthropoda > Insecta > Lepidoptera > Erebidae > Euclidia > Euclidia mi. The sequence goes on along the minus strand of OX123200.2, from coordinate 5,045,730 downwards.
GAGACTCCTGACAAAATAAATCATATTAATAATATTTATCCGTCTTAATTTAAAACATCCTATACCCGGCTGATATTTGGAAAAAACGCGACCGACCATGGCCCGTGAATGGCCGACTTTAGGGATTTTTCGTTCTCGACGCATATAAACCTTAGTACTTTTTCCTTGTAGTAGAAATGTCAACCTTATGCCCATAAACATGAAATAGATTTATCAAACTATCCAAAACCGCATCGGAAGCTATCCTTTCGTTGCAAATTGATGGTGCCAGACCGATTCCAAAACAGAAAAACCGTAAGGATGCCGACATTTAGCGTATTTACCCTACTACCTTACGGTCGGGAGTCGGTAATACGCGAAACGTGTTCGCGTACGTTCAAGGAAAAAATACTTTGAAAGTGTTGCAAATATTTTAGTGTTTTGCGCGACAAAGTTCCGTAAATGTATGGCGGCAAGGAATAATATTCCATGAAAGTAAAAGTACTCCGTTACGATCGTGGATCGGCAAAACGCGAGACGCGATCGCGTACGTTTAATTCAAGTAAGAAATACTTTGAAAGTGTTGCAAGTATTTAAAAAAAAATCGTTACAATCAGCTTCAAAATTACGAATCCTACAAAATAAATGATTTTATAATAGTTAAATTTAGTTTTTTATCTAATTCTGTTTATCCACTTTAATGGAGGAATAAAAACGACCTAATTTATCAATTTAAAAATATTAATTTGCCAACATCTGGATTTGAGTTAATTATCTAAATAACTAACTTGAAATAACTAACTTTAATTCGGCCTTACAAGCAAGTTATGCAAACTTGAACGTTTGCATAACTTGCTTGTAAGGCCGAATTAATAAACCAATTGTAATGACTAGCTTTTGCGCGCGACTTCGTTCCCGTGAAAGTTGAAGAGAAAAAATTCCAAAGTTTTTGCAAGATTTTTTGTTAGTTGACGAGGTATCATGGTTTCATAAATAAAAAAATAAAATGAACTGTTATTTCATTTCTACATTTTAATAGTTACCTACCTATTCCCCTTTTGCAATCTCGACGTTCGCTTCGCCAGGGGTTCGCCATTTAGGTTACATTAATTTCGCCTGAATACCAATTTAATTAAGAATATAATAGAATAGAATAAATATAATAGATATCTTTATTTGCTAAGAATGTAGGTATAACAATATGATGTTACAATATTATTTAAAGAGAATCCATGTACATTCTGCCTGTAAAGCATGCAAATTTTTACCTGTAACAAATTAATTTTAATTAATTTAACTTAAGGATATTACACATACATTTATCTTTAGATATATTTATCAGTTAAAAAATCGTTTACAGAATAATAACACGTACCCAATAAAAGTTTTACTAATTCTTTTTTAAAAATATGCAAAGGATGATTTTTAATTCTATTGGGTATTTTATTATAAACAATATAAATAATAATACAAATAAAGAATAACAATTTTTACGAAGCAGAACTCAAAGGAAAGCACCACCTAGTATAGTAATGTACCTATTATATTATCTGTAGCATGCACCACAGACCCTGGGACCACCGACCATCAGACCAAGGCAACCTCACAAGGTCATAGGTTTTGTCAAGTCTATTCAAACTAGCCCAAACACTACTAGTTTCTCATGTGTAGTTTAGGAGTTTCAGTGACCACCTGCCGGCTTCATCATCAGACCAAGGCAACCTCACAAGGTCCATAGATTTTGTCAAATCTATTCAAACGAGCCCAAACACTAATAGTTTATCATGTGTAGTTTAGGAGTTTCTGTGACCACCTTTTGGCTTCATCATCAGACCAAGGCAACCTCACAAGGTCATAGGTTTTGTCGGTTTTATCAAGTCTTGTCAAACGAGCCCAAACACGACTAGTTTATCATGTGTAGTTTAGGAGTTCCTGTGACCACCTTCCGGCTTCATCATCAGACCAAGGCAGCCTCACAAGGTCATAGGTTTTGTCAAATCTATTCAAACGAGCCTAAACACTACTAGTTTATCATGTGTAGTTTAGGAGTTCCTGTGACCACCTTCCGGCTTCATCATTAGACCAAGGCAACCACACAAGGTCATAGGTTTTGTCAAGTCTTGTCAAACGAGCCCAAACACTACTAGTTTATCATGTGTAGTTTAGGAGTTCCTGTGACCACCTTCCGGCTTCATCATCAGACCAAGGCAACCACACAAGGTCGTAGGTTTTGTCAAGTCTTGTCAAACGAGCCCAAACACGACTAGTTTATCATGTGTAGTTTAGGAGTACCTGTGACCACCTTCCGGCTTCATCATCAGACCAAGGCAACCTCATAAGGTCATAGGTTTTGTCAAATCTATTCAAACGAGCCCAAACACTACTAGTTTATCATGTGTAGTTTAGGAGTTCCCGTGACCACCTTCCGGCTTCATCATCAGACCAAGGCAACCACACAAGGTCATAGGTTTTGTCAAGTCTTGTCCAACGAGCCCAAACACGACTAGTTTATCATGTGTAGTTTAGGAGTTCCTGTGACCACCTTCCGGCTTCATCATCAGACCAAGGCAACCTCACAAGGTCATAGGTTTTGTCAAGTCTTGTCAAACGAGCCCAAACACGACTAGTTCATCATGTGTAGTTTAGGAGTTCCTGTGACCACCTTCCGGCTTCATCATCAGACCAAGGCAACCTCACAAGGTCATAGGTTTTGTCAAGTCTTGTCAAACTAGCCCAAACACTACTAGTTTATCATGTGTAGTTTAGGAGTTCCTGTGACCACCTTCCGGCTTCATCATCAGACCAAGGCAACCTCACAAGGTCATAGGTTTTGTCAAGTCTATTCAAACGAGCCCAAACACTACTAGTTTATCACGTGTAGTTTAGGAGTTCCTGTGACCATCTTCCGGTTTCATCATCAGACCAAGGCAACCTCACAAGGTCATAGGTTTTGTCAAGTCAATTCAAACGAGCCCAAACACGAGTAGTTTATCATAATATGTAGTTTAGAAGTTCCTGTAACCATCTTCCCGGCTTCATCATCAGACCAAGGTGCATTCACAAGGTCATTCATCACTGCACCATTTCAATGTTACCGTAACATAGCCACCAAACTTACGTAAGTATGTCAAATATCAGCTTTATGGAACAGTGTACAAAGTGCATTCCAAATTTTGAACGGAAAGACACGAAGTCATAAAAATATCGCTAGATGTTTTAACGCCACCGGTACATACGTAAAATAGGTACCTACTAGATCGGTTGATCGTGTTATAACCTTGAAATGAGGCACACTTGGGTGACAAGGTGAAATATCATAATATTTCTACATTTTAGACAGAATGCTTTTTTATTATAGCGCCATCTCTTCTTTTTAATTTAAAATAACATTGCTTACAAAATGAGACGTAAGATGTCGCTACCATCGACTCACATTTTTTCGTCGCTAGCGCCATCTGTTGTATTATTTACGGTATTAACAAGTACTTATAAAAATAAAGGTCTAATATTAAGGATCTAACGTGGCCAATTTTTATGGACGACTTGCGGCATCTGTACTGTAAAGTATTATATTTATCTATGATAAAGAGTGGCCAATAATAATGAATAATCACCTGTGTACTAGGGAACCTCGTACTATGTATACTCGTCCAAAAAAGCTAACCACAATCACAAACACCGCTGCATATTCTTGGCATGGGTAGAAGGTACTGATCATTATTATTGAATTTATATTCAATTACATTACATTAAAACCGTACGAAAACACCAATAAATCAGAGCAAAATATTTACGATACACAGTAGCAACACGAATGACATAACAGGTAAAAAAAGTGTTGCAAATGGTTTGAAAAAATATTTCTACTATCGATTAAAAAACAAAACGATTTTTACCGATTAATAATTATGGAATGTATAATAAATTATATATTTCTTGATTCTTTTTACAAATATACTTATAAAGTAAATAAAATATATTGTTTTCTAATATAGTAATAAAAATATTATTTCCTTAAAACAATTTCTGCCTACCATACTTCATTTTATTTTTAATGCTGGCAACATAAGACATTCATCCGCTTTCACCGATACTCTATCAAGAAACGAAAACGATGTAAAATTTTTAAAAATTATATGTTTAATTTCAACGATTCACAACTTTCTGGCCGCTACAGGCCGTATTTGGTCTTTTTCCTTTTCACAGAATATGTAGTTGTATATTACCTTTCAAAATAAATAATTAAATTAAAAAAAAGTAAGTAATAAAGGGGGGCTCCCATACAACAAACGTAATTTTTAAACAATTTGTTACTCGATCTTAATAAACAGGTAGTAACTTAAAAAGTATTTAAGTATACATACAACGAACGTGATTTTCTTTTATAGATGATGGTACGGAACCCTTCGAGCGCGAGTCCAACTCGCACTTGCCCAATTTTTTATATGTTAATTTATTTTTTTATACTTATTGATGATGTAACAAAAAAATCAGGAGAATTAGTACAAACGCGAGACATGTTGATAGATATCATAAACAATTTTTTTACGGCAATAGTACAAAACAAAACCTTCGTAAAATTTACATCTGCCTTCAAAATAAGTGCCAAAATATACTTACTTACTTACTTACAATAATTGCCGAAATTTTAGATGTGATAGAAGAAAACTAATATTTTTCTGGTAATAGCAGTGAGTATGTCTACAATATGTACTACATAGCTTTTACGATATTTTTTTTGTGTTATGTTTCGATCCCAATGTAATAGGGGGCGAGCCAATTGCCATCTACCGGGCACATTATTAAGCGAGCGATAATTAACATGGCGAAGTGTGGGTGCAATGTACCTCTGCCTACCCCTTTGGGGATAAAGGCGTGAAGTTATGTTATGTGTTTTTTAGTGTTGACTAGTGTAATCATCGCGTATTTGATGGCATATTACTAGTTTAGTCCTATTTAGGTCAATGTATTCAGCCTGCACGGAGTGTTATTGAACGTCATTTGCAATTGCATATTGTTACAGGCAGTATAGATTGCAAACTTTATGTATTTGAAAGATTTTAGATTATTGTATATTTACCTTAAGAACCACATAATTTTAGTAACTATGATATCTTATACTACTATATAAAGCTGAAGAGCTTTTTTGTTTGTTTGGTTGAACGCGCTAATCTCAGGAACTACTGAATCGATTTCAAAAATTCTTCCAGTGTTAGATAGCCCATTTATCGAGGAAGGCTATAGGCTATATAACATCACGCTACGAGCCACGGGAGCGGAGGAGTAGTCTTAAATAACGCGGGTGTAACCGCGGGCTCATCTAGTATACATAGGTATAATTAAGTTCATTAGGTCCCGCGTATTTTATGTGTTGCCTATCAAGACTTGATATAATTATCATGAGGTATCTTGTATCTTGATTGTAAGCTGGTTATAGGCTCGTCTAGGTCATCACGCTAAATTGTGTAATGAAATGAAATCGGGCACTAAAAGATAAAATCTCTTAGAAAAGTTCCGTTTTCGCTATCAAATAAAAGAGCATAAATAGCATATTTATTTTGACTTAAATATCGCTATCAAATAAAAGAGCATAAATAGCATATTTCTTTTGACTTAAATGAATTGAATGAACTAAGTTAGCTTTGAGTTATTAAACATTGTTTTGTTTGTTGTATATAATTACAGTGACAGTCAAATTTTTACAACTAACTGTCAGCAAGGTCATTATATTATTATTCGTTTAATAAATTGTTTATCAACTTAAACTGTCTTCATGTCACTTAATCATACTGATCGATTGGTACAGTCACAAACGGTGTAATTTTCTATTCTATGTAAAAATATTTATGAACGTGTAGGAGGATAGATGGAAATGTAAACATTTTAACGAATTTGTCAATTATTATGATTATGTATGACCAGTTCATTGATTGACTTTCATCATAATATGTATATCTACTTACGCCTTATTATTGTACGCCCACAAAAATTGAATAATTCGGCATCATGATTATCTGTCATCTCTGATCGTATTTAAAAATCTCTTCGTTTCGCTCTCAATATAGTGGTGGGTTAGAAAAAATTGGTATTAAGAGAAATTTTGAGAGTGCCAGAGGCCTTATCCCCTATTCCTTCTCCCTCATCCCACTCCTCATCCTATCCCTTTTCCCAACCCCAAGGGGCGGCAACGCACTTGTAACTCCTGTGGTGTTACTTGTGTCCATGGGCGGCGGTAATTGCTTACCATCAGGCGATCCGTCTGCTCGTTTGCCTTCTCTTACCATAAAAAAGTAAGGAATTTGATTATTTTTTATTCTTTACTGCCGCGTCTGCAGTTTTACGTATGTTGCGCCTACGTAATATTAATAATATCTATCAAGTTTACAAATTATTATATTTTAGGTCGAGTCCTCATTAATCACATAGAATAAACAATAAAACTATTAATACGTATGTATTTATTGTACGAATAATTAATAATTTTAATAAAAAACAAACACTCGATAGTGATATTGTTATTATCATTAAGTGAACTTGAGTGTTGTATAAAATTACAGTTGATATATTCTAATTTATACAAGCACGCGCCGAGTTTAATTGTATGTTTTAAAAAAGGATAGTCGGGATATTCTTTTAAAAAAATAAGTAAATATACAAAATTATGTAAATATTTGCGTGCTCTAGCACACTCATACAAATTAACGTTGTTTAAACAGTTTGCATGCATTGTTGGATTATTGTCTTATCAAAGCGTATCATAATGGCACTTGGCCACGATTTATGGTTTCGCCACGGTTTTGAGAAGAGTACAGTTTTCGTCGTAGACCAGCAAGTACATAATTGACCTTTTCTTTTGTTCTCGTGGTTGTTCCAATTACTATAGGCGTAGGAGTAATATATCAGACTAATAATGCTAATTAAGTAAAACTAATTTAGAGTCAGTCAATCGAGATCTTTCAAACCAGTGCACTGGTTTGAAAGATCTCGATTGACTCGATTGACTGGCACAAGGAGCACACGGCACTGCAGTGCCGTGTGCTCCTTCATTCCTTTGGTATTATGTTTGTATCGCCAATATTACCAAGCAGTAAATGCAGTAATATAATTAATTATTATAGTTATGTGCCAGACTGAATCAAAATAATTACTGCATGAATGTATGCATTTTTATTTCATACATAATCTATACTAATATAATAAAGCGGAAGAGTTTGTTTGTTTGTTTGTTTGTTTGTTTGTTTGAACGCGCTAATCTCAGGAACTACCGGTCGGATCTGAAAAATTCTTTTTGTATACGATAGCCCAGTTATTCCGGAAGGCTATAGGCTATATAACATAACGCTTCGACCCTTTGGGGCCGGGCAAAAGGCTAAAAAGGCTAAAACATAATGTCGGCTTATCTCAGGAACTAGCAGTCGGATTTTAAAAATTGTTATTGCCTATGATAGCCCAATTATTCCGAAAGGCTATAGGCTATATAAAATTAGGCCACAACTTTTAGGGGCCGGACAAAAATAATAAAATGGTCAAACGAGAAGGGGGAGGGTTGGGTCAAAGGCAAAAAAAAGGCTAAACAAATAGGATACAATCTATATGGGTATCGTTTTTGAGATTTTCGGGGCGCTGATTAATAATATGAAATTTATTTAGTGATCCAAGATGGCGGACGGGAAATCAAAGATGGCGGATGAGAAAATTTTAAATATCAATATGGGTATCGCCTTCGATATTTTAAGGGGTGGAGAATCGAAATACAACATCTATTTCGTGATCAAAGATGGCGGATGGGCAATCAAAGATGGCGGATGGGAAAATTTAAAAAAATCTGTATTGGTATCGTCTCCGATGTTTGAAGGGATGGGGAATCCAAATACAACATCGATTTCGTGATTCAAGATGGCGGATGGGAAATCAAAAATGGCGGATGGGAAAAATTTAAAAAATCAATATAGGTATCGTCTCTGATGATTTAAGGGATGGTGAATCCAAATACAACATCTATTTCGTGATCAAAGATGGCGGAAAGGAAATCAAAGATGGCGGATGGGATTTTTTTTCAAAGTTGATATGGGTATCGTCGCCGATATTTAAAGGGATGGGGAATCCAAATCCGACATCTATTTCGTGATCAAAGATGGCGGATGAGAAATCAAAGATGGCGGATGAGAAAGTTTTAAAAAATCAATATGGTTATCGTCTCCGATGTTTTAAGGGATGGCGAATCTAAATACAACATCTATTTCGTGATCAAAGATGGCGGATATGAAATTAAAGATGGCGGACGGGATTTTTTTAAAGTCGATATGGGTATCGTCTCCGATATTTTAAGGAATGGGGAATTCAAAACACCATCTATTTCGTGATCAAAGATGGCGGATGGGATTTTTTTTAAAAATCAATATGGGTATCGTCTCCGATGTTTGAAGGGATGGGGAATCCAAATACAACATCTATTTCGTGATTCAAGATGGCGGATGGGAAATCAAAAATGGCGGATGGGCAAAATTTTAAAAATCAATATGGGTATCGTCTCTGATGATTTAAGGGATGGTGAATCCAAATACAACATCTATTTCGTGATCAAAGATGGCGGATAGGAAATCAAAGATGGCGGATGGGATTTTTTTTCAAAGTCGATATGAGTATCGTCGCCGATCTTTAAAGGGATGGGGAATCCAAATCCTACATCTATTTCGTGATCAAAGATGGCGGATAGGAAATCAAAGATGGCGGATGGGATTTTTTTTCAAAGTCGATATGGGTATCGTAGGCGATATTTAAAGGGATGGAGAATCCAAATCCGACATCTATTTCGTGATCAAAGATGGCGGATGAGAAATCAAAGATGGCGGATGAGAAAGTTTTAAAAAATCAATATGGTTGTCGTCTCCGATATTTTAAGGGATGGCGAATCTAAATACAACATCTATTTCGTGATCAAAGATGGCGGATATGAAATCAAAGATGGCGGACGGGATTTTTTTAAAGTCGATATGGGTATCGTCTCCGATATTTTAAGGAATGGGGAATTCAAAACACCATCCATTTCGTGATCAAAGATGGCGGATGGGATTTTTAAAAAAAAATCAATATGGGTATCGTCTCCGATGTTTGAAGGGATGGGGAATCCAAATACAACATCTATTTCGTGATTCAAGATGGCGGATGGGAAAAATTTAAAAAATCAATATGGGTATCGTCTCTGATGATTTAAGGGATGGTGAATCCAAATACAACATCTATTTCGTGATCAAAGATGGCGGATAGGAAATCAAAGATGGCGGATGGGATTTTTTTTCAAAGTCGATATGAGTATCGTCGCCGATATTTAAAGGGATGGGGAATCCAAATCCGACATCTATTTCGTGATCAAAGATGGCGGATGAGAGATCAAAGATGGCGGATGAGAAAGTTGTAAAAAATCAATATGGTTATCGTCTCCGATGTTTTAAGGGATGGTGAATCCAAATACAACATCTATTTCGTGATCAAAGATGGCGGATAGGAAATCAAAGATGGTGGACGGGATTTTTTTAAGTCGATATGGGTATCGTCTCCGATATTTTAAGGAATGGGGAATTCAATATTATATAAAAATCTATGTTCGTTTTTGCATCATTTATAGACCCTGGAATGATAAGAGATTAAGCGCTAAGTCAATGGTTACTTTGGAAAAGGGGCTTGGAAAAAAGGGAATTAAATAAAAATTCTTAAAAAGGCGATACGGAGTTCGCTGGGTCAGCTAGTCTATTTAATAAATGGCACCTCGCTTTGTAAGTAGTTATTTATCAAGGTTACTGCGATTTCGTTACCTAAAAAATAAAGCAATTTTACCTTGTTTTGTGGTTGGCCGAAGGGCGCCATAGTGTGAACTGTACAAATCAACTGTGCAAATAGGTATGTTTGCGACATCTATGTTCCTATTTGAGGATATGCAATATTTATTCTCATTTGAAACTAAAGTTATGAATGCGAATGTGAGTTTGTTTATTTGTTTGTATCGTCCTATTTGTGACAGAATTCAGCCAGGCCGGGCATGTTAAACTGTCTATGTATAAGCCTGAAAAAAAACATACCCAGGAGCATGTGGATGTAACAGCATAAAGTAGTTTAGTGTTTTTTTTCTTCTAAGAATATACAGAGACCACGAATCTGTGTTGGAACAAAAATCAAAGACAATCTGCGATTTGCTCGTAAAAAGATTAAATAAAATCTTGTAGATGGCCTTCCAACAAAGTATTCGATTGTGTTAATTTTATAGTATGACTATGTATGATTATTGATTACATTTATAGTAAGTATGTATAAGTTCTAAATGTACACAAATATTCTTTGTTTGCTACAGTACAGTGTAGTGTCAATGTAAGTAAATAGCATACGTGACAGACCGTACATTAGACAATCCGAGCTAGTCAATTTATTTTTATTGGTTTTGGTGGTAGATGAGCTTACGATCCGACTTATGGTAAGCGGTAACCGCCACTTCTGGATTTAGCAAGTTAGTTGTTGCCCCTGGTGTCCTAGAAACTGACACAGACGAGCCAGGTTCTTTCTTCTCGAGTTTCCTGAAATAAATTGATGGAAAGAGATCGAATAGCAATTTTGTTCTTTAATCCATGGAAAAGCGACTTGGAAACGTTTCTTCAACCTTCAGACTTTAAAACTAATAAAATGTTTCTAAAACATTTCCATACATCAAGATTTGTGCAAACAAATATTTTGTACGAAGACGAAATATATTAACAGAAAGAAAGTAAATATGCCAAGCTTTATAGACGTTTTCAGCATAATATTACACGTACAAGCCCCAGTAATGACGAGAATGAGGATTAAGAGACAGATTAAAACATAATAGCTATCTACATTTCTCTTACACAAAGACAATGAGAAATTACTGGTTTCGAGTAGAATTGTCAAATTCGTTCCTTTGTTGTTGACGTAAACACCGCTAGGTAAATGTAGGTCATCTTTGTTGTGCCTACCTTTAGGTGCACGTAAACAACGCTGGAATGGCTTGTCTCGTCTGACATTCATGAATATACAGTGACATTTTTATTGTTTTTGTTCGTCAGAAATGCGATGGAAAATATTGCATGAGGGGAAAATTCGATTCGTTTAATGCACTAGGGAGCTTGTAGATGATATACATACATACATATTCCATACATGTAGATCTGGCCGAGTTGTTGTGTACTAGATTTCGGTCAGGCAAATATTTTCAGGAGTAATACCGCCGTCTTTCAGAGTTACGGGCAATGATATTACAGGAAAGAGGTAGATACGTTACCTACGTAGTAATCAATCCGTAGAAATGCTACACTAACACACACATCGATAACTACATATTTTACTTTATTTTAGGTTGACAAGATGTGTCAGTTTCACTTTGACGTCGGCTCGCGACTTCACACACACATGTCAGACTTGCCAACTGGCTTATGTTTAGTGTCCTGCTTTTGGTATGCCTATAACATATCTACTTCTTTTTACTTTTGTAACATCATTGCTTACGGGTATATTAAATTGGTATTGTTTGAGAAGCTCAAGGAAAAGCAAGAGCGAAGAGTAAGACTTAAGATTGCTAGGTTTAAGCTGAAGCGAGTTCGTAGAACGCTAGGATTTAGGCTACCCTCAGATTAGGCATGAGCGGACGCCGGGCACACGCCGGACGCCAGCTCGAGAAACGCGCACGCCCATTGTGAGGTCTGCCTTACCAGTCCAATGCGTAATAAATTTTGTCACTTACTTTCTACTACACGCTACATCTATAACATTCAACTATTTGTAAAATATGAGTAGGATAGTTCATTCATTACACTAATGGATTTTCTCGGAAGAGAGGTGCAAATTAAAAAGTACAAAGGCCATAAACGGTTTACCCATTTCCGTACACGTCGAAAAGATTGATGACTTAAAGCTATACATTATGGCATTATCTTTGTACCTTTTAAAATATTGTTGCTACTAATGCCAGGCCTCCTTCACTCGGCCCGGCTCGTACCTACAGCGATAAGTGCCTACACTTTCGCGCGGCTTCCAAGCCGCATCGTCACCGCTCGCGCGCAGGGCTAGCTAATAACGTGAATTTTAATAGTGAACAACAAAAATGTCTCATCACAAGTCTGGTGCAAAGTATTGCTCATTTAACGGATGTGTGTCGAAAGCAACTTAAAATTTTGATTTTATTTATTTTACGAGAGCAACTTGAAAATTGTACTTTTTATTTGTTGAGATATCTCAACGATTATGGTATCAAATTAAAGATCTAGTTCAAAAACCATTTTATCTGTTTGAATCATGTAAATCGGTCTACGCGTTTAGGAAATAACTAAGAATTAGTATAGTGACAATGTAAACCACCAGAATTTTTGTGGTTTTTGTTCTACGAGCTCAAATTGTGGGATAGGTTATTATACTATAAATATTTATAATTAGGTACGTGGTCAAGTAGGTAGATAGACGATGAATAAATATTATAGTAGCAGCGGCAAGTCGACAACCCTAGCGCGTCACTCCGCGCCAGACAGCGACAGCGTTATGTGTTAGAAAAGGGCGGGAACAGTTAGGTAAATATCGCGTTAGGCACTGAGTGCTTATGCGAGCTGAATTGCACTTTCTTGCTTAGTAGCAAGAGTCGCCATTTCTATAAATTGGTTTGCGAAGTGGTGCTTCTGTTCGTAAGAACTATCTATTCTGTGCTAATGCTACCTGTTTCATTGTTGACTATTGTGTACTTGTTTACAATAGTCATTCTCACAATTTTTTTAAACTTGCGTGTGTTGCGATACGATCGCGTAACTTGTTTAATTTGTTTCGTAGTTTGTGATGCATTTATTGTTCTTTCTTTGTGATCAAGTAGCATGCGTTTTAAAAATGTGTAATACCTTTAAATTGTAATTGTAAAATATTAACTTTCTTCGAAGTCATTCAGGCAGTTTCTTAACCGCGCTGTTCCTATGGAGATCCCAAAGCCCGCAAACCGCCAAGTTTCAAATTCAAGCGCTGAGATTTTAAAAGATGATTTAACCCGGCGAGAATGTGGCAGGGTATTTTACACCCTGCCCATTACTTAAACTGCCATATATTTTTTATTTCACGTTTAGCAACAACGCGTTGCTCAGTAGCTGCAGGTAAGGGATTGTCAGGGTAGGTAGTATGATAATCTCAGTGTTGCGTGCGTCTGCGTGGGAGTTATACGCCTGCCAACCTGTCTCGGGTAAGTTTTACCCTGCCACATAGCTGGTGTATGTGTTTTGAAATTTGTTTTTATTTATTTATTTGGATTTTAAATGCTAATAACATATGCTTTTTTTCAGTTTTACTTCAATATGAATAACGAACAATTCATATTTATGTTAGAGGAAGTGCTAAACGATTTTTTCGACGAATTAAATTCTGAAGTTGGCTGTAGCAACCACGAAATTAGTTCTGAAACGGAGCCAGCTGCCAGTAGCGTAACAAATAGTTATGACGAGGAAAATAGGGATGAGCCTGATGATGAAATTCCAATTTGGGCTTGTCACTGGTGTACGAATATTTAGGCCAGCAAAAAGTTAAAATGAATATTCCGATATAGATTCGTGAGCGTATCTCTTGTCAACTTGGTGAACCCTCAACGTTAGCATAAAAAAATATTTATTTACGAGCTGTCAGATGTCGTGACTGTCCTTATAAGAAAGACCGAAAGACTAAAAATGATTGTAAGAGCTGTGCAAAAGCCATTTGTGAGGAACATGCGATTTTCTTTAGCAATTATTGCGCCAATGTTCAAGACTGAAAAAAAAAAGCTGTTACGATTAATTTAAATATTATTTATTTAATTTGTTTATAAGATAATTACATAAGTTAAACGATTAACGAGCAATTATTAAAACAATAAGAAGAAATTTTAAGATTTGTTATGGTTTCTGAGGTGCCTAATTTTTGTTGATTGTTAATTCCTTCGTTCCTGTTTGCTGTACAATTAATAAATAAACAATAGAGTATGCAGTGCTTTTTATTTAATATTATAAAGAATATAATAAAAAATAATAAAAGAGAGCATTTTTAAATAATATGGCTATAATTACATCACAGTATGCATTAATACATAAGGGTAAAATTTACCCTGCCACATACTTCGTGTAACTTTTTTTACCACATGCTCGCCGGGTTAAATATTCTTATATTCAATTCCATAAAATCACTTTAGGAAACGGGTCGCGAACCTGTTACATTTTTAAGTGAAACAGCTATAATTGTCCGATGTTTCGGTCCATTTGTGACCGTGGTCACTGTGGTCACGCACGGTTTGACCGTAGATAGGGAAATCAAATCCATCAACAGAACTATTTGCATGAAAACAGTGCCATTAATTTTTTAAAGCGCTACTATTTTACTATACAGTATCGCTGCTCATGATTTCCGGAGGGATAGTATTCGAGTATAACAGCTAAGCTAGCCAGTTGTCCGTATGTGTTGTGTTATGTAGTAAAAGTCGACTTTATTGCCTCCTAATAGTCCAGTGGCGGAAATTGCAACAAGTCGCAGCTAAAGTTTGATGTTTACGCTTTCTCAACAATTTAGAATGCTTCGTGTTGTAACACATTCATCATCATGTTGTAGTCTACTGCAGGATAAAAACCTCACTGATCTCGATTTCCGGCTCTTGATGTCAGCCAGTTCGCTGTCCTACGCTGTTTGCCAACAGAAGGCCTTCTCTAGAATACGAACAACTATTGTCGGGTCTGCGAACACTTTCATGCTTTTTTATTGATTAATTATTAAACTTACACGACATGGGAGTCGCATAACCATCCTATAGTAACATAACCATCTTATGTCGTTTGACATCAAAATATTTGTATTGTATTATATCGGAAAGTTTTCTGCGTGATACAGTGACACGTGATTCTAATAGATTAAGATAGGTGGCTTTAATTCCTTAAACACATAAATTGCTATGTCATTGTCGATGTTGCTCCACGAAAAAAAGTTAATAATCATGTCATATTACTAGAACAACTCACGCAGAACGCGAAGAAAGTTGTTTGCCATGTTATTTTAATTTCCTAGACATTGAATCGATAAAAAGTGTTCCCTTAAAAATATACATAGTTCCTTACATCAAAATATTTTTATTGTATTATATCGGAAAGTTTTCTGCGTGATACAGTGACACGTGATTCTAATAGATTAAGATAGGTGGTTCTAATTCTTTAAACACATAAATTGCTTTGTCATTGTCGATGTTGCTCCACGAAAAAAAAAAGTAATTATCAAATCATATTACTAGAACAACTCCCGCAGAACGCGAAGAAAGTTGTTTGCCATGTTATTTTAATTTCCTAGATATCGAATCGATAAAAAGTGTTCCCTTAAAAATATACATAGTTCCTTTATTAATATTAGCGATAGATTATCCGCGCACCTCTAACGGCGAATTTGGCATTTTTCCGGGTACGATACTTTTGACAGCTTTCAATACAACTTTGCTTCGAGGGTATAGTGGTAATTGTATTGAGAGCTGTCAATGTGTCGTAACTGGACAGGTTCCAAATTCGCCGCTAGAGTCGCTAGGTAGAATCTTAGCATCGCCAATAGAAATTATAATGACATATTAATAAGGCATAGATAAAACTGTACACTGTAAAACCTTAAGCAGTTTTAAGTCACTGGACAATGGGAATAGTTCACATAGTCCATCAAGTAATAGATCCTTGTTCTTAGTATCAGTTATCAATAGGTCTTAAATTTCTATCTTGATAAATGAACAGCAATTCTAACCGGAACCGTGATAAAATATTATCTTATTTCAATCTGTTAAAACAAGTAAATATGATATCATTAAATACTTACAATGACTAGCATTTCTCTTATTAGTGATGTCCGTCTAAAATATTGCAATCGATAATTATATATTTATTAATTTTATTAAAATATAATATTGGCAAATTGCGTACAGTAAGTAGACACACACGTTCGTCCTTCGCCCTTTGCGTAGGTATACATTTGGTTGTACCTATATAATAGTTTATCATCATCTCTGCGTAGAGACGTCCACTGCTGGACAACGGCCTCCAGATCATTTGTTTGTAACATGTACATCACTTTTTTTGTCGTCAAGGACCTTGAACTCTTGACACTATACTCAACTAAACTTTGGGCTGCGGAGGTCGGATTGTAGTCGCTTTGGGGGAAATGCTAATTATCTTTTAAAAACTGGTTAGATTGAAAAGCGGTTCCTCAGCTCCTGGGATCTACACCGCGTTAATTTTGTAACCTTTGATCTTGTCGCGATTTTGAAGTAACTTACTACGTAAGACATTTAGAAATGTTTAATAGTGGCAAATTAGTTACAGTTTTAGTGATTTGTTAACTGTTTCTAAACCGGTCGCTGTAATTGCAGTGGGCATTCAAATATGCATTTAGCGTGGAAAACATTAAGTTAACCTTGAGTCCGGTCGATAAGAGACATTGCATTACATGCGACGGAGACGCGGATTGGTCACCACATACGAAATTATACACGGTCATGCATAGACTCAAAACATATTTGTGAAACGTTTTATCTTAATATATAAAATCCTTGCGTTACTGACTGACTGACAGACACGCTACAGCCAAAACTATTGGGCGCAGGAAGCTGAAATTTGGCATGTATGTTCCTTGGGGACCGTAGGCGTGCACTAAGAAGGGATTTCCCGAAATTCCCACGGGATCGCGCAAAACGGGTAAATTTAAAAAAATGCAGGCGTAGCTGCTGGCGTCCTCTAGTCAAGAATATAATTCGATGTCACACGTGACTGGCTAGGTTAAGATTGTATGTTTAACAATGTCTTTAGAGCAGTTCGTTAAAACCTGCCATTTTGTGTTTTTTTTTAACCCTTCCCTACTATTCAGAATATGTATGATGCGTTCATTAATCTGACCAAGAAGACATAAACGGAATCTTATATCTAAAAAAGGATTAAAGCGTTAGAAGTTTTTCTAGCCTTAGCTGTTCAAAAGTTATCAATCATCGATCAGACAATTTTTTTTATGTTTCTAAAGCATCTGTCTTTCAAATTCGCTGAAACAAATGTGGCATTGAAATAAATGTCTCCTGTTACACTTAGCCCTTGTATTCTATCGACGCCGCGACGCCTTATGCGTTGCCTTCATTTACGTTTGCAATAATATTAGTTAGGTATACAACTACAGACAAGGAGTAATACTAAACCAATGACTAAACAATTTGTACGTATGATGACAAGCATTTATTCTACCTATGTGTATCTGCCACCTGGTTTCCTTTTGTGTGCTATTCCTCCACAGGCATTTAGGCCTACTCACTAAACCACCGGGGTATTCTTCTAATGGGCCATTGTGAAAGGCGAAGTCACGGATACTATATAAGTACTAGAGGACGCCAGCAGCTACGCCTGCATTTTTTTTTTATTTACCCATTTTGGCCGATCCCGTGGGAATTTCGGGAAATCCCTTCTTAGTGCACCCCTACGATCCCCAAGGAACATAATATATATGCCAAATTTCAGCTTCCTGCGCCCAATAGTTTCGGCTGTAGCGTGTCTGTCAGTCAGTCAGTAACGCAAGGATTTTATATATTAACACATTGACTGCTGGAAACGTATATGGTGTGTCCCAAGTGTCGGATCCTGCGATGCGGCTAGCCCACAATAGTCGTGTTTAGGGAAAAAATATACAAGCGTGCTGCCGAAACACGCGACGCGTGAATCATACCCATACCACACATGTGCTGACGACCACTCATGTGTGTTTTTTTTGTATAGCAACTCGTACGTCGCGTGTCGCGTCAGCACAGACACACGCTCGACCTGCACGCGCGTTGCGTGTCGTTAAGCACGAGAGGCTGGGCATGCTCTGCGGGTGCGGATACACGCAGGATATGCGTACTGGCCGCATAGCAAAAGGCCGTCTACGAATCTTAGGCCAGCAGTCAATGTGTTAAGATGACATAGGTATGTGAAAAAGGAAAGAGACGGAAAAGAGAAATAGATCAGAAATGTGATTACTCGGGTGATGCTGAATTTCTGCATTCTTTTTGCAACACCTAAGCTTAAAACTCTCACACATTACTGTTGTTTAAATATTTAGCTCCAGGTAAAGTACCTACCCATCGTCGTTAGTTTATACTTATGACTAAAGTACTAAACCAGTATAACTGATATTTGCTCATTTATCTTTATTTAAAAATATGATACACGGACACGAATGGCAACAGAAGACATAACTTCAATAGTTAAGTAACATAATAGATTATAATAAACTATTTGAATACCGCTTTATTGTTTGAGCGCATCGTAGTCACTCATTTTCTGCAGGGTCGCTTTAGTTTTTACCTAAGATATTGGCAAGTCCTAGGTCTTCTAGTACCTATCTAGAACTTTCGCAATATTTATAGGACGGCAGTATCCAAAAGCCACAATGGGTTTCCTAAACGAAAGTCATTTAGCATAAAATCATACGTACTATTAGATAATGTCGTCGTCCTCTTCAAGGTCGCAACCTCGACTCTATGCAAGTGCATTGGCGAGGTTCCTACTAGACTCGCCACGCTCGAGCTACCGTCTAAAATACATATATTTCACATTCCTTTTATTTTATTATCATATATTGTAAAACTGGCTTCCGTAATATATCCATCTATAATATAAAAAGGGATCGCTGAATGTGTTGCTAAGCGCAAATCTCGAGAGCAGCTGAACCGATTTCGCTAATTTTTTTAAATAATATTCCTTGTAGTACGAGGATGGTTCTTTTTCAAAGAGAATAATAAAAAAAAGGGGAAAAAAGAATCGAGTGTTAGGCGGTACGAAGTTCGCCGGGTCAGCTAGTTATTAATAAAATCTAATATCATTTTTTTTTATACGACACTGGATGTGGCTTAAAACATAATTAATGATGATAATACACTTTAACAATGTTTATCTTAGATTGTGGCTCGCTTTTCGGATAACGACGATAGTCCCATCAAAAAATCGTTTACGGATTTTCGCGTGAATTTTTTTTTTTTTTTTTTTAATCGAAATCTTGCATTCAGTCAATTCTGACTATGAGCAAATGTGATGTTGTTTGGTAGAATTTAGGATAGAGATGTGCCTCATTAGGAAGATACTCCATATCAACAAAGTGGCCTATTTAGCCTAGATCCAGGATCCTACGCCTCTTCAAACGGGTTATGCAGTCGGGTAGGGTGAGCTGGACAGCAAGTTGATTAGGATGGTTTTCCAGTCTATGTTTGTAATTTTTAAGGGAGGCTTGTATTTCCTCCTTTACAGTTTTTATGTTCAGATGCTTATGCACTTCTGAGTTTTTAATGAACCGGGGCGAGTTGCTTATCTGTTTAAGGATATAATTCTGGGCTCTTTGGATTTTGTTGATGTTGGAATCACAAGTGGCTCCCCACAGTTGAATGCCATAGGTCCAGACTGGTTTTATGACTGACTCGTATAGCAGCAGCTTGTTGTCAATGGACAATTTGGTGTTTCTTCCCAGAAGCCAATACAGTGCTCTGTATTTGAGGTTGACTTCATTTCTCTTGCACTCAACGTGTTTGTTCCATGTCAGTCTGCGGTCTAAATGCAACCCCAAATATTTGATGGAGTTACTGTTTGGCAGCTCTCTGCCGCCAAGGCTCACTGGTGGACATGTTTCTCTTCTCAAAGTAAATGTAACTTGGACTGATTTATTGGCACTTGCTTTGATTCTCCATGTGTTGAACCAGTCATTAATTTGAGTGAGACTCCGTTGCAGTATCGCAGAGGCTTCTGCCGCATACCTACTGGAAGCTAGTACTGCAGTATCATCTGCGTAGGTTGCAATAGTAACACCAGGTGTCTGTGGTAAATCTGCTGTGAAGATAGTGTACAAAACTGGGCCAAGGACTGACCCTTCTGGTACCCCAGCTAGTATGTCGCAGAATTGCGATGTACATTCTGCCTCCTTTATTTGGAAAATTCTATCAGCCAGGTAAGATTCCAGAATTTGATAGAAAGTGTGGGGTAGCAGTAATTTGATTTTGCAAAGAAGACCCTTGTGCCACACTCTGTCGAAGGCTTGTTGTACGTCTAGAAAAGCCGAGGCGCAGTATTCCTTTCGCTCAAGACTGTCGCTGATACATTTGCAAACTCCAAACGTATTTGTTCCGTGGTAGCGTGCTCTGGTCTAAACCCGAACTGGTGATCTGGCGTTATAGAATTTTCGTGCATCGCGTATGAGAGTCGTCGCAATAGTATTTTCTCCAAGACCTTCGAAACTGTTGGGAGAAGGCTGATCGGCCTGTACGATGACACTTAATGTGGTGGTTTCCCAGCTTTATGGATCATAATTATTTGCGAGACCTTCCATAGAGCAGGAAAGTATCCTACTCTGATGATGCAGTTAAACAATGTTGTTAGGTAAACAATTGCTTTGCGAGGCAGTTCAGAGAGTACCTTTTTATCGATAGGTCAAATCCTGGGGCTTTCTTATTTTCCAATCGGTTGACGGTCCTCGTTATTTCTCCTGGTGTTACTACTTTTAAAGGTAGATCAAACTGAAAGTCTCGCTGGAGAACGTCATCTATGTATGTTTCCGTAGCACCAGGGACGGAGTCATTGGGAACAAATACCTTGGAGAGGTAATCAGCAAAAGCATTTGCCTTTTCCTGTTTGGATCTAGCCCATTTATTTCCATCCAGACGAAGTGGTGGCTTTGGATTGGTGGCTTGGTTCATATTTTTGCACGCTTTCCATAGTGAGTAGTTGGTATGAGCAGTAGCTGTTAGCGACTGTAGATTAGCTTCAACTGTAGCATTTTCCATTTCCCTGATAGATTTTCTAAGAGACTGAATATAGTTATTAAGCGCTCTCTTGTCGTCGGGATGTCGGCTGATGTGCCAAACTCTACGAAGACGTCTTTTCTGAAGAATCATGTCTCTTATTTCGTGTGGTACATAATTACGTCTGGTGTTGCTATGAGTCACTGCTTCTGTACTCTTCCAGCAAACTTCTTGAACCGTCCTTGTAAAGGCTAAAACTGCGTTATCAATGTCATCCTCGGATTTCAGCGAGATCTTCAACTGTAGAGATTTTTCAACTAAGGTGCGAAACAATTTCCAGTCCGTTCGGCAGTTATACAATCTTGCTTTTGCTTGAGAGTCCAGAATGTTCGCGCTGATGGTTAGTATTACAGGTGTGTGATCAGAAGAACCATCAAGGCAATTGTCAATTCGATGGAATAGACGAGAGAGACCCTTCATAATAAAGAAGTCTATGACGTCGGGTAATTTATTTGGGTCAGTTGGCCAGTGGGTCGGCTCTGATGTGGCTATTGTTGTCAAGTAGTTCCTGTCTACACACTTTTTGAGTTCTCTACCTCTTGTAGTTATCAGTCTTGAGCCCCAGTGTAGGTGTTTAGAGTTCCAATCACCTCCCGCTATGAAGCGCGGTCCAAGGGTTTTGAAGTATGCAGTGAAATGCTCCTCGGTGATTCGGTGCCTGGGAGGACAATAGACGGACGACACGTTGAAGTGCCCGTTTTTATCCCGTATATTCACTGATGTAGCTTGTATGTGTTCTGTTCTGAACTGTGGGAGTTCATAATGATCGATGGAGGATTTAATTAAAACCGCTGTGCCCCCATGTGCTGTCCCATCTGGATGATTTGTTGTGTATATATTGTAGTTCCTTATGTGTACGTGGCTTTTATTGGTAAAGTGTGTTTCAGAAATGAGTAGTATATCGAGATTGTGTGTTTTTAGTAAAAGGTCAGGTTTCGCGTGACAGTGTAACAATTAAACAGATTAATGAAATGTTTTGTATTCAATATCGTAGTATAATAGGTACATATCGATTGGAATTTTTGCAAAATATTAATGCACAGACAATGTGCTCTTTGAATTTCTTGATAGTAGGTATAATAAGTAAGATAAAAATTTGTTTGGCTGCAACGTCGCAAGTTATATTCCATTTACTTTTTATAGTCGTGCTTTAGTTCATTTTATTGTATCACGTATTGACGCTAATGGTGGTTAATATAGCATATAGCACAATAGCACAGCACGCTAATTTTATTTCGCATCTAATAGCAAGTTCATTTGGCTCTCGTTCGTGCTATAAAATAGCATATAGCATATCAATCAAACATCGCACCGACGCGACGGCACATCGCACTTCGCACGTTCGCAGCGCTGCGAATTGCGATATTTGCGATCAGTCTTCGCGTGCTAACGCGAGCAGCCAGACGTGAACTTGCGTAGCGTGCGAATTTTAGCTGTTCGACGGCTCGCGCGATCTAAGTAGGCATATAAGTACGTGAGTGATTTTACATTCCCAAAAGTTAAGTGTTTTGTGTTTGATTAAAAAAAAACTGTGATAGGACACGTAATACTGTGTATCTATGAATGATCTGTGTAACATGTGTGTTAAAATGATTTAAATAACACAATATGATTAATTATATACAGTCCTAAGCCTGAAAAGTATGAAGGAAAATTAATTGACTTATTTATTATTAATTATTTGGTTAATATTAGTTTGTTGTGCATAATGATTACATTTTATGCTTAGAAGAAATGTAAAAATATGTATATGTATTGTTTATTCATGTGTAACATTACAGTTCACCATGTTGTCTGCCCACGCGTAAAGTCTTCAGACTCGTTAGGCAAATAACATGTTTGTCGACGCTATATTAACCTACGTTCAAATATGGATAGCGCGACAGCGCGCTATATCGTACATGTGCTAAAACTAGCGATCACACGAAGGGTGTTGACTCTTCGCACGATAGCATGCTATATTATAGCATTTTCAATAGCATGCAAAATTAGCATATAGTTAATAGCATGCGATTGATAAATAGCAGATTCGAACATCATTAATTGACGCAAGTAATTAATCCGCTTGTTTCACGTGTGAGAAACAAATCCATCTTAATTGGTCATTGTCGGTAAAATCTGCTCTTTTGTTGAGTGTTGTTGTTGATGTCGCGCTTAGCATAAACTTTGCAAGGCAATGGATTGTTTAGCAACAGATAATATTATTACTTCAAATTTTCATTACATAATTTTTCTTTCTCATAGTTAAGTACACATACGGGACTACACGTAGTCGATGTCGAGTTCTTTTCTCGATGGGGCAAATTTAAAAGTTAAGATCTTTTATTTAGGCATATAATCCTTCATGTAGCAAAAAGTCCTTGCCGGCCAGTTCTCTCACTGTGCGCCGAGTAATTGGTTTAATAAGTTGATATGGATATCACAAGGATGAATTTATTACAGTTCCGTAAGTATCTCTTTCATCGAGCAAATGAGTAGGGGTGAATTACACACCCACTTCTGGCCAGTTATATTACTCACTGTTCATATTGTCGCGGATCGGATCGGCAACGATAACAAGATGGAGCGACCAATAGACTATTAGGCAGAGGGACTCGGGTTCGAATCCATGGCTCATCAAATGAGTTTTCGAAGCTAGGTGCGAATTAACTTGCTAAACGATGAAAGAAAACATCGTGAGGACCCTGGGGCCTGCATGTTTGAGAGTTCTTGAGAATGTTCTTGAAAGACATCTGAATCTGCCAAACCGCTCTTGGCTAGCATGGTGGCCAGTAAGTATAATGAGAAGAGGCCTGTGTCCAGCGGTGGGACAGATAATAAACAAGGCTGATAAAGTTGATATTTTCTATCATCATCATCAGCCTTTGATAGTCCACTGCTGGACTAGGCCTCTCCTTTGAAAGGAGGAATTTGGCCTACTATACCACGCTGGCCAAGCGGGTTGGTATAGGGTTTGTATCAAGTTTTCCTTCTCTTGCAGTGCTGTTCTCTGCATACTATGCTCCCTCTGTCGGTTCTCACGACACCCATGGGATGATATGGGGTGGTGACAATTCGTATTCTTAATCCGTCACCACACGGACATATATTTTCTATACTTAATAGTATCTACCTACTACCAATTATAGGCTTGATCAGGAAGTTGTGGTAGGTATTATGATTGTCCATTTTCCCTAAGCTGAACAGGAAGGATATACCTAAGTAATAAGTAGGTACATCCATTTTACAACATTTTGACGAGATATTGGTGACCAAAGTCAATGATTTGCCCTATAAATAAATCTGTGGATTTGCCTAATTTCTACATACAAATTGATTATGATGTCATTGTTGGTTCAGTATCTACATGTTTTAGTGCATCAACTAACAAATCAACAGATATTCGGTAGAAACACTCAAATGCAGTTTGTTTTTCACATATTTTCAAATGAGAAATCATTTATTTAGTATGAGGATGTAAATTGGCTAAAAGAACTTGAATTCAGTTCATAAATAAACCTTGTTATTGTTCGTAAATAATATTGCCCGGGACTGTAAACTCAAACTATAACGGTTTAGAACAGCATTTCGTGCTAATGCAAATATGGCGGCTTATTTCCCCAAGATGATGGTTTAAATGGCCGGTGTTGAAATACACGGGGCACAGGTAATACGGAGTATACAATTGACAAGCCACGTTAATATAGCTGAACTTGTTCATTGTAGGTAGGTACAATCCATTGCAAAAGTCGCTTCAAATCTCAAAAAAATTCGCGTGTATTTTATGAAATAAAACTGCTTGATGATTGTTCTTAAGTAATACATTATTAATTATGATTTAGGTAAATTTTCTTCGTCCAAAAACCCTACACGACATAGACAATAATAATATTTAAGTTATACGATATACCTAACCATCCAAATTCACGTAAATGTATACGGACTTATGTAGCTGACCCTATGTATGTACAAACAGAGTTGCTTTAGCATGCAACGTAATGTATTTAGTCGAGCTCGGCTTTAGGCCGTGGCCTTATTTTGGCACTTTACAGGCTACAACATGTAAAACTATGTATACCTATGTTGGTACAGCTTAAGCACTGTATTATTTAACAAGATTGCTTTTAACTGGCCTCAATCGGGCGTAGGGTAGATTTCTAATTCCCCTTCCACAGGATGAAACGATTCGATTAGGATCAAATCAGCTTCCATACACCGTTTCACAAATCCGTCCTTCAAATAATCTAGATGATATATTCTTCGGTGAACAATAATGATAATTAACATAAAGTTTTCTTTCTTTACAGTGAACCCTACATTCCACATAACTTAACGGGCCTATCCATGGGCATAGTAAAAGGCAAGACGGCGCCAATGGACGTAGTTAGAATTGAAACCAAATCCAAAGTAAGTATAATGTTGACTCTGTTGACTGCATACCATGTGATGTAACAGGCGTACACCAGGTGCTTATGTTACATTACAATATTCAATTGAGAACGTCCGTCACAACAAACAACGAGTGCTCAACTCGCGGATACAATTAGCCCTGCGTTCATTCTAACTACTGTGTTGATATTTACACTATTATCTTATAACTTAACACCGCTCCAGCGCTAATCTATAGTGTCTGCGCAAAGGCCAGTGCTGCTAAGCTCCTTCAACACAACCATTGTTTTACGACGTTCGCTTCACTAATGAGTAATTCACTTTTTTTTGTCGCAGATTATGTTTTCGTTTCTGTCCGTCGGCTGGGGCCTCCTATCAGACATTGACATCGAGAGCGAAAGGTTACGAGCCATCGGCGGTCAAAGGTTCGCTGTGTGGGCAGTCGCCAGACTCGTTGGCCTGAGGACGTATAAAGGTGTAGTGAGTTACGCGAAAATTAAGGATGTGAGCAATCTGCCTAAACCAAAACTACCGCTAACCCTCAGTCATAGCATCAGCCAGGACGGCGCGCTCGACTCCCCCGATGCGGAAGCGTTTATTGATTGCGAAGAAAATGCCGAAGTGTTCTCGAACGCGATTAACGGGCGACAACATCAAAGAGTGGATTCCTGGTACTCTGTTAATTCTCGAAGGAGCGCATTTTACAGTACGCGCGGGTCAGAATACCATAGCGTGACGAGTAGCGGCTCAGAAATGCGGTCGCCTGTCCACACGTGTATGCACGGACCGGCTTCCCACCTGCCCTCGCTCATGTCCCAGTTACCGTCGCACTGGGTGCACGAGGAAGGTGAATTCGTCATGGTCCATGTCTCATATCAGTCGTACATCGGCGAGGACTTCTTGTTCGCGCCGCGCGCGCAGCTCTCGGACGGCGTCATATGGATGCTGATCATCAAGGCAGGCATATCTCGATCTCAACTTCTATCGTTCCTACTCGGCGTGGGTGAGGCCGCACACGTTGAAATGAATAGTGAGTTCATTAAAATGGTTCCTGTAAGCGCGTTTAGAATAGTTCCGGAGGGGTCCAACGGTTACATCACCGTGGATGGCGAGCTCGTAGAGTACGGGCCCATACAGGCCGAAATATTCCCCAATATAGTTAATTTATTAGTGCCAGAAATGAAATAACATTACATTTCTCATTAGTATTTATAAAATGACTGATATAATTTAAACCATAACCGAGCCGATGCAAGTGCAATAAAGGGAGTACATAATATTTGAAGCAAAGGTATATAAAATATGGTTGTGTAAGAAATGATATCTAAATTATTTAATACTTACAAACGTTACTGTGAGTTGGCAGTTAAGTTGGATCATTCCAAGAATGTTGTGATTTATGTTAATACATTGTATAATTTAAATTGGTTCAATAACTGAAAATGTGATATAATTTTGTAAGTGAATTAAAAAGCTTAAAGTGAGCGTATAGCGGCTAGTCGAGGCTTACATGGATCGAGTAAGTGCCAAATGTTCGCACTCTAAAACATTCACTTTGTATTATTATAATAAGGAATTGATTATTACATTTCTTGCTCAAGTGTAGAGCAATTGTTTGCACTTTGATTCCTATAGAAGATTTTTTTAAACGCGATACATATATGATGTAATTATGAATGTATTATCTAATAATATTATGTAGCATATAGCTCAAAGCATATACATACCTACTTATTATATAATGTTTTACTTTGTATTAGCATTTATATTTTTAAAGAGACTTTATGCTCTCTGGATTATGATGTTCAGATTTATGAATGTTTTAGAAAATAATTTACTTTGTTTTTTATTTTTACCTATTCACAAGAAGTGAATGTTTATAAAATACTAATAGAAATGTTATTGCATGCTTTATACTGAACTTTATGAAAATATATGAATGAGCTGTCTTTTACATTTTATTATTGTATAAGCTTGCCATATTTTGTAAACTGGAAATTATTTAACTTGCCTTGCTGTATTAATATGGTTATTAGGAAATGTGGGGTAACTATATAAATATATTTTTTATTTATAAAATGATGTCTAAAAGGTATCGGGACTGCTGGTTTAACTTAATATAATTTATTTTATTTAGCAGTATTAATTTTATTATAGCAATTATTTTTCTGTGATAATAATAACTCTGCCATATTTCATTTTGAAAGTTATATTAATATACTGTTTGAAACATTTGCTGTGTAATGGAAACCCCCACAAGTTTGGAACTGAAAGTTGTTATATAACTTTGTGATAATTACTGTATACTTTCGAAACATTGCAATCTACATTTTTTTATTTTGTCTGTTTCAAGACATAATGTACAAAGATAAAGATGTTGTCTATAGAATTTAGAAATTGTTACAATTAAGAATGTGTTGTATTCCATATGCATAGCGCTATATCAATAAAGATAGTAAACTTCCAAACACTTTTTGTTGTGTGATGCACAAATTATTGTTATATAATTATCATCTTACATAAGTGTCAATTTCATATCAATCAAAAAGTTAAGCTGTAGGTATTGTGTGCATAAAAAGTACCCAATGTTTAGGTATGTGTGTTGCATTTACCTAGTAAAGTTTGGCAGATCCACACATACAAATTAAGCCATTTACAACAAAGTTTAACTGGTTGAACTTTTCTAAAAGGTACTGGATATATGCATTCATATTCCATATTTCTTGTGTACCTTTGAAAATATTTAATTCCAATATTTATTTGGTGTATAGCTGGACTATAAATGTTTTATGTAAACATTCCATCATTATAAGAATAGGTGTCTTTGGGCTTTCTAATACTTATATTAATAAGTAAGTTTAATAATTATCTAGATGTTAATCTAAATTAGCCTATGAATTAGCAAAATTTTGAAGTATTGTGAATAAAAGTTATATAATTTTCAATTTTATGAAACTGTTGTCAATAAATCATAAAGAAAATTTGGTGTTTGTATTGAAACAATAAATACAGATCAGATATAATAATTTTTTATTTCATCCTATAATCCACAGTAAACTAAATTATTAGAACACTTAAAACTAAATATTTGCTTGACTTATTTCAAACATACAAGTACATTTGTGATCAACATGCATTACAAATTAAACAGTTTTGTAATTATCTAAATAATTAACTCTTAGATGCCAACTTTAAATACATTAACCTTCACTCAAATTATAAACAAAGTTTCCATAGGACATAGATAATAGTATTTATTAGCATTTTTTTCTTATCAATAAAATTTCTCAATTTATCAAAAACATTATCGAGTCTAGAATATTATCTAAAACATTAAAACTGAGCTCTTAATATTAGACAGTTTACCTTAAACAGTCTTCATAATTTGTAAACGACCCAAAACCACTTATCTTAATTTGAGAGAATCCAGGCTGTCAAGTAAGTTTTGTACTTCAGAGTCAACCTGCTCACGAGTGCTGACTCTCTCTAGTCTTTGACGCACAGATTCCAACTCACCAGCATCAGCTTTTTGTATTTGTAAATATTTACACATCATTTTGACAACTAAACATATTTCTCCAATGAGTTGTTTAGTCTCCTCAAAGCTTCCAGCAACACTAGGCCGCATTTGAATGAGCTTAAGCTTGCTTTGTGCTAATTGTATGGGGTTTCGCCCATTCTTGTCATGGGAGCTGACATCAGTGCCAGCATCGAGCAGCTCTATGACTACTGGTATATGATTAGTGCAAGCAGCAAGATGCAATGGTGTATTACCTAGTGTATCCTTATTGTTTGGGTTGGCACCATGTCTCAGTAGAGACCTAACAACTTCCACATAGCCGCGACATGCAGCTAAGTGCAATGGACTTCTCTTATGTTCATCTGACGAATTTGGGTCAGCCCCTGATGACAGTAGTTTCTCCACAAGTTCAATGTTGTTTGTAGAGGCGGCAAAACGCAGTTTATGATTCCTTGATGAGCAAATAGTACCTCCGTATCTATATTTCAGTCTGCAATGTCTAGCTTTTGTAGAACACTTTATTTTGCCAACATGATCATGAGGTTCAGATAAAAATTCGACGGGCATTGGCTGACCAGCAAGATTGATTGGTATAGCAGGTGGGCTGAACTCTAAAATACACTGCGAGTGATCAAATATTGGATTATCGCTGCTCTCATTACTCGTATCTACGCCAGAATCAGTCATGGTGATACAACTGATGAAACCGAATATGTGACTGATAAATCAATTAAACAAAAGCTTCTGCACGTAGTGGTTGTGTTACTTACGTATAATAAGCACACTTCAATTAAAAATTGTTATTGTAAAGGAATAAAAGAAGAAAGTAAACCAGATACTTGTTTATACTTGGCGAAGAGCTGTCATTCATTCATTTCTCTTCTAAAACCTGTTTTTATTTTTTGTATGGCAACACTGTGCAACATGTCAGAAACCATAGACAAAATTCAGACTTTTGCACTTTGTCTTGAAAATTTTTTTGTCAGCCACATTTCTGAAACACGTTGAATTGAAGTGAAGCTCAAGCAGCCCTTGCTGCTCTTACAAAATCAAGAAAGGAACGCATCCTTCAATGACAGGTGGCTAGTTGACAGCGTATTCGGCCTCGGAAGAAATTTCGAACGTTATTTTTACCAACAATACTGCGTAAATCACAGACAAAAACATGCAACAAATAACAGTATTCATGGTGAGTTACTGAAACAGATGTTAAGATTTGGTGTTATTTTGGGGTCTGTGATTATGTTCTTAACCTATAACATTTTGCCGATAGGATATCGAAAGTTCACGTTCATATATCGACGAGCTGTATTCGTCGGATCCCGAGAGAGTAGTGGAAGCTCTAGTGATGCTGAAGAACTCAGTGATAGGCAGCAACAGACAGAAAAGCTCAGTGATACAACAAGGAGTAGTGCCGCGTCTTCTACAGTTGATGTCTGATGATACTCTTGATCCTAACATAAAACTGGAAGCCACCATCACAATCGGTAATGTATCACAGATAAATGTGTCATTTTAATAATTTTTTATGTTATTTACTTAGTTCATTTATAGACATTTCTTAATGGTACTTTGAAAGTGGGTTGTTGTTTTGTGGTGTTTAAACAAGTAGTACTCTTTGTTTATTGTGTAAGCAACATTTAAAAACATTCTAGAAATTTTAAAATGATTTCTTTTCGCCAGGTTCATTAGCAAAAGGCACACCAGAAAATGTAAGATCCTTAGTTGAACAAGGTGCGGCAACAGCTTTAGTAGACCTCCTAAAAACAGCACCATTAGGCACTAAAGTAGCAGAAGCAGGACTATGTGCTTTACGAAGTGTGTTCATGCATCCGCCAGCACCAGTATCCGCACTACCTGCAGATATGAGCCTATTGACCAGATTGACACGTAAGTGAACTGTTTATTTGTAATTAAGGAAAAATAATTTATTTCTAAGTAGCGTTTACTTACTATAACAATGACATAGTTTTATTACCTAACGAAAATTGTTCAGAACTCCAAATCAGCTGTTCATTGCAAATTTTCAGTGCCTAATAGTAAGAATGTTACCTTAACACGTTCAGGACGGCATCGGGTCGAAAACATCTGAAGTGAACTATTTGCGCGGGCCGGAGAGAGATTTCTATTGCTATCGCATAGGCCGGGGTAGTTTTCTTTAGGATTTTTTGTAGTGAGCGTGTGACAGATATATTGACTGGTATTCTGTCGCCAAATAGTACCAATAAAAGGAAAAATATTGTATCGGATCTTGAAGACCTGATACGGCCTGCAAAGAAAGTTTGTCCTTGCAGGACGGATATCGGATCTA
Organism: Euclidia mi; assembly: GCA_944739405.2. Lineage (NCBI taxonomy): Eukaryota > Metazoa > Arthropoda > Insecta > Lepidoptera > Erebidae > Euclidia > Euclidia mi. Next base: position 5,014,731 of record OX123200.2, on the reverse strand, counting down.
AAAGACCCGATGCCTGATAACCCGATAGCCGGCCCTTGGTGACAGGTCAGTTAATTAGTGATGTGCATATTAATTAGACGTTGCGATATTCTATTTGCATTCGTTCCTAATTAGCCCTGTAATTAAAGTGTAAGTGCAAAATGAAACGTTCTAGAAGGATGCTACTAATGTGCCCGGATGAAAGTGACTCCGCTGAGACAACTAACGAGAACAAAGAAGTTCAGAAAAGCTGGAGCAAAATATTGATACGACGTTCGGGCTACCAATAATAATGCAAGTGAGGATGAAGATCAAGCCAATAAGCATTCCTTGACAAAAGGTCAAAAAAAAAGGAATTGTTTTGGGTGCTACAATAAACTAAAAAGAACACTTAGTTGCAAAGAGGCTGCCAAAAAAGTTAAAAAAGTGATGACTCATTGTGCCCAATGTGCAAAAACATATTGTCATGACTGTTATAATGAAGCGCATACTGTTTTTGAGGTGAAAATAAATTTATTTTTTTGTCAAATATATAGTCGTTTCATTTGACATCACTAGCAATCATATACACTAGTGCCGGGATCAGGTGTATAAGATCCTATAATTTTACAACTAATTTAACCCCCTTTAATTATTATTTTTTCAAAAACGGGTTTAATATTGTTATGCAGTGATACAATAACAATGCATTTCAGGAAAAAATATTTAAGAAAGTCTTCAACTGGATGACATATTTGAATTTAATGTCAAAAGGTGTAACAGGTCCTTTCAACCTGATGCCGGCCATGACTGAAGTTCACCAACAGGTCTTGTAAACCCTATGCCGGCCCACCTAATAGGTAACCATAATCGGGCCCCGTCTTGAACGTGTTAAATGATGTCAGGGCAGTATTGAGGAAAAACTATGTGCAAGCATAAGCAATAGTTACATTATACTACTACTACATTATTTTAACTAAACATATATGAATTATTCAGGTAATGTGTAATAACACAATTATTTTCCAACAAAATTTATTGAGTTAGCAGAAAATAAGTTGACTCTTTACAAAAAGTCATTTAATGTGTTTACCAATAGTGTAATAATGAAACAATATGTCATTGTGAACTTGATATTGCCTGAATGGAATTTTGTAGCTGTTTGGAGTATTGACCTTTGCCTACATAACACAATATTAATTGCAATATGTAATAAGTAGAGGTTAAAGTTATCAACTCTATCTTTTTATTATTGCAATTTTAGGTAGTATAATGTTTTGATGGCAAGGGAAATAATATTCTGTTAGGAATAGCAAAACTATTTGTCTTTGGTCGTACAAATTTTTCTGTGTAACATCAAACCTATACTTCTAATGGCAGTCATGAGGCAACTACTTAAACCACCATCCCATACAAGATAATATAGGTCTAAACCAGCACTTGCTATAAGCATAATATTACTACATGTAATTTATGTTACATAAGTGCAGTATTAGATAAGTACAAGACAGCTATAAATATTGATGAGTTAAATAATATTGTGAAGTGTTATGCAAACTAGGTGAATCTTCAAGTGTTGTGCTGAGTGTGGATTGTGTATACAGTATGTGTAAACATGTGCCAAGAAAATGTGTAGACTTTTCAGTTACAGTACCTACCGTAAGAACCAACTTACAAGTTACGTAAAATTGGATGCTTGGTATATTATATGCATTGGTGCGAAATAAAAAAAAATGTGTAGAAATTAGTAGAGGAATAGTGAAAAATTGCCTTAGTGTGAATACGGCACACAGAATTTGTGCACAAAATTTTAAGTCACTAAATCCAGTGGTAAGACTGTGTTGTTTAATCAGTCAATCAGTTATTATGTTTATCCTTATCATTAGTGGCTATTTTGTGTACTCTTTCATAGGGTTATGCGTAGATGATAAAATCTCCCTTTGGCCAATCCAAACGGAGTCCAACACCCAAAGAAAGCACATGAGGTGCCTGTTTAAGACACTACGCTGCAGCATAGTCTTTTTGGACAGCATATTCAGTGCGATTCATATGCTCGAAACACTCTCGTTCAAGTTTCGCAAGTCTGTATACACTACATGAATCTGCGTTCAGCTGCTGCTCCGCTCGTGAATGGCTCGTTTAGCATAGGACGCAGTTACTATACTAAGCTATTACTATTTATAATATGTTCACAGAGAAACCATAGATTTACTCTCAATTACGTAAAATCAGTTATACTACCTCTATTCATATAATAAAGCTGAAGAGTTTCTTTGCTTGTTTGAATGCACTAGTCTCAGGTGCTAGTGGTTAGACTAAAAAGCCGCAAAAGCTTCTTGCGATATACTTAGTCAAGACCATCTGACTAGTTTAAGAAAAAAATATGGCATGAGACACTTCCAACTCCACCCCCTGCGAACTATGTAGAAGCCAAAGAACATCTACCCCCCGAAAGTAATCTGCGGTGGCCCATATGGAGATCCCTGAATCGTTTCGAAGCCAGTTTGGCTACTGCAGACACAACCTAGCGAAATGAGGTATGATTGACTCGGCTTACACGCAGTGAGACTGTGGTGCTCCCGAACAGACCATGAGTCACCTGCTAGTGTCCTAAGTGTCCGCACAGAGGTTCGGGGGCCGATCTATGTCAAGCCACCGACAAAGCCGTTGCTGTGGCCACATACTGGGCTGGTGCCATTTGAATTCTGTACCAACGACTCGGTAAGAAGAAGGTTCAAATTGAATAATTCTTATTGTGTTGAATTGCCCATTTATTGAGAAAGGCTATAATATAACTACGGCTGTAACTAATGTGGTTGTATGTTCTAATATACGGCTTGTCCACAGAGATAGCGTGCGACGGCAGCCCCACAGCCCGCACATGCGTAGTCCGCATACTGTCCACGTGGTGCCTCGGAGCGGCTGAACAGCAGGCCCTATGCGCGGCGGGCGCGGGTGCCGCGGCGGCCGCACTGCTAGCAGCCCCCCCGGCACACGCGCTGCCAGCGCTCGACCTGCTCGCTAACATGTGCTTCGAGAATGCCGCCGTGGCGCAGGTTGTGCTTAATACTAGGTGAGTCACATCATCATATCAGCTGTAAGACGTCCACTGCTGGATATAGGCCTCCCCCAAGGTTCTCCAAATAGACCGATCGTGAGCCGACCGCATCCAACCGCGCCCCGCTATCTAGTTACCTTTGAGTAGCGTAACTAGACTATTTTTTACAGAAATCTTTTGTGATCTCTGAGCCAAAGTATCACGAATTGCGCTTCTTTTTCTTTTTCACGTTGATGTGTACCCAACTCTGGTGTCGGATTTTTCAGGCCGGTTAAAGGCCTCCGACATGGCCTAACAATTCTTGTTCTACGATAATACCTGCCTGTGCAAGTGATGCTTAACTTTGCCGACCTACCTATCATGAACAGCAAGCTAACAACTCTGAATTAGTTCTCATCATCATCATCAGCCTACAGTCCACTGCTGGACTAGGCCTCTCCTTTGAAAGGAGGAATTGGCCTACTATACCACGCTGGCCAAACGGGTTGGTATAGGGTTTGTATCAAGGTTTCTGTCTCTTACAGTGTTGTTCTCTGCATACTATGCTCCCTCCGTCGGCTCTTACGACACCCATGGGATGATATAGGGTGGTGACATTCCGTATTCTTAATCCGTCACCACACGGGCAATTAGTTCTGCTTGTATAATATTTCACTGTCTGTACAATACTATGAAGAAAGTGACAAATGTTGTTGAAATTTAAATTCTACATTATATTGATGCAACAGCCATGTAATTTTTGAAACACTCAATCATGAAACATTTCAAAATTCCTTTCATATTCAAATAATAAACATGTGTGAAGTGTTTTACATGAACAGATTAATCTTAGAGATTGGTACAGTATGCTGACATTGTCATATAAACACTGGTCAGCTGGTCTCGTCACAGTTCATAGCAACATTGAAATGTGCATATGATTAATATATTCATATTTGAGATAAACAAATTATACAGATAAACGTTCCTCAGGAATCACACTATATTGGGGGTAACCGTACAATCCGTTCCGTAGTTTTTGAGTATATCGCTTTCATACAGACAGACAGGACGAAAAAGAAATTTTTATAATAAGTATAGATTATCTCTATAAAGAAGTCTGCATTCTTAATGAAAACGTCTGAAGTAGCAAGTAGCAACATGCTAAATAAAACAAGCTATTCATAATAGGGAAGTTTCCTGCGAGTCAAATAAATTATATAAGTATTTTTATCTAGTAAAACATGTGAAAATAATAGTAGTTTTATTCATCAATTAATGTTAAAACTTTATTTAACATTTTTATCGTAATTTTTTTGATAATAATTATTCTATTTGACAGCAAAAAACGATGACGTCATTAGGTCTTATTTCATACAAAACCCTTGGCAAAGGTGGTATTTGACATTTCATTAAAAGTGCTTGATTTGACTAGTTGTAAACAACCCTATTATAGCCTTTCGCAGTCCACTGCTGGACGGAGGCCTTTTCTAATTTGCGTCATAATTGTGAGTCAATAGGAGGATTAAGCCTACTACCAGAGACGAGTAAGAATACTCGTCTCTGCTACTACTTAAGTATTTCGTGCTGACCAGAGAGGGTTAGTAGGTATAGGATTTGATGACGAGTTTTCCATCTCTATTGAATACGTGCATCCTTTGTCTCTTTCGACTTGATATATTTATAATTATACTTGGATAAAATAACGGCACGCTTTTAATTAGATTTGCATCAATAGTGACTGATTCGACTTTGTCGATGCATCGGCTGCCAAGAAAAACTAAAAGATTTAAATAACTAAACTGTCGGATGAATGGGTAGTTTAAATTGTTGGGTAGGTAGCAAGACTTGCAACAATATACATACATATCTACATCTACATATTATGTGTTATGCAGGTTTATTTTTTTACGGTAGGAAATTAGAAGTAGGTAAACAGCGGTTGTTTTAGTAGGTAAATCTTGGATGCCTTTAGGGGAGTTTGCACATCGCTTCCGAAATTATAGGATATATTTACCGCCATTCAAGGTGGCTAACCATAGCTTGCAGTAAAGCTACCCACGAATCACTCAGAAACAGAGAAAGATAAACTATCGTTGCTCTCTTTTTTCAAACCCTCTTGCAGGGCAATAAAGAAGGCTTTAGCCTCGATTATCACGTGATTTATCTTTACATGTTACAAACAAAAAGCCCTCACTGCGTCTGTTTTCTGTTATAAATCAAACGGACCGAAAGAATTTTCATGTGGTTCTCACCCCTGAAATTATATGATTAGTGGGGAAGATTTCGGTGTATCTATTTAATTTATCGTGACCCGTTATAGTGATATAACAGACAGTCGACAAAAATGCTGATTAAAGCACTAGCTTTACGATATATACGATTCCTGAGGAACGTTTATCTGTATAATTTGTTTATCTCAAATATGAATATATTAATCATATGCACATTTCAATGTTGCTATGAACTGTGACGAGACCAGCTGACCAGTGTTTATATGACAATGTCAGCATACTGTACCAATCTCTAAGATTAATCTGTTCATGTAAAACACTTCACACATGTTTATTATTTGAATATGAAAAGAATTTTGAAATGTTTCATGATTGAGTGTTTCAAAAATTACATGGCTGTTGCATTAATATAATGTAGAATTTAAAGTTCAACAACATTTGTCACTTTCTTCATAGTATTGTACAGACAGTGAAATATTATACAAGCAGAACTAATTGTCCGTGTGGTGACGGGTTATCTTGTTACTAAACAAGATAAAAACGTAACATACGTATTATATCTAGGATCTTTATTATTTACTTGCTTTTGCCAGCTACTTCGACCGCGTGAATGTCGTAGAGCTAAAGTTTCAACAAGCTCTGATCTGCTTCTTGTAGTGCTTCCTTACATTCCCTAAAGACTACTGGGTGTAAGAAGCTGAAATTCGGTTTGTACCCAACTTCTGCGTCTTGCTCCCAGTAGGTTGTGCGGCGTCTGTCAGTCAAAATGGAAGTATATAGGTATTGATGTGTGTGATACGTTGTCTGCAGGCACGGCGACAAAACGATACCAGAGCTGCTGCAGGTGCTGGTGTCCCGCGACAAACCTCTGCTGGTGGCGATGGGCGCCGCGCGATGTCTCACCTTCATGCACAGAGCCGGCGCGCTCACGGCGAGTGACAACAGGTCAGTCGACAGACACCTTACACTTGACCAGAGCTGCTGCAGGTGCTGGTGTTCCGCGAAAAACCTCTGCTAGTAATACGAATAATACTATTAACCGAAGACATGAACTCATGTCCGCGATAAAGTACCCTGATTTGCCGACGAGATGCATTCATGTCCTACGAAAAAGTGCCTTGATTTGCCGACGACATGAATTCATGTCTTACAAAAAAGTACCCCAATTTGCTGACGACATAAATTCATGTCCGGATGCCGCGCTTCAATTTCTAACGTTACATAGATTTAGTATTTTTTTCATTCGTGGTGGCGTAGCGACCCAAAGTGCGTCTTGGCCTCTGACACGAGATCTCTCCATCTTTTCCGATGTTCTTTATTCTTGTAAAAAGGGCGTATTACAATTTATGTAAATACTAGAGGACCCGTGCTGCTCCACAGCATATTTTAATATTATAAAAAAGCTCTTACATATAGGTATGATGAGTACATTGTAGCCTTATCTAATAAGTAAAAAGATGATATTGTAACAAAAATATATAAATCACAATACTTAGGTATCGTGAAATTTCCACCTTGGCATTACCTACTGAATGGTTTGCCGCGCAATAGGGATATATATAATGTGTATAACTGAAATAAAGCTCATATTAGAACCTCATACCTCATTTACTTTACCTAATTAATCACTACATGAAATGGTAGCTTTGGTAGCAATCGTAAGAATCATTGCTACCAAAACTACAACATATGTCAAAAATACCATTTCTATCAAAACTACTATTCCTACCGAAAATACTATTCCTATCAAAACTACTATTCCTATCAAAACTACTATTTGTACCAAAACTACTATTCGTACTAACACTATCATGTCTACCATTTTTTCAAAACTCACATTTCTACCAAAACCGTCTGTGCTGTCAAAAGTACCTTTTCTCTCAAAACTACTATTCTTACCAAAGCTACAATTTCTACCATAACTACCACATGTAATAACATAATTATATGACAATAGTACCTACTATGAACCGCTGTAATATGTTCCACATAAAAAAAATTAAGATGCCCGAAGAAAGTCCGTAATTTAAAAACACAAAAAATTTCCTAACATAAAACGTAATTTACCAGTCTGTAGGGTTGATTTTCCTAACATTAGGCGGATTTCACTACATTTGGGGAAAAATCCTCGGGACGCGGGTATACTGACGTCGTTACGGCGACCCCGTCATGAGGGTCGATAGAGGAACACCGCGGTGTTTTAGTGGGTATGCCCCTCCGAACATCTAGGGGGAGAGCCAAGCCACACCCCCCCCCTCCACCTGCCCCAAACTCGGTACGGCGGAGGGGTCCCTTTGAGGGACAGTCCGTAACTGGATTTCATCGCGATACAAAACAAAGGAGGAAAATTTCTCAACATCAGAGATCAGCTCACCCAACATTAAGGGTTAACTGGTAACATTCGGGGAATATTACCTGCCATCAGCGATAATTCACTATAGTGATAATTTTACCAACATTGGGTATAATTTTACACACCACCACACTCACACCCGTATGAAAGTAAGGCAAGGTCACCTTTAAGCTGCGCGTTCACCGGATCGGAATCGGAGCGGACGGAGCGTCGTCATTTACAAAATGCCGATGGGGTGCGTCCACTGCATTCGGATTCAGCATCGGTAATTTAGGTATTTTTAAAGCAGGAGGATAGTGACGAGGATATTGTTGTAGATTAATTTTCGGAGAATATTATACATTTGATGAATATCATAAATAATGAATATCATAGATTTTTGGGTACATTCATATGACTCTACTAAAGTAATTAAAACATCGTCGTTCATCGTGAATAAGTATTTTTGCCTACAGTTTAATGCCGCAAACACGTCAGAACTTGAAACGCTCGGAATCCGAATGATGCGTTCACTGCGGATGACGTCATCAGCAAAAATACCGGTCTCAGGCGCAGAAATGCCGATGCAGTGCACGCAGCTCCATAGAAATTAATACAAAGCAACAAATCCTTCCGCTCCGTACGCTCCGATTCCGATGCTGTGGACGCGCAGCTTAAGCTGTGCGTCCACCGGATCGGAATCGGAGCGTACGGAGCGGACGGAGCGTCGTCATTTACAAAATGCCGATGGGGTGCGTCCACTGCATTCGGATTCAGCATCGGCAATTTAGGTATTTTTAAAGCAGGAGGACAGTGACGAGGATATTGTTGTAATTAGATTAATTTTCGGAGAATATCATACATTATATTCTGATTTATTAGAAGATGAAAATAGATTTTATTTGCCCAATTTCGGCCCAAATATTGTCTCTCCTAAGTTGATTATGTTAATGTTCATGTTTTAGATTATAAAGTTCTTCATACCTTTCCACTAACATAATTAAAACATCGTCGTTCATCGTGAATAAGAATTTTTGCCTACAGTTTAACGTCGCAAACACGTCAGAACTTGAAACGCTCGGAATCCGTATGATGTGTTCACTGCGGATGACGTCATCAGCACAAATACCGGTCTCAGGCGCAGAAATGCCGATGCAGTGCACGCAGTTTCATAGAAATTAATACAAAGCAACAAATCCTTCCGCTCCGTACGCTCCGATTCCGATCCGGTGGACGCGCAGCTTAAAGCTGCGCGTCCACCGGATCGGAATCGGAGCGTACGGAGCGGACGGAGCGTCGTCATTTACAAAATGCCGATGGGGTGCGTCCACTGCATTCGGATTCAGCATCGGCAATTTAGGTAGTTTTAAAGCAGGAGGATAGTGACAAGGATATTGTTGTAGATTAATTTTCGGAGAATATTATACATTTGATGAATATCATAAATAATGAATATCATAGATTTTTGGGCACATTCATATGACTCTACTAAAGTAATTAAAACATCGTCGTTCATCGTGAATAAGTATTTTTGCCTACAATTTAATGCCGCAAACACGTCAGAACTTGAAACGCTCGGAATCCGAATGATGCGTTCACTGCGGATGACGTCATCAGCACAAATACCGGTCGCAGGCGCAGAAATACCGATGCAGTGCACGCAGCTTCATAGAAATTAATACAAAGCAACAAATCCTTCCGCTCCGTACGCTCCGATTCCGATGCTGTGGACGCACAGCTAAAGCTGCGCGTCCACCGCATCGGAATCGGAGCGTACAGAGCGGACGGAGCGTCGTCATTTTTAAAATGCCGATGGGGTGCGTCCACTGCATTCGGATTCAGCATCGGCAATTTTTAAAGCAGGAGGATAGTGACGAGGATATTGTTGTAGATTAATTTTCGGAGAATATTATACATTTGATGAATATCATAAATAATGAATATCATAGATTTTTGGGTACATTCATATGACTCTACTAAAGTAATTAAAACATCGTCGTTCATCGTGAATAAGTATTTTTGCCTACAGTTTAATGCCGCAAACACGTCAGAACTTGAAACGCTCGGAATCCGAATGATGCGTTCACTGCGGATGACGTCATCAGCAAAAATACCGGTCTCAGGCGCAGAAATGCCGATGCAGTGCACGCAGCTCCATAGAAATTAATACAAAGCAACAAATCCTACCGCTCCGTACGCTCCGATTCCGATGCTGTGGACGCGCAGCTTTAAGCTGTGCGTTCACCGCATCGGAATCGGAGCGTACGGAGCGGACGGAGCGTCGTCATTTACAAAATGCCGATGGGGTGCGTCCACTGCATTCGGATTCAGCATCGGCAATTTAGGGATTTTTAAAGCAGGAGGATAGTGACGAGGATATTGTAGTAGATTAATTTTCGGAGAGTATTATACATTTGATGAATATCATAAATAATGAATATCATAGATTTTTGGGTACATTCATATGACTCTACTAAAGTAATTAAAACATCGTCGTTCATCGTGAATAAGTATTTTTGTCTACAGTTTAATGCCGCAAACACGTCAGAACTTGAAACGCACGGAATCCGAATGATGCGTTCACTGCGGATGACGTCATCAGCAAAAATACCGGTCTCAGGCGCAGAAATGCCGATGCAGTGCACGCAGCTTCATAGAAATTAATACAAAGCAACAAAGCCTTCCGCTCCGTACGCTCCGATTCCGATGCTGTGGACGCGCAGCTTTAAGGAGGCATAACGTTTTTACCTGGCAGTTACCGCAAGGAACTTATTAGATGCCATAAAAATATTTTTGAATTTAGAACCGTCCATGAAGAGAGAAAGCAATGGAATCTTAAGAAATTTATAGGTAAATATTGAAAAATAAGTTCAATGTCCACACCTATCTTCCTTCAAACTAACCCAATTTAAATGAGCATACCATCAAATGAAAGAGCTCTTTTCAGCGCGCGTTTTAGGCCTATAACGAAACGCCTACCTCAATGAGAACCAGATATAAAGAAGCAGAAAGTCATTGACTACGGCTACAAAAACGTAATAAATGTATGGGAGAAAACAGTTTTTGCATATAACTTAATGAATGTGCAAGTTAGGTAATTTCTAATGCTTGATGACAAATCTATGCAGCGAGAGCTTTCATTTAAAAAAAAAATCATGCGAATCGGTTGGGTAGAACGGGCTAGCCGACTCGTATTATAAAACACAAATTCTTTTAATATATAGATATTTTGTACGAATCATAGACAAGTCTAGAATTGTAACTCGCACTTTGAAAATAAGAGCCATAAGTGTACCGCGCGTAAAATGACACGGTACCGTGCGCTAAATGACTTTTTACAGGGCGCTGTATCGGAAAGGTTAAACTTGATGATAGGCTTGTGTCTAGTCACAAGACCTAAAATTGCAGTCAATGTGTATTGAATATAATAATTTCTGTTTTGCCATTCCGGAAATGTTCCAGAACGAAAGATGTTCATAATAACGAGTACAATCGCTTCTTCGAAGAGCTGGGGTGGCTCGAGTGACAACACCATTCTCACTCCACCCACACGCAAAATACACGCCAGGACGTGGAGTAGCGGAAACAGCCCGTGCTACAAAGTACCAACTACCAAGAGTACAATCGCAGATTTGAGAATAACTACTATATTATTTTTATTTTGTTATCTGGATCAGAAACGTAGCTAACATTTTAAAATAATCGAATTGACCATTATTATTATTATTTTAGCTTTTCTTATTCCAAAGAAGATTGAAGAAAATACAACAATAGACCTGCGTACTACGATTAAACGGAATTTAAACTTTCGCGGTGATTTAATCCGGTATTTTGAATATTCGCAACAAAAATTAGTACATTTATCTCGAAATAGAATTTCAAACTAAGTAGCATATTTTTTTTATTTTTTATTTATAGACGCTCGCCTGTATCCCCGAAGGTGTAGGCGGAGGTGTAATATTACACCCACATTTCGCCATGAATTTTTAGGTCCCACGTAATAGGGAGCGAGCCTATTGCTAAGTAGCATAATTTACAAGATTTTTTTTTGCTAGCTGTACCTTAGTCGAATGTTTTCTGCATGTGCCGGGAAATCAAATCGCGTGACTGTTTAGCTTCTTATTCCGCTTGCAATATACAATGTCACTATCACACTAAGATCATACGATAGCATACATCACATGGAGATAGTAATACTAACCTACCCAAGTGACCAAGTGTTTACATAATTTATTCCAATACCATGATAACCCTGTTTGACCTGACCAGCTGGTCTGATCTATTATCCCGTTATGAAGTAGATAACCGCATAGTAACAACGAAAGTTCAAAACTTTCACTGACAAATCACGATTTTCTTGTTATGCGAGGCGTATATTTAAAAACTTGTTTGGTACCCATGTTTTAGATTTCGTAATAGATGTGTATGGCACTCAAGCGTAACTTGTACAAGGTAAAATTTTGAGACATCTTGTAACTAATATGATTGTCAACGTAAAAAGGACCTAAACACATTAATACCGAGTGTGTTTGTTATTAGAAAGACTCTATTCTTTTTGCTTGTTTTAACAAAAAGGCTTCCATTAATTCTATATCGTTAGAATGGCGGAATAATTATTGAAATTATTTTACTGAATAAGTATGAAATCAAATTTATGAAATAGCGAAATAATGTAACAGTTAAATTTGTTAAATAATTGTTAGTGTTTTTACATATTATGCTGACGGAAATGGCGGAATGGCTCCATTTCTGATCCCATTCTTTATCCAAACGGGTAGTAATTACAGAGCGACCCAAAGAGCGTCCAAAAGCCTAACAAAAAATTCTAAATCAGACAGTGATGTCCTGCGTAGGGATATACCTGCGTCATCCACGTTCATTAAACATGATACATAGACTGCACGTATGGAATGTACGGGTGTAATTTGTGTCCCGTGACTTAATTTTTGTTAAGGCTCCTCCGCAAAACAAGGTAAATTCTTAGAGCTGGAGTATGATAAATATGTATTATTGAATCTATAGACCATAGACGTAACTACATATTTAGATTTAAAACGATCTGTCATCATTACCTATCTATACATCTAAATAAAATTGGAGTGTCTGTGTGTAATATTAAAATGACGGCTTTTTACTTAATGCATATGGATGTATACACGGTACATATACCGAAATGATTTTATTTACAATTTTTGTTTGTCTGTCTTTTTGTTTTCGCTTATATACGGTACATATACCGAAATGATTTTATTTACAATTTTTGTTTGTCTGTCTTTTTGTTTTCGCTTATATCTGGAACCGCTGGACCGATTTTTACGGGATGTTCACTGGCGGATAGCTGATGTACTAAGGAGTAACTTAGGCTATAAATGAACCGGGTACGCGAAGTAGTTCCCTCAGGACGCGGGTGAAACCGCGGGAAACAGATTTTTAATAAAGATGAGCCAAAACTGATGTAGTTGTGTTTTCTTATTACAGAGTGGTGTTCGGCGCGTTACCGTGTCTCGCGCGACTGTGTACTAAGGAGATGCCTGAGGACATACGCGCCACGGCCGCTGAGGCGCTCGCCTACTTAGCAGAGGTATTCAATACTAAACACTCGTGTAACACCTAATGCTGTGTTGGACATTTATATTGTGTGCAGAGGATCTGGAAAGTTTGGGGAGGCCTTTGCCCAGCAAGTGAGACAACGCCGGCTATAACAAATAATGTGCATAATGATACGTATTGTGTGTGTGTATATATTACTGTCCTTGTGGTGACGGATTAAGAATACAGAATGTCACCACCCTATATCATCCCATGGGTGTCGTAAGAGCCGACAGACGGAGCATATTATGCAGAGAACAGCACTGTAAGAGAAGGAAAACTTGATAAAAACCCTATACCAATCCGTTTAGCCAGCGTGGTTTAGTAGGCCAATTCCTCCTTTCAAAGGAGAGGCATCGTCCAGCAGTGGACTGTTAAAGGCTGATGATGATGATACGTATTAGCGATTTAAACGTGGCGTTATTTGACTGTTGAATAATGATCAGACTTTGAATACAATTCGCAATCGATTAGGAAAAATCAAAAACCTATTCTAGATGCTGTCGGCTTTTCCTAGCTAAATGACCTTTTGACAAGAAAAGCCGAATCAAAACCCAGGGTCCTTGCTTTTTTCCGTCATTTCATTTTCTTTCATATACTTTGTGTTTATACACAAACATAAATAAACCACAAACAATACCTACAATCCGCAGGTAGACACATCGCTCCAACGGCTAGCGGCGATATCAAACCACTTGATGACGTCACTAGCGGACATAGTCAACTGCCCATCTGCTGCGGCGAAGCAGGGCGCGTTCAAATGCTTCGCGTCGCTAGGAGCCAACGACGAGGACATACGCAAGCGGATCATTGAGACACACGGGCTTATGGTGCATGTTATCAACGGGATGAACAACCCTGAACCTCTGGTAAGTGGTTAGAATAGTTGACAACGTCACAAGCGGACATAGTCAACTGCCCATCAGCTGCGGCAAAGCACTTGATGACGTCATTAGCGGACATAGTGAACTCCCCATCAGCTGCGGTGAAGCACTTGATGACGTCACTAGCGGACATAGTCAACTGCCCGTCTGCTGCGGCGAAGCAGGGCGCGTTTAAGTGCTTCGCGTCGCTAGGAGCCAACGATGAGGACATACGCAAGCGGATCATTGAGACACACGGGCTTATGGTGCATGTTATCAACGGGATGAACAACCCTGAACCTCTGGTAAGTGGTTAGAATAGTTGACAACGTCACAAGCGGACATAGTCAACTGCCCATCAGCTGCGGCAAAGCACTTGATGACGTCATTAGCGGACATAGTGAACTGCCCATCAGCTGCGGTGAAGCACTTGATGACGTCACTAGCGGACATAGTCAACTGCCCGTCTGCTGCGGCGAAGCAGGGCGCGTTTAAGTGCTTCGCGTCGCTAGGAGCCAACGATGAGGACATACGCAAGTGGATCATTGAGACACACGAGCTTATGGTGCATGTTATCAACGGGATGAACAACCCTGAACCTCTGGTAAGTGGTTAGAATAGTTGACAACGTCACTAGCGGACGTAGTCAACTGCCCATCAGCTGCGGCGAAGCACTTGATGACGTCATTAGCGGACATAGTGAACTGCCCATCAGCTGCGGTGAAGCACTTGATGACGTCACTAGCGGACATAGTCAACTACCCGTCTGCTGCGGCGAAGCAGGGCGCGTTTAAGTGCTTCGCGTCGCTCGGAGCTAATGACGAAGACATACGCAAGCATCATCGAGACACACGGGCTTATGGTGCATGTTATCAATGGGATGAACAACCCTGAACCTCTGGTAAGTGGTTAGAATAGTTGACGACGTCACTAGCGGACATAGATAGATAGATAGATAATTCTTTATTGTGCAAATGTTAATACAAATTCGGTGTAAATGACAAGTGTACTACATACATATCAAATGCACAAGGGCGGCCTTATCGCAAAGTGCGATCTCTTCCAGGCAACCTTAGGATGGACAAACTGAAAAGACAAAAAGCTTTGATGTGTAGTCACAATAAGTATCTGATTAGGTACTATAAATTGTTTTTATTTTTTGTACATACATACGCAGGCATATATACAATAGATATGTTAGGTGCTAAATATATTATAAATAAATAAATCCATAATATGATACATTCATATATAAACATATATATAATATTATACATAAATATAATACATATACATAAATATAATGCATATACATACATATAATAATATGAACACAAAATACAGTGACAAAATTAGTTTACAATGACAAATAGTGTTTCTTTAGTGCATTTTTGAAAATGTTCAATGATTTAGTTTGCCTAATTTCGACCGGCAGCGCATTCCACAAACGGACAGCTTGAACAGCGAAGGATTTATCGTAGAAGTTTGTGGAATGTGTTGGCATCTGCAGTCTCAGATCCACCGACGACCTCAAGGTCTTTAAATGTGTGTCATGAAGGAACTTAAAACGTTCTTTGAGATACGTGGGGGTATTAGGATTAAACAACACGTTGTACAGTAACATAAGAATATGAGTATTCCGGCGAAGTCGAATTGGGAGCCACTTGAGCCTGGATCGAAATTCAGATACATGATCCTATTTGCGTAAACCAAAAATGAATCTAATACAGAAGTTTTGGAGACGCTCAAGTTTATCAAGCTGGTCCTCATTAAGATCAAGATAGCTGACATCGGAATAATCGAGTATTGGGAGAAGCAAGGATTGTGCAAGCGCAATCTTGGTGTTGGTGGGAAGAAAGTTTCTCAGCCTACGCAATGACCCAGCTGAAACAAACAATTTACGGCTGGTCTCCTGTAATTGACTTCCCCATGAAAAAGTTTTGTCCAGATAAATACCGAGGTTTTTCACGTTATCTGAGATTGGTAAGATGTTACCATCGAACTCAATCTGCGGCAGCTGTGGCCAATTTATCTTGGAAATCATCCTAGAACTGCCAATTAGAATGACCTGTGTTTTTGTCGGATTCACCTTGAGGCCATAATGTGTACTCCTTGTACAGATACGCGCCAAATCTATGTTAATATTAGAAAACGCCGTTGAAATTGACTCTAGTGGTGCTTGTGAATATATCTGCAAATCATCTGCATAAAGGTGGTAAGATGAAAGTAACTGTTTGGAGATAGAATTTATGAAAATTGCGAAAAGTAACGGAGATAGCACGCCACCCTGCGGTACCCCGACAGTTGTATTACACCACGAGGAGTACGACTCATCGACACGTATACGCTGTCGGCGTCCAGATAGATAACTATGAAACCAGTCAATTACCGTTGGAGATATGTTAATAGAGCGGAGTATGGCAAGTAGGATGTGAAAATCCACAGTGTTAAATGCGTTGCTAAAATCAAGCAAGGACAACAGCGTGAGTTTTCCACCATCCATGCCCAGCCGATGCCAGATATGAACCAATGCTGTGGTAGTACTATGACCAGGACGAAAACCGGATTGGAAAGGATTCAGGAGAGCATTCTTGGAAAGGAAAGTACAGAGTTGTGTATGCACAAGACGCTCAAGGACTTTAGAAAGGAATGGAAGTATGGATATAGAATGGAAGTCATTAATGGAACAGGGTTTGGATTTTTTAGGTATTGGAACTATTTGTGCATCTTTCCACGCTGATGGAAAGACGCCGCTGGTAACTGAGTAATTTAGGATATGACAAAGGACAGGGAGGATTTCATCTAGGATGGGTAGGATCATATTTAGACTGATGCAGTCATTACCAACAGCATTGGATGAGATTGAAATGATGCTCTTTTTAACACCACAACAGGAAAATTTCTCGAAAACAAAAGGTGAGTATCTGGGAGTTGGGATACGTGAAAGATCTTGTAACGTGTTTGATTTTGTTTTCCCATCAAAGTTGGGTGAAGCAGTGAAATGTGCGTTAAGCGAATCTATATTTATATCTTTGGAGATTGTGTCATTGCGAGACTTACCAACTCCCAGTGTTCTAAGAAATTTCCAGATTTTAACTGGGTCTCCGTTTTCAACAGAGTTGTGAATGTGATGGCGCTGTGCTTTCCTACACACCTTATTGCAGAGATTTCTGGCACTTGTGTATTTTTCCAAATTTCCAGAGGTTGGACGACATTTATACTTTGCCTTGGCAGCCGCTTTCTTTTTCATAAGAATTTTAATTTCGTCCGTAAGCCAAGGTGCGGGTAGGTGCTTTAATTTAATGGCACGGATTGGTGCATGCTCGTCGTACAGGTGAGTTAACTTATCTGTCAACATTTTAACTTTGTCATCTACACAGTCTGATGAGTACAGAGGAGACTAATCAATGCTACGGGCATCCTCGCAAAGCTTCAAACGATCCATCCCACCGAAGTTGCGTTGCATGATAATTTTAGGTTTTAGACATAGTGAACTGCCCATTCGCTGCGGCGAAGCAGGGCGCTTCGCGTAGGTCGGAGCTAATGACGAGGGCATACGCAAGTGTAAGAGGCTTAATGGTACAAGTTATAAACGGTATGAACAACCCTGAGCCTTTGGTAAGTGATAAACTAGTTTTTGACGTCACTAGCGAACATAGTGAACTGCCAGTCAGCTGCGGCGAAGCAACTCTAGTCTAACTACTGATGTGCACCAGAGATTAATTTAATTTGTATCCTTTGCGTACAAATGGTACCTACATGTTTGATTTATACCCATACATATTTAAAATACGTACCAATATATTTACAATATTAATTATTTATATATTTTCTATATTCTACCGAATTTAATATGTTGAAATATTTCGTATGATCTTTTCAGGTAAGGCTAGCAGCAGTCAGATGTCTGCATTCTTTGTCAAGATCAGTTCAGCAGTTACGAACGACATTTCAGGTAAATAATCGCTTATCTAAAATAACTCAATAATTTCCAATTTCAAGAATCGTGTTTGTATGTGTTGTATTTCTGGATAAGCGAGGGAAACTGATTTATTAATTTAATGGTGCTTATTTATGGCTGAACCCAAGCAGGGGTAAAAAACCAAAATAAAATAGATGCATTTGAGATGATGTGGAACCGCAGAAAAATACTTCGCGTACGATGGACTAAGAGAACAAATAAGTCTTTACTCGTTCAACTTCGCATAAAACTATAGTAACAACAATATAATAATATGTATTTCCAAGAATTCTTGGATATTTGGATATTTTGGTCACATTTATTGTCGTCAACCAGATAATCTTGCCAAGTTGGTTATGGAGGGTAAAGTAAATGCAAAAAGTGTTGCTGCTGATCACCAAGCCACTAGTGAGATCAGGTGATCGCACTCACTGGTCTCTCTGTAACAGCCGCCTATAGCCAAATAGCGCGATAGATGGAAACAAATTTCGAGAGACAAGAACGACATTCATACAGTGCACGAAATGAAAAAATCTTTTTTTGAGACCTTTTATTTTGTTCACCACGCCATTCGTCCATATTGTTACGAATAGCTATATTTGAAAATAACGCCATCTACCGGTGAATGAGAGAACTAGAAGAAAGTGGATGTATCGGTGGTTTAAAAGTGTTTCATCTACTCTCTACTAGATGGCGTTGCTGTTTTTTCTAGCGAACGTTCGACTGTTCCCGACTGTTACGAGAACATTCTCGTGAAGGCTAGAATTAACTAGTTTGTTATCCGGCCGGTATAAATACCGCGCGGACGGGCGTATCGACACAGTCAGTTCAATTGAATAAGCGGAGCGACCAAGACCAGCGAAGGATCTGAAGAGTCGGAAGTGTTTAGTGGTGTGAAATAGAGTTTTTATTAGCGTGTAATTAAGTGTTTTTGTTTGTAAAATAAAGTGTAGTTTTAGTGGCATAGGAGTTTCATTTATCACCGAACCCCAGCTCGTAACAAATTGGTGTCAGAAGTGGGATAAATTATGCCGGTAATGGCGAAAGAAGAAACTGAAGGAGTGCGTACCAGGAACCAGCGCCAGCAAGACTTGGACCAGAGACACTTCGGAGACGTTCCTTCTCCATCGTCTGGTGGACTAGGCGACTCCGCGGCTGCAGTGGAGCCTGCAAGCGCCTCACACTCCGTGACGGTGCCCGACATCGCGGCTCTGATGGCGTTCATGCAGGAGCAGGCCCGCCGTCAGGAGGAGCAGGCCCGCCGTCAAGAGGAGCAGGCCCGCCGTCAAGAGGAGCAGGCCCGCCGTCAAGAGGAGCAGGCCCGCCGTCAAGAGGAGCACGCGCGCCGTCTAGAGGAACAGCTGCAGCGCGACAAGGAGGAGCACGCTCGCCGTCTGGAGGAACAGCTGGTGCTCATGAAGGACCTTAGCGCCGCTGTAGGGAAGGACCTGAAGGCGGTCAAGGAGGAACTTCAGCAGCACGAGGCCCGTATCAGCGACGTAGAGATGCTCGTACACGACAAGCTGGAGACTCGCGTCGCCTCTATAAACAAGCGTGTACATGACCACCACGAGACCTTTGTTGCTGAAGTGGAGAAGAAATTGCTTGGGCTGGAATTGCCATCAGCGGTTGTAGCGCCCTCGCCTCGCGGGTATAAGGTTCCACCATTTGATGGCGCGTCATCATGGTCAGCATACAAGATCCAGTTTGAGGCTGTGATGCGATCAAGTGGGTGGAATAAAGAACAGGCCTTAACCGTTTTTACGATATTGACAATAAGTCTTTTGTCGATTCGGGGTGCCCTTGAAAATCCACAGTGATCAAGGCCGGAACTTCGAATCTGAGGTGTTCAAGGAGACTTGTCTCGTGACTCAGAATCTCCACGTAATATAACGGATTACGCGACCGAGCTACGCAACAAGATGAATGATACGAGCTCATCAGGGAATCTAGACAACGGATGTCTGAAAAGATGAAGACTCGCTACGACTGGAAGGCGAACAACAAAGGCTTCGATGAGGGGTCACACAGTATACGATTTGACTAATCTAGGAGGACAAAACTTAGTTAACCAAAATATGTGTAATACATTACATTTATTCAATACATTTGAAATGTCATAGTAAATAAAAGACAATAATCAGTTTATACCTAATCAGATTTTTATTTTTTTAAGAAAATTCTTATATCTCTATCATGTTTAGATGTTTGCTTCCGAGGAAGTTTTCTTAATAACGATATGTAGGGTTCTGAAGACATTAATAAATGTTTAATTATATCATAGTTCGTTCTGTATCTTGATGTTTTCATTGTATGTCCCAATCTGACTTTCCTGATTTCTTTGTTTTTATCTTCAAAAGCCTCTTCAGACATTTGCCCAATTGGTATTATGGAGTATTTTATGACATTTGCTCCATGGACCAAATGTGTAATGTTTAACCATGGGTATAAGCTTAAATATCTTTCTCTGGTCTCCACACAATAATCATGGAATTTATCAGGATCGATTTCATAGCCAGAAGCTATGGCTGCAAGAATCGTCTCAAAACGACGAATAAGGTTCTCATTGAGACCAGAAATCCGTGCTGTTGATTGCATTCCGTCTTCACTTGTGCTATATAATCATAGCAACGGTATACATCGAATCCCCTTTCCTTTGCCTCTTGTTGGACATTTTTATATGACTGGACAGTAAAATTGTTTGCTATGAAAAAGGCTAAAGCTTCTTCAGGAGTATATGGCCTCTGTTTCTTCCTAGCACTTAACATTATTCGTGCTTTCTTGTATCTGGTGGCTGGTTTTGGTGAGGCTGTAGATACTTCCTGCATCAGTGTAGCAGCATCCCGTTTACCACTAGCTCTGATACTTAATTGTGCAGTGTAGGCCAACTGATCTTTACTGTAGTCATTTAATAAATGCTGAACTTTTCTTTTCTTCGATTTGTTTGAACTTTCCGTAAAATCTTTCTGCGGTCTTCCACCACTAGTGCCTGGTTTTGAAACATTTTGTGCTACGGCAAGCATGTTGAAGCTTGAATCTTCGTTCAGCCACTGTTCGTGCTCTTGTAAAAACAAGTCCAAGCCCTTTTGTTTGCGAACCCATTTCAGGCGAATTTTATCGCATTCATTTTTTATAAATGCCTTTAATTGCTTCTCCTATTCTTCGTTAATATTCAAATCAACGAAGCTTGTTGTCACGAAATTAATAACTTCATTTAATCGACCTTTAGCCGGCACAGAACGCTAAAAATCGAATATTGATTTTCGCTGCATTCGGGTAACTATAAAGAAAAATACAAATATATTTATAATCGCAAAAAATCGCAAGAAACAATTATCAAAGCACTAAAGTACAATAAGCAGAGAATCTTTTAAGACTACTGGTACAGCTTGACTACATTTGACAATATGGTGTATCTCCAAGTGAATATTGCTTACGACTAAAAAATGAATATGTTTTACTTCTTATTTTTATGTGGCTCTTAAACATTCATGAACATGCATTTGGATGTATTTTAATACTTAAATAAACGGATAATTACCTCCAGTTGATAACTCCATCACAAAAATACACTTTAAATCGCACAGAACACCAAGCAACATGTACACACGTTAGTGTTAACGGTCACACTTTTTTTTTTTTTTTTTTTTTTGTTGTCGGGTTGGAAAATCCTCATGGAGTCCCTCCGCCCCGGGGGAAGGACGAAGGGGACTGTCAGACTCTTACTGACTAAAAACCAACCCGTGTTCCTCATGTACCCGTGTGTCGGAGGGTAGGGATTCGCATAAGCATTCATCGCTACCCCCCGACGGGTATTGGCCCGCCAGATTGTCAGGCGGGCCCCGCACAAAACCCCCTTGGCGGCGGATTAAGGTGTTGGGCTCCGCCGCCAAAACACTCAGCAGCCGCAGAGGATACGGAGGACGGCAACGCAACACCGCATCTCCTCTTCCTCTGCGGCCCCACCGCGACGCATCGAATGGTGCGCCCCCATTTGGTCGCGGGAGATAGGGCGCGCGGCAACGCAACACCGACACGCCTCTCCTCCCGCGACCGCACCCGACTGCGAGGGACAGACAGAACTGTCCCTCGCACCCGCACCGTTGGACGCATCCTGCGCAGGCCCCGTCAAGCCCACGCGGAGCGTCCCCTCCTGGATCCCTCTTAGCTTCACCGCGGGTTACCAATCCACGGTTACTGAGCCCCCCCACCACGACAAGGTGGAGATCCCACGGGGGGGTAACGGTCACACTGAGCGGCAGGCGACTACTTAAATCGTGTACAGGTAACTTTGCTCATTATTTTTAAAAGGTTCTCTCTACCTGTGGTTTTTTTTGTTGTTTACTGTCAGTTAAAGGATGTATTTAAAAGTGTGAAAAGAGCACAGAAACATCGTTTTAACGATTTCATTTAAATACCTATTGTCCTTCTAGATTGGTCAAATCGTATACTGTGGGTCATTGGTGTGGCTTCATAACCCAATACGAAGCAAAGGAAAATCGCCTAAGTTACAAGCCAGATGGGACGGGCCATATCGCATAATTACTAGGATGAACGACATCACCTATCGAATCCAGAAGGGGCCGGGAGGTGCACCGAAGATAGTTCATGTGGACCGGTTGGCTCGTTACTATGGGTCCAACGATGTTCGAGACGAGCACCTCTAAGAGGGAGGCAGTGTTACGAATGGCGATATTTGAAAATAACACCATCTTTCGGTGAATGAGAGAACTAGAAGAAAGTGGATGTATCGGTGGTTTAAAAGTGTTTCATCTAGTCTCTACTAGATGGCGTTGCTGTTTCTTCTAGCGAACGTTCGACTGTTCCCGACTGTTAAGAAAACATTCTCGTGAAGGCTAGAATTAACTAGTTTGTTATCCGGCCGGTATAAATACCGCGCGGACGGGCGAATCGACACAGTTTAATTGAATAAGCGGAGCGATCAAGACCAGCGAAGGATCTGAAGAGTCGGAAGTGTTTAGTGGTGTGAAATAGAGTTTTTATTTGCGTGTAATTAAGTGTTTTTGTTGTAAAATAAAGTGTAGTTTTAGTGGCATAGGAGTTTAATTTATCACCTAAACCCAGCTCGTAACAATATTATAAATTATGCTAATATTGTTCTAGGATCACGCAGTATGGAAGCCTCTAATGCAACTATTAAACGACTCTCCCGGCACTGAGCTACTTACCGTGGCGTCTTCCACACTCTGCAACTTGCTACTTGAGTTCTCGCCCGCTAAGGAACCGATGCTGGATCAAGGTTGGTGGAACCATCAAAATTTGTCGGTCCAACTTATACTATTTACAGTGCCTATACACATTATGCTGAAGTTTCGCGACTGAATTTCGATGTAATTAAAGCCTGTTGTGCTGCTATTTTAATTAGTAACAGCACAGTTTACGAAATAACGTCACGATTTGGCGTACAAATTAATTTCGGTCGGGCGTAATTTCGGTGGGAACGTATTTTATAAGGGCGGGTTCGCATCGCACTACGTCTGATCCGAATCCGATCCGAACCCGTCAAAATACGGTCCGGTTATGACACGTTACGCACTACATTCGACATCTGCCATCCTATTTCTATTGAAGTGTGTGAATTCTCGAACTGTATTTGACCACAAAATCGCTATAATGCTATTTTAATTAGCAGCAAAACATTTTCCGAAATTGTTACGTTTTAATGTATAACCGATCTGTTCCATCTAATCTATCTAAGTTAGATTCGGACATTGAATGCACCCAACGTTGCGCAACCGAATTTCAGTTGAGTAATTTTCGCGCTTATGCTCTGGCTCAGCGTATAATACGTCGGCACGTCAAATCAGCTGCGAAACTTCGGCATAGTGTATCTAGACACTTAGGCTCCTTGGTTCCAAGACGACAGTCTTAGGTCATCTAAAGATTAGTATTAAGAGCAACACTAACCATTGAAGGCCTTATTTTACTATTTCGTAGGTGCAGTTGAAATGCTATGTAATTTGACGAAAAGGCCGGAAGCCGCTTTGAGATTAAATGGAATATGGGCGCTTATGAATATGGCTTTTCAGGTAAGAAATTGTATTGCTTTTTTATTTGAAGTTTAATATTATCACGAAAATCATGAGGATTGAGAGTATTATTTCTGTTGGTATTAGAACTAGCAATACAAAATTGAATAAGTTTTATTTGGATATATTTATTTTGTATTCGTGACGCCGAACCATAACAAAAAATCAACAATTAGCAATGAACTGTACAAGCATTACCACAGATAATAAAATCTATATATTAGTATATAAATTAGTGTTGTTACTAATAAGAAACACTCTTTGCTAAAAGTTAATGTAATTTTACCATTAAGATTTATATATCTCAAATAGTTTTATTTATCAATTTGACATTACAGGCCGAACAAAAAGTGAAGCAGCGTATCCTGTGCTCGTTAGGCACGGAGCAGATGTTTAGATTACTAGGAGACAGTGATACTCGGGTCATTATGAAGACGCTGGGATTATTGCGGAACCTGCTCTCTACCAGGCACCATATAGACGCCATTATGAGCGAATATTCTTCACAGGTTATGCAGGTATGTCATGTAGAGAACATTATCAACCTGGTTTATTGTCTGTCTTACTGCAGGTCGCTTTTTATTACGAGAAAGGTTAGGCTATAGTCCTCCATGCAGACCAGGTGCGGACTTGTCTTTCTAGAATATGATGAGGAACTTTTAGACATGCAGTTTTCCTAACGATGTTTTGTTTCAATATTTAACTACGATAGTTTAAGAAGATAATGCCGTATAATGTTAAAATATGTTTATTTATTTTGTAAATGCATGAATTCATATTTCAACAAATGAGTATAGAATCAAAGTTAGCTAAATCCATGTGAATGTTTTCTGTTATAGCTGTCTTTGATTCTCTACCTATGCCTCAAATGTTTCATATTATCATTTATGGTTGATAATTTCTCTCAAGTAATATTAATTCTCATTAAAATAATCATTACTCAAATACACAGGCGGTGATAGTGGTGCTAGAAGGTTCGTACCCCGCGGAGGTAAAGGAGCAAGCGTTATGTATCCTCGGCAACATCGGCGACGGAGAGAAGGCCAAAGATCTCATCATGGCGAACGAAGACGTGCTTAGAAAACTAGTGGACTATCTGGTGAGTTTTTAAAGATTATTTGAGTTCTGAGTAGTAGTAGATTTAGTTTCGATTATGTAAATAGTTAGCATATCAAATAAAAAGAAACATAATTTATTATCCGATGCTTAGATGGTACGATGCAAAGCCTTTGATTCCGTTACTGATAAATAAATGCTTTATAGAAATCCTATGTCAATGTCATCGTCGTTTTAAAAGATTATTTATAGGCATAAAAGGACAATGGCAGATCTCCATACATCAAAATGTCTGAAATTAAATTGCAGCGAACAGTAATGAAAAATATATCAAAAAAATTGGCGTAAGTAACAGAGTTTACAAATGATTCTATTTTCACTCAGGAAAGGTGGAAAAAGAAGATATCGGTGTTTGAAGTTTTAGTTAAGAATGAACAATGTAGGTACAAGGAAAGTTATAGTATGAAAGTTAAACAATGTAGGTAGGTACGTTTGAATTATCAAATGACATATGTCAGATTGACATCAAAACGCGGAAGTATTTTGTAGCATCTAACTGTCACAGCCAAAGACAAAAGCAGAGCTGCACATTTTAAATCGATTTTATGTGAAATCGATACAACTTTAAAACGATGCTGTGACGTTTTTATTTCATTTAAACGTTGTTTTGCTTCAAAAATATTAGCTTATTGATATAATGTTGATTAAATATTTAATAACTGCATTTTGAATCAAATCAACTCTATAAAGGTCGATCGTATCGATTACTTATTTAATAATCGATACGGATGTAGCACTCACGTCTATTCCTGTCACACCATTGTCTATGGCAACAATCAAATAAAAAAGTATTCATAATCAATTGGAATGCTTTTTATCATCATAAAATACTCCAGCTTTAACTAGACAAAGTGAAAATATTAAAAATCGTAGAAAAATAAAACAATTTGTTTTGTTCATATGAAGTTTAAGGTCGCCACAACAAACCCAGACCAAATTCTGCCATTGTCCTTTATGTATCAACTTAAATGATGTGAGTAATAACAAAAAGTACGATATTGGCTGAAGGAATGTTTGGCCTTTGTAATTTGGAGTACCTAAAGGAAATGTTTTAGGTCCCTTCTTATTTTAATGATTGATATTGTAAGGTTATGATAATCAGTGCTCACACTCTAAAATTATTGATTGTGAGGTAATAGAATGTGGGGGTCGTCGTATTTTTGTATACTTGTTAGGCCTTCGTTTATCTTCAGACTCCGTGCAAACGGGTTACCGAACACAGACACGGTGGTTGTCGCGTGGGGCGTCGTTAGACACTGGGAAATTGTCAGTGGTCTATAGCCGCCATTACGCCATGCCGAATCTTTAACGTTGCGCGGACACTGAGTGGCGTGTGATCGGGATCGGTAGCGATTGGTCGGGATCGGTAGTGATTGGTCGGGAACGGTGATGTCTCACGGGCACTGAGTGGTGACTGGCCGCCACTCGTCAGATGTCACCATCGTCCTAACGTTGGCTCCGTCGCGATCCAAGACCTTGGCGCCCGTGGTCCGCTTTCCTACTATGATGTCTGCATATCGCCCGATCTTCTGCATCCTTAGTTGTACGTAGATTGGCACACATATCATTTTTCACGACGTAAGCCAGCATTTCTTGGGCCTACCCCATTTACCCGGCGAAGGTGGCATGGCCAGACATTTGTTTCCCACGTAATATTTTTGTAAAACATGGCCGTACCAACGTAATTTACACTCTTGCGGTTTATCTGCAATGTCACGGACATGAAGGTTGCCACGTATGCGGGAGTTCCTAATGCAGTCCTTCCACCTGACTCCACACATCAAGCGCAACATATTCATTTCCGTGACACGCAAACTTTTCTTGCGTCGCTCAAGTTCGGGACACATCTCACTACCATATAATAGGACAGGTCTACACATACATACATACATGCATAGACTCACGCCTGTTTCCCCGAAGGGGTAGGCAGAGGCATATTAAACGCCCACTTTTCGCCAGTGTTTTGATCCCACGTAATAGGTGGCGAGCCTATTGCCGGGATATTTTGTTTGCCAGAGCCTCGTCCGTTGATCGGCAGGTGCACCACTTGCAGGTGAGGTTGGCTTGGGACCCTAAATTCTTGGTAGGAACCCTATGCACCCACAGGACAGGTCAGGACAGGTCTAATGATGGATTTATAGACCTGTCCCTTAAGCTTAAACGGCATTTTGGGGTCAGAAATGACAGCACTCACCTCACGCCATTTGGCCCAGGTTGCTGAAATGCGATCCCAGACTTCGAAATCGATGTCACCCGATGCGCGGAGTACAGATCCCAGATACTTAACCCTTTTTTTGCTGCGGTGGAAACTCTCCTTATGAGTCATCTCAACTCCACGCCAACCCGGCAGAGTGTCATTAGAGAGAATAGGGAGGACGGCAACCTGACAACACTCCTCCCTCTTCCTCTGCGGCCCCCCCCGCAACGCAACAAATGGTGCTCTCCCATTTGGTCGCGGGAGATAGGGCGCGCGGCAACGCAACACCGACACGCCTCTCCTCCCGCGACCGCGCCCGACACAGAGGGACAGACAGAAATGTCCCTCGCACCCACACCTTTGGACACGTCCTGCGCAGGCCTCACCCAAGCCCACGTGTAGCGTCCACTCCCGGGATCCCGCTTAGCTTCACCGTGGGTGTCCAAGCCACGGTTACTGAGCCCCCCCACCACGACAAGGTGGACATCCCACAGGGGGGAGGTACTTAACCCTGTCCTTTCGCTCGACAATGTCTCTGCTTATGCAAATTGACGCGGGATCTGTTGTGTTGCAGGCTAAGTACTAGGTCTTCGGCACGTTTATTTTCTCAAGCAACTCATTCCACGCATTCACACACCGCACGCGCGTCCCCTGTCCGCATCCGCCAGCGCCATACCATCAGCATACATGAGCAGCCACGGGGGCTGTGAGTGTGAGTCTCTGATGCTTTTCGACAGTACGTCTAATACCATATTGAATAGATACGGACTAAGGACGGAACCCTGGTGGACACCGATGGTGATGGGGAATGGTTTAGTATCGCCAAGTTCAGTCAGTCCCAACTAGGTATGCAATCGGAATTAGAGTATATGATTCGGTGATGTCAACGTACGCCTTCGGGACCCCCCTAGACTCGGGCATACATTCTTTGACCTATTCCGGTCCATGGTGAACCTGAGGGCGACAACAGGGTCCATGGTGCTATGACCGGGGCGAAATCCATATTGTCAGGGTGTTTCTTGCCGGATCCGGGAGTCAATTACAGGCTAAAAGAGCTATAGGGCGTGGGACATCATCTCTATCTGCGAGAACTGCCACAATCCTGCACCGATCCCTTGCCTTTGAAGACTGGAGTAATGATACTCAGTCTCCATTGCTTTAGGATTTTGTTGGTGAGGAGTACGCGGTTAAAAATATCAGTGAGGGCGCCCACACCCTTCCGGCCTCTCACCTTTTAGGTCTCAATGGGGGCACCATCGCTGCCGACAATTTTCCGAATCTTCATGTGGCGAAAAGCCCTCTGGACTTCTTGAGACGTTTGCTTTACTGGTGGCACTAGTCCCTAATTCGGAGAGAGGACCGATGGCTGCACCTCTTTCTGCAGCTTATTTGGCAGCTCGTGGAAATACGAGCGCCAACTCTCCGTCATCGTGCGGGAGGGACGCGCTTAACAGGTTGCCTTCAGGGTATCTGATGCAGCGGCACTTAGAGATATCCTTGGCAGTGGCTAGTGGCGCGGAGCCTTACTTTAAAGTTAATGAAATCGTTTAAATCGGGACTGACTGTCCGTAACCGAATAGCTAGATCTTGGCAGTATAGGTGAAGTTGTATGTGTCAGGCGCACCCGGAGAGTAAGCTGCAGGAGGCGGCGCTGTTCGTGGCGGGTAACCTCGTGTGGCGCGGCGAGGCGGGCGCGGCGGCGCGCCAGGCGCGGCTCGCGGAGCTCGGCGTGCTGCGCGCGCTCAAGCTGTTGCGGGCGCGGCACGACGCGCAGCACCTGCACGACAAGTTAGTGTGTTACGCTTTGTACCAGTGGTGCCCAAACTTATCTGAGCTCCGAGTGCTCCGACCCATCAAACAAAAATTATAATCATGAGACCCACTTCTTACCTATGTTAGAAAAGAAAAGGGAAAAAAATGGGAGAATGCAGGCATAAAGGGGAAGCGAACCTAGGTCAGTCGGTATCGACTTACATTTCGGACCCAACTCAAGATTCGCTAGAGACCCACCAGTGGGTCGCGTCGCGACCCATAGTTTTGAGAAAGATTCCTCTATACACAGATCCAATATCTCAATTTATGACGAATTTATCATTTTTAAATATTGTCACCTATTTTTCAATAATCATAGTCATCCGTTTCCATAGTTTGAAATAAATCTGATAGAACCGGTGTTTATTTACATATTTCCTTAACTGACCTACATTCACTTTAATTCGCTTTTATTCTTTACGTCATCACAGGTACAATATCATTGGACCTTTTAACCCATGAAAGGCTTTTGATACGTTTGTACTTTAAACTTAAGCATATCTTATACCGTTTGTGATAGCGTTAAATATAATTTCTATAAAATATATTATGGTTTTCAATATCCAACGTAAAATGCAAGTAATTTACAGCTTGCGGCTATTTACTTGTCAAGTACCAAAATAAGTAATGGGATACCTCAAGGCTTCACACTAGTTCCCACAATATTTTGGTTACATATTTTAAAGTTTAACTGCGAGTATTCTTTGCTTTTGAATGTCATTATCGATAAATATGAATGTCATTTGGTGCTTTTATATGGATAACAACTGAATCCTAAAAGGGATTCAGTAAGAGTTCCCAATTTAATTCTGCGAAGAAAATTGACTTTATAATGAATGTGTCCTTATTCTGTCACCAATATTGATTCTCCTTCTGGATCTTGTTAATGTTTGTGATCCGAATATTATATGCTGGATTTTATCCCTGTTAACTTATCGTGAAATTTTCGTGTCGATGGCTAGATTTTAGATAGTTTTGGCCTAATTCTCGGCTACTCGAATCGCGTTAGGCCTTATACGAGGGGAGTTCAATGTATTCTCGGAATCGAGGTGATATACTAATGATAAGGATAATTTAATTATCGCCTTAGTTAATGACACTCTTTGAGGGTATAAATACAACATTTCATTTAATTGCCACCATTAGTATTCAAGATATCATTGCGAAAAGACAACTATGATGACTGATTCGACAATGATGAAAAAAATCGAGCATCGTGCAGTGATAAAATTCCTCACAAAACAAGGAAGAGCTCAAAAAATTATCCATGAAGAAACGGTGGCTGTTTACCAAGATTCTGCGCCTTCATTATCTACAATTCAGAAGTGGTCAAGTGAATTCAAACGGGGTAGAGAGAGCATTGAAGACGACCCTCGCGCTGGTGGGCCAATTTGTGCCGCTACTGAAGAAAACGTCAAATTAGTCGAAAAACTTGTACTTGAAGATGCCCGTGTAAGAGTGAAAACATTAGCAGAAATGACTAAGCTATCCGTGGGTACCATTCACACAATCCTTCATGAGCGCCTGAATTTGTCAAAGGTCAGTGCAAGATGGGTGCCGTGAATGCTCACCGCGCTACAGAAACAAGTGCGAGTTGACTGTTGTAAGGAGTTTTTGGACCTCTGTAGTGAAAATCCGCAAAGTATTTTCGATCGGATTGTTACTGGTGATGAAACGTGGGTTCATCACAATGACCCTGAGAGCAAGCAAGAGTCTATGCAGTGGCACAAAAAAGGACCTGACCCGCCGAAGAAGTTCAAAGATAATGAAAAAAAAGTTCATGGCCACGGTGTTTTGGGATTCTAAGAGAATCTTGCTAATCGAGTACACAAAAAAGGTCAAAGTATTACTGCTGCATCATACGCAACCACCCTGCGTAATTTAAAGGAGGCAATTAAAGAAAAAAGACGTGGAAAATTAACCGCAGGTGTGTTAGCAGCTTCACGACAACGCGCCGGTTCACAAGGCGCGCCTTGCCCAGGCTGCTGTGCGGTACGGATTTGAAGAAACCAATCATCCACCCTACAGTCCGGACCTGGCCCCTAGTGATTATTATCTATTCCCTGATCTTAAAAAAGACCTTCGTGGAAAGCATTTTTCGGACGATGAAGAGTTGAAGGGAGCAATAAACGAAAATTTTTCGGGCCACGAAGAAAAATATTTTTCAGAGGGAATTGAAAAGTTACTTTCACGAACAAATAAATGTATTGAGATGTTAGGGGAGTATATTGAAAAATAAAATGTATTCAGAATTTTCCGCCTTTTCCTTTATACCTATACCGAGAATACATTGAACTCCCCTCGTATAAGGCCTAACGCGATTCGAGTGGCCGAGAATTAGGCCAAAACTATCTAAAATCTAGCCATCGACACGAAAATTTCACGATAAGTTAACAGGGATAAAATCCAGCATATAATATTCGGATCACAAACAGGGCAAGTAAGTAAATGGCTCATCGTCTGTGGAGATTTATTTGTCTTTGGGTCCATCGCCTTGACAAATTGTTCATGGATCTACTAACCTGGGTGGATAAGCAGCCAACTAATATATAAATAATTTGTTTCAGAGTGAAGACGGCCCTGGCGCAGTTCAATGAGTTCACATAATATCACAAGAGTCACAAACGTAAGCGTATGCGACGAAAGTGACTCTATTAGATATAGTAACGCTTTGTGATTCAGTCCGACGCGGCAGTGAGTTCTCCAGTCATAACATATGATATTAACGATTAGACATTAAGTATTTAAATAAAACACTGTACATATAAGTTCACTTATTGTTATACCCACGGGGAGTGTTACGATTTATTTATTTATAATTAATCCTGTTGACGTCATTTCATTTAACCGTAATTAACGTTTCATTTACGACGGGTATGTCGCCCAAAGATTGGATACGCGTTTCCAACGAGACAGAGGTGCTAGTACCCCTCGCGTGTATATTTTTGTGAAACTAGTGAATGTAGTTAAACTACGTTTAGTGTAAACTAGTTAGTTGTTGATATTACGGTCGTTTGTATGCGGTATACACGAAATTAAATCATGTTCAGATAGCTGCTGTCCGACAGTGGATGTCATATATTTACTTTCTGTGATAGTTATTTTTTCCTATATTATTACCTGACGGTATGATTTTTGTGTTTGTTAATTTTATTGTGTATTGTAAATAATCCGATTTAGAATTTAGTTACCAACGGTGTTGCCAGATCTGACGTTGAGAATTATTTTGTGATCTAGTAACACTTTACCATTGTATAATATAACCTTATTGACATAATAACCTGATTTAGATCTGTAATCCACGGTCGGACGTAATAAAAGAATGGAATATGAGGGATGGGAGAGTACGGAATGTAATTAATGTTATATCTTTATATTTTGAAAATATTGTACATAGTTATTTAAACAACAAATGGAGGTGTTTCGTACTTTCGATTGGAATGAGTCTCATGTGAGAATTGATGTAACGGTAGCTTTTGATAATGATGGATGATTGTATGTATGTAGATAAATTTATCTTTTCGTCATTCATACACTAGCGACATTTTACTTTTTAATTCACTGGCGTCATATTTTCATCATGATATCATTTTGTCTAATGAAATTACTTCGTTCCTTTGATACTTTTATTAGTTCTTACTTTTAGTCGTTTATTGATTCTTACCTAATTAAGTTTGCTAATTAATTATTACAATATTATGCATGTAAAATATCTAAAAGAATGACCAAAGCAAGTACCGATTGGCTGCCAGAATAAGCTTATTGAGCGAAGATACTATGCGTTTCGTAAATTTTCTTTAGTCACCTTTTACCATTTTTACGATACCCATGGAATTATCGATTCTAAACTTTCGCGATTTGTATACACCATACAAAATATATTAGCGGGACTTAATCGCGTACAATTAACTTATTTAAGGTATAAATACCTATTTGTGTCCGACGTTTCGCTCGTCTTGCACCGAGCGTGGTCGCGGAGAGTCTCTCCCATGGAATGACATAGGGTAGTGACAATTTATATTTTTAATCTTTCTCCAAATGGATACTAATTAAGTACTACAATTAATTTATAGTTCATAAAATTGTTTACAAGATGTTGTTAGTGTATGAATGTCATTACTTAAAACCTAATCGCTTATGGGCTATATTTTAATAGAATAATGTATCTGATGCCAACGCTGTGCATATATCTTCCGATTTATATACAATTTTATATATTTTTCATATGTTCGGGCTTCGAAGTAAGCGGGTGATACGTAAAATGAAATGTATTCGACTGCGATTGAGTGTGAAACATTCAGGATAATGGTTTAATGGCCTTCTTATGTATCAAAAGTTGTATGGTTAGGTCGGACAGAAAGTATTAGCGAAATTTACTAAAATCATGTTAATATTGGTATGTACTCGTATTTGAAATGAAGTTTACTTGTCTAAAAACTGTGTCGATTTCTCATATACCGTCTGTATTTTGATTTTCGCAATAGAGCAAAGGGCCTGTGACTTATTCAAGAAGTGTTGGTTCATTACATCATCATTGTCCTAGTATTCCGGTTGCATCCATGACAAACGACTTGGAGCCCGGGTTTCGCTGTGTTGGTTCATTACATGACAACAATAATCTACGATGATGTAATGGACCTTTTTAAATGGCGTCGTAAAGAATCATACATAATGCATGTTAAAAATTAAATAATGAGGGCGAGAAATAATGAGGATGGTCACATTTACCACTAATAATGATGTTACGTCATAATGACCACCAATGCTCTGTTAAGACAATACTGAGAAGAAAAATGATCAAAAACGTTACTTTAGCGACGGGATTATTCTCATTTGCGCTGCTAAAATGGTCTGCTATTTTAATTCACATGAAATATTTTTCGGTATTACTTTTGGATTCCCCTGTTCTTAAATGTAGTAATCAACACTGCTTGATTATTATATTTGACACTATTGTAATAAATCGACTATGCATGTGACTGATTAATGTGGTTGATAGACATTTTCGACTACTGAGAATAATAGATTGTGTATCGTTATTCGTTGATTTTTAAAGCGAGATTTACGAGGAGCGCGGCTGTGAGATTTTGCGCTTGTTTTTAAGTTTTCTTTTAATTAAAGATTATTATTAAAAACGATATTAATACATATATATTAATTTTGATTTGGTCCACATTCAATGACCTATCGGTTATGTTCTTTAAAATGCAATAAAATCAAATTATATGAAATGAAATTCTATCCAATAAAATTAATAGTTCATCCTTTTCGTTTTGTACCATTTTTTACTAATCTTCATAAAAATAAGTACTTAATTACTATAATTTCTTAAATACCCGCGCTCCTTGTAAGTCAATCATTCATAATTATAAGTACAGTACAGTTTTCGTTTAGGTACTCGATGTTTGAACTAAGTCGACCCGATGTATACAAGTAGATAAGGCTAAATATTTTTCGATGTTGTTCGGTGTCAGTTTCCTCCATGGCCATAACCTATCATATAGACAAGAATGGATGTTTAAATTGATGTTTTTACGATATTTATATATTAAATAGTGACTGTCAATAATTATGTGAAGGATTATTTATCGTTAGTAGAGAAAATTACGCAAAATTTTGGGGTAGATGGATTTACTAGCAAATGCAGTAACTGTTATGGTGAAAAGATTATCTTGCCGAAATTTGTCAAACATGAGGTACTAGTACATAAAGTTACGAAATTATCGTGGTGCGTATTTTGAGATCATGGCACATTAGCAAGTACCATTACGGCACCGCTCCAACCCAGTCATTAACCTGAAATTTAAATGTTAATAATTTATGATGAATCTTAAAATGTAATTATCTAATAACGTCAATAAAAAAAGCCAAGGGTGAGTTGTCAGCGCGCTTACGCTACTAAAACATTCGAGACTGCGCTGTACTACAGCTGTGCCGTAACGATGCCCGTACAGTATTTTCAAAAACTTCAATCTTAATATTTAAAATGTTGCCAAAAGTCTGTTTACCTTTCGCGCTAGCGCTATCTGATGCCATAACTTTGCAGTAATCTTTCCTATTGAAATAAACATTCATATTTCTGAGTCAGCTAAGTTACTAATATTCTAATGATATACCAGTCAGTATCATCTGATACAAGAGGTGTGCTCATGAAAATGGAATGTTAATGTTTTAATCGCGAAAGATAAAATAATCCATTAACTTAGGATAGTAACGTATAGAATTATGATTTCATTTTATTAGCAATGCATGTGTTTAAATTGTTTAAGTATTTACCCTGTTAAAACGAAAATGAAAAAAATAGAGACATACTCATGTTATTGTGCAATGGGAATCTTATCGCCTACAGTTTGTTTTAACCGACTTCAAATAAAAGAAGTTATCAATTAGGCTGTAATAGGGAAGTTTCGTACAAGTGAAATAAATTATACAAATATTTTTATCTAGTGAAACATGTCAAAATAATAGTAGTTTAGTTCATCAATTAATGTTAAAACTTTATTTAACATTATTTATCGTCAATTTATTGATAATAAGTATTCTACTTGACAGCAAAACATTATGACGTCACTACGTCATATTTCAATCAAAACCCTTGGCAAAGGTCGTTTTTGACATTTCATTAAAAGTGCTTGATTTGACTAGTTGGAAACAACCCTATATTGGTTTTCTTTGGATGAATAGGTGCAAGTTACAAAAACAATACAAGTTTGAAGAATTAATTGACCGCTTTTTGTTTTGTGTTTTAGTTTTAGTGCCGCCCATCAATAAATGCGTTATTATTCTAAGCTATGAACATGTATAATATTTACGCATAATGTCAAATCAGTGTTAACGATAAGTTCGACGCAATATAGCTTTATGTGATGTAAAATT
Organism: Euclidia mi; assembly: GCA_944739405.2. NCBI lineage: Eukaryota > Metazoa > Arthropoda > Insecta > Lepidoptera > Erebidae > Euclidia > Euclidia mi. The sequence continues at coordinate 4,978,706 of OX123200.2, read as the reverse complement.
AATGATTTTGCTCATTTCCAAATGTGTTCTGGCGTATATTGTTTTGGTACCTTGTCATGTAATAAGAGACCTTAGTGCTTTCCTAATACATTTCATTTTGCTTTAATGTGCTAATTCTTTTCTTGTACTTGTTTGCTTACAATAAACAACTGGCGGTTCGAGATAAGGTTAAAACCTTTTTAGTTTTTAGCGCGACCAAGGTAATAAACAATTTCTTTGGTCTTTATGAAATGTGGACTTAATATTGTAATATGTTAAAGTAATTAAACGTAGACTTATCAGCAATTTTTTGTTAATCATCTCTTTCTTAATGAACGCCTAAGAAAAAGTCGATTTGAGATAAGTTTTTTAATTGACTGCTGCAAACGTATATGGTGTGTCCCAAGTATCGGATCCTGCGATGCTGCTAGCCCACAATAGTCGTGTTTAGGGAAAAATATACAAGCGTGCTGCCGAAACACGCGACGCGTGAATACCACACATGTGCTGACGACCACTCATGTGTGTTTTTTTTGTATAGCAACTCGTACGTCGCGTGTCGCGTCAGCACAGACACACGCTCGACCTGCACGCGCGTTGCGTGTCGTTAAGCACGAGAGGCTGGGCACGCTCTGCGGGTGCGGATACACGCACGATATGCGTACTGGCCGCATAGCAAAAGGCCGTCTACGAATCTTAGGCCAGCAGTCAATGTGTTAAGTAGACAAATAGTAAGATCAAGTCTGGTCTTATAATGAACTCTTATCCTATGCCGTCTGTGCTGAAAGTTATCCCTTTGCGTTATATCCGCCATGTTATATTATTTTATGAGTACCATCAATGAATTTTGCTTTAACCAAAATATGACATAAACAGTGATTTTGTGAGCAAACAAGTATAAGACTATTCTTTAAGTTTTTTAAATAAATTATATCAAATTATGTTAAAACGACTGATAGATTAGACTTTGACGACTAGTTAAGTATGATTTCATTATCTTTTTTATATAAATTACCCACCCTGTACATTTTTTGCTTAATTTATTGTATATAAATCCTTTCTGTTAAAATCTACATTTTTATTTATGCTCCACTTCTGAAAATGTAATATTATATTATTTATGACAAGTTACGTTTTTCATGTTAATATGAAGATAATGCTGAAATTATCGTTGTTTTATTTCCTTATTCAATTATTCTTTCACTTGTTATCTAATACAAATATCCGTTTTCAGTGGGGTTGACACCTAGTAAAGATAACTTGAAATGTACGGTCGAGATCCCACTGAATAGAAAAGTGCTAGCCGTAGTGACCAACAATGCATATTATATTCTTATAGCATTATGGCAGCAATTTTCTTAGTGGAAATTCATGGACACCCGCTTGGTACTAAGTATATTTGGCTATGGCTGCAGCAGTACTATCTACGCGCATACCGTCAGTTTGGCCATTTCTTTAACGAAATACAATATTACAAAAAATATTAACATCTGCAGTAGCTAAAAGCTGGCTAATTTTAGCGTCGGAGTTTAAAGATCGGACGAAGTCCTCCGATATGGCGTAACAATGCTTGTTCTAAATCTAGAACCGGCACCGACAGGCGCAATGAATCGAAAGTTTTGCCCTATAGATTCGGCAGATGTTTCAAAACTTACCCTCAAAACACCTAGGTATCCTCGCCATATCAAGCCACGTAACCAAAATGAGCCTCCCCAAACCGAAAACCTTAAAGCCGGGTAGGTACTCATTAGCGAGCTGTAACCGTAATATGCGTGATACAGTACGAGGTTCTAGTGTGTACGCTTGTTACTGTTTAGGCTCACGACGTCGCCGGAACGCTTTCACCGAGCGTACTCATTTTGAGAGCTGTAACTGTAACCAAACAGATACAGTAGGTAACGAGGTTTTAGTGTGTACGAGAAGGCCACTGACAAGCCTGTCGGACGAAGTGTCTCTCGCTTGTGCAGCATACATCACGAAGATGTTTCCATGCTTGCGCACTTTCATTCATTAATCATTATACCTACCTCCGATTATAGCCCAGGCATCTTCTTTCAAATGTCTTTTGTAATAATCTTTGTCCTTAGGGTTCCATAGTACACTATGTAGTACACCTGTAGGCGTCTAACAGCGAAATACATTTATCCTCTGACCATTCACTCATGACGGATCCTTGCATAAGCTGGTTCGCAGCGGCTAGCAACCTCTCCTCTTGACGTCCACGAGCGCAGTGCGAGCGCTAGTGTTGGGTACTCAGCACATGTGCTAGCACACTTGTATTGACTCACTTCGGTGTGGTGAGTTACTCCCTCTTTTTATTTTGACGTGCTAGCACACAGCACAGTTGGGGGCGTTGGGGCACACTCGATGTTGCTTGAGTTATTTATTATTTTTGTGCTTTGATAAATGAGATGCAGAAAAAAACTTAAGTATATTTACTATATACTCAAGTTATTATATGAATATTACAAATCTCAAAGCATATTACAGTAAGTTACTCCTCTCAAATATGTCTTATCAAGCGGTGAGTCGGCGAATAACGTCAAAATGTGCCGTGTTCTGTGAGTGTGCCAATGTGTGCCGTGTCACTTACGACACACGGTGCGATGTCGCCTGAGTGCGGCACACTATGTGTACGCACACACTCACTGTGCCACCAACACCTCGCGGCCTCGCCTCATTCGTGCTACCACAGTGTGCTAGCACACTTCGGAAAAAGAGTGACTCGCACGATACTCATTTTGAAAGAGTGTGCTACCCATCACTAGCGAGCGCCCTTTGATTCCCGGCAAAAACCGACAATCGTCGGGTCGCTGCGAGTCGCTCGTGTAGCGTTCAGAGGGTCTAGTCCGAGTTTGCACTCGATCGTCACGATCGACGATAGCTAGTCGACGGGAACAATTTCCATACATTTTCTAAATGCGCCCCCTAGCGGTCTCTATCGATCGCAACACTCCGTTAGGTGGCGCTTTTGGAAAATGTATGGAAATTGTTCCCGGCGACAATTCTATCGTCGATCGTGACGATCGAGTGCAAACTCGGACTAGACCCTCTGTTATGCGCGACCCGGAATTTAGGTTTTAAAAAAAATATATTTTACAAGGTTAAGACAATATCTATGTATTGTTCATAGAAAATATATACAAGGATTTATATTGGCAGCCGACCGAATGGTTACGATCTCGGGACTCGACTAGCTTACAAAATGGCTAAATGTACTTACAAACTACATGATACACAATAAATGCTAGGTCAGCATTATTAGCTTATGTCTGGCATAAAGGGGTACACAGACAAGGTATAACAACCCCCCGATTAAGAATAAACTTCAGGTAATAACTGAAGTTTATGTGTTAATAAAGTTTTCAAGGAAAAGTCAACCAATTCGAAGAGTAGGTGATGGGATAATTTGGGGAATTTCAACGCCAGAATCTGTTTCAAAATTTTGATTTTCTGGAGATTTCAGAGGGAACAGTTTCCCGAGTATGCCAGACTTTTTACACACTTTAAATAAAATAAAAATTATAATTAAACTTAAGATTAATATAATTACTATATTAGTATAGTAGTTTGTATACATTATAATATTGGGTTTTTCTATAATAGACTCTAAACTCTAACATTTCCAGGTTGTCAAAAGCAACGTAGTCCAAATCAATGTTTTTTAAGTTTACCGTTGGTAAAACAGGAGCTACGTTTACATAATTAACTTTGTTACAACAGGAGTCATTAAGTATATCTAATTTAGTCATTACAGGTTTTAAAACTAAGTTTACATTATTCTTGGATACTAAGCTCGTATCCTTACAATAAGCTACTGATCCTTGTGGTAAGTAGGTATTATAAGATACCGTTACCTATTATATCTAATTATAAAAATTGTGTTACGTTGTATTCTATAATTAATTTAGACTTTTCAGATATGAATAACCACTTGTTATTTTGTAGTGGCTGCCAGATATGAACGTCGGAAGAATTTGGTTACACATATTGCCGGTATAGAGGTGAGTGGTTTACTTATTATTTCCAATTCACAGATGTTGAGCGAAGAGTATGATATAGGAGTATCGCAAAGGTAAGTACCACTGTCTATTGTTTTACAGGTATGTAGGTCATCCAGTTTACAATATGTTGATTTGTCTTTGCTTATGCCAATGTATTTAGTAGAGGGGACAATAGTGGAATAGGAAGTTGGGTTATATATAGGCGATATCGTGAGGTGCCGGACTAGGTAAGCTATGATATAAATCGAATTGAGTAGTACTTATTAATGGAATTTCAAGAACGAAAACTATTTCATTTTCATTTAGGTAACTAGATATAGTGGATATGTTTAAAATAATATGTACATTATTCAAGCTAAAGAGCACAGGTAGTCGTTAAGAGTTTGATATAAATCTGTAATTGTTGACTAACTCATTAAAGAGTTCCTTAGGAGTTAAGATTGTGGGATAGAATATATTAGACTTACTGAACATAATCGAGTTAACAGTGTCTTCGATTCTAAAAGATAATGTCAATAGGCAATTTTCTATCATATTTACTAATTCTAAGACACGTGATCTTAGTTCTAATTCTTGGGAGACATATGTCAAATTTTGAATATCTTCATATAATGATGCAATGGCTGTTGTTATTTCCTGTTCATTGGAGTTAATTCTAGAGATTGTATCGTTGAATGATTTTAGAATAGAAGTGGTGACTAAAATATTTTCTTTTACAAGTGTGGCTAGTTTTTTCTGATCAGATTGAACTTCGTGGATAGCGTTATCGTAGCGGATAGCGCCATCCTCATCCATAGTGCCGATAAGCTTTTTAGATATAGTACCTACTACCTACTCCGAGAAGGGCTGACCTTCTCGATCTACGGGAAGTAAGATGAGAAATGGCTTCACTATCGCGAGTCATGTCTTCGTATCGGGTGATAAGTGGCCGAAGAAGGTTATTGCATTCTACATAATCAAAAGTGACACTCCTCTCGCAAAGACGTTATTAAGAAATTGATATATATTATTTATATGCGGATAAATATACGATACGTCTACCGGTATTACTACGCTAAGATAACTATCAACTAGACTTACAGAACCTAAAGGGTCGAAATAGATTCCAGGGTTATTTGCAATCTGTTCGACGAACTGTTGCCCCAGTGAAGGGTTACTGTAACAAAAATTCAATTGCTATATCTAAGTCTTATATTTTATCCTTAGTCACTAATTACATCTACTATTTCTTGTACGATGTTACTTTGGTCAGGAACATCTGGCCTAGAGGCAAGTTTGACCTCATCATAATGGTGTATAACATGTCGCCTATTAATAAGCAAGGTCAGGGTGTTCCTCTTATTTATTTTAATGACCTTGTATGGGCCTTTCCATATAGGCAAAAGGGCTTTGCGCAACCTCAAATGGTTTTTTAAATATACGTAGTCTCCTACTTTGTAAGTGACTGGACGCGTGTGTTCGTCATAATACTTTTTAGACTTTTCTTTAGACGCAATTAGGTTTTCTATTGCCTTGTTTCTCGAATGAGTTCTGTTAATATATGCTGTAACATCTTCAGATATTCTAGGTAAGTAGTTTCTACATAAGAGCTATATATGGAATCTGGGATGAATGGCTTTCGACCAAATAATAACTCATAGGGTGTGAATTTTGTGGTGGTATGTAGGTACGGAAGTGTTGTACGTCAACATTGCAGTGTAAACGTACCGTGGCCAGTTATCCTGGTTATCATTTGCGAAGGACTTCAGGTATTCCTTGAGCGTGGAGTGACTCCTCTCAAGGGCGCCCTGTGTTTGGGGATGATATGGGGTCGACCACAACTGTTTAACCTTTAGGAATTGACAAGTTTTCTTAAATAAATCCGCTGTGAAGTTGGTGCCTTGGTCTGTTAATATCGTTTTAGGAATCCCAAACTGTGATATGAAATGTATGAGGCAATCTGTGGTTTCCTCTGCAGATACACTGCGCATAGGATATGCAGCTGAAAACTTTGTGAGGTCGTCTTGCAGAGTAAGTATTTATTTAAGTTTTGCAGTTCCAGATTCCGGTAAGGGGCCGACGATGTCGAGTGAGACGCGTTCCAAAGGGACAGTGGATGTTGAAGTGATTTGCATCGGTGCCCGATTAAGTTTACGGAAGGCTTTATTTTCTTGGCAAGCTGAACAATTTTTTACATAATTTTCAATGTCTTTCCTCATACCTTTCCAGTATTTTTTTTCTTTGATTCTGTTATACATTCTAACAGAGCCTAAATGACCGCAAACAGGTAAGTCATGGTTTTCGGTATCTTTTCAATTTCACTTAAGGATGGATACATTATACTATTATGGTAAATATTTATAATATGTAATTCCAGTGTCATGGAATATGTATGATAGCATATTATAAATTTTAACAAAAGATAAGCTTTCATAGGGGTTTTTAAAATCAGGAATTGCTATTTCTGTTACATTTTCGTGTTTTACTAATTCATTCTTTATTTCTTTCAGGATCTTGAAGAGATCGGGATAAGCTGTTTGGTCAAAGTGATGGACTTTAACAAATAGCAACCAAACGGTTTTGTTTTGTACAGTTAATCTTTTAAATGTATGAAGTTCTCTTTCAGCATTAAGAAAATCATCTGGATTAGCAAGGTTTCCAATAATTTCAGGGATATACGGACAGGATTCATCGAGATCTACGGACGCAGGTACTAAAATGTGACTACACTGGGCTTTAGTAAGGCTTTCATTGTGTTCTTTGATACATGTATTAAATTTTTTGTTCTTTTCCAGGTTACATTTCAGAAATTGGGAATAGTCATCCACTGCTCTCGGCGAAGTAGAGGAGGGACTCATCGCTATCTGAGGTAAGTCAGGAGTACTTCGGGTGTTAGGATTATTTTCTTCAGTGACAATATCTCGACTCTGTCTCTCGTCGTCTACAGGAAGGGAAGGAATACTTAAATTATCAAAGTCAAGGTTTAATTCACTAGAATGAGGACTTAATTCGGTAGAGGTCCGAGGTCAATGAGATCATCTGGCAGGCTAGCATTTTCAGGGTTTGGAAATATGGGATTTACCGGGTATCGGGATAATGCATCGGCTACAGAATTTAGTTGCCCTTTCCGGTTAACAATTTCGTAATCGTATTCCTCCAAACGGAGGCGCCATCGCTGAAGTTTGCTACTTGGGTCTTTATGATTGAAAAGCCACCTAAGTGGGCGATGATCTGTTACTATGAGAAATTTGCGACCGTATAGGTAGGGGCGGAACGTTTTACATCCGAACAATACAGCAAGCAACTCCTTTTCAGTCGTGCTATAGTTAGTTTCGCTTTTGTTGAGAGTTCGCGATGCATAGGCTATGGGTTCGTCTTTCCCAATAGTTCCTTGAGAAAGTACGGCCCCTAAGGCATGATTAGAGGCATCGCAGGTAAGTATGAATGGTTGCGTGAAATCAGGATATACAAGTAACGGTGCGTTAGTAAGCCTATTATTTAATGTGTCGAATGCAACCTGTTGTTGGTTTTCCCAATTATAGGGAATATCCTTTTTAAGTAAATTCGTTAGGGGTTTAGCAATCTTGGAAAAATCTGGGATAAAACGCCTGTAGTATGAGACTAACCCAAGAAAGGATTTAATATCTTTTTGGCATTTAGAAGTGGGAAATTCTGTCACGGATTTTATTTTGTCGGGATTGGGTTTCACTCCCTCTTCGGTGATAATATGCCCTAGGTAGCCGACTTCACACCTTAAAAATTCGCATTTGTCGGGCTGGAGTTTCAAATTGAAATTTCTCATTCTCTGGAACACTGATTTTAGGTTAGAAATGGCTGAATTCAAATCGAATGTATACGAAACGACGTCGTCGAGATACGCGTAGCAATGAATGCCCTGCAAGCCAGATAGCGCTGTATTCATCAGTCTCTGCAAGGTTGAAGAGGCATTTTTCAGCCCAAAAGGCATACGAGTAAATTGAAAGTGTCCTTCGGGCACATTAAAGGCTGTTTTGGCTTTATCGGTTTCTTTTAAGGGAATTTGGTGGAACCCTGAGGCTAAATCGAGCGTTGAGAAGTATTTACTGCTCCCCAACTGATGCAGGATCTCTGCTATTTGTGGAATTGGGTATGTGTCACCTATCGTGACATCATTTAGTTTCCGATAGTCGATAACGACTCGCCACTTTTGAGTGTTTGAAGCGTCCATTTTCTTTGGTACAACCCAAATAGGGGACGACCAAGGGCAGTCAGAGGGTTCAATGATGTTCTGGCTCAGCATCTGGTCTATCTGTTTTCTAACTTCGGCCTTGTGGATTTCAGGAAATCTATACGATTTTGTATGGATGGGGAGATCGGTTGTGGTTTTTATCTCGTGTTCGAGGGCATCTGTGCAGGTTAGATACTCTACAGGTAAGTGAAATATGTCTGAATAATCAGAACATAATTGGTAGAGGGCTTCTTTCTCTTCATCGTTCAGATGTGAGACGCGTAATTGACTGAGAACATCTCTGGTTCTTTGAAAGCTATTTTTAGACGCAGGATTTGTTTTACAATTATGTACGGTATTTGTGGTTTCAGAAAAGTTGGCAGGAATAGGTTTCAATTCTAAGTTAAGGTTAGATTTTAATTCAATAGGATGTTCCGATGTGTTTACCTCTGATAAGTTTACTCTATTGTTAGGCTTCACCGCAACAAGGCAATTTGCAATCAATAAATTTTCAGAATAACTCTGATCTATTTTATTTATTTTATTTTATTTTATTCGGAAGATTTACAGCGTTATATCTAATAATTTACACATGTGTATATTCAGCTAAGCCAATTAAAAATCTTCACAAATAGGAATTACAATAAGTACCAGATACTCATTAACTTAAATAAAAGGTATATGTATAACAAAGAGATAATTAAAGGTGATTAAGGTAATTAATTAAAAAATATCTGTGCTAATGCTCTCCTTGCTGCCGACACACTTGTTGCAAATAAATCTATGTCGATAGGCACGCTGTTAAATGATCGTGATGCTCTGCTCAAAAAGCTGTTTCGCCTATAATTGGTGTTCACTTTTGGTGCATGCAATAATTTCATATTTTTAAGCTGTCTGCTATACGTTTTTAGATTGATTTGGCCCAACAATTCGGGGCAATCTATAAGACCTGTTGCAAGTTTCATAATAAAAACTACATCAGCGATGTTTCTCCTTAAACTTAGAGGTAAAATGTGAAAGTGCTTACACCTAGCCTCATAATCAGGCAGTTTTAGGTGAGTTCGGTATTGCAAATATCTCATGATTTTTTTGTATATTTTCTATACGATTATTATATATTTCATACTGCGGATTCCACACCTGCGACGCTTATTCCAAATTACTTCGAACATAGGCACAGTATAGAATTTTTATAGATTTTATATCTTTAAAATTAGCAGCAGTGCTCAAAATAAATCCTAACATTCTGTTTGCTTTTGCAACTATTGAATCTACGTGTGTATCAAACAATAATTTGCTATCGTGCACAACACCAAGATCCTTAACCTCATTAACCCTTTTTAAAATTGATTGTTTTAAAGTATAAGCAGCATTTATGCTCTGTGTCTTTCGAGTATATGTCATGGTATAGCATTTAGATACATTTAAGTCTAATTTATTATTCAAACAATAAGCTTCAAATCTATTGAGGTCCTCTTGAAGATCTACTGTATCTTGTTTGTTAAATTTTTTTTTTTAAATCTTCATATCATCGGCGTATAGTAATATTTTTGAATGTAGGAAACATGTTTTGATGTCATTTATGAATAGTGTGAAGAGCAAAGGACCTAATAGGGATCCCTGAGGAACACCTGATGGTACAGTGATCCATCTAGACGTGTATCCCTGTAATACAACTGCTTGGGACCTATTATGTATATAAGAGCTGAACCAACGAAACAAGTCACCATGGATTCCAGCTGCAGATAATTTAGTTAATAGGATACTGTGGCTAATGCGGTCAAAGCATTTGCTATAATCTGTGAAGATAACATCAACTTGCGCTCGTTGCTCCATACCCTCAGTACTATAATCATTGGCTACTATCCGATTTGACACTGTGGATCTATTTTGTAAAAAACCGTGCTGATCATCATTCAATTGATGCTTGACAGCCGCATAAACCTGCTTGTATATTATCTTTTCAAATATTTTGGCAATAAGGCACAGTTTGGAAATCGGTTGATAATTTTCGATGTTTGCCTTATCACCTTTTTTGTGGACGGGCGTTATTAAGGCAGCCTTCCATAAGTAAGGGACTACACCTTCTTTTATGGATCGCTGAAAGAGTATTGTAAGCGGTTTTGTGAGACTATCTGCACATTTTGACAAAAATATGGGAGAGATCTGATCTGGTCCACCGGATTTCGAGAGGTCAATTGTCTTCAATAATCTATTGACAGTGTCTGGTTGAATATCAAGTGTGGAGATAGTAGAGAACATATTATTAATATTTGTCGCAGAACTGGCAGGGTTATTTTGGTTGTTGGTTAAATATGTAGATTCAAAGTATGAGATAAAAAGGTTCACAATATCATCACCACTATTTGCTGTGTCATTGTTATAGAACATTGTGCTAGGAAATGTATCATTCATTTGTTTCCCTTTAACATACGTCCAAAATTTTTTTGGGTTAACTGTTATTGCTTGTTCAGTTCTGACTGTTCAAAGCATTGTTTTTCCAATATTTTTACTCGGGTGCTTAAACAAGAGAATGTTTCATAATCCATGTAATTATTATAAATTTTATATTTGCGGTGGTATTTGTACTTTTCTTTTATAATTTTTATAAGTGGTACGGTATACCAAGGTGGATATTTAGGGTTTTTATGCTTTTTATTTGGTATAAATTTGTCACGGAGATCGTATAATACATCATAGAATTTTTTAACAGAATTTTCAAAAGTATACGATCCTAATAATTTGTCTCAGTCTATAATATCTAACTCTGCTATGATGCTGTCGTAATTCCATATCTCGTATATAAATTATCTTTGATAGTATTGGAGAACACTTAGTGTGTTTTAATATATAATGACCTATGGTGTGGGTCTTCAGGCGTTAGGGGTTCCTCACATTCTGTAACCTCGACCGGGCTACTGGAGAGTACCAAATCTAATATCCTTCCATAACAGTTATGTAAATGATTGTACTGCTTTAGGTTACATATATTTAAAGAGTCAATAAATTCTATCTGGTACACCCCTGAGTAACCAATCGGCTACTTGCATTGGCATCGGCAACTTTGTCCGCAATCCGCGTACATTTTGGTAGTAGACATTCAGCCCATTCATTGAAAACGAATTTCAACAACTACATAAAGATTAAAAAAATAAGAATACAATAAGCAAAATTTCATTGTATCACGTGTGAGATCTAAGGATAAAAATATTTCACTTGGCATTTTATATGAGATTTTTTGCAGTAGAATAATAATATCGTGAGTTGTGTGTATGAGTAATATAAGCACAGAAATAACATATCGCTTGCATCGTTATATACAATACATAAATTCATTAAAAGATTTATACTTACACATATTTATAATGTGATTCTTCAATGCACATGAGATGATAAGCAATTGAAAAAGTAAATATTCCCTTAAATGACTACACCTCCTCAGGCACAGAAGTCCGCATCGATACACAACACAACTTGAATAGTGTTCGACTATTCTCGTGATTAGCCCAAGTGTGGTGAAAATAACATCTATACTAATATAATAAAGCGGAAGAGTTTGTTTGTTTGTTTGTTTATTTGTTTGTTTGTTTGTTTGTTTGAACGCGCTAATCTCAGGAACTACCGGTCGGATCTGAAAAATTCTTTTTGTATACGATAGCCCAGTTATTCCGGAAGGCTATAGGCTATATAACATAACGCTTCGACCCTTTGGGGCCGGGCAAAAGGCTAAAAAGGCTAAAAGATAATGTCGGCTAATCTCAGGAACTAGCAGTCGGATTTCAAAAATTGTTATTGCCTATGATAGCCCAATTATTCCGAAAGGCTATAGGCTATATAAAATTACGCCACAACTTATAGGGGCCAGACAAAAATAATAAGATGGTCAGACGAGAAGGGGGAGGGTTGGGTCAAAGGCAAAAAAAGGCTAAATGAATAGGATACAATCTATATGGGTATCGTTTTTGGCATTTTCGGGACACTGATTAATAATATGAAATTTATTTAGTGATCCAAGATGGCGGACGGGAAATCAAAGATGGCGGATGGGAAAATTTTAAAAATCAATATGGGTATCGCCTTCGATATTTTAAGGGGTGGGGAATCGAAATACAACCTCTATTTCGTTATCAAAGATGGCGGATGGGAAATCAAAAATGGCGGATGGGAAAATTTTAAAAAAACAATATTGGTATCGTCTGCGATGTTAAAAGGGATGGAGAATCCAACTACAACATCTATTTCGTGATCAAAGATGGCGGATGGGTTTTTTTTTAAAATCAATATGGGTATCGTCTCCGATGTTTAAAGGGATGGGGAATCCAAATACAACATCTATTTCGTGATTCAAGATGGCGGATGGGAAATCAAAGATGGCTGATGGGAAAAATTAAAAAACTCAATATGGGTATCGTCTCTGATGATTTAAGGGATGGTGAATCCAAATACAACATCTATTTCGTGATCAAAGATGGCGGATAGGAAATCAAAGATGGCGGACGGGATTTTTTTTTAAAGTCGATATGAGTATCGTCTCCAATATATAAAGGGATAGGGAATCCAAATCCAACATCTATTTCATGATCAAAGATGGCGGATGAGAAATCAAAGATGGTGGATGGGAAAGTTTTAAAAAATCAATATTGGTATCGTCTGCGATGTTAAAAGGGAAGGGGAATGCAAATACAACATCTGTTTCGTGATTCAAGATGGTGGATGGGAAATCAAAGATGGCGGATGGGAAAAAATTAAAAAATCAATATGGCTATCGTCTCCGATAGTTTAAGGGGTGGAGAATCCAAATACAACATCTATTTGGTGATCAAAGATGGCTGATGGGAAAAATTTAAAAAATCAATATGGGTATCGTCTCTGATGATTTAAGGGATGGTGAATCCAAATACAACATCTATTTCGTGATCAAAGATGGCGGATAGGAAATCAAAGATGGCGGACGGGATTTTTTTTAAAAGTCGATATGAGTATCGTCTCCAATATATAAAGGGATGGGGAATCCAAATCCAACATCTATTTCATGATCAAAGATGGCGGATGGGAAATCAAAGATGGTGGATGGGAAAGTTTTAAAAAATCAATATTGGTATCGTCTGCGATGTTAAAAGGGAAGGGGAATGCAAATGCAACATCTGTTTCGTGACTCAAGATGGTGGATGGGAAATCAAAGATGGCGGATGGGAAAATATTAAAAAATCAATATGGCTATCGTCTCCGATATTTTAAGGGGTGGAGAATCCTAATACAACATCCATTTCGTGATCAAAGATGGCGGATGGGGTTTTTTTTTATCAATATTGGTATCGTCTGCGATGTTAAAAGGGATGGGGAATGCAAATACAACATCTGTTTCGTGATTCAAGATGGTGGATGGGAAATCAAAGATGGTGGATGGGGAAAAATTAAAAAATCAATATGGCTATCGTCTCCGATATTTTAAGGGGTGGAGAATAAAAATACAACATCTATTTCGTGATCAAAGATGGCGGATGGGTTTTTTTTTTAAATCAATATGGGTATCGTCTCCGATGTTTAAAGGGATGGGGAATCCAAATACAACATCTATTTCGTGATTCAAGATGGCGGATGGGAAATCAAAGATGGCTGATGGGAAAAATTAAAAAAATCAATATGAGTATCGTCTCCGATGTTTTAAGGGATGGCGAATCCAAATACAACATCTATTTCGTGATCAAAGATGGCGGATGGGTTTTTTTTTTAAATCAATATGGGTATCGTCTCTGATGTTTAAAGGGATGGGGAATCCAAATACAACATCTATTTCGTGATTCAAGATGGCGGATGGGAAATCAAAGATGGCGGATGGGAAAAATTTAAAAAATCAATATGGGTATCGTCTCTGATGATTTAAGGGATGGTGAATCCAAATACAACATCCATTTCGTGATCAAAGATGGCGGATAGGAAAACAAAGATGGCGGACGGGATTTTTTTGTAAAGTCGATATGGGTATCTTCTCCGATGTTTTAAGGGATGGCGAATCCAAATACAACATCTGTTTCGTGATCAAAGATGGCGGATGGGAAATATAATAATATAAAAAAAGTTATTATTGGTGGTGAAAAAGTGGTAGTGGTGTTTGATGTTCGATGCAGATAATGGCTATGTTCAGTGGATACCTCTCCTACGGAACCCTTCATGGGCGAGACAGACTTGCACTTGATAAAAATATTAATACCTAGCCATAGTATTTAAAAGTATTAGTAATTTTATCATATCACTAGATCAGTGATCTAACCATATCACTCATATACCACCTTCTCATCTCCTTATAATAAGTTAGTTTTTCTACCCTAGAAATAATTTATATGGCAAAACAACTTTGCCTAGCAATTAAGAAATTAAACACTTATGTTCTTGGTAACTTTGTTCTGAATAAGTTGGAAAAGAGTTAAAAATTAATATGAAATGTAAATACATTAAAAAGGCGATACGGAGTTCGCCGGGACAGCTAGTCATCAATATAACACGAAGTGAAGTATAGCAGATCAACTAGTATAAATCTATTATCATCGCACAAGTTTCTAAAGTATCTGAAGCACTTCACGACACGACACATCGATAAAAAGAATTTGTTCTTGTATGACCTATACGGATGTACGCTAAGTAGTTTGTTTAAATGTATATTTTGCACAGTTATGTCGTTGTTTAATAATATGTAATAAAAACTTTGCATTACTTGAGACATTATACTAAAATAAAAATAGATACGGTAATTATTTTTGGAAATTACCCTCGAAAAATGATCAAAACCTTCCAATAATAATGAATGAACACAATGCATAAACAACCTTATGAGCAATATATTATGGTACAATATAAGTAAAAAATAGTATTTTTTACCTGCTTTAGAGTGGTCAAGTCGACAAGAGAGAGATACTATAGCACTTACAGCGTTTCTCAACATTAGTTTGTACGATATCGTGGTTATTGACAGTGTAAACAGAAAATAAAAATAGTACATACATACATACATATCGTCACGCCTTTTATCCCCGAAGGGGTAGGCAGAGGTGTATTTCTACACCCACTTTTCGCCAGATATACTTTAGTCCCACGTAATAGGGGGCGAGCCTATTGCCGTACCGGGCACATTTCCAGACTCCGTGCTGCTACTGAGAATTTCGTGACAGAAAAACCCAATAACACTGCCCGACCCAGGAATCGAACCCGGGACCTCCCGATCCCACGCGCACATTTATGCCGCGAGACCAACGAGGCAGTCGTATAGGGTTTGATGTCGAGTTTTCCGTCTCTACGCAAAGGTGGTATTTGCATCGTGTTATCCCTTCGTCGCCTCTTACGACACCCACGGGAAGATAAGGGGTGGTGACACTTGTATTCTATGCCGTCACCACACGGAATAAAAATAAAAATAGTATTTTAGAATATATACGATCAGTGATCCTTTGTAATTTTTTGTAGATCATTCTCTGATTTTATCACCATCGAAGCTGAAGTAGCATTTTTTCTGACCATTATTTTGCAATGTTTTACCCAAACATATTGCCAGTTCCTTTCCTTTACAAACTTTTTCGTGATGTTGAGCAGCGTTTTGTTATGTGATGTGAGATGGTCATTAATGTAGATCTTATTAGAGCCCCGTAGACCTAACACATTGGGAGTGAGTGAACTTTCTTTTGAGTACGCCCGAGCAGCAGACATAAAGTCTTCTTTAACACATCTGCTTATAAAACTCACGATGATAGGCTTGTTTGAGTCTCGAGATGGTGTGCGTGTCACATAGTTTATGTGCTGTTTAGTCATCGGATAACTGATTTTCGAGCCCAGGCTAAACACAATGTCAAGAAGATTCTCGTTTGCAGATTGTGGTATGCCCTTCAGTTCTATATTATTCATTCTCTGCCATTGTTCTTTTCGTGTTCAAGTGATTCTATTTTTTTCTCCGGGCCTTTGACCAATTCTTTGGTATTTTCCACATCTGTGAGTCTATCTTCTATGTTTGACAATCTAGCTCCAAAGTCTTTCACGGTTTGACTTGCTTCAGATACTGTTGATTTTAGACCCGCCAATTCATCGCGCATGAGCTTCACTTCGTTAACAAGCTCCTCGACTGTTGACAACCTGGACGAAATAGATAATCAATATTGCAATTGAAATAACTTAATAGGTCATTGCCTATTATGCCGTCGTATGGTAAATCAATATTCTTCACTACATGGAATTTATGAATCAAATATTTCATAGGTTTAGAGTCTGAGATATAAAGTTTAAGCGGAAAATGACCTAGGGTCGAGGTAGCCTCATCTACAGGGTCGATACCCTTGAGTCTGATTGTATCATTGATTAGTTTAGCTTTTCTTTGCAAACAAGACTCCTTCAGCAGGCTGACAGTTGATCCTGAATCAACTAATAGGCATAAGGGAATATCGGAAATTGTGGATTCAATTACAACGTGAGGTGATGAGCACTTATTCGGATTTGAAGCGATCTCATGAACCTTGATGGATTTAGAAATGTTAAGGTCTCCGTTTTGGGGCTGGTTACCCTGTCGTATGACTTTGGCACTGTTGGTAAGGCCTCCGATTTGGGACTGGTTACCCTGCTGTGTGACCTTGCCAAGTTTGGCGCTATTAGTAAGACCTCCGGTTTGGGGCTGGTTACCCTGTTGTGTGGTCTTAGAGGATGTTGAATCGTGAGTTATACCTCCATTTTGGGGCTGGTTACCCTGTCGTGTGGTTGTAACTAATATTGAAGGATTCAAAGTTTTATGGGTGTCGGATGCATTTTGGAATTTGGATACGGGTCTGACGGGTGACACCGTCGTGAGTCCCTTAAGCGTTTAAATCGACGTCAGAATCAGGAGACTGCTCATCTTCTACATTGTTTACACATTGGGATTCCTCATCGATATTGGCAGATTGCGTAAAGTTAACTTGGAATCTACGATTATTAAATTCTCGTTTTTGGCAATGTTCTAACACGTGCCCTGCAGTTTTGCAGTAGCGACAAAACGGTTCTTGCCTATTAGTTTGGACGGGTTTAGGTGGGTTAGGAGTGACGGTTTTTCTAGGCCAATCCGGTTTAGGCGTGAAAGGTTTTGGCGGGTTAGGTTTAGACACCATAGGTTTCGAGGCGTCACGACTTGTTGAAGGTCTACTATTATCATAAGAAAATCTGTAGTTATTTGAAGGATTCGTTGAGGGACGTGATCGGTCACCGAGGCTATGTCGTTGTCCTTGGTGAGTTTTATTCAAAATTTTCTCCTCGGCAACAGCGAAATTAATCGCTTCGTTAAGCGATTCCGGATTTCTACAACGAATAATTGTGGATAGGTTCGCGTTTAACCCTATCATGAAGGTGTGTAGGGCAAGATCTTCCATAGCGGCGACACGGCCACAAAGTTCACCCTTTTTCTTAGTAGGAATGGATATGTTAATTTCTGTTAACAACTTGGCTAGACACGTTTCTTCACGTAAGGAAAATTGGTTAACTGATTCTGAGCTACTTTGTTTACAGCCTGTAAATCTGATAATAAATGGGTATTGTTTCTTTTCACCGAATTGAGTTTTCAAAAATTCTTCTAATACTGACCAATCCTCAAATTATTTTATTGAGCAAGCCGCTTCGGCTCTGCCCTCTAGTCGGCTTAGTATACATTTAAATATAATGTCCCGTTGGTTTATTGTTGCGAGATTAATAGCATTTCGACAGTTGGTCAGAAAAGGGTGTAACTTATCTCGGCTACCATCGAAGGTGCCTATGAATTTGATAAGGACATTCAGATCAACTACGCTAGGGTACATAGATTCTTCCTTTGGTTTCGACATGTTATAAACCTAGTATAAAATAACACAAGGTAAGGAACAAAATAAATATTATAAAGTTTAGAAAGACTTGCACTTGGCGGGTTTTTTATAGAACAGTAACTCACAGTACGATGTGGGCGAGCACCAGACAAAACAACATCTCGAGCGTTGCTGCAGAGCGGAAGCGATAAGACGCTTCTCGGGATTCTTGAGCACACTGATAAGGCACTATAACACTTTTTATGCGCACAGATTTATTTGGATATATTTATTCACTCGCGGTATTACGTATTTGCCGGCGAATGTTTCGACGAATGCAATGCCCGAAGATATGCGTGGCGGGCTATCACGGAGATGTTTCTCTTGCAGGATACTGGACCAGGCTGGCCCAATCGGTGTTGGACTGGATGGATCTACGGCTGGACGTGCCCTCGTCTTCGACACGGTGAGTATGGACAGTTTTCTTGCAGGTTACCACGGACGGGCGGCGTACACCACTCAACACGGAACCACCGAATTTCACAAAAGTTGACCGAGTCACTGGTACTGGATTCGTACTGGACTGTAAGTATACGGAGACGTGCCGGGATCGCTTTTTAAGCAATCCTTTAACGCTTCCACCAATGTTATGCGCGACCCGGAATTTAGGTTTTTAAAAAAGAATATTTTACAAGGTTAAGACAATATGTACTGTTCATAGAAAATATATAGGTACAAGGATTTATATTGGCAGCCGACCGAATGGTTACGATCTCGGGACTCGACTAGCTTACAAAATGGCTAAATGTACTTACAAACTATGATACACAGATACACAATAAATGCTAGGTCAGCATTCTTAGCTTATGTCTGGCATAAAGGGGTACACAGACAGGGTATAACAGTTCGTTGCAGGCTCGCGAACCACGTACACACTATGTTTTTGGTATCAGTAACGGTTACAGTTACGTGCAACGTTACGGGTTCAGAAATGAGTACGTTGTAAAGCCGGGTATTCACTAGGGAACTGTAACTGTAACATGCGTGATACAGTAACGAGGTTCTAGTGTGTACGCATTTTACAATTACGGCTCACGACGATGCCAGAACGCTTTCACTGAGCGTACTCATTTTGCGAGCTGTAAATGTAACCAAACAGATACAGTAACGTGGTTCTAGTGTGTACGCGTTTTACAATTACGGCTCACGACGTCGCCGGAACGCTTTCACCGAGCGTACATTTTGCGAGCTGTAACTGTAACCAAACAGATACAATAACGAGGTTCGCAGCGTCTAGCAACAACCTCTCCTCATGACGTCCACGAGCGCACTGCGAGCGCCCTTTGATCCGCGGCAAAAACCGACAATCGTCGGCTCGCTGCGAGTCGCTCGTCGCAGGCTCGCGAACCACGTACACACTATGTTTTTGGTAACAGTAACGGTTACGGTTACGTGCAACGTTACGCATTCAGAAATGAGTACGTTGTAAACATCGGCTCGCTGCAAACCGCACGCGTACCGCTCGCAACAGGTTTGCGAACCACGTACACTATGTTTTTGGTAACAGTAACGGTTACAGTTACGTGCAACGTTACGCGATCAGAAATGAGTACGTTGTAAACATCGGCTCGCTGCAAACCGCACGCGTACCGCTCGTAGCAGGTTTGCGAACAACGTACACACTATGTTTTTTGGTTACAGTATAAGCAACAGTTACAATTACAGCTCGCTAGTGAGTACCCGGCTTTACTCGTTCCAAACCGCACGCGTACCGCTCGCAGCAGGTTAGCAAACCACGTACAAACTATGCTTTTTGGTTACAGTGCATGCAACGGTTAAGATTTATTGTGATGTAACTTTTGAAAAGGGTCACTTCAAAGAGATTGGATAGGTATATCCTTGCCCCCAAATCCTTGCCTAAGGTTTTGCACAGGCGTTGTTTTGGTCGTATGGATTTAGGCAAACTCCGTGAAGACGCGGCGAATCTTAACTGGGCAACTATGGAATGTTCCTCGACAATAAACGAAAAAGTTCGCATTTTTAATGATACAGTTTGTGAACTATACGATGTCCATGCCCCTATACGGAAAGTTAAATTAAAACGACCACCGGCACCCTGGATTACCAGGAGTGTACGCATGGCAATGAGGCGTAGGGACCGGGCCTTCCGGATCTACAAAAAGGATCGCTGCGATGATAACTGGAACCTGTTCAAGTCTGCAAGGAATCGGTGCAATCAGATGGTACGCAATGCTAAACGCCAATACATTCTGCATAATATTTCTTCCTCTTCCCCTGCCGATATCTGGAAGTTCCTCGGAACTTTAGGTATCAGCAAACAGCGACGTGATAGCTGTCTTGAGACACTCAGTCTGGATGACATCAATACACATTTCACAACCACCACCACATTAGATCAACAGACTGAGTGTCTCACAGTAAACTACTTAGCTTGTCTAACCCGACCCAACATAGAATCCTTCCACTTTTCTCCACTAGCCCCGGATGAGATCAAGAAGATAATCCTTTCTATAAAGTCTAATGCGGTGGGATGCGACGGCATCAGCCGGCGCATGCTCACTGCCATCTTAGACCAACTCCTTCTAGCCATCTCCCACGTTATAAACTTTTCTCTTACTTCTGGCACCTTTCCAGCCCTGTGGCGTAAAGCTTATATTATTCCTCTGCCTAAAGTCCAAAACCCTTCTCACCCGAATCACTTTCGTCCTATCTCTATTCTTCCTTTCTTGTCCAAAGTCCTTGAGTCCTGTGTCCAAAGGCAATTGTCTAGATTTGTCTACACAAATAACTTATTAAGCCCCTACCAATCTGGGTTCAGGCCTAGACACAGTACTACAACGGCCCTTCTCAAAGTGACTGGCGATATTAGGGAGGGCACGGAGAACACCAAAGTCACTGTGTTGGCTTTGGTTGATTTTTCGAATGCCTTTAATACCGTCAGTCACGATGTCCTACTATCCCTCCTTACCCATCTTAAGATCTCATCCGAGGCTCTGGATTGGTTCTCAAGTTATCTTCGAGGACGCCAGCAGTCTGCCCGCCTCGACGAGTCCTCGTCAAAGTGGCGTGACAATAACTCTGGTGTTCCTCAAGGCGGTATTCTTTCTCCTTTATTATTTTCAATTTTTATTAATCTCCTAACTCAAAATCTTCAATGCGCTTATCATCTGTATGCCGATGACTTGCAGATATACTCTCAGGCATCTGTTGAAGACATGTCATCCGCAATTCTCAAAGTTAACCGAGATCTAAGCGCCATACAGAGCTGGTCAAACAAGTTTGGATTGTATGTGAACCCTAGCAAATGCCAAGCAATTGTAATTGGTAGCCAATGCTTAATTAAAAGATTGGACGTCTCAACTTTGCCACCAATAGTTTATGATGGTAATATCATAATTATGTGCCCAGTAGTCAAAAACCTTGGCCTACACATGGACTGTACGTTAAGCTGGCGAAACCACGTCACTCAAACTAGCAAAAAGATTACCGGTACTCTACGTGCTATCTATCGCCTAAGGAACTTCCTACCACCCAAAACTAAGACAATGCTTGTGCAAACTTTGGTATTTCCCTTGATCGACTATGGTGATGTATGCTACTATGACCTGAATGCAGATCTTCTTAATAAACTTGACCGTCTTCTCAATAACTGCATTCGATTTATTTTCAATCTTCGCAAGTATGACCACGTGTCTACTTATCGTTCCCAGTTGAAGTGGCTTCCTATTCGTCAAAGACGCAGTCTGCGTGCTCTCACTACTCTCTATTCTATCCTTATGTCTCCCAATACTCCCAACTATTTAAGTTCTTACTTCCAGTACTTATGCAGCAACCACGATCGTAACCTTCGTTCAACTAATAACCTTCTCCTTCTTTGTCCTTCACATAGATCTTCTTTCATCCACTCTTCTTTTCCTACTCAAGCTATTCTTCTTTGGAATGACCTTCCTCTCGAAATCAGGACGTCCACTACTAGGTATTGCTTTCAGACAAAGGTAAAGCAGCTTTTATTGGCTAAGTTAGCAGAAGTATCGTAACATTTATATGTATTTATTTATATATGTATATATAATATATATGTGTATGTAAGTATATGTATGCATTTCTATATTCGATGTATGTATGTAATATTATTATTATTTAATGTTATGTAATGTATGCGCATCCATCATATCTATTAAATATAATATAATAAAGTCAAACTCCACTTTTAAATACACCTACCATGAATCTCTGCACCACTCTAAGGTAGAATGGCAGAAAATGCCTAAGGCATTAAGTCAACCTTTATACGCTATGTGTGTATATAAAGTAAATAAATAAAATAAATAAATAAATAAAGTATATAATACATAGAGGTAGCCCTAGTACTTACAAATTGAACACAGTCAACTGACGTGTAAGATACAATTTAGACAATTTATGCCATCAAATTATAAAACCTTAGTGATTCATCTTTTATGACAGTTCTGTCATGATTTTGAATTTAGCCGTATAATATTTATATCGACATTGTCAAGTGTTGTAAAAAAATCTTATCGATATGTCTATCCACGGTATATTTTTACCTCGTTAATTTTTAGATTTCCACGTGATAAAGATTTACAAAATTAGTGGATTGCTGCAGTATGTTGTGGAGAAAATTGGGTGCCTAGAAAGCACCATAGAATTTGTTCCAAGCATTTTACTGCGGAATGTATTTATAGTAATGACAGATGGCGCAGATTAAAAGTTAAGCTTTTACATTTTGACTACTCAATCGATCATAAAAAGTTCAATGCACGTTGCTGGGAGTAATGAGAGTACAGAAAAAGGTGTAAGGTACTTTTTATCAATCGGCTTTGGCCTATAAATCAAGCTTCAGGTATCATCAGTGATTGCTAGGGTGGCAAACACAAAGGGTATGCTTATTTATTTTAATATACTGCTTTGCATTAAAACGTGGCTTTTTTCTTTCTTTAGTGTACGCGTGCGCCTTCCATAAATGAGACATCTTCTGTTTCTCCGACAACCAGTACTAAAGCGCCTACGTTAGTTACAATTTCTCCGCCAGTAGGTACAGAAGCGATGAAAATCGTGTGCGCTAAACACTTACGTACAATAACAAAACTACAAAAAGAAGTTTTTCACCTTGAGCAGCTTGTTAAAAGACGTTTGTTAAAAATAAATTATTTAAGACAACGGTCTAAACGTCTGATGAAAATGAACATTGCTATGAATTCACGTTTACTTGATAGTTTGCAAAACGAAAATATCGTAAAGGAGGATTTGATAATTTTAGATCACGTGAAAAATAACAGTGTTATTGAAAAATACCTTTCACGCGCGGCTGGTGACAAAACACGTGAGATTAGCTTGAAGTTAAAAAAAAAATGCTGTGACGCTTCATTATTATGTGCTATTGAGTACCCATTTGAAACAAAAATTATAGATTCAGTTTAAAAATGCAAGTTTGTGTAATAATTTTATATAAATACTATCCATTAACTAGCGTTCTGACTGCTGTGGACACAAACTTACGGAATGTATAACATGTACATACTTACTATACTTTACAAGTCTGTTTGATTTTTAACCTATATTGAAACTTTGATCGATATCGATAGCGGATTTGCTCTATCACTAAAAAATTAAAAAGTCACGAAATTTGTGTTCAAATGGTCTTTAGCCCTAACTGACAAACATAGTGCCATCTTCATCTGGCAACTCTAATTTGTCATATGAGTGAAGCGTGTAGCTATATTCAATTTGTTCATAAAAATATCGTTCATTCCATGCTTTAGTTATTCTTCTTTGCTTCTGTGGGTCACTTCATGAACTCTGTGGCGCAATGTCATAAATGACAAATTACAACCAATTAACGTGTAAGCTAGCTTTTTTTTTGTTTGACGTATTGAACGATGAAAGGATGAGATGCGTTCAGAAACCTTTTTCTGTTACAAACATGCTGCAATAACAAGTTATGGTCAAGTAAAAGTTTGTTATCAATTTTGATAATCTATGCACTTAAGGGTTGCACCCACAGAAGAATAACTGAAGCATGGAAGGAACGATATTTTTAAGAACAAATTGAATATAGCTACACTCTTCACTCATATGATAAATTAGAGTTGCCAGAAGAAGATGGCATTATGTTTGTCAGTTAGGGCTAAAGACAATTTGAACACAAATATCGTAACTTTTTAATTTAATAGTGACTGAGCAAAGTTTCAATATAGGTTCAAAATCAAACGGACTTGTAAAGTATATTATTGATATGTTATACATTTTAAATTCCGTAAGTTTGTGTCCACAGCAGTCAGAACACTAGTTGATGGACAGTCTTTAAATAATTATTACACAAACTTGCATTTTTAAACTGAACTTATATATTTTTGTTTCAAATGGGTACTCAGTAGCACATAATCTTTCGAGGCATTATTTTCTAATTTTCATGGTATTTTTCTTTACGCATCAACAGCCTTTTCCAGTCCACTGCTGGTCTTAAACCTTCCGTGGTGGAGGTTTGGCCTACTATTATACCACACTAGCCAGACGTATTCTTATAGGGTTTTATTTCGAGATTTCCTTCTCTTGTGTTTCTCTTAGTCGCCTCATACGACACCCTCGGCATAAATGTTTATTTATACTTATTTATAGTTACTTTCTCAGCTGTAAGTGGGATTAATAAATATTAAATAAATAAATCATCACCCCCAAATAGCATATTTTTATTAGAGAAAGCAAATAATTAAGAAAAAAGCAAAACTCATAGCTTAAGCATTATGATAAATTTTTTATATATATTTGGTAGATCTGAAAATCGGTCATAATCTATTGTTACGAGCTGGGGTTCGGTGATAAATTATAATTATACACTATGCCAGAAAAACTGCACTTTATTTACTACACACTTATTTCACACCACTAGAAACACCACTAAACACTCCGACTTACTTCCCTTCGCTTGATGATTATCGCTCCGATATTCAATTGTTACTGTCTCTTCTCGCCCGTCTGCGTGGTATTTATACCGGCCGAAACACATAACTAGTATTTTCGAGACTCATCACGAAAGTTCTGGTAGCTTGCGGTCATTCTAGTTTGTTCTATTTACAGCAACGCCATCTATTAGAGGATAGATGAAACAGCTTTAAACCACCGATACATCTAATCTCATCTAGTTCTCCCATTCACCGATAGATGGCGTTATTTTCAATTCGTTACACGGCCTCCCTCTTAAACGTGTTCGTCTCGAACATCGTTGGACCCATAGTAACGAGCCAACCGGTCCACATGAACTATCTTCAGTGCACCTCGCTACCCCTTCTGGATTCGATAGGTGACGTCGTTCATCCTGGTAATTATGCGATATGGCCCGTCCCATCTGGCTTGTAACTTAAGCGATTTACCTTTGCTTCGTACTGGGTTATGAAGCCACACCAATGATCCCTCATCGAAGCCTTTGTTGTTTGCCTTCCGGTCGTAGCGAGTCTTCATCTTCTCAGACATCTGTTGTCCTGACTCCCTGATGTGCTCGTATACGTCGTTCATCTTGTTGCGTAGCTCGGTCGCGTAATCCGTTATATTGCGTGGAGATTCTGGTGGAATACCGGTGATTAAGTCTGCAGGTAAACGTAGTTCTCTACCACAATTGGCAAAAGCTGGTGTTACTCCTGTGGTTTCGTGGACCGCACTGCGATATGACAGGAGAAATGGTTTGATGTGCTTGTCCCAATCTCTTTGTTTGCTCTTCACGACCTTCGCCAGGTACCATTCCAGTGATTGGTTAAACCGTTCAACCATGCCATCTGATTGCGGGTGATAAGCCGTGGTCCTGGTTTTATGTGCACCCATTACGCGACAAGTCTCCTTGAACACCTCAGATTCGAAGTTCCGGCCTTGATCGCTGTGGATTTCAAAGGGCACCCCGAACCGACAAAAGACTTCATGCACCAGCTTATCGGCCACTGTGGTAGCTTCTTGATTTGGGATTGCAAACACTTCAGGCCACTTCGTGAAGTAATCGATCACAACCAAGAAATATTTGTTTCCGTGCTGGCTCTCCGGAAATGGTCCAGCGACATCCAATGCTATGCGCTCCCATGGGGCTTCCACATTGTACACCTTTAATGCACCTCTGCTACGAGTGTGTGGCCCTTTCACAGCCGCACAACTTGTGCATTTGCGGCACCAATCCTCGACGTCATCCCGACAGTGGAGCCAATAAAACCGCTCTCGGATCTTAGTAAGCGTCTTCTTAGCTCCCATGTGACCTCCCGAAGCACCATTGTGATAGAGCTGCAAGACTAGGCACCTTAGTTTTAGGCACTACTATTTGCAAATGGCACTGGTTACCGCGAGCGTTTTCCCATTTGCGGCACAGAACTCCATCCTGGACAACCGAGCTTTCCAACTGTGCCCAATAACTCTTGGTGATGGGGCTCATCGCTGCGATATAACTCCATTTGGGCCTAGGAGCGTCTGATTTCTTCCATTCAAGAATCGGCTGTATATCCTTGTCGTCTTGCTGAGCACTTCGCAAAGCTTCTTTCCATTCGTCGCTCAGATCCGTCTTCAACATCCTCACTAATGCTGCCTGCTTTGCTTCCTGTCGGGTACAGTGCTTGCACTGTTCGGGACACGGCCTACGCGATAGGGCATCTGCGTTACCATGGGACTTGCCGCTGCGATGTTGTATTACAAAATCAAACTCTTGCAGTAGTTCAATCCATCTGGCTACTTGTCCTTCTGGGTCCTTAAATTGAAGTAGCCATTTCAGCGCAGCGTGGTCGGTTCGCAGGTGGAATTTACGTCCCAACAAATATTTGTTGAAATGCTGCAAGGTCTTTACTACAGCCAAGAGTTCCCGCCGGGTGACGCAGTAGTTTCTTTCGGGTTTGGAAAAGGCCTTGCTGAAGTATGCTATAACAACTTCTTGATCACCTTTCTTTTGTGATAGCACGCCGCCAATTCCGGTGTTACTGGCATCTGTGTCAACTATGAATTCATGCTCATTGTCAGGGTAGCCTAGAATAGGTGCAGTACACAGATGTTCCTTGAGCTTCTGGAATGCAACGTCACAGCTCTCATTCCAACAAAACTGTACTCTGTCTTCGGTGAGCTTATGAAGAGGTCGAGCAATGTCAGCAAAGTTCTTCACAAACCGTCTATAGTAGGAGCATAATCCGAGGAATGCTCTGACCTGCGTTTTGTTCTCTGGAACTGGCCATTCCTTCACGGCAATGATCTTATCCGGGTCGGTTTGAATACCGTTCTCCGAGACCACATGTCCTAGAAAGTTCACTTGCCGTCTGAATAACGCGCATTTCTTCGGACTCAGCTTCAAATTAGCTCCTCGTATCTTTGACAGCACTTGCTCCAAGTTTCGAAGGTGATCTTGGAAGGTGCGCCCCACGATGATGATGTCATCCAAGTAGACGCAGGCAGGCGTCTCCAATCAGTCCCATAAGCACTCGCTCCATCAGTCTCCCAAAAGTAGCCGGAGCGATCACACTCCAAAGGGCATGACGTTAAATTGCCATAATCTTTTGCTTGTGGAGAATGCCGTCTTCTCCTTGTCTTGGGGATCTATTTCCACCTGCCAGTAGCCACTTTTTAGGTCTAAGGCTGATTTTAGTCTCACGCTGACCGTCAGCGCTCATAGCTCAGCGCGTAGTTTGTCAGCGTGGCTCGTTTTAACATCGTACTAACCGCCTTACTGTACAGTCAACGATCAAAATGCGGAGTGTATTAATTATTGCTGCTTTGTACTATATATCCCAAAAAAATTAAAATTGGCGACGACGAAGACTCCATGTTCATCCATTGATTGAGCAGAGAGCCGTTGCAGGAGAATTTGTCTTGTTTTATGGCACTTTGAGGGCTGACAAAACTAAATTCTTTAATTACTTTCGAATGTCAAATAGAACTTTTGACAAATTACTGGAAAAGATGCAGGATAAACTGGTCCATTACAGCCTACGAATCGTGCCTGTACCACCGATTGAACGACTGATCAATAACTCGACCTGTATCCACTTAGCGATCCGCCATGACTGTACGCGCGATGACATCCGCTCCGCTCGACATTAAAACGCTCACTGAAAGCAGAGGCGCTCGAGCGATCGTCAGCGCTGACAGCTACGCGGGGCCGACGCGCGACGCGTACGGCTGCGTAGCTATCAGCGCTGACCACCGTGCGCACTGATAGCTACGCGTCATTCAAAAACGTTTCCTAGAAGTTCATATATCTCGGTCATCAGCGCTGACGGTGCGCGTGCCGTCAGCGTAAGACTAAAACCAGCCTAAGGTAGAAAACTACTTCATCGCCGTCAGCGTATCCAGTGTGTCATCGATCCTTGGCAGCGGATAGCTGTCCTTCTTCGCGATGTCATTTAATCGGCGGTAGTCTATACAGAAGCGCAATGCGGAGAACACCACGCGCTGGACGAAGGCTCAATTACGCCTTCCTTCACCATACCGTCGATCATAGCTTCCACTTCACGTTCCCGTGCCACTGGCACTTCCCGTGTTTATTTTGTGCTGGACTAGTGCTGTCTTCCCTATGTTGGCATCACTGGTCGAGAAAATATCGGCGAACCGGTCTAATATCCTCTCAGCCTTGGTCTTCTCTTCATCTGACAGGGCACCCTGGCAGTCCACCAAAAGTGAAAACACGTCGAATCGTGCACCTTGAACCTTGGCGCTGGTAGGTTGCTCTTGACATCTACGCATCCAAGCCGCTCCTTCATAGGTGCCCAATTCCGTCCCTTTCTTGAGCGACACTTCCTTGTCACTTGCATTCAGTGCGCGTACTGATGAAACTTTGGTACCCCTTACCAAGGTTCGTGCAATCTTCCACGAGGCCTCTTTCTCTAGGCCTTCGATTAGTACGCAGCGGTTCCCTCGACCAGAATTCTTGACCCGTCTTGCCAGATGGAAACCGATGACTGTCCGAGAAGCACCCGTGTCCAATGTCAGCTTGCATGGTGTTCTGTTAATTTCGCCTTCGATGATCAGGCTGTTCCCGTCACATGATTGCGAGATCGAGATACTTGGGGCTCTTCCATTATGTCTAGAATTACCGTAGGCTTACTGGGAATTGGTTGTAAGCACAGTGGAAGCTAATTTATATTCATCCAGTTGTCCTAAAGTAATCAAATGTCTGACATATATTGCTGAGATTCTCAGCGATGTCAAATTATAAAGTAGTTATAAGAAGATTTTACCTTATAGCTCCTGGTGATGTTCTTGAAGTGGACCTATAGATTAACTTATAATTTTGGCCAAAATAACAAGAGAATCAATGGATACCAGTTTACAATTCGGCGAAGTCCTCCAGACCACGATGCACGTTAGCGGTTCACAAAACTTTTCACAAAAGTTCACTATGTCATCAATTTACAACAAACCTTGGCGGAAGTCAAAAGCGGCAATTACGTATTAAGTTAATTACGAGTTGATTCAATTCGCGTTAATTCAAAGGGCGATCAATTTAATTTAGGTACAAGGCACGCGAGCTTGCAAACGGCGTGTTAATTTTTCAAGCGGAAGACGGAAGTGACAGTTCAGTGTGACCATTGTCAGAAATTTTCAATAGACTAAACAAAATGTTACTTAATCGATATAATCGATTTGACTTATAATAAAAACTAATTCTATTTCAAACATCCACCCGCCCCGGACCGGCCTACCGGTCCGCTAATCGGTTGGTAGACGTGACAATGTTGCAACCGCTCTCCTCAGAATCGAACCGTCCACCAAGACCTCAGCAAATCGGGGAACTCCATCAGCCCCAGTTACCAAATGAAGGATGCGCCCCCTGCGCCATCTGAGTGGCGGAAGGTTAGCCTCCTTGATCAAAACGAGGTCACCAATCTTGGGTGGATCGGTCTTGTCGGTCCACTTAACGCGTTGCTGGAGTATGTGCAAATATTCCAAGTTCCAGCGTTTCCAAAAGCTCTGAGTAATCTGCCGTACCAATTCAAAACGCGAGAGACGACCAGGTCTCGTATCAATATAGGGGTACTCAGGCAAGGCGACAAGTGGGCGACCAATCAAAAAATGGCCCGGCGTAAGGGCCTCCAAATCATTCGGATCTGAGGAGATCGGGCACAATGGCCGAGAGTTCAAAACGGCCTCAATCTTACAAAACACAGTTGCGAGTTCCTCAAATGTAAGAACAGACTCACCGATTGTCCTGCGCAAGTGTGTTTTGGCCGATTTTACGGCGGCCTCAAATATACCACCCCAGTGTGGACAATTTGGTGGGGAAAACAACCAATTTATCCCACGTCGGGCAAGCCTATCACCTATATCAGCTTTGTTGGTTTCAAGGAAATTAACAACATCATTCAAATAATTATAGGTGCCCTTGAAGTTAGTGCCGCAGTCAGAACGGATCAAGGAAGGCATCCCTCTGCGGGATACAAATCTGTCAAATGTGGCTACAAACGCCTCGGTCGTAAGCGAGGAGACCAGTTCTAAGTGTACGGCCTTTGTGGAGAGACAAACAAAAACACACAAGTAGGCCTTAACAGTCTTGCTGTTTCGAAGTGTCGACGTTTTCACCAAAAAAGGACCAGCGAAGTCCGTGCCAACACCGTCAAACGTCCTGCTTTCAGTTACGCGATCTGCCGGTAAGTCCCCCATCAAGGGCTGCATGGTAGAAGCCTTGAGCTTATAGCAAGGGATGCAGCGAAAGACTACACTCCGAATAATTCTTCGGGCAGACAAAATCCAAAACTCGCGTTGCAAAATGGCCAACAAGGCATTACAACCAGCATGCGAATTTTTAAGGTGACGGTCAGTTACCAACAAGCGTACCAAATGACCGTCCTTAGGTAACAAAAGGGGGTGACGAGCCCCGTAAGGGAGGTTGGCGTTCTTGAGACGCCCTCCAACGCGCAAGAGACCCGTATCGTCCAAAAAGGGGTTCAATTTAGATACAGCTCCCGACAATTTCGATTTCCCCGACTTGAGGATAGCAATCTCCCTTTCAAAATGCGCCAATTGCACAGAACGAACCCAAAAGGTGAGGGACTCCTGTCGTTCCTGTGGTGAGAGAAACGGTGTCAGTCGTTTCAGTTGTGGGTGCCTAAAATTAAAAACAAAACGCTTTATCCAAGCAGTAACACCTAACAACTTGTCGAGGGAGCTGTAACGATTCAACAGGAAATCGGAGTCGAAGGCGCATTCTACCTTCTCAAGAGCGAGTGTTCGTAGACCCGGCAAATTAGAAGTATTCAAAACTGGCGTTCGAGGCCAATCAATTTCTGGTCGACTCAACCATTCCGGACCCCACCACAGCGAATGACCTATCAAACTAGGCGTCAAGCATCCGCGCGAGGCACAATCAGCGGGGTTGAGCTCACCTGGCACGTGTCTCCAAACAAGTTTGACTTCGGATTTCTGGATTTGGGAAACGCGATTAGCGACAAATACCTCCAAGGTGTGGACAGAAGCCTTCAACCAACAAAGAACAATTTGGCTGTCTGTCCAGGCGTAGGTCCCATTAATACAAATGCTTTTACCCAAAGTGTTAGACACGTGGTTCAATAAGCGTACAAGTAGAGCTGCTCCCGAGAGCTCCAATTTTGGAATGGTCAGAGATGTCCGAAGGGGTGCCACCTTGCTCTTTGCCATGATCAGGGAAACTCTCACCTGACCTGAGGCACTGACTGTGCGCAAGTACACCACAGCCGCGTGACCACGTTCCGAGGCATCACAAAACCCGTGAAGGGTGGCCTTGTACTTCCCGGGAGGAAGGATGGGACGAGGCAAGGAGATCTCATTGACGGCAGGAAGCGAGGATACAAAAGAGGTCCATTCCTCAACAAGAGTGCCGTGTAGGGGTTCGTCCCAGGTCAATCCTGCTGTCCAAAGCTTCTGCAAGAAGCATTTTGCCCAAAATATAATTGGACAGATCCAACCGTTCGGATCAAAGGTTCTGGCGACAGTAGACAATACGAGACGTTTAGTCCAAGAACACGGCAATTTCAAGTCTACGTTATATGTAAAGATGTCTTGGACTGGTCTGTACTGAACGCCGAGAACAGCCATCATGGCGGGGTTGTCAACAATCTCAAACAAATGTGGATCCTGCTGATGATCCTCTGGCAAGCCTTCCAAAAGCGCTGGTGAGTTGGAAATCCATTTACGCAACTCATAACCAGCGGAGGCCAAAATACCTATCAATTCGTCCCGCAGGAGGATCGCCTCGTCCACTGTGGAGGCGCCCGAGCAAATGTCATCGACGTAAATATCGTCTTTCAAGATGGCGGAGGCTCTTGGGAAACGTAAGCCTTCGCTGTCTGCGAGCTCCCAAAGAGAACGTATTGCCAAGTAGGGGCTTGACCTTAACCCGTACGTATTAGTATTGAGCTCGTAGACGACCATGAGATCGCGAGGAGACTCTCTCCAAAGGATCAGCTGGAAGCGACGGTCATCAGGGTGGATAATAGTCTGCCTGAACATCATTTTTATGTCGGCCACAAAGACAACCTGATGTCGTCGGAAGCTGGTGATGACGTCACAAAGGTCCTTGACCAACTTGGGACCAGAATGCAAGCACTGGTTCAAGGATACGCCTGTTGAAGTCTGCGCAGAACCATCAAACACTGTGCGCAGCTTGCCAGTCGATGGCTTCAATACCGCATGATGCGGGAGAAAGTAATGCTCCACCGAACGCCAATCCAAATTTGACACTGACATGTGTCCCAATTGTTCATATTCTCTCATGAACTCAATATACTTCTGTCTGAGCTCCGGATCACGACCCATGCGACGCTCCATAGCCAACAATCTCTTTTCGGCTAAAGGTCGTGACTCACCAAGCGGAGGCCGAACAGACAGGAAGGGTAGCCTCGTAATAATCCGACCAGAACGGAGTCGACCAGTGTTGTTCTGGAAGAACAGCTCGCACTCCTCATGTTCTGGATTCAAACGGGCAGCTTGAGGGGGCTCCTCTACCTCCCAAAACCTCTGAACCGCATCAGAGAGAGCGGAGCCTACAGCCAACAAATTATCAAGTTCAGGTGGAGGGGGGTCCCTAGGTACAGGGCCCATCAAAGCAAATCCAAATATGGTCGGGATGGTAGTCAAACCATTTGGCACCAAGACCCGTTTCCCACCAATCAAAATTCCACCGAGGACATCAGAGCCAATCAACAAATCGATTTGTCCCGGTGTGTCAAATTTGGGGTCTGCCAGTTCCAATCCCGATGTCAAATTCACCACAGCAGCGGGTAGCTGTTTCTGTGGGTGCATACCCAAAATATTCTTCAACACAATAGCCGAGGTTCTAATCCTCGGGTGTGAAGATTCAACAGGGCCAAACAAAACCTTAACTTGCCCTTCAACATTAGAGGCTACGTCCCCTATGCCCCGTATACAATCTGGAAAAGAGCCCATATTTAATTTAACCTGCCCTACCAAATAAGTGGAAACAATGCAACCTTGTGAACCTGTGTCCAATATAGCACGGACAACAACAGAGGTCCCCGTGGGTCCCCAGACCCTAACAGCAACCGTTGGTAGGATAACGGTCTCAATGGGGGAGGTTGGAGTTATAGGGCAGGGGTCAATGACCTATTGTTGCCTGGGCGGCGACCGTTGGCCAGGACCAGGCAAATCAAAACGGGGGTGCGGCTTGAAGTCCTCAAGGGCGCGATGACTCGAACCGCGCGCCATCTGTGGGGGGTCATAGTGACGCACCCGCCCAAAACGAGGTGGGCGCGAGTCAAGGCGGGGACGCTCCGTCAAAGGAGGGGAATACCTGGGGCAGCAGTCATGGTGCTGGTGACGCTGGGCGGTCGCACATTCAGGTGCGCGAGAGAAAGGAGGCGTGCGCACGCTACGGTTCTCCAAGCGGGGTGAGTGGCGATCAATTGAGCGAGGCGACTCTCGGCTACGCGCCGGTGAGCCTCGGCTGCCACCTTCAAAACACCCGCCCGTGCGCGGCGTCGGCTGGTTGGACAAGCGGCCAACCTCTCTGGCATTCATACAGAGAATGTCCAAATGCTGTCCTCCACAGTGAGGACAGGGGCGAGAGTTTGGGCAGTCTCGCTGGTAGTGGGACCCCAAGCAAGAGAAGCAAAGGCGGCGGGCATTCGCGATGCGCCTACGAGAGGCGACATGTAGGTCCAAGAATGCCCTACAACTGGCCGTTCTGTGCCCCGTGACCTTGCAGTAGGAGCACTCCACTGGGCTCTGCGTGACTGCAAAGCGAGGAGGGCGCCGGTCAACACTGGCTCGGGTGTGAACGCGAGCCTGCTCCTTGACCTTGGGCAGCTGCGACTTAGCCGGCGTGTCACCACCGGAGTTGTCCAAGACCCGGCACTCATCCTCCAGGAACTTCTCCAGGTCAGCAAAGGGGGGCAGATGGGTCGCGCTATCCCCACCAAAGCGCTGTTTAAAACGCGACCTCAGGTCGGCAGGCAGCTTCTTCAGCACATTGTGCACCAATAGATAGGACCATTGGTCCACGGGCAGGTCAAGGCACTTAAGTGCGTTGATGGCCACCAAAAGCGGGTTCAACAGTTGGGTGCGCAACCCAGAGACCCGGGTGAGCGTCGGCAAACCCAAAATCTGCTCGATGTGCGTGTCGGCGAGGCCACGCTTATTATGGTACCTACGGGTAATTAGGTCCCGAGCCGTCTGGTACGCCTCGTCAGACACGGGCAGATGCTGGATGAGGCCCTTAGCCTCCCCATCCAGAACCGACATTAGATAGGCCAACTTTTGTGCCGGCCGAAGGTCAGCCCTATCATTGACTAGGCTGTCGAACAAGTTAATGAAGCCCAGGTAGCTTTCTAGGCAGCCATCAAAATGGGGGAGGTCCAAAGTAGGGAGCCTACTCACCAGCCCCGGTGCTGACCTAGGAAGCTCCTGCTTCAGGCCGGGTTGCCCTTCCCTATCGGCAACTAGTTGTCTCGCAGTATTGGAGACAGCATCATACAGGTCTAAGACCTGGGCATAGTCTTCGCTGACCTTATTTCGCTGGTCAGCGGTGAAATCATTGATTGACACTTCAAGACAGCAAGTGCTGAAAGTGCGGAATTGCTGTTCCACACTTGCCAGGCGATCGTCAATCCACTCGTACCTCTGAAGTAAGGCCTGCTGGCGATCAGGCCGGTTCACTAAAGCATTGGCCGAGGCAAACCAGCGCAAATCTGATGCAATAGCACCAGCAGCCGCACGCAAGTCCTTGATAGCTGACATAATCAAAATTCAAAAGAGCCCGGACAAGCGCTAAATAAAATTAACAATCAAAACTTAATTTTTCTTAATTCTTTGAAACCAACAAAGTATTAGCCTGTTTACTGCAAGTGCAGGCAAGTGACAGGTATCTACTGTCCAACAAAATTAATAGTTTCAATATATTGAAGAATCAAACACAAAAGTTATCAAAGTTATAACTTATAACAAATTAAAAGTTGAAACTTCAAATTAATTAATTAGTTATTTGCAACATACAGACTGGCTGTGTTATTTGAGATATACAATAGTAAGTAAGCACAGAATATGTGTTACCTAGCAATATTATCTATATTATAACAAAACAAAGTTTATTAATGTGACCCGCCCAAGTGGCAAGGTCAAGTTGGTTGTTATGTTTATGAATATATGCAATAAATTAAATTTACTAAATTTATTGATACATACAGCTGTTATGTATCCAAACAAACTGACTTATTAATGCAACAACAAATTTAAGTTAGATTATTCAACAATACAAATCAACAATTACTGATTGAGGTTATGTGACAATGTATTTCAAATTATCTAGGTCAACTTATACAATTAAATATTATGTATTTTAGACAATAACTGACCTGACAAACACTACAATACTGTCTACAAGGTGATAAGATACAAGCTCATACCAATCTGAGTTCAGATACAATCAACAGCTAAGATACAAATTTACAATATAGGCAGTTAACTACGCTCTGCTACCAAAAATTATGTCTAGAATTACCGTAGGCTTACTGGGAATTGGTTGTAAGCACAGTGGAAGCTAATTTATATTCATCCAGTTGTCCTAAAGTAATCAAATGTCTGACATATATTGCTGAGATTCTCAGCGATGTCAAATTATAAAGTAGTTATAAGAATAAGAATAAGAATAAGAATAAGAATAAGAATAAGAATAAGAATAAGAATAAGAATAAGAATAAGAATAAGAATAAGAATAAGAATAAGAATAAGAATAAGAATAAGAATAAGAATAAGAATAAGAATAAGAATAAGAATAAGAATAAGAATAAGAATAAGAATAAGAATAAGAATAAGAATAAGAATAAGA
The DNA here is from genome assembly GCA_944739405.2 of Euclidia mi. Lineage (NCBI taxonomy): Eukaryota > Metazoa > Arthropoda > Insecta > Lepidoptera > Erebidae > Euclidia > Euclidia mi. Next base: position 4,942,445 of record OX123200.2, on the reverse strand, counting down.
ATAAGAATAAGAATAAGAATAAGAATAAGAATAAGAATAAGAATAAGAATAAGAATAAGAATAAGAATAAGAATAAGAATCACTTTATTTGCTGAACAAAGGTAATCATAGTGGTTTTACAATAATAATGGAACTCTTTGCTCTGCCATATAGACTTGCAAATATTATATTATGTAACATTTCAGGCATTTGTTCATTGCATAAATAGTAAAAAAATCAGTTTAATTTTTATGAGCCTGATCACATGCATTAATTAAAATATATTTTCAATCCAAACATGGCATAGTAACAATAACAAGTCATAATTAATAGTAAATCATGTCAGTAAGTTGTATATAAAATGTCAAAAAATCATATAAAAAGTATTTATCATCATTAAAAAGTCACAATAGTAATTGTACATAGAATAATAAGGTAATGTCACAAGTTCTTATCTGATAGAAATTCGGTGATAGTGTAATAACATTTGTTGATCAGAAACTTATTTAGATGGCCTTTAAACATATTTATGTTCAGATTTGTAATAGTATTTGGCAGTTTGTTGTATACTACAGGCGCCATACAAAAGATACTTTCGTGCATTAGGGTCGTACAAGCTTTTCGTATACGAAGCCTATTACATGTATTGTTTCTCCTATTTCTTATAACTTTATCACCTAGCTTTTCAAATAGGTCAGGATTAGACTTTACAAAAACAGCTGTTTCGTAAATGTACAAGCAGGGTAGTGTTAAAATATTGTATCTTTTAAAATATGGTTGACAACTGTCTGTACGTTTTAGGTTAAACATTGCTCTAATACATCGTTTTTGTGCCTTAAATACAATGTCTTTATTAGTTGAGTTACCCCAGAATATTATGGCATATCTCAGTTTTGAGGCAGCTGTACCATGATATGCCATGAGCAATGCATCATGGTTCAGAGTAGGCGCAAGTTTATAGAGGGCATATGCAGTACTACTAATTTTTTTACAGAGATCCTCTGTATGAGATTTCCAGTTCATTTTGCTGTCAATAATAAGTCCTAAAAATTTTGCAGTGTCAACTTCATTAATTTTAATAGAATTATAGTTTATGTCAAGGTTTATAACAGATGGTCTTTGTGAAAATTGCATTATGTTAGTTTTAGAAATATTTATCTTTAAATTATTATTGTCCATCCATTGTATGATTTTTGATAATGTATAATTAATGTCATATTCATATGAGCTCTTATTTTTGCAATAAATAGCAACTGTGCTGTCATCCGCAAATAATGTTACTGGATTGGGAGTTGTTTTAGGTAAATCATTTATGTATAGATTGAATAATAATGGTGCTAGAACACTACCTTGTCCCACACCATAATTAACATTTTGGATGTCAGATATGTAAGATTCAAGTTTCTTGTTCTTGTGATTTATATTTTTAAGCTCAGTATACTGTTTTCTATTGTCCAGGTACGATTTTATTAAGTTTAATATATTCCCTCTTATGCCGTACATGTCTAGTTTTTTTATTAATATGCTATGATCCACATAATCAAAAGCCTGCGTCATATCGCAGAATATGGCGCAGACTGGTGTTTTACTGTCGACATTTGTTATTATTACATTCAGGAAATCATATATCGCCCGGTTTATGCTCCTATCTTGCCGAAATCCTTTTTGCTCTGGAGCTAGAATATTTTCTTTTTCTATAAAACTGTATAGTTGCTTATATATGTATTTTTCAAACACCTTTGAGAATACTGGTATGAGCGTAATTGGTCTATAGAATTCCATTCTTTCCCTGTCTTGTTTTTTGAAAAGCGGTTTGACGACAGATGTTTTTAAGGCATTAGGGTATATACCTGTACATATGCTTAGGTTAATAATGTAGCTAATATGTTCTGATATCGATTCGCTAACAAATTTTATAACTTTAGTAGAAATGTCGTCATACCCCACGCTATTAGTGTTTTTCAATGAGCGTATAATGGCTGTTATGTCGGACGGTATACATGGCTGCATAAATAGGGACCTACTCTTCCTGTCTACAAATTGTGTTACTTTGTTACCGTAGTTGGGAACAGGTACAATCTTGTTTATAAAATAATCATTGAATGTATTCGCTATGTCTTGAGGGCTTGTGATAATTTTGTCATCATTAGTTCTAATTCTTGTAATCATGTCTTTTATTTGGTTCTGATTTGATTTATTTATGATATTCCAAGTCGTTTTGACAATATTCTGTGATGTTTTTATACTGTGGGTATTTTGGGCACGTTGAGTTAACCTAATTATGTTTTTATATTTTGATGCATATTTTTTATAATTCAATTTATTAATTTTAGAAGGTTGCAATCTACATTTCCAATACAGCTTTCTTTTATTCTTACTGCATAGTTTGATACCTCGGGATATCCAGTTAGGTTTGTATGTCGATTTTAAGGTAAGTAATCTATAAGGGAAGCAAAGATCATAAAATAATTTAAATGTCTGAATGAAAGTATCATAGGAGCTATTTGGATCTGTATGAGCGTACATGTCGCTGAACGAGAGACTATTTATACATGACTTGAACTTCTTCAAATTATCTATACAATAATCACGTTGTGTTATTCGTCAAAACTTTATTTCCCCTTCTTTGCTTATGGGACATTCAATTATTTGGGCCGTGTGGTCAGATAACGATAATTCAAATATATGGGATTTACAGTGTTTGCCAAAATTATGTAGAAAATTATCAATGCATGATTTGCTTATTAATCTAGTAGGTTGCCTTATTTCTAAATGCAGGTTAAATTGAGACAATAGACATTCAAATTCCAATGTAGTATTATTCCTTTTCATTACGTCAACATTATAATCCCCCGCGATCAGAACCCGTTTATTGCGCTTATTACACATATATTTCAATAATGTTTCCAGTCTCTCAAAGAAAGTATTCAGATTACTGAATTTTGGAACCCTATATACACATGCTATAATCAATTTACAGTTAATTAATTCTACTACTAAGAAGATTTTACCTTATAGCTCCTGGTGATGTTCTTGAAGTGGACCTATAGATTAACTTATAATTTTGGCCAAAATAACAAGAGAATCAATGGATACCAGTTTACAATTCGGCGAAGTCCTTCTCCAGACCACGATGCACGTTAGCGGTTCACAAAACTTTTCACAAAAGTTCACTATGTCATCAATTTACAACAAACCTTGGCGGAAGTCAAAAGCGGCGTACGTATTAAGTTAATTACGAGTTGATTCAATTCGCGTTAATTCAAAGGGCGATCAATTTAATTTAGGTACAAGGCACGCGAGCTTGCAAACGGCGTGTTAATTTTTCAAGCGGAAGACGGAAGTGACAGTTCAGTGTGACCATTGTCAGAAATTTTCAATAGACTAAACAAAATGTTACTTAATCGATATAATCGATTTGACTTATAATAAAAACTAATTCTATTTCAAACACATTACCAGCCAGCACCCGCCCCGCAGTCCTGGCTTCTACTCGTTTCCCTGCTCTCGCTGCCTGGCAGGCACATCAGGCGACCCCTTTGGTGGAGACAGGGTGTCACCAGGCTGCCTACGCTTTGGGCAGCTCAAGCGGATATGGCCTCTTTCTCCGCAGTTGTAGCACCGAGGTGACGACATAACTTCCCTGATGCGGTGACCTCGATCGTCGCGTCGCACTGCTTCCACCTCCAGAGCGTGGGCTAAAGCGTCCTTGAGGTCCTTGAAGTGCCCAAGCCTCACTGCTGCTCTTACCTCCAGGTCCCGGATCCCATCCGTAAACGCCTGTACGAGGTTCCCGTCAATAAGCGCAGGCGACGACTGGTATGCCTTCCTGACCAGCTTTTCCACCTCTAGAGCCCACTGCTGCAGAGTTTCTCCGGTGCGTTGTGTCCTGTCCTTCAGCTTAGCACGGTACACATGTTCAAGGTGCGTGTCACCGTATCTTGCCTCCAGCGCCTCCAGGAGCTTTTCGTAGGTGACGTCTTGCCCGAGTGCCTCCAACACTGTCAAGGCCCGGTCGCGAAGGCCTAAGGTTAGGGCGGTTAAGGCCTGTTCTTTGGTCCACCCATTCGATCGCATCACAGCCTCAAACTGGATCTTGTATGCCGACCATGATGACGAGCCATCAAATGGTGGAACCTTAAATCCACGAGGTGAGGGCGCTACAGCCGCTGGTGTCACTTCGAGCCCACGCAATTTCTTCTCCACTTCAGCAACACAGGTCTCGTGGTGGTCACGTACACGCTTCTCAATGTCACTGATACGGGCCTCGTGCTGCTGGAGTTCCTCCTTGACCGCCTTCAAGTCCTTCCCCACTGCGGCGCTGAGGTCCTTCATGAGCACCAGCTGTTCCTCCAGACGGCGGGCGTGCTTTTCCTTGTCGCGCTGCAGCTGTTCCTCTAGGCGGCGCGCGTGCTCCTCTTGACGGCGAGCTTGCTCCTGTTGACGGCGAGCCTGCTCCTCCTTGTCGCGCTGTAGGTGTTCCTCCAGGCGGCGCGCGTGCTCCTCTTGACGGCGAGCCTGCTCCTCCTTGTCGCGCTGTAGCTGTTCCTCCAGGCGGCGCGCGTGCTCCTCTTGACGGCGAGCTTGCTCCTCCTGACGGCGAGCCTGCTCCTCTTGACGGCGGGCCTGCTCCTCCTGACGGCGGGCCTGCTCTTGCATGAACGCCATCAGAGCTGCGATGTCGGGCACCGTCACGGAGTGTGTGGCGCTTGCAGGCTCCACTGCAGCCGCGGAGTCGCCTGGTCCACCAGGCGATGGAGAAGGAACGTCTCCGAAGCGTCTCTGGTCCAGGTCTTGCTGGCGCTGGTTCCTGGTACGCACACCTTCAGTTTCATCCTTCAGCATAGCCGGCATAATTTATCCCTTTCTTCTGACACCAATTTGTTACGAGCTGGGGTTCGGTGATAAATTATATACACTATGCCAGAAAAACTGCACTTTATTTACTAACACAAACACTAGATACACACACTTAATTTCTCAACACTAATAAAAACACACTTATTTCACACCACTAGAAACACCACTAAACACTCCGACTTACTTCCCTTCGCTTGATGATTATCGCTCCAATATTCAATTGTTACTGTCACTTCTCGCCCGTCTGCGTGGTATTTATACCGGCCGGAACACATAACTAGTATTTTCGAGACTCATCACGAAAGTTCTGGTAGCTTGCGGTCATTCTAGTTTGTTATATTTACAGCAACGCCATCTATTAGAAGATAGATGAAACAGCTTTAAACCACCGATACATCTAATCTCATCTAGTTCTCCCATTCACCGATAGATGGCGTTATTTTCAATTCGTAACACTATTTTTCAAACCCCTTAGTCATAAGGATGCTCTAACCCAAACACTTTTTTTTGTTTTTCCGGCATAACTTTTTATTTCCATTTCTTTATGACGTGGCATTAATAATAAAAACAGCCCTTAATTTTCACCCTTTTAAAACTTACCCCTATTTTTAATAGCCGTATTAGTAGTTGAATCATATCACTAGATCAGTTGTCCACGACAGGTGCAAACTGGATTAAAAAAAAAATCGTTTCACAGTGTTAGTCACAATACTCCTTTGAAACGGCTGGACCGATTTGCATGAAATTTTATATGTATATTCTTTGAGTCGTGAGTATTGATCGTAATCTATTTTTCAAACCCCTAAGTCATAATGGTGTTCCAACCTAAATATATACTTACTTTATTTTTTTTGGTCAATTTCTTAAGCCCTGGTGGATGGATGAAAAAAAACCGAATGAGAAAAAAGACCTTAAAAAGGCGATACGGAGTTCGCCGGGTCAGCTAGTTTGATTATAATTTCGTCAAAATTAAGATATGGACCTCTTATTGCGCTACAGCACCTATGACTAAACGCTGCGCTGGTATGTAGGTAGGTACTATGTCCTAAACACATAACGTGGCTAACTAAGAATATGCTTTGTTACTTAGATTTTTACCTAGGTCAATTACCTATTAGATTAGCATTACCCTTCAGATCAGATCATAAAAACTACCGATAAAAGCAAACTGCTTAAAACCAATACCTACAAGTCATCTAACCAACACTAACATCAATTTCAAAAACAAACTACGCTGAGTTTAGACCATAACGGCGATCTCAAACTACCATTAGCCCTCAATAAAAGACTGCTACAATATTTTTCCAGTACATAATGGGCAATAATCAATACAGTACGGCCGTACTTCTACGGATATAATATGAAGCCATCCGCACGTAGACGTATTATCTAGCAAAGCTTGCCGGGGTAGCATCCCTATCTACCTACAGATTATATAGCTTTCTATACCTATTGTACTGTACACGCACAGGCGAAGTTTATGTTATTTACGGACCACGGAACGGCAGTAAATGTGGATATGATGTTCCTGTTTTTGTTACTGAATAATGTTTTACTGTGGAAGTTTTTAAATGGCTATGTATCTAACTGTATATAATAGCTACTACCATAAAAGAGACTACATAATGAAATAATGACATGACTGGCGTTGGTATATTGTTATTTAATACAAAAAATATTTTAATATAGGTACTTAGGTACATTCTACACGCTGATTTTTAATTGGTTTTGGAGCGAAAGCCATCTTATTACTTATCGTTAATAGAACCTAACCAGCTAATAATATTTGAAATATAAGCTAAAAAAATCTTGAGAAATTAATTAATTTAATAGTACGAGAACACGAAGTATCAGTTCGCCGCACACTGGCGAACTACGAGCGATCGTGTCACACACACACACTGGCATTAGTCAATAGTCATTGAACCCTTATTCCCGGCCTCCCGCTCCCCACCATGCGCGCGCGCCACCCTCCGCTGCAGGGCGCCAGCGGGAGGCGGGGGCGCGGCGGGGGCCGGCCGTGCGGTGCGGGCGCAAGTTGACCTTCAGTCTTAAGAAATTAGGTCAATGGGACAGTCGTATATCACGCTCCCGTCACTCTGTGTCCGTGTTACGTAATAAAACTACAATCGTGCATCCTTACAATACTGATGTGTTCGCTAGTGGATTGATAGGCCGCAACCTGACGTGACTCCATAGGGTTTTATTAGTTGATCGAGGTTATAAGATTTGTGTACAAAGAAGAAACGGAGTCGCGAGAACGCGAGAAACATGTGTGTGCAAATGTGTAAATTGATTGTGATATAAGAAGAAGACTGTAAAGGTAAGTGATATGTTTACTGCTTGTCGTAAATACCTACGTTGTTAAGTAACATGTTTTAAACACGCCAGAAATAAGTAAATACCTAAATTCGGCTTTTACTAGTTATTGAAAATGACTATGTACCAACGATTAATACGTAAATAATAATAAGTTCTTCTTTTCGTCTACTAGTTTATTATGATTGCGTGAACCCACAGCTTATTTCTGTGACTTACGAAGGAATAGGTAGGTACAGCTATTTAGTTACATGTGTTTATTATTTTAATCATTATTATGTGCTTAAAATTATTGAAGTTGTCATCGTAATTAATTTGTGTTTCGTAAGTACGTAAATTAGGTATCACTATCCATCCGTACATCTTATGCCGGGGCCTCACTAGCGGCTAACGTCAATGTCTGCTAGCGCGATAATTATTGCGATAATTTTTAACGCGCTAAAGTAGGTGGCTACACTTGAAACGTCAACGTGAATGCCCATCATTGGAGATAAAAACGCCAAACGCCAATGTTAATGCCGTTGTCAAATTATTACACGGTTAACGTACATTACCGCAATAATTAATGGCATTTCTCGTTAGTATGGCTCTAGCAGAAGTGCTTTGCTGCCTCATACGTGTTTTATGTGTAGTTACCTACTGTTACACGCGTTGTACTGTACCTAAAACAGGTGTTGACCTCGCCGCGCGACGTCAACAGCTGTTTTAGGTACCTACAGCGCGCCGACGAGTCGATCGACGATCGAGTCGCACGTTACTACTTATTTCCTAGAGTTATTAACTTTTATAACTTTTTTATTTTACGTGGTAGGTAAATTTTGATTTTGAATATGAATAGCAGATATTTTTTCCAACGTGAGGTTTTTTTTTCCTAAACCAATAAAAAATCAGCGTGTATAATTTTCTTGCATTGTTAGTTAGTATGTGTTGGCCAACCAAGTCTACTAAATTGATTAAAACTACTTACTACCTGGCAGCAGAGGTAAAATCTTTAAAATACTCTTAAAACAATTCAAATTAAATCATAATTCATTAATTAGTTTGCTTTATAAAAAAAATGCATTACTAGGCGGTATGGCTCGGCATCTTAGTTATCGTCTTGTTAAATCGACAAATTCGTTTAATTGTTAACGACAATTACGGTGAATAGTTTCTACGCACAGATGATTATATGGGCCTATATATCTACAGTGGCGTAGCGTGGGGGGGGCCGGGGGGGCCATGGCCCCGGGCGGCACATTTAGGGGGGCGGCAAAATACGCCGCGAAAAAAAAACAATTTTTTAAATAGGTACCTACTTGGCGCGAGCACTGACGCGATCCCAGTAGGACCGTGCGGCGGCGCGGGCGCAGTAGAAAGAACAACAACCGAAAACAAAATCATCATGATTTTCATTACGTGAAGACTTCCTTGTGTCTGTTTATTAATTCCTGAATAGGTTGCAATATTCCGGTGATCTGCGAGCCTGTTATGAGTAATTAATAAATCCATATATCAGGGCCGAGCCGCTCCTGTATGCGATGTATGCCGCCCCTATTGCCATGGCGCAACTGGCGCATACAGGCGCCAGGGCAATAGGGGCGACGCGTGGCAGATAAAATAATACAACATAATCTTCTCGTGAACACATGCTTTTTGCAGGATTTGGATATTTTTATGATTTGTTGAATGTAGTTTAACATTATTTATCCCTGATCATATCCTTGTTCACTTGTCACCTTCACAAAATTCTTTCTACATTTGCATTCCTTCACGCGTTCCACTAAATTATGTTAGTAATAACGATCTGGAAAATGGAGGTAATTGGCGGTAATGGTCAGTATACCAATAGATTGTTTCTTACTGCTGGTTCGTATACCGTTGTCGTCATGCTCACTAAAATGTCATTTCTTGTGGTGGCGTCGTGTGTCGGGTCATCCCTGTCCCTCTAATATGGTGAGAGGGATGATGGCTGGCACATGCGTCATACTCGTGAACGTCATACTTGCGATGACTGGTCGATGACGGTCTTGCGGGCTGGTATTAGATTTTAATATTTAACTGCATCATTTCCATCATGGTTCTGATCACTTTCGCGGATTGCCTGCTTTATTAGGTATATATAATGTAAGTGGATGCTCCTGTTTCACCATGTCTATTCTGAGGAGGCTAACCAAAACTATTATGCTTGAGTATTATTATGTACAGTAAATATATACAAGTGATATAGAAGGTAACAGTTGCAGCACCTTACAAAATGTAAATTGTGTATTATGCAAAACCTGGCGATGAAAAAGAGTGACCGTGAGTTTTATTGCCCGTTCTTTCTCATGGTTCTACCTATTGCTTTGCGAACGTGGCAGTAAATGTAAATGTAGAAGCATACAGTAATAATGTTTTAAATTTGAGTATAAGTAATTATTTTATAAATTTATTATTTTGACGTTCATAAGCGTCACATTGTGACCCAAATGAATAAAGGATTTTGAATTTGAATTTGAATTCATATTTGAATAGGGCACAAAGCAGGTACAGGTCGCCTTAGACCATAGGCACACCTGCGGTTTAACTATACGCTATTTGAACTTTGACTCCAAGATTTATGATCATCATGAACTACTGCTGGACTAGGCCTCTCCTTTGAAAAGAGGAATTGGCCTACTATACCACGCTGGCCAAACGGGTTGGTATAGGGTTTGTATTAAGTTTTCCTTCTTATCAGAAGTCCGACGACAGGTGGAGGACATGGTACCTCTACAGTCAGGTGACTTTTGCTACCATCGAGAAGGCGACCTGCTCTTGTTTCTTGGTCAGGACTCAGGAGGAACAGTTTGTGGAAGTCGGTAGTGTGTCGATCCGGGTAGCGTACCTCGTACTTAAACTCACCAAGAGGGGTGGTCTAAAGGTGATGATTCAAGCATATGCGAGCAACTAAACTCACCCTTACGAAATGACTGAGGCCATGTTCCAGAACACTGTTAAGGCAATACCTAGTTCTTACTAGGTATTGCCTTAGCTTGACCAAAACTCAGTACTTCAACGCGAAAGTGGAAGTACAAGAACGCGCCGAAACGAAAATCGGACACCACGGCGTGGGGCACGAGAATCATATGGCCGAATGCTAGTTAACTACCTCGTAGCAGAGGGCCTTTTCTTAATGAACTCCTTTTGTGAGAAGAAGCCTCACAGGCAGTGGACGCCAAGACGCCAGTGGTGCCAAACCGCGATAATGTGACAAGCAAGGTGAAAGACTACATCAAGACGGACCGAAACCACATATTTAAAGACAGTGATCAATACCATAAACACCTGAAGCGATCACCGACGAGTACGAAGCTCTCTTAATATAAACCTCAGAACTGAAAGGGCCCCGTCAATGAAGCCTACTCTCAGACTTGCATTGCTCCTCACACCGACAGCATTAAGCAGAAGACGACCACAGTGGATCTCCTAGTACCGTGACCACTGTCAGTGGTCACGGTACTAGGAGATCCACTCGAAAGGAGGAGCTTCGTCTCGAAAGATCTGCTCTGCATAGAGAATAAAACAAGTTGGTAGTCTAAACTACCAGCCGAGACTCTCGAACTGATGAGGAAAAGACGTGAGATGCCATCCTGTCGGCTGTCTTTGCCGGAAGGACAGGTCGTAAAACAACAAATACGAAATCTTACGCAACGAGACTTACGACGCATTAACACTCGGGCCATCGAGGCTGCGATCGAGAAAACCCCGGGATCATAAGTCTTCGCTCTGCAGTTGAGGCGATCAAACGACACTACAATCGCGGATGGCCGCATCGTGAACTCAAAGTTCGAGATTCTCGAAGACGTTGAAAAAAAAAGTTTTATCAAAGTTTTATCGACACTTGTTTACCTCGCGGGCAGACCGACGACCACAGTGCCCTACTGATGCACCACTGCACCGAAGCAATGACCAAAGCCGTCCCGAATGTCGAACAGAGTGAGCTGTGGTCGGCTCTTAAAATCAACAAAGCATCTAGTGATGACGGAAATTCATCGACTTATTAAAATCCTTTAAGCCATCTAGGCCTAGACTAAGCTATACATATATTGCAGCAGAAAGGGCCACTGCCACGTTTTGCCGTAAAATTATTATACCGTATGCTCCTGCTCCATGATATTCGAGCAAGTGAGAAGAATCAAATGACAACATTTCTTTATTAATCCTTTAAGCCGCTCAGCGTGTAAAGCCAAACTAAGGGACATACCTACTAATAAACTTACAAACATACCAAAACCCGAAAAACGTTATACTTTTGCAGAAACATTGGGGTAAAAAGGGGGCGGCGAATTGCCGAACGGCCCCGGGCGGCAGAAACCCACGCTACGCCACTGTATATCTATATTTCAGGTCTCGTTAGAATAGAAAGTGAACCTCTAGGTTCAAGACAGAAATGCAACTGGGATGACTCTAGGACAACGATGCTGATAATTTGCCACTCTCTTAGGGAATCGATGCACTATGAGTTCGGGGTTACCTACGCCACAAATATCTCAACTGTTAACTAGATGAACAACAGTACCATCCGTACTATATTTTTAAGTTTATCCAAATATAATAACGTTTATCTAAATGCGGACAATACTGTACTCAAAATATCAACAACGTATATGATCACCATGCTAAACCTTGCAGTCAAGTGGGGATCAACCTTTATCCCATAAGTCGGCAACAACCGCAAAAGGTTTAATTAGGAGATTATTTTGACTGTATGCTCCGTGGGAGTGAGATGAAAACTGCCGCTCTTTACCTTTCGGTTTGTGGTCAAAGAGCACAGAAGAATAATCAAAGAGATTAGCTACGGCCCGAGTTTTGAAACTGGTTGTCATAAAAAATTTCATTAAATTATGTTTGCGCATAATTTGAAAATAATAAAGTAATTTCAATAAGTAACGACGGGTTGAGTGGACAGATCAAACTCAACTTTTACAATCTGCACCTAGAACAAAACATGCCTAATTACTGAATTTTAATTTTAAGCTGGAAGTTTGCCATCAATGTTGTGACGAAACGAAAAAAATCTATCTATGATGGCATAGATAGATTTTTTCGTTTCGTCACAACATTATGGCTTAATGATGTCTATGGAGACATCATTAAGACCGACTGCTTAGTTATAGATAATATCGTTCAACATATGTATTACAAAATATGCCTATAAATCTTCATCATCGTCCTAGCGTTATCCCGGTTGCATCCAATACTCACACGCCTCGAAAGCCGAAGTCCGCTTATCAGTCTAACCAGATATGACAAAATATCAACATTTCCAGAGAACGAATGCTGTCGGACCTCCGCAACCTAGGCGATATTCCATGGTTTAGACCAGTATTCGTTTTTGAGGGTAGGTACTGACGACTGTCAAAGATCTACGTGACGGACGGGTCGGCAAGCGGTAGGTACTTGACTTCGAAAAGTCAGTGGTGCGCGCCGTGGATTGAAATCCAACCCTATAGATCTTATACTAATATATAAAGCTGAAGAATTTATTTGTTTGCTTGGTTGAACGCGCTAATCTCGGGAACGATTTGAAAAAATCTTTCAGTGTTAGATAGCCCATTTATCGAGGAAGGCTATAGGCTACATAACATTGCGCTATGAGCGACGGGAGCGGAGCAGTAGCCTTAAATTACGCGGGTGTAACCGCAGGCATCCTCTAGTATGTTATATTGATTTCCCTATTGGTGGCGATTTTACTTCTTATAATATAAGCTTCCTATTTATACATTATAATTGTTTTGTAGTCCACTTCTGGACATATGCCTTTTCTGATTTGCGTAGAAAAGCATTGTGAGGCAATCTGGACAGACAGGTTGGATTGGATCAAATAGTGCGAATTTGTTTTTTGAGTATTCCGTCTCTTGCGCAAGACACTATTTACTTCGTTCGCCTTAACGACACCATGGGATGAAACGCGGTAGTGACACTTTGTGTTCCTGATCACCGATACTTTACAATTATTGATACAGATTGACCAAAAAGCAGTTTACAGAATATTTATTACAAGTCGTGTCTTTGAAGATTGTCGACTAGTTCCAAGTTGCAAGTTTTTAAGCGCTTGACAAGTTACAAGTGCTAAAGTCGCTTATAATCATCGCCTATATGAATAACGCTTCAAAAACTTTGTATCAAACTGTGTCGGAATTAATGCTGCTTATGTAGTGACGTTATTAATTTATTTGATATTTTAATAAGATTATCTTTAGTTACTTTTTAATATCTTTTAACTTTCGCCCGCGGCTTCACTCGTGAGGTCTGGTTATCGGGTCAAACGATAACTCATGTGATAGGTACTCTAAACTCTAACATATAAGCTGTAACTCCTGCTGCCAAATTGTATTAAAATTCGTTTCGTATTCGTTCCATTTCGTATTTTTTCGTCTGAATGCAGATACCCCAGATTATGCTGTCAATTAACGGCCATTTTCATTATTCGATCCATACATGGATTTTGAGATTCGAGATTCGTGTTTGACATATTTTGTATATAGCTTATGTCAAAAATGAATCTAAGATCTACAGATCTATCTATAGTTCGAATATTGAATTCCGTAGTAAATCAATGAGTCAACGGGACATACAGCCATTATAATCAGCACAGCTAGCACAACAGCTAGAGATAACACGTGTATTGATACTCGATAAATTGTAAAGTTGTAAGAAAATCCTACCTTGATCCTTCAAGAAAACTAAAAAAATAAATCATCCTGAAAAAGCTTTAGAAGCTGCCGCGTTAACGCTGCTGTATTGAGTCTAAAAATCTATCTTTGATCTGCTCATAAAAAGGCCGACGTGTCGAAGAGCCCTTTAGCGTCGCGCTACTGACACAAAAGCGATCGACACTCGTCTATACTTGGCAGCACGTCACACTGCCAAAGGTCACGAAGCCGCCGAAGGTCAAGGACAGATCTCGAATAGATGAGCGCTGCGAAAAACTTAGATCGAGTTGAGTTAGAGCGACAGCGATCGTTTTTGTTGCCAAATTGCACAGTTATCTAGGTTATAAATAAATATATTAACTATAGTCCGTGCCACGAGTACATAGACTTTTTGTAAACACATATTCAGGGCTTCACAACCTTTGGTTTAAACAGTTGTGTTTGAGATTTTATGGTTTGGTGAACTTTTATCCTTTTTGAATAGTCGTTGTTTTTTTCAACGCTACAAAATGTTACAAAAATAAACAGACAAACAAATATTTGATTTTGTGTTTGAGTGGTCGAATTTACCGGCAGTATTTTCTGATTTTTTTTGCGATCATTTCCGATGTTTTTTACACGTAAGTAATTCTGTAAATGCAAGACAATAATAGAGAACCATCACCAACAATAGATAGGTAGCTTAGTCGCTCTGTGTTATATTCTCATTAGACCGGAAGGCGAATCCCGGGCTGCAAGTGAAAAGTCTTGGATACAAATGGTATAACGCTAGGTCGATGATGATGGCTAATATCCAAAACACGGTGGTACACACAACACAACGGTAGTAGAGCCTTGCTGATTTCAGCATGAATGGGCCGGCTCGACCGGGGAAGTACTATCTTCTCACATAAAATTGACGTAAAGTAACAGTACCTCAACTGTTGCTTTCCGTTCGGTGAGTGAGAGTACCGGAAGCCCTATCAAATATTCCTTCTCGCTCATCCCAATCCTTATCCTATCCCTTTTCCCAGCCCCCAGGGGCGGCAACGCACTTGTGACTCCTGTGGTGTTGCTTGTGTCCATGGGCGGCGGTAATTGCTTACCATCTGGCGATCCGTCTGCTCGATTGCCGCCTATTACAAAAAAAAAACTTCATATTTCTTATTTGTGCCTTATTAGTTTCAACTTGAATGGCCAGCTCAAAGTTTGTAGCTATCGGAATTTCGACATAAGCGTTGCAACAGCATTCTAGTTGCGTTTCTGAATAAGAGTGGAAGTGCTGAAGATCCAAACTAGTTTAGGTCTCCATAGACGCTAGCTCCCGAGCGCGAGATTATTCCAGTTTTCTACAATTTATGAGAGTTCGAAATACTATGTACTCACCCAAAGTGTACTTTGTTAGGTACCATTAATTTATATATTAGATAACGACTTGCAAACGTTCAGATCATCGTTGTCGTATATATCTTAGCTTTAATTTCAACCCATTTACAGTATCTTATTTACAATAGTTTCCAGCCATGCTTGAAACAACGCTCCCTCAATTAAAATCCCATTTCATCCTTTAAAAAAGCAATCGCGATTCGCAAACGAATCACACAATTTGCCAGCTTTTAATAGCAGATTCACTATTGTCTGTCTACAAAAGGCAGACTGTCGTCTGTAAAAAGACTGACTGGTTGTTCGGTGAAAGAAAATGCAGCTGAAATGCAATTACTGTTCCTTTGATATCACGTCGTTACTCACTTTACAAACGCAACAGAGTGTTTGGATGACATAGCTTCGCGACTCGACGTTTGGTGTGTACAGTCACGAGCATAAATATATTACTATGGGCAGATTAGCAAAAATATCTGACCCAGGAATGAGTTCAATAATATCTGTCTGCACGTACGCAGTAAAAATATCTGATATTATCAGGCAGCATAATGAAGTGGCATCAAAATTATGTGATAAAAATGTCGAAGCATAAATATGTGATGTGACAGGTGGCAAAAGGTTATGATCCCTTGTGGAGAGCAAATATATGTCACGTTTTCTATTTCTGTAGTTTGCATTGATTCCGCCCTAAAATCATAAATATGTGACATCAACTAAGTGACAATAATATCTGACATTATTTTATCTTCAATTTAATTTCAAATTCATACGAATTCATTACAGCAATAAATTTTATTTTACATTATTTTAATGTGGGCTGTCGTTTTATACTATATTTATGTCTAGACATATCCAATATCACCATTAATGGGTAGATCTTTTCTATATACGGCTGCCGAGTAATAGTTTAGGAATAGGTAGTAATATCGGACTGCCTAGCCAAATCAGTTACTTTTTGTCATCTGTCAAACGCCAGTTTTGCATGTAATCATTTTTCATACTCAACTGCTGTACTTTTTTGATGGTTTTATGGTTTTATTTATATACAATTTGCTGTAAGAGAAAAATTAAAATTTAAGGATATTTATAGGGACGCTTTGATACAATCTTTTTGATAAATAACAATTTGCAATTTAGTTTTAATACATACATAGTCTCATGCTTGTTTCCCCGAAGGGCAAAGGCATATTAACCTACTTTTTTTGCTGCTGGCAAGTGTGTGCTAAAATTGTTCTACAATGCAAGAGAGGCTACGGGACGTAATTATGCAAATGGTGGCTTTAGTCGATTTTAATTCATCATTTAAATTATATAATGTCACCCGAAGATAACAAGATCCGGAAGTTTATAAATTTCCTAGTAAATTTATAAACTTTCGTAGGATTCTAAACGGGTGATAAATTGTATGATTTTACGCCCATTTTTTCGCAAATTTACCAGTTTACGACGCCTCGTGATAAATTTATAACCTAATGAATATCCATTCGTAAGGTTCTAAACGGTTCGACCAATCACAGAAGCTTCGCATCAATTTTACGCTTCTTTAAAATACGGCAAATAACACACTGCTCTCTGATTGGTCGGTCGGTGATAATGAAGGTGGGCATCAGTTCAACTTAATAGGTTATGTTCGATTTTCTTGTGACCTTTAATTCAAAAATAGGATCCCTGTTTTTGCTTAGTTCCGTTACCTTAGGCTCATAAACATCGCTAAAGTTCCAGTTTATTCGTTAACGTGGCGAACAATGACGGTGGGGGGAGGGGGATGTAAAAAAACACGTGACTTATTCAACCAATCAGAGCGCACATGGCGTTGGTTATCTCTTACTAATTATTTTACGCGTGAATTCGTAACTTTAGCTATTTGCTAAAATATGGGGGTAAAATAATATAATTTATATCTCGTTTAACATCCTACGATAGTCGTAGATAGATACGGAGTGAAATATTGCAAATTACGTTAAATGTACATGATGAATTAAAATCGACTAAAGCCACCATTTGCATAATTACGTCCTGTAGCCTCTCTTGCATTGTAGAACAATTTGACCACATACTTGCGAGCAGCAAAAAAAATGCAAAAAAAAAGAACTCATATTTATCGACAGTGATAAACATCACTGTCGATGAATATGAGAACGATTATGAGATGATGAGTTATCAAACGATAACTCATCGTCAATCCAATGAAATCCAAAAAAAATCTAAGAAAATAAGTATCTAAAGTCTGGGGGCCTGAGATGTTACTCTTTGGGAATCGGACTGTATTAAAACTAAATTGCAAATTATTATTTATCAAAAAGATTGTATCAAAGCATCTATTTAATTTTGACCTTACAGCACATTTTATATAAATAAAACCATCTAAAAAATACAGCAGTTGAATATGAAAAATGATTACATACAAAACTGGCGTTTCGACATATGACAAAAAGTAACTGATTTGGCTAGGCAGTCCGATATTACTACCTATTCCTAATCTGTTACTCGGCAGCCGTATATAGAAAAGATCTACCCATTAATGGTGATATTGGATATGTCCAGACATAAATATAGTATAAAACGACAGCCCACATTAAAATAATGTAAAATAAAATTTATTGCTTTAATGAATTCGTATGAATTTGAAATTAAATTGAAGATAAAATAATGTCAGATATTATTGCCACTTAGTTGATGTCACATATTTATGCTTTTAGGGCGGAATCAATGCAAACTACAAAAATAGAAAACGTGACATATATTTGCTCTCCACAAGGGATCATAACATTTTGCCACCTGTCACATCACATATTTATGCTTCGACATTTTCATCACATAATTTTGATGCCACTTCATTATGCTGTCTGATAATATCAGATATTTTTGCTGCGTACGTGCAGACAGATATTATTGAACTCATTCCTGGGTCAGATATTTTTGCTAACCTGCCCATAGTAATATATTTATGCTCGTGACTGTACCTACTGAATAAAGAGTACTGGGAGTGTTTCCATTTGCGTTTGAAGATATAGGATGTAGGTAGGTATGCTAGGTAAGCGTTGCACTGAAAAATTCTATTGATTGATATTTCGTTGATGCATGGATGTGTGTAGGTATTGAAATTAAACTACAGTTTACGGATTTTATCGCGATGTATTGGTTTCACTAAGTTATTACATTTGAAACTAATGATCTAGAAACTATATTTTTAATTTATTATTAGTAGCCGACGTTTCGAATTCTTTACAGAATTCATGTTCACGGCAGACTAACAATTCAGAATTGCTTTTTCAAGGGAGCTGGTGGATAATAACACCTTTAGAAAAAGATCATTCCAATCAACGCCAAAATATGTAACTAAAAAAAGAAACGAGTGGAAGAGACTGATGAAAGACAAAAAGAATTTACGGTGTACCAGAAGAAATCAGATTTGAAAGATTAGATGAACATATGTTATTTGATAGATTCGTCGGTAAAAGTTTACTACTTAGAAGTTTATTAAAAAAATATAGACAGACACGTCAAACAATGTTAGATGCATAAACGTCTATTGAAAAATTTGTGAAAATAAATGTTTATCTTATAATACTTAAAATGGTTATTATTTTTGTCCTAATTTGCGAAAAAACTTACAAAACTGCCAATCTCGCGAGATCTCGAAATTGGCGAGATCTCGCAGTATTGTTATTTATAATCTCGCGAGATCTCGCTTGAGCCCGAATCTCACGAGATTTGCATTCCCATTCTGAATCTCGTTAATTACTCCAACGAATTTCATGAAATTTTGTGTGCCAAGGATTTCGGTGGCGATAAATCGATCTAACTCAGCAAGAGAAGGTAATTTTTGGAAAACATGGATCACATCCAGTTGCTATAGGTATAATTATTTGAACTCCTAATGTTATCATGTTCTTGGGAGTAAAACAAGACCTCGATGCGCTGCAAACATATGTTCCTAATAAGCCAAATAATTAAATATTTTTAACATAAATTTCTCATAGAACAGTTCTCATAGTATTTCCCATTCCAGAAGCAACTCCGCACTAATGTAGAAACATAATCGCGCGAATTGGATTCCTGGTCGGAAGTCTGCGTCGCATCCGCAGAACTAACATTGATTTTATGCATTAAAGCAATGGCGGTACCTTGTAACATTATGTTAACATGCTCTAGGTGATGTCCCTTGAGAGTATTGGCATCTTGTTGGTGAAGTGGCGAACAGAATTAATAAACCTGATCTGATAAACTTGAGTGGTCAGTTGGTAATGTGGTAAGTTTGCAACAAAATTATCATCTATATAACTGAATTCAAAAGTGGCGGCGAATCTGAATCCATTGGAATATCCATCCTAGAGAAATCTAGGAAACTCTTAAAATTTTAAATATATACCTGATCAGTGGATTACTCGTGGGGTGTTTTTTATTATGGAGATCTTTCTTTTTAGCTTATTTTAAAGTCGTGATGCATGTGTCTTTTTTATTATTGACTATGTATTCATTATCATTATCATCAGCCTTGTATGTATACTGTCCCACTGCTGGGCACGAGCCATTTCTCGTCATGAGAAGGGTAAGGCCATGCCCCACCACGCTGTTTAAGTGCGGGTTGGCAGACTTCACATGTCTTTCAGGAACATTATGGAGGAGTAATGTTTTCCTTCAGCGATAATTAACAATTTAATACGCACTTAACATGGAAAAGTCGTTGGTGTGCGCCGTGAATTTGAACCCGTCTCTCGCGTCTACGTAGCAGTCTGTCTGTCTCTCCACTAGGCTATCGCTACACTTTTACAAGTATGTAATACGGCATCACTTTCAAACATTTAATTGCATTTATGAGCAAACCATATACGATAATATACCCAATTAAACTATGCGCTGTACGTACATCCATTACCTACCTTAAGCATATTGTCCCGTGTATCACATTAACAGCTCCGCCGCTGCGAGTTAATTAATCCATTATTGAATGGAATCTACAGCTCGCATATAAACATAGCACATAATTGCATCGCGCGTACATTAGGGGAGAAACTCGGTTAATTACGTATAATCGAATTATTGATGCTTCAGTGATGAACGCGATACTGATATCAAGATCAGCTATGTCAAAGTGAAATTTGATTGTTTTGATCCGTAATATACATACCTACATAGGATAGGTGTGCAAAGCAACATGACGTCACCACGATAGGAGAGTGGTGGAAAATTAATTTAGTATTCTTTGTTGGGTAAAAGATTTGCATATCTCGGATTAGGTAGATACCTGCCTGCCCTGAACCAAACTATAGATACAATTAAATTTAGCGTACCTTTATTCATCATCATTGCCTAGCAGTTGTCGGCGTTATCGGTGGCATCCAATTCTTTTGCTTAGGAACTTTGCTTTGATTACTAGTCAAACCAGACTAAACAAGGTTTATCGGCAGATTAGCTTTTCCACAGAACGATCACTGGCTGACTTTAACAATCCAAAGGGTAACGATATTTAACGTCTTAGACCAGTGAGTACCCTCGCATATACTGACACTGCGGTGTCAGTATATGCGAGCCAACTTTGAAAAGTCATTGGGTGAACCCGATGGCCTATGCATTGCAGTCTGTTGGTATTTCTACGATTTCTATGAAGCCATCACTATAATAATTCCCCAAATAACACAGCAAATTATTAATAGGCTTCGAGTAGAAAAACTTACAGGGCAACTAAATAATTTGTAGGTAGCACAAGACAAATAATCTGACATCTCATTCATTTACGAAATGATATCCGAAACTGATGTTTCAAGTATTATTTCGTAATATGGCATTTCTTTGTTCGCATACAAATAAAACTGAACTAGTAAGCACATCTTATGCTTAGCTTTATGTTATCGTACGGCTTAGTGCAAGTTAATGGACTCCTGAGTTGACTGTAAGCTGACTAACAACTGATGCTCTACCTTGTAACTGTACATTAGATGAAACCACTCAGGTTACTAGAACATCGCTTTGTGTGCCGTGCTTACTTGAGAGATTGCAAACGAATTAGATTAGCCGACATTTAGAGCTTTGGATTACTGAGGTGGATGCAAAATTATGACGTTGTTAGATGATGGTTGGTAAATATTGTATAGAATGGCAGAATGTAAAGATGTGTTAAAAAATTATGAAATAGATATTTGGTATTGCTACACAGGTAAATTATTTTAAAAACATCTTTATATGCTCGCATTTATCTACCTACTTGTGCTGGAGTTGGTTTGTAATACAAAGTACAAAGTAAACACGAAGAATAAAATTATTATGTCCATAACAATAATATCACTCTGTGGTTACTTTATACCAATAATATTTTTATTTATAACTGTATATCAATTACAGAGTAATCTTTGTAGATTCCAGAAAGAATTGGCACACTTATTTTAGTTAATAAAGATTAACATGATAGCCGTGCGCGTATCTATCTTAATCCCAATTTGTCATTATACTTGCAAAGTTTAAAGAAATAAGCAGCTAAATGATTTATTACAAATAACAAAAAGCACTCCGTCATAAGTTTGCAAAGATTCTCCTTGTAATGCTTGCGAAAACGGTGTAATGGCGAATCCATAATGGCTACCGAATCGTTGTAATATCGTCTAACAATATTTTTAACGAGCCATAATGCTCTAAGTTGCTTAATGTTGCCAACTTTACTAATGGTTTCTCCCACCCTAGTTCTACGGATTTTTCTATCAGAACTGCGAGTTCGTGTATTATTTTAGTTTGAATTTTTCCAATCCGTTGGCTTAATAACTTATTCAGTTATTTGTTTTACCGCTGTTCGGCTGTTGGGTTTCTACACAATTTGCAATTACAAATGGGATTGTTTGTACGCGTGAAATAGTTTGTTAGTTTGTGAGTTTCGTTTTGAAGCTTATGTTAATTGAAATATGTTTGTAGTTAGGAATAACAGCGGTTTATAGGTAAATTGATTTGTAATTTTGGATTATAATTCGTTTTATGTATGTACACTATTTATCGTAGGGTAAAACTGTGTACTGAAATAATATTTTACCCGATTGCTCAATGAAAGAGTGTCTGAGAGTTGCACTATTTTCAGAGTTAACTATGTATTTATCATTCTTTAAAATATTCCCAAGTTCAATTTAGATTTGTGTACTTCAACTGTAACGCTCACGTTCTTAGCTTATAGCAATATACAAAACCCTTTGTGCTGGCGACAAAAATAAACAGAACCTTTTCAAAAGATTTCATTTAATGATCACAATAATTCATTAATTTACCGGTATAATCTAATGGTAGGACTGGTACGACCTAACCCAACAAGCCCTACGCATAGTAGAGTGGTGGTGTAATGAGTACGAATTATCTGTAAACCCGACCAAGACCGAACTAGTTATGTTCACACACAAGCGCGCGCTGGGTACTTACCGATTGCCCAGGCTATTTGATACAGAGCTTAAGCTGTCTACCGAGGTCAAGTACCTGGGCGTCACTCTCGACAGCAAATTGACATGGAACAGCCACATGGAAAATAAGCTCAATAAAGCCAGCATCATCTTCTGGCAGTGCAAGAAGATGATAGGTAAACGATGGGGCCTATCCCCCAAAATTGTCTTATGGCTCTATAAGACAATAATACGTCCGATGGTAAGCTACGGCGCAGTAGTGTGGTGGCCTCGGACCAGCGTAATAACGGCCGCCAACAAGCTTCAGAAGCTTCAAAGACTTGCATGCCTAGCGGCCACGGGCTGTATGAAAACAACGCCAACAGCGGCACTTGAAGTGTTGCTGGACCTGCCTCCATTGCACCTGTTCATACAACAGGAAGCAACGATGTCGGCAGTCCGGCTAAGAGCCCTGAAGCTCTGGAAAGACACCAACACACCGCACACTAACAACTTAAATACACTCTTTAAAGAAGTTCCTATTACACAAGCCATTGGCGACCGTATACCGAAACAATTTGTTTTCGACAAGAAATACAAAATCCAACTGTACGAGGACATACACGAAGGAGCAGTTAACCACAACGAGCTCACGATCTTCACAGATGGGTCTAAAACAGATACAGGTACGGGTTCAGGAGTATTCTCCGAGGACCTAAACATCAACATCGCAGCACCGCTGGGAGCCTACAACACGGTCTACCAGGCCGAATGTTTTGGCATAATCCTAGCTGCCACAGCAATCATGGCACGTGAGGTAAGGGAACGGTCCATTAGGATCCTCTCAGATAGTAAGGCTGTCCTCTCAGCCCTCAAAAGCCATACTGTCACCTCGGCGCTCACGCTTGAATGCCACCAGAAACTAACAGAGGTAGGTAAACTAAACAAATTAACACTGCAATGGATTAAGGGCCACAGTGGCTCAAGAGGGAATGACGCAGCCGATGTACTTGCCAGAAGAGGGGCCACTTTAGAGGTGGTGGGACCCGAGCCCATTATTCCCCTCCCTTCTGGTTTTTATCGCAACCTGGTAAGAAATAGGACCAGGACCAAACACAACCAGTCCTGGATTGGTATTGAAACATGTAGGCAGGCCAAGGAGGATCTTCCCGCAGTAGACGGTAAGATAGCTAAACAAATCCTCCGGCTGTCCAAACAACAACTACGGACAGTCACGGCCGCCTACACAGGACACGGATTCTTTAATAAACACCTATTTACTATAGGTATCACCGACAGCCCGCTGTGCAGGGCCTGTATGGCAGCAGACGAGACGGCAGCCCACCTGCTCCTCGACTGCCCTGAGGTTGCACAGTACAGGCAGCAGTACCTGAGCAGATACAGCACCCTGAGGGAGGCCGTGGGCCACATCAAGAGTCTGCTGGCCTTCCTCGAAGAGCTGGGGTGGCTCGAATGACGACACCATTCCCACCCGCACGCAAAATACACGCCAAGACGTGGAGTTGCGGAAACAGCCCGTGCCATCAAGTATGGTAGGACAGGTTAAAACAGTCATATCAAAGGGGATACATTCGTATTTATAGCTCGTTCCGTTTTATTAAATAATTATTTGCATAAAAATATACGATGTACCTATGTAGCTATTTTAAAAGGGCATTGACGTCAAACACGCGTCTCTTTTATGTAGACATCACGTACAAATACCATTTGATTTCTCGTCAATAGCGGTGATTATATTTTGTGCTTTGGGCATTGAAAATATCTGTTTGACTTTCTTGTATTTATATTGCTAGATGAATTGGGTTAAGTTTTCTCTCAGAGTTGCTTTGTAATGCTACAATGAAAGGCCTCTCTTAAAAAATGAGAGTAGTTGATCTGTATTGTACGTAGTGCGCAGTAGTCTTAATGGTTGCTTTGTATTACCAGTGTCTCGTGTCGTGGATAACCATATGCTGTGTGATCCACAAACGGAAGATGCCTCACAAGTTGTTTTATTTCACCGTTTTACAGGCGATAACTAACAATTTAATAGAGTAGATACGGTAGATACTTTTATACGTTGTTGGGACGCGCTGAGGTTTTGAGCTCCAAACCCTCTGCGTCTGTCAGTCTCTCCACTAGGCTATCGCTTCCTTCCTTTGGTATGGAATATTTGATATGTAATTCAGAGGGGAAAAATTATACGATATAAGCAGCACGTAAATAATATAATGTTTAACTGTCTGTTTTATTTATAACAATATTCGCGGTCTGTATTTAGTGTTGCGTTCTCTCTCGCACCGACGGACACGACACAGTATTGAGTTAGGTACTGTTCTGCCACTCTATCCTTTATATGTCTATGCAATAGACCGAAAGCGTTCGGAAACGCGCTATAAATTTGTTAAGATTGCCTGTCTGATACACAATACATGTCAACCAAAAGTCTTTAGTATTAATATTTTTTATTTTTATTTACATAATAATATAATATAAAATGTATGCGTATATATTATAGTGTCGTATATATTTTAAATAGCATTTAATTAATAATAATTATTATTTAAGTATATATCTACATATAATTATTAAAATTATATCCTCTGGTCCTGCGAGAATATCAGCGTTGCAGTTCATCTGCAACAATAGCTGACGCAGGTTCCTATTTGTACTCTCCTCAATATGTACTCTACATGTTTAGTTTTAAGGGTTATTATGGAGATATAAATAAAAGATTTTTTTTTTCGGTCCGTCCCGGCTTCGCACGGGTGGACATTTACTTTAAATAACCATCTAATATTTTCTAGAAATAAATATAGCCTGGGTATCATCATTTCGTATGGCGTTCTTTGCGCTGGATCCTATATGTCTATTTTTAGGTTTATTAGCCAGTCCGTGGCCGTTGCAGAGAACTGGTGCAACTCGGACATACCGCTAAGGAAGCGGTGGAGCGGACAATCATTCACGACGCGGGCTAGGGTTTGGTCTGGCTCTCCGCACTCGCAGGATGGCGACTCTCTGAGCCCCCATTTGTGGATAATTATGATGTTTGGATCACTCAGGGATAACGCCGTATTACAATGGTGAATGATTTTTTTAAATCAATTCAGTATTTTTTTAGTTTATTCGTTACAAACATACAAAAATACAAATCTTTCCTTTTTACACGGTAATAATATCTAACAGTATTGTAACTCCATACAAACGCACGAAACTCGAGTTATACCTACGCGCCTCGAGCAGAGTACCCATTAGACTGTGCGGACTGTGCCAAGAGTACCCACAGCCGCGATCGTGCCGCAGCTCGGATGCAGCGCGTCTGGTAGGTATATAACTCACGAAGGCGGCCGAGTTACAATACTGTTAGATTATATTACCGTGATTTTTATTAAATTAGTATAGATAACGTTGTCCTTGAAAAATATACATTCAGTCATAAAAATATCGGGAATGGATTATTTGTTTATGGTTCCAAATTCAAATTTTTGTGTTTTTTGTTGTTGTTAGAGAGTGGCACAACTATTTTCCATTTTGGCGCGGAGTTTGAGTTGCATCTGTTATGTATATTAAATAAAGTGCTGTTTTTAGTTATATCATATCTAGTGTGTCTTGCGAATTTCATAATGGACAAAAACATCGAACAAAGAGTTTGTCTTAAATTTTGCGTCGTCAATGGAATTTCGTGTTCGGAGTCAATGAAAATGTTACAGAAGCCTTACGGTGAATCGACTTTATCAAAAACTCGTGATTATGAGTGGTACAAAGCGTCCAAAAGCGGTCGAGATGTGATAGAAGATTTGCCTCGCTCTGGTAGGCCATCAACGTCTGCAACTGAAGTTAACATCGCAAAAGTGAAGGAAACAGTGACTGAAAAGCCTCACTAACTAATCATTTGGGTATGAAACATGTTGCCGCTCGGCTATAGCCAAAAGAATTTCGCACCACGATAATGCGCCTTCGCACAAGGCCATCATTGTGAACGAATTTTTGACCAAACACCCAATAAATACCATTAGCAACCACCATATTCACCAGATATGGCTCCAGCCGACTTCCTTCTTTTTCTTAAGCTCAAATTACCACTTCGTGGCACCCGTTTTCGATTGGTAGAAGACATAATGGAGAATCTGCGGCGAGAACTGAACTCAATTCCGGAAACAGCGTTAAAAAAAGTTTTGTTGATTGGATTATTCGTTGGCGTAAGTGTATCGCTTTTGAAAGAGCATACTTTGAAGGTGATAATAGTTATTTGTGCAACAAGAGAGCAAAGTTGTTTTTTGTTTCGAGTGCTTATTTTGAGTCCCGAGCAAGCGAAGGATTCTATGATTGATTCACGAGCGTAGCGAGTGAATCAAAGTTAGAATCCTGAGCGTGGTGAGGGACTCAACAGCACGAGATACAAAAAACTTTGCTCTCGTGTAGCACACATAGCTTTTCACCACAGCAGTGAGAACACATATTACTTAGGATACATAGAAATGAACAGGAATAGATTGAATTCTGCATAACCACTTGTTGATTTAACTCTTCTGGTGTTAAAGTACAGTCATCATCGCTAGTTTCACTCATCTTTTTAGATTATTATATTATATATTAATATAATTTAACACGTTACGCTATAGGTACCTACTGTATCAGCATCAGCGAAATTTTTATTCCCGCTACTTTTTTAAATCGCGTTTTAATACCGCGTCCCTGATGTTTATTTTTCAAATGAATCATTGTTGTAATTCTAAATAAAAATATATTGGTTAAATACTAATTTTATACTATTAATTAGACTTATTTTTATTAAAATCCAATAATAAATTAAACATGTAAACAATAACATATAAAAAAGAAACAAATATCTTTTTTTTTGCGTTGCCGTAGGTGTTTTCTTTGAGGTCGAATACCAAATTCGAATTTCGAATTCGAAGGGGTTTGTTTTTTCACTCACTTTTTATATGCATGTGAAAGAGACAGAGCACAGTAAAATTCGAATGTTTCAAATTTGTGGCTGAACAATGTCAATTCGTGGCACTGAAGATTGAAAAATTAAAAAGCTACTTTGCCTCACGCTCGAATCAAAATCGCGTTTTGTTCACTGTTGTCTCGCAGCAAAAGCGGCATGTTTGAGCTGCTGTGGTGAAAAATAAATTTGGATGAATAACAAACAGCTTTTGTATTATTGATCTTTTCCCGGTACTTTTTTTGACAGAGTAGTATTAAGATTACTGGCATAAAATTAGCTTTATAGAATGGACGGGGTCGTTTTGGTTATCTATTTGAGGGCCTTATTTTGTGGCTGTAGACTAGATCATATATAAATGCTGTGAGTATATTTGTACGGGTTCGGTAGGTACGTGGTGTATAATATAACAGCATTGAATAATATACAAAATAATTTACCGGGTCTAAATCGCGTAACCTTAACTTATTTAAGCTTTAAATACCTATTTATTTCTGACGTTTCGCTCGCCTTGCACCGAGCGTGGTCACGGAGAAACTGATGAGAGCTCAGCGCCGTCCTGTGGAAGTGCGGGTTTCGGCACCTAACCTCACTTGGTCTTTATATAAGTTCGCAATGTCGGTACTCCGACACACTACACTAATGACGTCTACATACTGTTGAGATTTATCACTGCGGCGGTGTTTTCATTTTGCTGATGACCCCCCTCCACCTTAAGCACTTCTTTATAAGTTGAACTGTCTCAGTACGACACATCTATTCAACGTAAGGTCATTTTACACTGGCAATGTACTACGCATTTTCTCCTATATTTCAGTCGGTCGCCACATAGCTACGTGATATATTCAGTCTTGTTAAGCGGAGTGGGGTGGGCAGGTGATGAGCTCGTCACGACGCGTGGGCACGCACGCCGCACACATTAGCATATCTAGTGGCGAGTATACAGTGCGAGGTACGGCACGGCACAGGACATGTTAACGCATGACGCTGATGTAATGTAGCAACTAGTAACATAAATATACTTATGTATAACCACTTTGTAACACAATAATCTTTATGTTTAGACTGCCTCCGTGGTCCAGTAGATAGCGTATGCGACTGCTGATCGGAGGTCCCGGGTTCGATTTCCGCAAGGGCAAGGGCAAGTGTTATTGGGTTTTCCAAATTCTCAGTAGCAGCACGGAGTCTGGTGATGTGCCCGGTAACGGCAATAGGCTCGCCCCCTATTACGTGGGACCTAAAAAATCATGGCGAAATGCAGGTGTAATATTTACACCTCTGCCTACCCCTTTGGGGATACAGGCGTGAGACTATAAACAAATAATAAAAAATTAAAAAATCATGGCGAAATGTGGGTGTAATACAATTACACCTCTGTCTGCCCCTTCGAGGATACGGGCGTGAGTCTATAAAAAAAAGTTTATGTAACGGGTCTATGTCGCGTAATTATATGAAAATCTTAATATATAAAATCCTTGCGTTACTGACTGACTGACAGACACGCTACAGCCGAAACTATAAGGCGCAGGAAGCTGAAATTTGGCGTGTATGTTCCTTGGGGACCGTAGGGGTGCACTAAGAAGGGATTTCCCGAAATTTCCACGGGATCGGCCAAAACGGGCAAATTAAAAACAAATGCAGGCGTAGCTGCTGGCGTTCTCTAGTACCTTATATTTCCCTCGACGCTTCGGCATGGGTTATCCCCAGCCTTGGTCACAAGAGCGAGATGACTGATGTTCTGCAACGCCTTCTACACATATTGTTACATACATGTGCAAAAGTAACTGCATTTTTAAGCATTATGTAACAATGCTCTCTTAGAAATTGCATGTTAATCTTTGAACTAGTTAAGACTTTTGCTGCGACAGCATTGGATCTAGACTTTCTGCTAGTGCGGTACGAGACAAATACTGCCCGTATCTATATTGCCTGCTATGCGTTACGGCGTCTTTTTTGCCGTACCGGTACCTGACTTTTAAAGTCCATACAGACGTGAAAACTCCTCATATCAATTCTACAAAAACAATCACCGAGTTACAAGTCTTCGGGATCAGTGCTGAATACCAGTATTAATTTAGGCAATATCACGATCAATTATTACGCTTCAGTACCGTCAAGAAGCATCTAAAAAAGCTCAGTTTTTTTGCAAACGTAAATAAAAAGGAATTCAACAACCCCCGAATTTTTTAGACCAGCGTTTTATAAAATTAGCAACAAATTCAATTCAGACATATCGTGAGGAAATCTGTGTGTCTCAGAGCTCTTTATAATTTTCTCGAAAGACACGTCAAGTAATCCAGAGTTGGGCAGCGCAGCGTGGTGATCTATGGCCTAAATCTTCTCAAAATGAAATGAGGCCCACTCCCAGCAGTGGGACAGTTTATTTACAGGTCAAATAATGCTGGCTATGAAGATTAAAGGTTAGGGTTATTATCGAACTGCTCATGATCATATTGGTTTTTTAATCTACTAATGTAATATATGCAATGTTATGTAGGCATATCAGATATGTTAGGTTTAAATTTGATGAGAACTTTAAAGCTAAGTTTCGTGGTAACGTTTGCCAGCTTTTTCTATCTCTATTTGCTTCTAAGAGGTTGTAGTGTGATCTTACCTAGCACATTTATATACTAATACTACGCCAGCAGCTACGCCTGCATTTTTTTTTAATTTACCCGTTTTGGCCGATCCCGTGGGAATTTCGGGAAATCCCTTCTTAGTGCACCCCTACGGTCCCCAAGGAACATACATGCCAAATTCCAGCTTCCTGCGCCCAATAGTTTCGGCTGTAGCGTGTCTGTCAGTCAGTCAGTAACGCAAGGATTTTATATATTAAGATAATTGTATCCGATCATGTTGGTTATAACTGTGAGATTTATTATACCAGTATGGATTAAAGCCACGTGTTATAAATGGCTGCCGAAAATAAAGATCAAACTTAACACCAAAAAACATCTTCCGAAAAAATAAGGAAAACACAATATAAATTATTCGCTTTTTAGTCGATCGTTGACATGAATAATGTGCACAGTTTCTCCCAAAAAGGCCGGCAATAGTTCCGATTTGTTATCCCTTCTCCGTAGCGATTCACAAACAGTAGGTATACTTATATACCTACCGGGGTATTGACCCTCTTCCAATGCAATAAGTCAGGCCGCACAACAACAGCCGAGGTGTAATGGTCCATCAAAGATATAAAAGACATTCGCTTCGATTTACAGCGAAAACAGACCACGCAAATTTTATACAAATATTTTTTGATGTGGTGACGGCAATTTGTGACTTTGTTCCGTACATTGCGGAGTAAGTGCAGTTATTTGGTGTGAATTTTTCGTTTTAAGCTGTTTGATATTTGGTGATGATAAGCGTTGAACATTATAAAGTTTTAGAGCTTGAGGGCTGCTTTTCTCTACCGAAGAATAAAATTCTTTTCATGTATATGCTTTATAAGATCCGACTTCCTTAACCGCTGTGACTTAATATTTGGAAAGAATAAACATTGCAATTTATTTTCGAATAATTTTCATGCTAACATTACAGATTATTAATTATAACTATATACATTACTATCTTAAATAATCATAATTTCTAAGAATATATGTATATGTTCATAAATCTAAAAATTAAAACTGAAAATATATATGTACAGGTGTGTTTAGGCCTCGTAGAATGCCTCCGCATCAATATCGTCGAGTAACGTGCCCAGAAGGCTGGCAGCATTGCCACGCTGGCTGGTAATGCTGATTCTTTGACCAAAGATTAAACCAGCATTCTGGTCACGTGAGACGTCGAGTAACCGTTTAGATATATCTCGGTATAAAGAACGAGCGCTCGAATCCCATGAGCCTAGCGTTTCCACCCCAAACGGCTCAAATACGTAATAAGGTACTAGATTACTACGTATTTGCGCCGTTTGAGGGTTTCCACAGATGTAGCAGCAGCGCCAGCATGGCCTCCCGTGATTGGAACATGGGATGGCGCGAGGTCTACGCAAGTTGCGTCCCACACCAAAGGCCTCGCCATTTTCCATGGCAACAATGACATATCGTCAGGTTTCTTCCCGTCGTCGCGTACCAAACCATTTGGTTCAAGTACAGCTGGTACACCAGACGCGGCAAGAGCACGACGGATTATGTCATTTAGGTGAGCATGACGAGGAATTCAGAGCGTTTCTGCTTCAGGATAGCCCATGGTGTCCGAGGCTATCGAAGTCTTCTCCACAATGACATCGATGCGGAGAAACACACGGAGCACCTAAACGAAGATAAGTGGCGATACGGAATGTCTCATCGTCCAACATGGTTCCTGTGTTGGACGATGATAGTGCCTGAAGCCATAGACCGGATTCCCATTCCCCCACAGCCAGCAAGCGAGCACCCTCTGTAACATTAAAACATGTATCCAAAAGATATTTTCTCACAATGTTACAAAGCGGCGTGTCTCACTGTCTTTGAGAGAGTAGGTTGGTGGGCAAATCACTGTTTGGACAAGCCATTTTCCAGGCGTTTATAGCTTCAGTTTTGCACAGCACTTCTGAGCTAACCAGTGTAGGTGATAATATTTTCCTAGTGACCATTGCAATTAAATGTTGTTACGTTGCTGCTAATTAGAGAAGGTGCTCTGACTCTGAGGCACCACGAATATCTCTTCATTCTTCTTCTTTGCGTGTGTGTGCCTGTGGCCAATCTATCCATTGTCTAGTACCCATAGTGATTTGCTCAGTTTGGGACTTGATGGTGTTGTGTGAATGTGGTAGAAATATTATATTACTATGTAACAAAAATGTTATATTATAATATCATAGTACTTATATGAAGAAATACACAACTTTTTCTAGTAAGAAAAGAAATTATTTCGCTACAATAATTTTGTATAAAAGTATATCAATTTATTCCAAAAGTCTATCCCTAATTGTGGATTTAAAAGTAGTGATAATAAAATATAAACATTTCTAGACAACAAACGTTGCGATGGTTGTCGTCATGAATTTTAAAACGAGTTGCTTTTCATTCGTGAGTTTGTAAGGCGACGGTCCACATAAATTCTTTCACAACAAAGGGCTCAGCACGGCTGAGCTGTATAAGTTATGGTCAAAACAGGCGCTTGTAAATTTTGACATTGTGGCGCTAATTTTAGATTTATTAAATGTTGGGTCAGTAAATTCGTTTAAATTGCTTATGTCTAGTTTTAGATGTGCAAATCTGTTAGGGGTTGATTGTACTCGTCATTGGGGAAAAACTTTGTGCTGGGGAACAACAACAAAGTAGAAATCACGAAAATAATCAGCTGTTCCAAACCGAATTGAACTTTAACTTAAAAAAAAATATTGCAACTGATTTATCTTGTTGATTTCTACAGAGTCCAAGTCTTTGTGTATCTTATTTGTTCTATGGAGTAAGTAGTTCTAGTAGTAGTAGTAATCTTTTAATGCTATTATGTGTATTAAATCGTTTATAGGCAATTTTTCATGGCAAACGATCATCTATTTGCATAATCTGCGGCGCATCGGGAAATAATTGGTTTAATATTTCTCAACTGGACACCGAACCTGTTATAATCCTGGTACAATGGGTGTTTGGGTTGCGGCTACGTGGGGGGTTAGCGTGATGGTGTTGTATGGATTATGAATGTGGTAATCCATTTTAAATCAAAGAGGGATACAGCGTGGTCGCTTGTTTTGTGTGTTTATATTTGTGGTATCTAACGGAGAAATATTGAGAAGGATGGTAATTCGTAACATATTGATGGTGGTTTAAAATTGTGTGATGTTTTATTTATAATTTTTTATTATATTATAAAACGAAATGACGTAATTTCGAACGTAATGTATAGTCGACCCAGCTGTAAGAATTAAATGATAATCACTCTGCTATACATAATAATATGCCTGAACAAAAGTTTATTTTATAAATAAATAAAAATTTGATCATGTTTCATTCTGAAACATGATTTAAAATTGATACTCACGATTTGTAAGTAGTACCAGACTCATAAAATACTTTGCCTCGGTTCGCAGGTGACGTGTAGGTATGTGACCTATATTTAAGTTTTACAGACCCCAAAAATACATCGAGCCTAGGACATGGAATGATGTCGATCTCTTCGATTGATTAATTAATTTACGAAGCATTATTAATATCAGCCTTATCCACAGGATGTCCCACCGCTGGGCACAGGTCTCTTTTCACTATGAGAAGGATTAAGACAAATTGCACCAATCTGGCTAATAAAATAAACTATCTATATTTCTTATACGAAACACAGTACATGATTCTACTCTTTCTTCGTTCATAAGCTATTAGCATATGTAATATAATATAATATAATTTATTTATTTCAAACCCTTCTTACAATGTTTCAAGAAGCAAAATATAATACAGTAAACAGGTATTCTGGATCTTTTGATTTACATTTTTGAAGGCGATCAGATGGTGTTAACCCTGACTCCTAAACTGGGTAGAACCTGTATCTTAGGAGCCAGTGTTCTCCTGCTAAGTGATGTATGTTAATTTTCTGTAAATATTCTTTCTATTTTGTAAGCGGGTGAAATGGAAGTTGTTAGTGCATGTGCGTGCGTGCGTGCGTGCGTACGTGCGCGCGCGCGCGCTCGCGTGTGTGTGTGTGTGTGTGTGTGTGTGTGTGTGTGTGTGTGTGTGTTGTGTGTGTGTGTGGTGTGTGCCTGTGGGTGCAAGTGGTGCGCATGTGTACGTGTGTGTGTGTGTATATAATTTTGATTTTGTTGTGAATGTGTATGCGGGTATGTGTGTCGATAATGTATTTTAGTGACCTGAGTATGTGTCTGACTACTGAGGGAAGGATAGTAGCGCCTCAGTGCGAGAGTAATCTAGAGTATAAAACCAGTTTTACAATTTAATCTTGGCTTCATGGGTATTTAGCTTGTCGATGTCTATGTTTTTACAAACGCTTTTGTAAAGAAGTGAGCTTACAATATAAAGCTGGCGTCTGGCGAAACCTGTTCTATGTCTTGGTGTTGGACATATGTCTCTAAAAATAAGTCTAAGTAACGTTCTCAAGCGATCAGAAATTGATAAAAGCCCCATGAAGTAGTATATTTCCCAACTGACTCATAAAGTTGTATGCCTATCGGTTCGCAGGAGGCATGTGTGACATACATAGGGCGCTAGGCGAGGCAGCAAAGTGCCGGCTCCCGGCACTCAACCACTCCACGTGGCTAATGATTTACGGCCTCGATGTTTAACACTGTACCTCTTTACAGGAATGCCTTTAATGTGTCGGTACTTAGATGTAGTTTGACGGTTGTTGTTTGGATTTTTTAGTTAGTTTTGATTGGATTTTTATTATATAAAACTAAGATGATCATGAAATAGTAAAATAAATTAAAGGTTTTTTTCTATACTGTGAAGGTGATAAACAAAGTGTGGTGATGGATTGAGTTTATAAGGTGTCACCATTCTGTTTCATTTCAAGTAGTAAAGTTTTAACTTTACTTCTTGGTAGCCTTTAGGCTAGACTAAGGAAAATAAGAGAACGAACCGAGAAGAGACGGATAATCCTCAATACACGCAATCAACGCGTGTGACCAGCGCGGTATAGTAAGCCAAGTACTCCTATTGCCTCACAATGTTAATTGTGAAGACGCAAATTAGAAGAGGCATATGTCCAGCAACTGGAAAATCAACAAATAATTCTTCATTTATTTTTTATTTATTTTAAACTAGCTGACCCGGCGAACTCAGTATCGCTTTTTAAGAGTTTTTATTTAATTCCCTTTTTCACAGCCCCTTTTCCAAAGTTACCATTGACTTAGAGCTTAATCTCTTATCATTTCAGAGTCTATAAATGATGACATAGATTTTTAAATAATATTGAATTCCCCATTCCTTAAAATATCTGAGACGATACCCACATCGACTTTAAAAAAAAATCCCGTCCGCCATCTTTGATTTCCTATCCGCCATCTTTGATCACGAAATAGATGTTGTATTTGGATTCGCCATCCCTTAAATCATCAGAGACGATACCCATATTGATTTTTTAAATTTTTCCCAACCGCCATCTTGGATTGGCCCTCCGCCCTCTTGAATCACGAAATAGATTTTGTATTTGGATTCCCCATCCCTTTGAAAATCGGAGACGATACCCATATTGTTTTTTTTTTAAATCCCGTCCGCCATCTTTGATTTCCTATCCGCCATCTTTGATCACGAAATAGATGTTGTATTTGGGTTCACCATCCCTTAAATCATCAGAGACGATAGCCATATTGACTTTTTAAATTTTTCCCATCCGCCATCTTTGATTGCCCCTCCGCCATCTTGAATCACGAAATAGATGTTGTATTTGGATTCCCCATCCCTTTGAAAATCGGAGACGATACCCATATTGTTTTTTTTTTTTAAATCCCGTCCGCCATCTTTGATTTCCTATCCGCCATCTTTGATCACGAAATAGATGTCGTATTTGGATTCACCATCCCTTAAATCATCAGAGACGATACCCATATTGACTTTTTAAATTTTTCCCATCCGCCATCTTTGATTTCCCATCCGCCATCTTGAATCACGAAATATATGTCGTATTTGGATTCCCCATCCCTTTAAACAGCGGAGACGATACCCATATTGATTTTTTTTTAATTTCCCATCCGCCATCTTTGATCACGAAATAGATGGTGTTTTTAAATTCCCCATTCCTTAAAATATCGAAGACGATACCCATATCGACTTTAAAAAAAACCCCGTCCGCCATCTTTGATTTCCTATCGGCCATCTTTGATCACGAAATAGATGTTGTATTTGGATTCACCATCCCTTAAATCATCAGAAACGATACCCATATTGAATTTAAAAAATTTTCCCATCCACCATCTTTGATTTCCCATCCGCCATCTTGAATCACGAAATAGATGTTGTATTTGGATTCCCCATCCCTTTAAATAGCGGAGACGATACCCATATTGATTTAAAAAAAAATTCCCATCCGCCATCTTTGATCACGAAATAGATGGTGTTTTTAAATTCCCCATTCCTTAAAATATCGGAGACGATACCCATATCGACTTTAAAAAGATCCCTTCCGCCATCTTTGATTTCCGCCATTTTTGATCACGAAATAGATGTTGTGACATTATGTAGGTATGACGTGACAGTACTGACAGATATGCGATAGCACATGTGCAGCAATCAATTATCAGCGCATGCGTTCTTACTTCCAAGAGGTAAATTTGTGCCGTACAAACTTCTACTCTCCCTACAATCCCTCCCAGTTTAATTTTTACAACTTATGGTAGCCTATATCCGTCTCCACGGTCCAATATATGTATCTCTATTAAAATTCAACAAAATTGGTTCAGCCGTTTTAGCGCGAAAACGGAACATACATACATACACAATTTCGAATTTATAATAATATGTAGGGATTATCAATGGGTTTCCTCTGACATGAAGCCCGCTGAGCGGCAGCACTGAGACTTCAGGTCCGGAAACCTGTCAAAACTGCCATCAAACAAAGAAGTATATCAACGCGCACGCGAATTTGAACTTTATGCAGCGGTAATAAATTACAAATTTACTCTACGTTTTAGTTAGAAAACTTTTGTATGTAAAAAAGAAAAGGGCTGTTTTTAGGGTTTTTCCGGCAATTATTAGAATTTTTCTCGCCGTAAAAACCATCTTTGAACGACAGCGAACATTTAAAAAAAAGAATTGGCCAAATTGGTCCAGGCGTTGTTGAGTTTTGCGCTTACCAACACATTTTGCGATTCATTTTTATATTATAGATATTTCTAAAGTGTTCCACTAGGTACTCCATGTCCGCAGAATTCTCCCTTCAGTAAACCCTGAAGACAGGTTTGAGTATCACCGGTGAAAAATTGTAAAAGTTATGAAGAAGCATCAAGTTTTCGACACCCGTCAACTTCATCACGTTTCAAAGTCTTTTGTTTTGATAAAATATGAATATTTTATTACCTCATTAGTTATGTCCTAAAATTTTATAGTTAGCGATATGCTTGGAACGGTTTTAATTTTGGATAGTATGCATGTGTTTCTTCTTTAAAGAAACTGGCAGTCAACCTGAAGTAGTTCCTTAGCGGTGAGTTCTTCGTACAGAAAAAAAATCCTAATATAATCAGCTATAGTCTCAACGAAAGAACTGCTTGAATATTTTTTATTAAAGAGGAGAGGGAGCTATATTAATATTGTTACGTAAGGACTCTCATTCTTGTAAATATAATAGAAATTACTATACTAATAATCATAAAGTAGCAGATCTATAACTGCAAATAGTAAAGAATAAAAAAAATAGAGTTTTGGTCTGTCAGTTAGTAACGCAAGAATTATATATATATATATATATATATATATATATATATATATATATATATATATATATATATATATATATATATATATATATATATATATATGTATATATATATATATACAGATTCTATAACATTACCTGCAATATTATACTCAAATATTTGCTTGTTAGACGATTGCCTCTATATGACAAGAAAGTAATTTTCTTGCCGCAGCGTTCCACTTGGATAAAATCTTGAGTTTAAAATAATAATGGCCGTGCGCCAACATCAGAGTATTTGACGTTGCCAATACTGCCCCTATCATCATAATTGATCTCGATGCCTCTGTTATTTAAGTGGCTTTCTCGAGTGTTTCTTATACACCTGGTAGATATTATATTGTATGCATGTTGTCTCCACCGAGAAACTGCAAAATGATACCGACTTCAAGGACTAAGAAATTTAAAAAAAATATGAAAAACATTAAATCATGTGAATGCTAATTATTACAGTTTGTTCTGCAAACTGTTATAATTCCTTATTTCGACCGACGGTTAAACCATTACGCTTTACGTGTAGTCTTAATAAATATGAATGAAGTAAAGTCCGGGCCTACCGGGCATAACTATAAGATCAACATTCCAGTCGAAAAAAAAATCTTTTATCGCACTTGAAAAGAAATGTCTCTCACTTCTAAAAAGCAGACGAAGCCGCAGTCTACTGTTGTATATAAAATCATAGTCAGCTCCATAATCTTCGCTGCTGGTGACGTCATCACTTTCCGCGCCGATTACTCCCTCCCACCTGATAAGACGTCTCATTTACAAGCCTTATCAGTACAACTTTGTACTGAATTATAAAGTGTACACTGAAATCGTATCGGGCACTTTGAGTCGCCTGCAATGGTCATGATACCGACACAAGCACCGATAAACCCATCTTTGACAAACGTGACTCACGAATGAGTATCATTGTGTACTTGTTCTTACCCGCATTTTGTAGTACCTTCGAAATCGGTAAATCATCAAGCAAACTATCAAACCCCTATTATACCTTCTAGTCCAACAGTCTAATATTTAAATACCCTTCTGAGGTGCCTCCGTTATGAAAGAATCCACTGTTCAAATTTCATGTTTCTAACTTTTGTAGCTGAGGCTTTACAGCCATTTATGTTTTAAATATATAGACTAGTTTTCCCCGCGACTTCTGTCGTGTTGGTGTTAGTTAGGAGGGCTTACACTACAAAAATCTATTATTACTTTCTTTTTCTCTTATTTTATGTAATTATTGATTAATATGACATGTGTTTGCTTATCAATATGTAAAATTATTTTAGGAAGAGCGCTGCTGTCTGAAGTACAGATATTTATTTATCTAGTTTAGACACAGGTGTTCAATGAATAGTGTAATAAGCTATATTTTCATGTGTGTGTATTAAAATGTACTATTTAATTTTCTTTTTGAATATTTTTTTTCTTTAATTTTATTTTTATTTTTTAGTTAAATGGAAAAAAGGTATGTCTTTTTCTGTTCTATAAGCTACATAACGGGGAAGTTTAATCAGTACCCGTTCAGACTTTTCCACGTGAAATACTAACAACTTTATAGTAGGGGAGCCCACGATGCTAAATTGGGATTTACTCGAGCGTCACAGAGACCTATTGGATTGCAAAACTTAGATGATAAAAAGATAAAATGTTAATATTGTTTAATTTTTTATCGGCGGGGGAGCGGCTACAGATTTTCAAAAATTTTAAACAGAGCTGTTGCCTTAATACCTGTAGATAATCGTCAGATTTTGAGTAAGCACGTCTAGAGCGTTAGGATGAAGCATATATTATATCGTAATCTGACGCGCTTGAGTATTTCAGAATGGCGAATTCACTCATTCAACATTTGCACTTTCTAATAATGGCCACAGGTTTGCGGGACACCTAAATCGTCAGATTATTCAATGAGAGCCTTTTTTAGATTCACTTAACATCACCTTAGAAAATCTGACACACGCGATTAATTTTCTTTTTTTTTACATTTTAAAATCTTACCTCCACTATGCAAACGATCAGATTAACATTCTTACTTTATTAAAAATACGTGGGACAAGGATGCTATCAATATCTGACGCGCTCGAGTAAATCCCGAATCCCTTCATGGGCTCCCTTACTGTTAATATCGGATTTATTAGTATGTATTCTTGGGTGGGCTGTACGATTTACTTATTTTAAACTAGAACGTCAAAGTACTCACACATCTAACAGCACAAATCAAGTTAGAATAATTGTGGAACAAGGCTTTTACGATCAACGTATTCAACCGGAAGGGGAAACGCCACAGGCCGTCTAAAGTCTAAAGCGGGTTAATTTAAATAATGGCGAGTAGAGGGCGCTACGAACGAGACTCCACATAATTAGCTTAAATAAAAATTATAGCACTGTTCCGACTGTCCCTTGCTTGTATGATTTGTGCCGAACAACAATTTTATTTTTCGACAATGACGAATTAAATAATAATAATATATTTTTTTGTATTAAAAAATATTATTATTATTATTATTTTTGTCGAGATTTTATTTAATGGTTAATGTTATTTTCGGCAGCGGTAGCCTAGTAGAGAGACTAATATACTGCTACGCAGAGGGTCTTAAGTTAAAACCCACGGCACGCTCTCTTGAAGTTAAGGGCATAATTGCATAATAACAGGTCTTTACCTACGAAATTGCCGTTCTGCCGCAATGGCAAATATTCTTTATTTGGCTGATATTTTTACTTTAAAATTAATTTCATTTTAATAACATGGAATTCTTTATTCTAACATCGTCATTTGTTTAATAGTTAGTGTTACCTTTTCATCGCATTCGAACATTTTTCTTCATCATGGATACGATAAAAATTCGAATAATTATGGAGTATGAATACCGTCGTCGTGGCAGCGAAGCAGCACAAGCGGCACGCAACATCAACGACGTTTACGGAGCGAACACTACAAACGAACGCACCACCCGTTATTGGTTTGCCCGCATCCGTTCTGGAAATTTTGACCTGAAAAATGAACCCCGTGGTCGTCCAAAAACTTTGGTCGACAATGACGAATTAATGGCGATTGTGAAAGATGATGATACTCAATCTACGGCTGAATTAGCAGTAGCTTTCGACGTTAGCATCAAAACAATATTGGTCCAATTGTGTCAAATTGGCAAGGTAAAAGAGCTTGACAAATGGGTACTCCACGAACTTAATGATCGCCAGCGCGAAGTACGCATCGAGACGTGCCTTGCATTGCTCAACAGGCATATAAATGAAGGAATTTTGAACCGCATTGTTAGGTACTTGTGACGAGAAATGGATCCTGTTCGACAATTGTGAGCACTCAGCAAGTTGGTTGGACCCTGGTTCAGCACCCAAACAATGCCCTAAACGAAAACATACCCCTAGAAAAGTGATGGTCACTGTTTGATGGGCTAACGCCGGTGTAATTCATCACAGCTTCTTACCAAACGGTAAGAGCATTACTGCAGATGTGTACTGTGAAGAACTGAACACAATGATGGAGAAGCTCGCACGTCTCCAACCAGCTTTGGTCTGCTCCTGCACGACAACGCGCGACCTCATACTGCATAGCAGATGGTCTCCAAGCTACAAGAGCTGGGGTTGGAAATTCTCCGTCATCCGTACTCACCAGACCTTGCGCCTACAGATTTCTACTTTTTCTAGAATTTGAATAACTTCTTGGCGGGGAAAAAATTCAATACCCGAGAGGCAGTACAAAATGCCTTTGAAGAATTTGTGCCTCCCGTCCAGCTGATTTCTTCAAGAAGTAGAACATCAATAAGCTACCAATGCGTTCGCAAAGATGCATTGATTGCATGGGTGATTATTTTGATTAATAGAAGTAAAAACTATAGAAAAAAAATGCGCATTTATTTCATGGAAAACGGCAATTTCATAGGTAATGACCTAGTATACTGTTGCTAAATGGCAGTAAATGTAAATGTAGAATAATTAAGTAATTAACTTCAATTTTGACGGTCATAAGTGTCACTTTGTGGCCTAGATGAATAAATGATTTTGACCTATTAAAACCGCCAAGATATATGTAGAAACGTTTATGGCTACTAAACACTAAGGCACTAATAAATAATATAAATTATCGTTTGTCCCGTGCCTCAGAGAGCACGTCAACTTATCGATCCCGGCTGTCATGAAGACATTTGACACTCATTATGGGTATCGTCGTCGGTATCCTCGAATGGAAAGCCATGCAATATCGATACTTCTTTGACTTGCAGACGTGAAACAGCAGTCGCTCTGTGGAGAAGCTAATATTCTGTCTAATCTGGGGGCCGATTCAGAATCTTTCGATATCTCATTTGACATTCGATTCCGTTAATTGTCAAACGGGCTACCTAATTTTTTGTCAAAACTATCGCATTTCCTATCAATTTTATGCATTCAGTATGAAGTAAATTAATAAATAATCCGAATGCAATGAATATTTGTTCAAAATATCTCTGATAGGCGGCTAAAAGACGAGGACAATAATTTGACATATCGTACGATTACTTGTCGTGACATTCTGAATCGGCCTGCTGGTTAGACTAGAAAGTGGGCCCAGGCTCCGGCACGAAAGTTTTGGGTGTCATTGAGACATGATAATGCGATGGTACAATAGGGTTGTGTCATACGAGGGGCGGCTGATAAGTTCGCGGCTTAAGCTACTTAGCGATGACTTATCGTCTCATTACTGATACCACAAGTTACGTGACTCATTTGTAGTATAAATATATAAAAAAAAAATTACTTCATTAACATTTCAACCCCGGAACGAACAACATCACCCCATGTCCACTGAAACTGCAACTTCTCGCAATTTGGAGCACCGCGCTGTGGTTAAATTCCTTGTTAAGAAAGGAAATACGCCGAAAGACATTTTTAAAGAGATGTCATCGGTTCTTCAAGATTCTGCCCCATCGTATACAATGGTAAAAAATGGCCTGGTCTATTTCAACTAGGAAGAGAGACCTGTGAAGACGACCCCCGCCCGGGCCGCCCAGTGACGGTCGTCACCGAAGAAAACGTGAGAAAAGTTGAAAAATTAGTTCTGGCTGATCGTAGAATTAAATTGTTGCAGATAGCGGAAGAACTACAGATCAGCAAAGATCGAAATGGAGAGATCTTACACGAACATTTGCATATGAAAAAATATTGTACGCGTTGGGTCCCGCGAATGCTCACACCGCTCGACAAGTTCCGACGATCGGAGAGTTGTAAAGACTTTTTAGAGTTGTGTCAGGCAAATTTAGACGAAATTTGTAACCGTATTGTGACTGTTGATAAAACATGGATCCGTCAGTATGATCTCGAGTCCAAACAAGAGTCAATGCAGTGGATAAAAAAGGGAGAAAAGCCACCAAACAAGTTTCAAGTGGAAAAGTCGGCTACGAAGCTTATGGCTACCATTTTCTGGGATAGCGAAGGAATTTTGCTGATTGATTACTTGCCTACTACAATGAATGGTCAGCATTATGCTAATTTATTAGGTGACTACCTCGTTGGTCTCGCGGCATAAATGTGCGCGTGGGATTGGGAGGTCTCGGGTTCGATTCCCGGGTCGGGCAAAAGTGTTATTGGGTTTTTCCGTTAGGAAATTCTCAGTAGCAGCACGGAGTCTGGTAATGTGCCCGGTATGGCAATAGGCTCGCCCCCTATTACGTGGGACCTAGAAATTCATGGCGCAATGTGGGTGTAATATTACACCTCTGCCTACCCCTTCGGGGATACAGGCGTGAGTCTATAAATAAAAATAAAAAATAGGTCAGGCACATGAGGCATTCGTACAGAAAAGACGCGGCAAGTTGGCGCACGGAGTGCTGTTTTTGCAAGACAACGCACCCGTTCACACCGCTCGGGTTGCGAGGGCTGCCTTGAAAGCTACGGGATTCACGTAAAATGGACCACCCACCCTATAGTCCGGACCTGGCTACCAGTGACTATTTCCTTTTTTCAAATTTAAAAAAGGAGTTGCGGGAACGAAGATTTGCGGACGACAGTGAGATAAAGGCGGCCGTGGAAGACCATTTTGAAGAGAAATCTAAAGAAAACGACGTTCTCAGACCGCCCGAAGGCTTCCAACACAGCCTTGCGATTCTTGGCCTAGGACAAGAACCGGAACCAACAAGTTTACGGGCCCTTCGAAACACGGCAGCGCTTTCATGTAAATGCCACATGCAGTCACCCATCCAAGTGGTGGCCTGTACAATCGTTGCTTAACTTTGCCGACCTATTACGTAAGGCAAGCCAAGGCACCCTATGAATGCCACAACATGATGCACATAAGAAGAGAACACAAGATCTACGAAACCACAAAGGTTGCCTTTATTCCTTCTAGACACTTCTTTATACTTCGTGTAAATCAGGTGTCAGCATATGCCAGGCTACTAGGTGCTGGTTCTCAGCTCCTGACGTGAAAGCCGAAATTTTGCACGAAGTCCTTCAGCGTCATAATAATGGAATAACCACCATCTACAGTTTGGTTTGGACTTTAAAGAAAATAGTAAATTCGTGAATGATATTTACAAGATTCAACTTAAATTACAAAGAATATATATATATATAGACGGGAATTAACGCGAACATGCAAATTAAATTACAAAGGCTGTTTCTAAGTAGCATAATGTCCCAGCCAAACATTAATGAGTATGTTACTCCCGAGAGCACTATTGAATGAAGAAACAAACAATTTGGAAGTGGGCCACTGTCCAGCGATATCGCACACTGGGTCGGCACAGGCTCTGCACAGTGCACAGAAGAGAATTAATGAAATTAATGAGTTTTGATCCGGGTGCGATAGTGTTGCAGTTAATTACCTGCCGCCGCCGCCTTCAA
The DNA here is from genome assembly GCA_944739405.2 of Euclidia mi. Classification (NCBI taxonomy): domain Eukaryota; kingdom Metazoa; phylum Arthropoda; class Insecta; order Lepidoptera; family Erebidae; genus Euclidia; species Euclidia mi. The sequence continues at coordinate 4,897,797 of OX123200.2, read as the reverse complement.
CGCTCGGAATTGGAACTGCGTTTTTAGTTAAACGTTCTTTCATATATATTTTTTTTATAGACTCACACTAATACACACACGTAATAGGGGGCGAGCCTATTGCCGTACCGGGCACATTACCAGACTCCATGCTGCTACTGAGAATTTCCTAACGGAAAAACCCAATAACACTTTGCTCGACCCGGGAATCGAACCCGGGACCTCCCGATCCCACGCGCACATTTATGCCGCGAGACCAAGAGGCAGTCAGTTTAAAATTAAAGTCGTAATATCCAATGAAACCTGTTTTGTGTATTTTTTCATATGGAAGTAAACTTATAAGTTTTACAGTAAAAATATTAGATTTTTATACAACATATTTTTTGTTTATATTTGATTTTTAATATATATCAATTTTATTTGTGTGCTATACTTGCAATGTATTAGAACATGAAATAGTGTATTACTTGTATTTTATTTTGTTATCATTCAATTTTATTATTATTGCAAACATAATATGACGAAGTTCCGTAATAAACCTAAAAGAGAAACAAAACTATACCTATAGATAAAACAAGAAAGCTACACTGTATATTATATTTAAGCCAGCAACGCATTCGCTTCATACAAATGAATAACATGAATGGGTAAACCACCGGTGGTGAATTCATTTATGAAATGGCAACATTTGATGCGATTACTCCTTTGTCTATGTCCGCGGCCATGTTAACTCGTTTCGGGACGAGACCGCTACTAACACCGTTCTTGAATATTTATCTTTAGTTTGAATTTACTCGTTCAAAATTAAACTGCCTCGTTGGTCCGGTGATATTAGTTTTAGCTTGAGTTTGTGACCCATCTAAAATTATCGAGTTTGATTCGTGAGTGTGGAACATTTGGTAGAAAATATTTTCTTTGAAAGGAACTAAACGAACGAACCCGCATTATGAATAAGTTCTGTATCGTACAATTCAGGTTACAAAGATTTTTCCAATAAACGTAAAGAACACTCAGACAGGCATAAAAAGTTCAGAAAATGTCCCGCGAACGAAACCACAATAAAGAATATAGCGACATATTGGGATTAGGCACATTTAAAAGTAAAGATGAATAATTTTTTCATTCAATAAATCTTCTAAGAAATATAATCGTTTCAAATTTAAAACGACTGTACTGAAATGGCTTGGCGATTACAATTGTGACGATGTTGAAAACATGATACTTAGAAAAGCATATTAATCTATGGCTACATTCACCACACATATACACATACACAAACACACACACTCACTTATATGTTTGTACCTAGCTTTTATTATTATTTTGTTTTTTTGTTAAATACCTACTAGTAATATAGAACCTTTTGTCATAATAATACTGTGCATGTTTGAATAGAATAGAATAGAATAGAATATCTTTATTTGCTGTAAACAGGGTACATTACAGATGTTGATTTAATGATAGTATAATGATATAAAGGTGCAGCATGCAAATGTAGGAACATGCAATGTGAAGTGAATTTGTAACAATCATATTTAATAGTATTAATGTCATATAAATAATTATTGATAGGTCAATTAGGCATTCATTACACCGAATCATAATTGCTTGATAAAAATTCTTGGATACATTATATAGTCTGTACCCTAACTATACGGCGAAGACACTGATCCCTGAAATACAGTTAACACTAGTTCAGTGGTACGAGAATTCACAATTTATTGTAACCTATTTATATCAATAAATGCTTATTGTATATTATATATTTACATTATACAGGAATGTTAAACGGTATCACCAAATGTTTAACACGTCAAACACGATTCACAATATATAACTCACTGATAAAACCTCATTTAGACTATTTAATTGAAATCTGGGGTACTGCTGCTCGCACAAACTTGTCTTTGATACAAATAGCGCAAAATAAATTAATAAAAAAGTTATTTAATTATAATTTTCTCACATCTACCCAAAAAATTTATAAAGAAACTAAAATTATGAACGTATCTCAAACATACCACTACTTTAATTGTATACTCATCCGTAAAATACTGAAAAAAGACATGCAAACACAAATAAAGTTCAGGAAAAAACAAGAAACACAAAAAAACATTCTTCGATGCGCTAATGACATAAAATTACTAAAACCACGCACAAACTACGGCAAAAATAACATTACGTATAACGGTGCAAAAATCTACAATATGCTACCTAAAATAATAAAAGAGGCTAAATCAATGCACACATTCAAAAAGCTATTAAGATACCATGTTATTAATTATTTATAATCACTCTCAACTACGCTCGCCAACACGAACACTTGCCACATCTAGCTACTCTTGATCCGTGTAACCTTGATGTTTTTGCTCACCATTCACATATACCCACATTGAGTGACATTAATTTAATATGATTTGTAAAAGTGTTTATCATTGTTTTGCTACTTCTACGCCACTCGGCAAAATGTATTTTTATTATGTATCTACCTATATAAGTTTGTTCTCATGTAAGTGAATTTAATTCTTTGTGAGAAATAAAGATTCTTAAACCCGATATATTATACTTTGGGCGTTCATTCAAATTTCTCAGACTAAGATACTACAGTAAAGCCAAACTGCAAAACTTTCGAAGAGTATGTAATCAATTCTCAATGGTCGAATAAAACTATCAGAACCAATACCTTTATTTAATCTATACAGATTTCAGTCCATAAACTTATTTGGATGATAAATTAATACGAAAGATCTTTATTCATTGAAATCAATCCATTATCTGAAGTCACCTTGGGCGTTTATTCAAATTTCTCAGACTAAGATACTACAGTAAAGCCAAACTGCAAAACTTTCGAAGAGTACGTAAGCAATCCTCAATGGTGCTAATAAACGTGGATAATTACATTGTTTCTCTCAGACGGCGCGATGGTTCGTCTAGAACAAGCTAGCTAGACAAAAACAACTCTTAAATTCCTGGAAGTTAATTACTATTACGAACTCATTACCCCTATACATTGAGGATTACACCTATTAATTATCAATACTACCCTCATTAAGAGCGTCATTAAGGTATGTTTATAAGATGTTGACTATTTAAAGGGCATTCATTTGCATTTTTACATCATATTTGATAGCATTGTTTATGTCACTAAAAGAAATTTGTGAAAGTGTTTTTGTGATGGATTGTATACGTAAGGGTAAGTAGTTATATTTTATTTCATTTTCAACATGGGAACTTCATTCTTTAGTCTTATAAAATGAAATGTTTGAATTTTCACCCACTTTTTTACTCATTTTTTCAAATTCATCGGTCAAATAATAACATGTCCCCACTTGTCCCCACCGTAGAACCTATCATATACGATTCTCATAAGTGTCTAGTAGTTATACGTAAAAAAAATCATTGCGATATATTTGCACAACTAATTTTTATTTATTTTTTTCTTTCAACAGTTTTTACCGTCTCAAGAATGGATTTTTTCGAAGAATGGCTGAAACACCCGAAGGAAACGCGGAATGAGGAGCTCTTTCGGTTTATATCTTTGAGATATAATTTTGATGATGTTACGGAGCAGTCTCTGCGAGATATTAAAGTACTAATCTCAAGATATTCAACGAAATTTGCTGAAAAGTGGAGCAGCTGTGGAAGAAATCGAGAGCGATTCCTACAAAAGTATTCGACGTGGCTGGAGGGTCTTGACATATCTTTCGATGTGTCCGTTTATTTATCTCTGCCAACTACATCTGGAGAACCGGGACCCGGAAGACCTACTAAAGATTTTGAACATTCTAGTCTCAAAACGAAGAGACGACGTGTAGACGATTTATTACAGTCCAGAAGTGCTAGTGAATTAATTTACGCCGCTGAAGTGTCAGCTCGAATCTCGGGTCAGAGAAGTGTAGCACGTCAAATTAAAGATGTGACTAGTGATCCTTCAATAACCAAGACCACGAGTGAAGAAAGTGCCCCCAGGAGTTTAACAAGTGAGGAAGCTTTAGCGTACTACGTTGATAGTAAATCAAGTAGCCATAGCTATAAGCAGACTCGGAAGTGGAGTATTAAAGCTGGACATAAGGTGTTTCCGTCAATGTACAGTGTTAGAAAGGCTAAAATAGCCTGCTACCCGTCAGGTGAACAAATTACAGTCAATGAAACGCATGCTGAAATCAAAGTTCAGGCAATTCTTGATAAGACTGCCGAACGTTTAGTTTCAGCACAACAAGAAGTTGTTCATAGTCTGTTACCTTGCACGTCATTCACATTAATCAGTAAATGGGGTTGTGATGGAAGTTCCGGTCATAGTATGTACAAACAAAAATTCACTAATTGTGACGATAGTGACGAGTTTTTATTTGTATTTTCTTTCGTTCCTCTTCAATTGAAAGATGAAAGTGGTAATATTGTGTGGCAGAATCCTCGGCCCTGTTCTACAATGTATTGTCAGCCAATAAAGTTTATCTTTTCTAAGGAAACGAAAGATTTTATGATTTCGGAAACCAATAAGGTTTTAGAAGAGATAAACGCTTTATTGCCGACAACCTGCAAGGTGATGGAGACCGAAGTATCTGTCACACATGTTATGCTTTTAACAATGATTGACGGAAAAGTTTGCAATGCTCTGACCGAAACTTCTTCCTCACAAAAATGTTTTATTTGTGGGGCAACTCCAACAATGATGAATGATCTGTCAAAAGAGTTTGCTGCGGACAAAGATAATCTTGGTTTTGGTTTGTCTACGTTGCACGCTTGGATAAGGTGCTTTGAATGCTTGCTTCACATTAGCTATCGACTAAATATAAAAAAATGGCAGTTAAGAACAGCCGAAGACAAAGCTAGTGTGAAACAACGTTCAGATGACATTAAAAAACGATTTAAAAGCGAAATGGGCTTGATTGTAGACAAACCAAAACCAGGGTTCGGTAACACTAATGACGGGAACACCGCGCGAAGATTTTTTGGAAATCCCGAGGCTAGTGCCGATATTACAGGGTTAGATGTTTCACTAATACAAAAATTTGGCATACTACTTCGCACTTTATCATCGGGATATGATATAAATATTGAAAAATTCGTTAACTTAGCTCAAGAAACTAGACAACTTTATGTAAATCTCTATTCATGGTATTACATGCCCGCTACTGTCCACAAAATACTTTTGCACAGTGGCGAAGTAATTAGATCGTCCCTTCTACCTATAGGCCAGCTTTCCGAGGAAGCACAGGAAGCTCGGAATAAGGACTGCAGAAGATTTCGTGAGCACAACACACGAAAGCGATCACGGGAGGCTACGAATAGAGATTTACTTAATATGTTATTGATAACATCTGACCCTGTAATAAACGGTTTACGAGAAGTTCCTCGGAAGAAAATAGGTACGCTTCCAACTGAAGTATTAGATTTAATTGTCCCACCTAGCTGTAAGGAACAAAATGTTAATATGATTTCTACTTTTCATAGTTCTGCCCCTCACGATCATGACTATTCAATGGATGATTCATCTGATGATAGTGATGATAATGAGTAATAGATTTAGTTCTTAGATATTTTATGCATCTGTTATTAGATTTTATAGCGACGTCGAGGGATAAATCACTTTATAAAATGTTCAAAAAATATATTATACACATATGCCCGATAAATGTTTTTTTTTTCATGATACCAGCTCAAATGACAAACTGCCTTGAAAAAAGTACCAAAAACCTTATATCTTTGCTTATTAACCGCATCTAGACATAAAAATCAAATAAAATAATTTTGTCTAGCTAGCTTGTTCTAGACGAACCATAGTGCGCGGCGTCCAGGATTTAATCCAAATTGTATTATCTGTATCTGGTCCACCCTTGTCCTGATTGGGCAGTAAAAATACGATGGAGTCCCTTGGATGAAGGGCAACGGTTTGAAAAGATTTGCTCCTTTTTATAATAATGGCGGTAAATGAGCTTGGGTCCGTCTGATTGTAAGTGGATCTTTATGTTGTCATTATCGCGTTGCCAACCTTGGCGAACAGGAGAACGAATCATCGCTTTGTTATTGCACTTCCTTTTCATCTACTTCCTTGTATTCCTTTGTAAAAAGATAGTAAGGATACGAGGAGTGTGGGCCTCCAGTGTTCTCACTCACGGAGCGAAACATAATATTACATATAGTGCTATTTTACGTCGATCTTCAACAATAATCTGGTAGCCTGGTTATGCAAAACTGTTCATAATTTGTGTCATAAAAATTACTCTCTTTAAAACGTATTTTCTAATGAAAAATACTAGGGAGCATTTACGCAGATTCTATTCAATTTGTTTTTTTTTCAATTGATTGATAAGTATAAATAATTACAGACACAATACATAATATAATACACGCAATACCATCTAGTCCCAAACTAAGCGGAGCTTGTACTATGGGTACTAGGCAATGGATTGACATGTACTTATATTTAATTATGATAGATACCATACAGAAATAACATACATACAATATACAATTTTTGTTAGGAAGTATACCTATGGACTATGTTATTAAAATTTGCACGATGATGCTGTGCGTTCGTGTGGCACTTGTCCGCGGAAGCAACGGAACACCACACCCTTCGGCCAAAATTCTATAAACATGTCTTGTAATTAAATAAAATACCATATTAAAATTACTTAAACAGATATCATTCGATATGCAACTAAATACATTGATCTCGTGAAGTTTATGTCCCAACAAAATGTATTTCTAAAGCTTAATGGTCAATGCAAGTAAAGCTTGGGGCTTAAGTCGCACCTCGCCTCGTCGAGGTGGCATACGGCACAAAGTCTTTGTCGCCTAACCGAATACTACCCATTCACAATTCCCCTGGAATCCTTGAAATCATACAAAATCTTGGAACAATATTATTCCGCTAAAATGCTAAATAGGATAGAAAATTGTACATTTTTATACTACAGGATAGAACCGTTTAAATTGCCTTTGCGCAACTGACGCGATGCAGTGGTTTGAATTCATCCATTGTTACTCAGGCTTATGGTATATTAAGTCCATGTTTTTTAAAAGTAGCTTAATGTACTTTTTAGTTTAGTCCTGGTCTTAAGTGTGTGTATGTGTATTTTGTTTACTACTGCTACTTTATGTGAAACATATATAACGTAAACATCTCGATGATCTGAATATCGGCAATACAAATGTCAAATTGAAGTAAATAAACTACTTTTTATGTAATTTTTTTTATGTTACGATTCTGTTACTGAGAATTTAGAAAAACCCAGTAACACTTTGCCTGATCCGGCAAAGCTTTGAACTCGGAATCGGACCACGGAGGTAATCCTAAATCTAGCACTTACATACATATTCTGTTATAATATTTGGCACATATTTTATAAATAATCCTGTCAAGTGAAGTTCAAGACTTAGGGGTATCCAGGCATAAATCGAAGTACTCACTTATCAAAATTGCGAAACACTTTTAGCACTAGCATATAACATTCAGGCAAACTTATCCAAATAAACCTTCTGAAGGTCACGGCCCGATGGATAATATTCATAAATTCATTGGGATTACATCAATAAGTTTTACGGAACCAAACATAAGATTCTCCGTATAATTTATAGGTACCTAGGTATATATTCTTGTCTAGAATTACCGTAGCCAGGCAGGAAGGTGTATCAGAAGTGCGCAGTGGAAGATGTAATACATCTACCTGACCACGATAGACAATGATCCAGACACAATGCACTGCGTTGCACAGTGATGAATTGAAATCAATCAAATAACATACGTTTGGGTGGGCTCGGCGTTCGCAAAATTTCCAGTGTTAGTTTACCGGCGTTTCTGTCTTCGGTTCACAGCACGGAAGAGTTAACTAGGAAAATTTTATCACCTACACTAGTTAACTCAGAAGTGTTCTGCAAAACCGAAGCTATAAACGCCTGGAAAATGGCTTGTCCAAGCACTGATTTGCCTACCAACCTATTCTCCCAAAGACTGTGGGACGCGCCGCTTTGTAACATAGTAAGAAAAAATCTTTTGGATACTTCTTTAAATGTTACAGAGCGTGCTCGCTTACTGGCTGTGGGAGAGTGGGAATCCGGTCTATGGCTTCAGGCACTACCATCGTCCAACACTGGAACCATGTTGGACAATGAGACATTCCGTATTGCCATTTGTCTTCGTTTAGGTGCTCCATGTGTTTCTCCGCATCGATGTCATTGTGGAGAAGACGTCGATAGCCTTGGCCACCATGGGCTATCTTGCAGCAGAAGCGCTGGTATAATTCCTCGTCATGCCCATCTGAATGATATAATCCGTCGTGCTCTTGTCGCGTCTGGCGTACCAGCTGTACTTGAACCAAATGGTTTGGTACGCGACGACGGTAAGAGACCTGATGGTATGTCATTGTTGCCTTGGAACATGGGTAGGCCTTTGGTGTGGGACGCAACCTGCGTAGACACCCTCGCGCCATCACACGTTCCAAGCACGGGAGGCCGTGCTGGCGCTGCTGCTGCAACTGCGGAAACCCTCAAACGGCGCAAATACAGTAATTTAGTAAGTAATTACGTGTTTGAGCCGTTTGGGGTAGAAACGCTAGGCTCATGGGGTCCGAGCGCTCGTTCTCTATTCCGGGGAATTTCGAAACAGTTAATCGACGTCTCACGTGACCAGAAGGCTGGTTTATTCTTTGCTCAGAGAATCAGCATTGCCATCCAGCGTGGCAATGCTGCCAGCCTTCTGGGCACGTTACCCGATGACATTGATGCGGAGGCATTTTACGACGCCTAAACCATGTAAATATTTTCAGTTTCTAAATTTGTTTTTAAGGTTTTTGTATTAGATTAGATTACATTAAGCTTCTTATAAATTATGTTACTTAATACAAAATGAAATAATCAATATCAATATTATATTTCACTTACCCGCTATCCTTGCTGATGTCAGGCTTGAGCTAAATTAGACGCATTCATACAAGTATATTGGCCAAAATAAATGAATGAAGTATCTTATAATAATAATAATAATAATAAGCTGGCAACACTGGCTGTCAACGTGCATACATCAATTTTGTTCAGAAAATATTTAATAAAATATATCTAGTTCTTCACGTAAATATATATCACAAACGAGACCGTAACCGTATCCAGTATAATATTCCATAATAAGTTTATCAAAGAAATACCATAAATCCTCACTACGAAACGAAAATAAAATCTATACAAAATGACATCCGTCAAGACAAAATTGTCAAAACAATCACAAATAAATACAGTAAAAATGAAAAATAAAGCACAATAAGCATGTTGACTCGAGCCAGGAGCAAGACAGCACATCTAACACCTCCGGGCTCGTCGCTGAGCTCCGCCTCGCAGCCGTCGGAACCTGTGCCGACAACACCGGCAGCTGCAGTTGCGTCGAGCTCCAGCGACGAGTATTTCTCTCCGCCGTCGACACCGTTACCTGCGCGGCGGCGTGGAAGAGGCCGGCCACCAGCGTGCTTAGGACCTCGGGGCCCACCGGCCCCAAACAGGGTCCCCGCTGCCGGTGGTAATGTGCAGCGCATGAAGTGGACGACATCAATGAACGAACATGTCATGCGCGCATATTTTGGGGCGACAGAGGGGGGCACTAACCTCACTGCGTACCGTAGTCGCATGCTGTCTATGTTTCAGGCCTTGGAACCAAGCATCAACGTCACGGCTCAACGATTATCGGATCAGGTACGAGTAATCCAGCGCAGTGGCAAGTTGGATAATACCGTACTTGATAGGATTCGCTCAGACTACTTACCTTCGAGTCATGTCAATGCCGTCCGGCCTACGCTAACGCCGACACCAAACGCACCACCAATAGGTGGCAGCGCCGTCGTGGAGGAGGATGACATGGCTGATAATGTAAGTACCCAGTGCAATGAGGAGGTAAAGGACGCTTTGGAATGTGCGATTAGGGACTACCGGCACACGCCACCCACGATTAGACCTCGTCTACCGCGGTTGCCTATGCATAGGCGAAATATAGCGCTGGTAAGTGCTCTTGACTCGTTATTATCTAATTATTTAGATAATAGTGAGGATCTCGGTGATACTCACGCAATCTTGTACTGTGCTGCCGTGGCGGCATGTCGTATAGCAGGTGTTAAGTTCCCTGAAACTGACCCTGTTATACGACAAAGATCTGCTGTAACGGCGTGGCAGTGCAGGATTGAGAGGCGTATTGCCGAGGCAAGGGCACTTATTGGCAAGCTGATCTGTTTTAGGGCGGGGAATACACGCCCCAGGGTAATGCGCTTTGTGAAACGGGCCTTTGTGGGGACTAATATTAGTCCTCAAGATTATACATCCCGTGTCACAGAGCGCATTGACTTCCTAAAACAGAAAGTCTATGCATGGGCAAACCGTATTCGTAGATTCAAAAAACGTGTGGACCGGTATCTTATTAATCGTACATTCCAGAGGGACCAGAGGTGGGTATACAGAAGCTGGGAACGACCAGACCAATGTGTGACTAATGTACAGCGACCAGATGCGGACGCCACAGCCATGTTTTGGCGTAGCATCTGGTCGATGCCCATTAGTCATACTGAAGGCGATTGGATGCGAGACGTCGAGCGTGCATGCGAACATATTCCCGAAATGGAATGCGTGGCCATTTCTAGCCAGGACGTTTCACAAGCAGTCCGTCCATTAGCGAATTGGAAATCTCCAGGGTTGGACGGGCTGCACAATTTCTGGCTGAAATGGCTACGTAGCTCGCATGAACGCTTGGCATCTCAATTCCAATCAGCTGTGGAATCTGGGTCGTTACCAACATTCATGACGACTGGAATTACCCACCTGCTCCATAAGACAGGCAGTACTAGCGAGCCCGGCAATTATAGACCGATAACATGTTTACCATCGGTCTATAAACTTCTTACATCTATTCTGAGAGCTAAAATAGCTAAACATGTTGAAGACCATGCAATTATGTCAGCCTCTCAGAATGGATGTAGGAAGGGGGCTCGTGGTACTAAGGAGCTCCTCCTCATTGACATGGCCATTAGCCAACAAGTTCGCCGTAACCGAAAGGATCTGGCGGCATGTTGGATAGATTATAAGAAAGCGTATGACTCCGTGCCGCATACATGGCTTTTGAGGGTGTTAGAGTTGTATAAAGTAAATACAACTCTACGCACCTTCTTAAAGTCATGTATGGGGTAGTGGAATACGAATCTTTGCTATCCAGGATGCCGACGGATCCAGGAGGACGGCGAACGTATTAAAATTGAGCGGGGAATTTTTCAGGGCGACAGTCTGAGTCCCCTTTGGTTTTGCTTAGCCATGAACCCTCTCAGTACTTTACTGGAGGGTTCAAGGTTAGGCTGCAAGTTACAGAGAAGTGGTCAGGTCATATCTCACCTGCTGTTCATGGATGACTTGAAGTTATTTGCCCACTCTGAGGCCCAATTGATAGACTTACTAAACGTAACCCAAAACTTTAGTAAATCTATCAATATGGAGTTCGGTGTGGATAAATGTGCTGTCATTCATGTGAAGCAGGGAAAGATGGTGGAATCTGAGGGGATCCAACTCTCAGATTCCATTAACCTAAGAACGCTTCTCTTAACTGATACCTATAAGTACTTGGGTATGTCACAGGCTTTATGTATCAATGAAGCCGTCATGAAGCAATCGTTGCAAGAGCGTTTCTTTGGCCGCCTGAAAAAAGTACTAAAAAGTCTTTTATCAGGTGGCAACAAGGTTCGTGCTTGCAACGGTTGGGTCATGCCACTTCTTGTATACTCCTTTGGCATACTCAAGTGGACTCAGTCTGAATTGGACGCCCTGGACAGAAGAGTTCGCACTTTGTTGACGGCATATCGTATGCATCATCCACGTTCATCCGTGATGAGGTTGTACATCCCGCGAAAGTGCGGGGGTCGCGGCTTTCTGAATGTCAAGACCCTACACAATCGCGAGGTGTGCAATCTCAGAGAATATTTTCTCCGGGCGAACGTGGATATGCATCGAGATGTTGTCGCGGTAGACAATGGGCTCACCCCGCTCAGGTTGGCTAAGGAGAACTGGCGCATGCCTGTAGTACTTAGTACTGATGATCGCAAGCGTGTATGGCAGAGCAAGGAGCTTCATGGCAGGTTCCATCGGGCCCTGTATGGACCCGATGTAGACCTATTAGCCTCGGTGAACTGGCTACGCTTCGGTGACCTCTTTGGGGAAACCGAAGGGTTTGTTTGTGCAATTGCTGACGAAGTTATCAAGACGAATAACTACCGGAAATATATCCTGAGGGATGGCACTACTGATATTTGCCGTGCCTGTCACCAACCTGGTGAATCCCTCAGGCATATTGTTTCCGGTTGTTCACGTCTTGCTAACGGCGAGTACTTGCACAGACATAACCAAGTAGCCAGAATTATTCACCAGCAACTTGCTCTGAAGTACAAACTTGTAGACATCGAGGTACCGTACTACAGGTATGTAGCAGAGCCAGTTCTCGAAAATGGCCATGTCACATTGTACTGGGATCGATCTATCATCACGGACAGGACTGTTGTAGCCAACAAGCCTGATATCGTGTTGATAGATCGATCAGAGCGCCTCGCAATAATTGTTGATGTCACTATTCCTCATGACGAGAATCTCGTGAAAGCCGAAAAGGAAAAACAGATTAAATATCTGGACTTGGCTCACGAGATTGTCGACATGTGGGATGTGAACTCAGCAATTATTGTGCCGATAGTCGTGACCGTTAATGGTCTAATAGCCAAGAGCCTCGACCGTCACCTTAAGAGGCTCGCGTTGGGTGCTTGGGTCAAGGGCCTGATGCAGAAGGCAGTACTTCTGGACACGGCACGTATTGTGAGGAAGTTCCTGTCTCTGGAGCCCTAACCACCGGCAGCTTGGACCCTGTGCCCGATGCTGGTGGGACCCCACGGTTATTTTTATATTTTTAAATGTGTTTATTTTGTTAAAAAATATATTTAAAAATGTAATTTTAATTAGAAAAATAATAAATAAAGGAGATAATAATAATAATAAATTTATTCACAGAAATACAGAACGCATAAATTCAAACAATAGTATTCTAATATAATATTACCCTTAATGCTATGAATTTCAATTGATTGGAAAGAACACCATACCCCTGTACTAGTTATAAACTGTATCACAGGCGGTTGGGTCTCTCTTTACAAATTTGAGATTTGTATTTTAAAATACATCAATAATATTACATATTTAGCAATAAACAATATATATGGTCAGTATAAAACTTAGTTACTAATTAATAGCTACTTATAATTAAGATGCTCATGTATTGTACAATATAATTGCGAGTCGAGCATTTTACTGAAGTAACAAGCGTAAATTATAAAACTGTGGGTCAGCAGAATCGCAAATGATGTCATTTTAATAATAGTTGCATTTAGACCTTTGTTATTTACTTTAACTTACATAACTTAAATTAGAATGCGCACACATTTTATCGAACTAGAATATTTTACAGTTTTATGTTAGTATCTCTATATTCTAATGACTTGCTGTTAAGTTTATAATATTATTAAATGAAACATGAATGTCTTAATAAAATAACAAATAAAGATGGTAAATTTAAGTATAAAAGAATATGCAAATTTTTCAAATAATCGACGCTCTTAGGCACCACCATAATCAATTGAGCTGATGTACCTCTTTTCAGCCATTGTTCTTGCTGGACAGTCACTGGCTCCGGTGTTGTGGTTGGCTGGTTTCTTAAAGTGCAGGCAGGTCGCGCATTGAGGGTCTTCGGTTTTCTTCGGGCAGTCCTTAATGGTATGTCCTTGGCCGCCGCAATGCCCGCATGTGTTTTGGGACTCTCTACACGACTTAGCAGCATGACCATATTGCTGACACTTATAGCAGCGAGTAACTAATGTGTAATCCTTCACCGGGCAAGATGACCAATTAATAAATATTCGGTCTTTGACAATCAGTGCCTTGCGAATGGGTGCCGATACTTCTATAACATAGTTACAAGTATCAGCGTCTCTACGGCCCGATTTGTGACTCAACTTGATTTCACTAAGAAAGGTCTCAAGGTTGCAGTCCTGAAGTTTGTCTACTAGATTCTGGTGGTATAGGCATGTGAAAACTTCCGTCTCTTTCATAGCTGAGGGCACACCGACGATCACAACTCTAGGCTTCCGTTTAAGTGGTTCATTTATTGTAAGTCCTGCGGCTGCGTTTGAAAGTTGAACTGATTGTTTCACTTTCTCTATGTCTTCTTTGGTCTCAGTGCTAATTATCACACCCCCGTTCTTAGTTTTGCGTAGCCCTCTCACGTGTAGTTGCATTTGTTCAGGGCAGACGATTTTTTGTACTAATGATTTAGTTTCTTCACTAGTTTTCAGCTTGTTGTTCGGATAAATTGCCATCGAACTTAAACTTATTGGCTGTATGAAATTGTGAGCACTTTTTTTAACCATGTCAGCAAAAGACGGTGTACTCGTGGTGGATTTCGAGGTCTCTTGTATAGATAGTTTCAGATCTTGAAGTCTTTGAGATAAATCTAGTTGGTCTTGCTGCGATTTGATAGTACAATGGGCCTGGATAGCATTTGACTTCAGGGACTGGTACTGAACTGCTAACATTGAAACTTTATGGCCCACTTTTCGACAGAGATGGCTGACTTTCATCTTCTGCTCAGTGTTCAGTTTCCCTTCTGCTGCTACGGAGCATACTTCATTGAGGTACTGCTCAATGGAAGACATCCAGGACTGGATTTCTGGGGTAGAGATGGCTTCAAAGGCATGGCTATCTTGCGTCGGTGCTCTACGATGAGGTTCTGGTTCAGGTGCCGGCGTTGGCGGTGGAGAGCGAGCAGTCTTGCCACTTCGATTGAAAGGACTGTGGTCCATTATATTGGCATACAGTTTCACTCACAATCGACACATTGTATAAACACAAGAAAAGTTTTGTTGTGTTCGCATAATATTGTAGGCGTTTATTGAGGTCACTATTTAAATTGTTTAATTATTTAATGATGACTACTAAATGCTATTCGACACGTCTATTCTCAACAACAGCTAGTTAATGGATGATGATGAATGATGACTTATACTTAGCTATTAAGCTTCAAACGCGACGTTTTCAGGACACGTTGGCACGTTGACCCGATACCGGATTCACAATTTTCACAAATGTCAATCAATAGTTCACAATCAATTTACCGTTGCCAGCACTAGATCAGGCGGCATTCAAGACCGTTTACTCAATTTAATTCAATTCGCGTTAATTCAAAAGGCGATATTTTACGTACGAGACGACACCCGGCGAGTTAATTTTTCAAGGAAGCGAACGGAAGTGACAGTTCAGTGTGACCATTGTCAGAAATTTTCAATAGACTAAACAAAATGTTACTCAACCGATCTAATCGATTTGACTTATAATAAAAACTAATTCTATTTCAAACATCCACCCGCCCCGGACCGGCCTACCGGTCAGCTAATCGGTTGGTAGACGTGACAATGTTGCAACCGCTCTCCTCAGAATCGAACCGTCCACCAAGACCTCAGCAAATCGGGGAACTCCATCAGCCCCAGTTACCAAATGAAGGATTCGCCCCCTGCGCCATCTGAGTGGCGGAAGGTTAGCCTCCTTGATCAAAACGAGGTCTCCAATCTTGGGTGGATCGGTCTTGTCGGTCCACTTAACGCGTTGCTGGAGTATGTGCAAATATTCCAAATTCCAGCGTTTCCAAAAGCTCTGAGTAATCTGGCGTACCAATTCAAAACGCGAGAGACGACCAGGTCTCGTATCAATATAGAGGTACTCAGGCAAGGCGACAAGTGGGCGACCAATCAAAAAATGGCCCGGCGTAAGGGACTCCAAATCATTCGGATCTGAGGAGATCGGGCACAATGGCCGAGAGTTCAAAACGGCCTCAATCTTACAAAACACAGTTGCGAGTTCCTCAAATGTAAGGACAGACTCACCGATTGTCCTGCGCAAGTGTGTTTTGGCCGATTTTACAGCGGCCTCAAATATACCACCCCAGTGTGGACAATTTGGTGGGGAAAACAACCAATTTATCCCACGTCGGGCAAGCCTATCACCTATATCAGCCTTGTTGGTTTCAAGGAAATTAACAACATCATTCAAATAATTATAGGTGCCCTTGAAGTTAGTGCCGCAGTCAGAACGGATCAAGGAAGGCAGCCCTCTGCGGGATACAAATCTGTCAAATGTGGCTACAAACGCCTCGGTCGTAAGCGAGGAGACCAGTTCTAAGTGTACGGCCTTTGTTGAGAGACAAACAAAAACGCACAAGTAGGCCTTGACAGTCTTGCTGTTTCGAAGTGTCGACGTTTTTACCAAAAAGGGACCAGCGAAGTCCGTGCCAACACCGTCAAACGTCCTGCTTTCAGTTACGCGATCTGCCGGTAAGTCCCCCATCAACGGCTGCATGGTAGAAGCCTTGAGCTTATAGCAAGGGATGCAGCGAAAGACTACACTCCGAATAATTCTTCGGGCAGACAAGATCCAAAATTCGCGTAGCAAAATAGCCAACAAAGCATTACAACCAGCATGCGAGTTCTTAAGGTGACGGACAGTTACCAACAAGCGTACCAAATGACCGTCCTTAGGTAACAAAAGGGGGTGACGAGCCCCGTAAGGGAGGTTGACGTTCTTGAGACACCCTCCAACGCGCAAGAGACCCGTATCGTCCAAAAAGGGGTTCAATTTAGAGACAGCTCCCGACAATTTCGATCTCCCTGATTTAAGGATAGCAATCTCCTTTTCAAAATGCGCCAATTGCACAGAACGAACCCAAAAGGTGAGGGACTCCTGTCGTTCCTGTGGTGAGAGAAACCGTGTCAGACGTTTCTGTTGTGGGTGCCTAAAATTAAAAACAAAACGCTTTATCCAAGCAGGAACACCTAACAACTTGTCAAGGGAGCTGTAACGATTCAACAGGAAATCGGGGTCGAAGGCGCATTCTACCTTCTCAAGAGCGAGTGATCGTAGACCCGGCAAATTAGAAGTATTCAAAACTGGCGTTCGAGGCCAATCAATTTCTGGTCGACTCAACCATTCCGGACCCCACCACAGCGAATGACCTATCAAACTAGGCGTCAAGCATCCACGCGAGGCACAATCAGCGGGGTTGAGCTCACCTGGCACGTGTCTCCAAACAAGTTTGACTTCGGATTTCTGGATTTGGGAAACGCGATTAGCGACAAATACCTCCAAGGTGTGAACAAAAGCCTTCAACCAACAAAGAACAATTTGGCTGTCTGTCCAGGCGTAGGTCCCATTAATACAAATGATTTTACCCAAAGTGTTAGACACGTGGTTCAATAAGCGTACAAGTAGTGCTGCTCCCGAGAGCTCCAATTTCGGAATGGTCAGAGATGTCCGAAGGGGTGCCACCTTGCTCTTTGCCATGATCAGGGAAACCCTCACCTGACCTGTGGCACTAACTGTGCGCAAGTACACCACGGCCGCGTGACCACGTTCCGAGGCATCACAAAACCCATGAAGGGTGACCTTGTACTTCCCGGGAGGAAGGATGGGACGAGGCAAGGAGATCTCGTTGACGGCAGGAAGTGAGGATACAAAGGAGGTCCATTCCTCAACAAGAGTGCCGTGCAGAGGTTCGTCCCAGGTCAATCCTGCTGTCCAAAGCTTCTGCAAGAAGTATTTTGCCCAAAATATAATTGGACAGATCCAACCATTCGGATCAAAGGTTCTGGCGACAGTAGACAACACGAGACGTTTAGTCCAAGAACAAGGCAGTTTCAAGTCTACGTTATACGTAAAGATGTCTTGGACTGGTCTGTACTGAACGCCGAGAACAGCCATCATGGCGGGGTTGTCAACAATCTCAAATAGATGTGGATCTTGCTGATGATCCTCTGGCAAGCCTTCCAAAAGCGCTGGTGAGTTGGATATCCATTTACGCAACTCATAACCAGCGGAGGCCAAAATACCTATCAATTCGTCCCGCAGGAGTATCGCCTCGTCCGCTGTGGAGGCGCCCGAGCAAATGTCATCGACGTAAATATCGTCTTTCAAGATGGCGGAGGCTCGTGGGAAACGTAAGCCTTCTCGGTCTGCGAGCTCCCAAAGAGAACGTATTGCCAAGTAGGGGCTTGATCTTAACCCGTACGTATTCGTATTGAGCTCGTAGACGACCATGGGATCGCGAGGAGACTCTCTCCAAAGGATCAACTGGAAGCGACGGTCATCAGGGTGGATAATAGTCTGCCTGAACATCATTTTTATGTCGGCCACAAAGACAACCTGATGTCGTCGGAAGCTGGTGATGACGTCACAAAGGTCCTTGACCAACTTGGGACCAGAATGCAAGCACTGGTTCAAGGATACGCCTGTTGAAGTCTGCGCAGAACCATCAAACACTGTGCGCAGCTTGCCAGTCGATGGCTTCAATACCGCATGATGCGGGAGAAAGTAGTGCTCCACCGAACGCCAATCCAAATTTGACACAGACATGTGTCCCAATTGTTCATATTCCCTCATGAACTCAATGTACTTCTGTCTGAGCTCCGGATCACGACCCATGCGACGCTCCATAGCCAGCAATCTCTTTTCGGCTAAAGGTCGTGACTCACCAAGCGAAGGCCGAACAGACAGGAAGGGTAGCCTCGTAATAATCCGACCAGAACGGAGTCGACCCGTGTTGTTCTGGAAGAACAGCTCGCACTCCTCATGTTCTGGATTCAAACGGGCAGCTTGAGGGGGCTCCTCTACCTCCCAAAACCTCTGAACCGCATCAGAGAGAGCGGAGCCTACAGCCAACAAATTGTCAAGTTCAGGTCCCATCAAAGCAAATCCAAATATGGTCGGGATGGCAGTCAAACCATTTGGCACC